>OY728160.1:395964429-397221513 GCA_963277665.1 Viscum album | reverse complement strand
CATTTTTATCCATATTTTGTAATAATTACATTCTATAAATGTCAGGAATTTTCATAAAATTAATGTGACCTAAATTATTATTTTTTAAATCAAACGTCTCTAGAAAGTAAGAAGAAAAAAAAATTATTCATTTTTAATAATCCATTATACAAGTGACCCTTTCAAATGAAATATTAATTTTGGAAAAAATAATGATATATACCGTAAATACAAGCTTAAACCCATTCTTGTTGAACAATATCCCAAAGAATAAGTTCTTAAGAACTTCAAGGACATACAAGACATCATATAAGGTGTCTATCTTACCCTATGTAAACCCAAGATTAACAACCCTCTTCCCTTGTATATTTATTCTTGAAGAGTTCCCCATGTAGAGTGATGTAAATTTTTTTATTTATTTCAGCTTATTGATGAGAAGTTTATTGTTTTTCATGTGTAATTTTTTCTAATAAATGATCTAGCATGACGATTTATCCTCAATAACATCCACTTCAAAGTTTATAATAGTACTGTTACCTTTTGAAGTATTGTTTCTATATTTCTTATTACATAGATTAAAAACCTATTTTAAGGGTCCCAATATTCCAAAAAATAAGAATTTACCTTTCTACTTGTTGGATAAAACAATTATTTTTTTAAGTATTGGTTTTATGTTATTTCTCATTTGAGGACCCTGATGGATCTATACCCTCCACCATAAGGACCATGGATTTACCGTCCTTGGGATAATTTTTATCCTCATTCCCTTAATATTCCTACTCAATTTATAGTTATTTTAGTTACTCATTGATAGAAATATCATCCATATTTTGAATTAGAGAGTGTTAAAAATTATTCCAAGAAGGGGGAAGCTTATCGATGATGGATTTGAAAATGATATAATATACCATTTTCATCTTATTTTTCTAATATTTTTGTAATATGAAATATACTTCATTGAATTTTTATATTATCGATATATTATCTAATATTTTTTATAAAATAATATTTTTTACTAGTAATTTCTTTCTTTTCATGCCTTAATAATGTAATTTCTCTCCAAGGCATCCCATATCACTTTTGTAGTTGGAAAATGATGATATTTCATAAAGAGATCATTGAATAAAGAATTGAATATATTCTCTTAGTACATGATATCATCATTATACAATTTCTTTCTTTTGAATGAATATTAAATCATCTTATCATCATATGGGGGGTGCTTTAGATTTAAGATCATATACACCACTTTGTGGGTTGAAAGCAACAAGTGCATCCTTATTTTCCACCTATTCAAGTTGTTTTCCTCAAATTTATCATCCTCCATTTAATTCTTAAGAATCTATATATTCTTGTTGATGGAATATACTCATAATTTTATTTTGAATATTTTTTGAAAAATTGATATATCCTTAACATTGTATTGTAGTGTATGGAGCTCACTAAGACATGTTAAACTGTCACTCTCCTTAATCGTAGATTCCCCCAACCAAATTGATAGGACCATGGGTTACCGATGAATCTTATTTATGTTAAAATGATGGATTAATACTTGAATTTTTTGGAGAGTGTATCCCTTGAATAATATTGGAAAAATTTGATTAATAAAAATATTTGTTTCATTTCACTATAATAAAATTCATTTGATGCTTACTTAAATATCTTAGAGTAATTTAAATTTTTAGAAAGTATTTGAGTTCGTATAAATTATTGGAATATGTTTTACCATCCAATGAGACTCTTTTTTATCGGCATGATAACACCCATTAAAATAAAGAATGATATACTTTAAAATTGAGATGATACCTTTTTGAGAAATGTATGTTTTTCTGGATTTAATATTATCCATCAGATCACTCCTGATCAAATAAGTGTAATAGATCTGACTCAATTGAAAATAGGCACACCCTCTAGTGAATAGTCATGTCAATTCCAACCTATTTTTCAATGTGTTATTATAAAAATAACCTTATCCATTCAGAAAAACATAATTTATAATAATTTATATATTTAAAAAACAATAAAATCCAATAAATTTTTTATGATATATAAATACATTATATGTAACCATGGATAGAAATATGATGGTTAGAAATAGTCTCTATGGTACTTTTGTAGTTATCCTAAAACTTCCCTAGAAATTTTTATAAGTATCAAAGTGGATGAGGTACTCTATCCATGGTGGAGGTTCCATGTGATGATGATATTCTTGTTGAATATTATAGTTAAGAAGAACATAAATCCAAAATATGCATTAATTTTTTTTTGCACACAAAAAATTTAGACCGTCCCCCATAAAAATTGTGTTTTTATTACACTAATTTTTATATGAAAGCACCATTATCATTCAATAAAATAATGTCTCTCCCAAAATTGGGGTTTATAACTACCCATTGATTTTTCTTTAACCATTTACATTGGCTATATGTCACCTCATAATGTTTATATTTAAATATTATTATACTATCACACATTAAATATTTACATCAGAGGGTCTCATATTAATAATTTAGGTCACACAGAAACACCATAAATGTGGTTCCTCCCTGAACAACCTAGTCATCATTAAATGTTCTTCACATTATTTTTACCTAATCACCTACAAGACCTCATATTTATCTTTTGCTCTCTAACATTGTCCCTTATTTTTCTTCCCTGTGAAATTTCTTTTATTAAGGTATCATAACCGTTATTTTTCCCCATAAAATTCAATAATATTGTGCATACATCCATTAATATGGTTTTCAGGGACATGGATCAACTATTGAGGGGTTGGTACCTTTTTTCAAAAATATATTTTCTTTTTAACCCCTTTCAATTGAGAGGGATCATCTTCATCATGTTAAACATAAAAAAGAACCAAAAATAGTGTAGGATTTATGTAACTAATTATAAAATTAATAGAACCATTAAAATAAAAATATGAAAATATAAAAATAAAAATATTAAAACATTTGAAAATTAATTTCATTTATTTAATAATGTTACAAAATTTGATTAATGTTTTTAAAATAATTAATTTTTAGAGGTTTTAAATGATTAAGAAATGAAATATTTATTTAAATTTGTCTCTCTTGAATACTACATAATATCTTTTTATACATTAGAAAAAAATAAATATCATTCTCCAATTAACAACCTAAATCAATTGGGCAGTATTTTTTAATTTTTATAAAAATAATTGATTTATGATGTTTCATATATGATTATTTTACAAATGATTGTCATTATTGTTATCTATATGAAATTTTTCTTTTATATCTATTTATTCCCATTTAAATACCTACATCATGTAAAGATACCTGTCACTATTTACTAAAGTGAATTTATATATTGAGTTATGCTAAAACATTGAATATCAATATTCTCTAAAGACAAGTAAAAAATTTTAATTTTTCTATAATATGAGACAATGATAATTTATTAAATCACGAGGTCTTGGAAAGGTAGTTATTTGTCTTAAACTATTTCATTTATTGTTTAAAAGTAAATTCTATATAGAGGAGGTTTTCTAATTAAATATTATGAGTGGTCAATCAAGATAAGGAATGAATTATACCACGCTCAATTCCCTATTAAAAATCATCATACACCTCCATTTTGATATTGATATTAGTAATGAGATATAAAAATCTAACATAATGAAAATTTCATTCCAAATTTTCCATATTTTTTTATAAATTTATTTTCCAAATGAACACATAATTTTTTTCCTTTTTTAAGAATTTTTTTAGTATATATATTTTAAAGGATATTGGGTTTACAATTGAATATAATAAATGAGACTCTTGGCCATTTATATTTCATTTAAAAATATCATTAAACTTCCTTATCAGTGACCCAATAATGAAATATCTCCCAAATTAAACACATAAAATAACCTTTTATCAAACTAAAACTTTATATAATCATGTAATTTTATTTAAATTGAATGATGGTAATGTAAAAATTGGCATGTTATGTTATTTGAACCAAAAATTCAATCAATTTTTTACTAAGGGATTCCTAATGGTTTTTGTAATTGTTTATCTCACAGTTCATGTGGGATTGCCAAATAAGTGTCTGAATCATTTCAAAATAATTTCATGAACTCCAAATATTTTTAAAAGACTCATCATAAGTTTTAGTTAAAACAAGATATGTGATTTTCTTATGAATGTAATGGCATTATAGATAAAATGAAAAAATAATCTTAGAATACCTCTCAGAAAATGTATTATATTTTTGGACTATAACTCATGTTTTTTAATTTCAATGTCTAGTAAAAAATAATGAAAATTACTGAAAATAAAAAAACCTTTGAAAAATTACAAATATTATAAATCATTTGAACCATTTTAAAATTAAATAGTTAAAATCCAAATATAAATTGAATTATATGTTAAAAATGAGTTTAGACATTGATTTCTGCTCAAGGTGTTCCAAAGGTAAAATGAATAGAAAAAGATAAAAAACCAAAAACACAACAAAAGCATCAAAAACACTTAAAATTTACATTCCAAACTCTAAGATAATTATTTTTTACAATTTATCCAATATTAATCAATTATATTATTATCCTAATATAAATAAAATGATATGAAAAATAAAAAAAATGTGAAATGAAAAGGTTCAACCTAGGTTATTTATGGAATGGTTGAATATAACTTCCATCAAAACATTAAAATACATAAAAACATTTAATAAAATAATTCAAATTAAAAACTAGAAAAAATGCATGAAAAGTTAAAGAAATATGGGGTTTCCACCCCCAAAAGCACTAAAGATATACTACATAAACATTGAAGTATCATTTTCCATCCAGAGTCTTAAGTCAGCTGTGGTTTCATTAATAAAAACCATGAAATATTCCCTTTCCATGGTTTTATAACTAAATATTAATAATATATAACTCAAAAAAGAGACATTAAATCAATCCACTGAAATAGTAAGGAAATAGAATGTTGAAGGGATGTAAAGTAAGCAAGGTGTCATCCTTTCATTTATTATATCCCCATAATGTTCTTAATAATTTTATTAGGGAAAATTTATTTTCCTTACCCAAGCTTACTACAAATATTATTAAAATGTTATTACCTCATCTATGTTGGTCTCTTTTTCATTCTACTCAAACACCATATTCTCCTTGATGGTTTCTTCTTATTCATCTTCTTCACCTTTATGGGTGATGAATGGGTTGAACTATTTTACATTAATATCACAAAGGGAGTTAGTATAAATTTTAATAAATTATAAACTAAATGAAATTGAATGAATGGGAATATATACCCCAAATAATATTTTAACCAAAATCTAAAATTTTTATTATACTGTTATTTGAAAAGGGTAAATTCATATTGTTATTGGATCCCCCAAATTCTCTTCAAGGAAAATTACCTCTATTATTGTTTCATCATCAACAAATGATTTCTCGAATGATTCTGAGACTGTAAATTAGAAATGAATAGATTTTTAAATCATATCAGCTTGATAAATTTAAAAAATAAGTTAATACAATGTGTGATTAACACATTTGAGATTTTTCCTAGAAGTAGTTAATCTTCTTGAAGTTTCTCAAACATAATTAGGATAAAAGGATTTTGATATTGAATTTAAACCTCAGTGATTTATTTATAATTGAAGACTAATAAAAATATTTATTCACCTTCCTATTATTGTTATTTTTTTCGTCTCTACAAAAATTGTTTGAAGTTGGTTTTCACCATTTAAATTTTTCTATCAAATCCTCACATACCCTTTGATTATATATTATCTTTACAAAGTCCAAAATTAATTCAAAAGTGTTTGAACTTCATCAAGATATTGGTGGAATTGGGTAATTTGAAATTATTGCGGATTATGATCATTTATATATAATTTTAATCCATCCATCCACATTGATAAATTGTAAGTTTTTTGCGAAAATAAATTTCATATCGGTGACCTAGGGGAAGATAAATGAGTAGTTAATGATGTTTTTGAGTCAGGATGAAGAATCTAACCTTGATAGTGATATCATAAAATTTATTACCTAGGAATAAAAATTATAATCCATTTATAAAATAAATTATTCAAACATAAATAATTATACCATTTGAGGAAAAAAGGAATAGAAAAAGTAATGAAAAATTAAAAGCATCAAATAATGGAAATATATTCAATGTGTTGAAAAGAAATAAACTCATAATATATGTTAACCCAGTGATTGTAAAAAAATTTATAAATGAAATGTCATCGGGTCTCTATTAAATAGTATTTAAACCCCTCAAAGGGTGTAGACAAGTATATTAACGTAGGTCGTATATTGGGGATAAATATCATGATAGATGATATTCATATGGGTTTTCACTTAGGATTTTTAAGGTTATTTGATATATTAATTTATATATGAAATAAGAGATGTTATTTTTTTCAAATAAAATTAGATAAATGAAACAAATAATTAAAATAAAATAAAACAAATAAAATAATTAATTAATTTTTTATGGAGAATGGTAGATCCAATTAAATACTTATTGGTCATCATCATTAGTCCCATCTCATATGTTATTCATTTATTATCTAACAAAAATAATTCATAATACAAGAAAATTGAATGAAGGTTATTATAAAAGATTTAATAGTGGAAGAAAAGGAATAATAATAATTAAAAAACAATTAAAACCCTATTTAGGTAACATAGTTCATCTTCTAAACCACTTAAAATATAATAAATTTTAAAAAATAATTATAGGTACTTAGAAAAAACATCCTCTATTACGAATCAACCTAAATTTTAGCATCTCATGAACATAATTTAAGAGAGCCTTAGAGAAAAAGAATCAGTGGTTGATGAAAAAACAATCAGATTAAGAGATAAGTATAAATTATGTTTATATTAAATAATTTAAATAAATATTATATAAATAAATATAACCCTATTCAACTATTTTTACATATCAAAAATCCTTAAAATAAATATTTTGACCCCATATATACTCACTGAAAAAATGTATAATGTTTTGTTTTCCCTCAAAGGATATAATACACATAAAATATTCTTGTTTAATAGGATACTCAAACCAATAAAAATTCTTCATCATCCCAATTAGTTTTACCTTTCTTTTTCAGGTATGTGGGATATTTGTTAAAGGAGTTCAACTATACATTTATTTTGCAATTTTTCTATAAATTGTTGAATATTCCCCTTGAGATGAAACCACATACCTATTAATGTTCATCTAGGTTGTTCATGTAGTTATACTAAATCATCAATGCGTATAATTATTATTTTTAGGGAGTATATGGTATTGTTTTCATGGGGACCCTCTAGTCAAGTTACCACGTTGTCTAAGAGAAAGATGATGACATGGGTTGCTTTAATTTTTTTACCATGTATAGTAGATTATGAATTCTCCAGGTCAATTTTGAGTGTAGGAAATCACTGATTAATATACCTGTGTAGGCTTCTTATTCATTTTAATAGTGCTTCATTATATTTTATGGTTCTCTCTATTAGAGTAGTTTTCATTTCCATGAAAATCTAGACAGGCATATCCTCCATTTTTTTCCATAAATATTATTATATTTCCCTGCATGAAACATACACATGGGAGGGACTCTTGTTAATAATCAGGGGTAGATAAAAAATAGGAATGTGTGTTCTCCTCAAATTTCCAAGACATATCTGCCACTTCTTTACCCTACACTTCATTTTCATTATACAAGCCCTCCTATTGTTCATTGTCCAACTAATATTTTCTCATGCTATGAATTCCTATGGAAAGAATTTTCTCAGGAGAAAATTACCATTATTATTCCCTAATAAGTCCCTATGATTTTGTACACATGCTCTCCATAGGGTATCCATGGCATTAAATCAACTATTGGGAGTTGAGACTTTTTTATTAAAAATATATTATTTTTCCTAATTTCATGGAATTTGTCACTTCATAAACATGTTAAGCATAAAACAAAACAAACAATTAGTGTAGGATTTGTCTAAATAACTCAAAAAATAATAGTTCCATTAAGTTCAACATAATAATTCCTTAAACAGTTAAATTATAATTAGTTTATACAGATGAAAATTTTATTAAGTAACTTAAGATAATATATTATTAATGGATTAAAATGATAAAAAAATTTAAAATTTGGTATCATCATTCATCTTGTAGGTAGATGGTCTTTGTATTCTTTTTCAACTCCTTTTTACTACATGATATTGGATAAAATATACTTATGTTTATTGTTGGTTACTTTTCGTTGTAGATCATGGGTAAATTGTGAGAATTATTTTATTTATATCTGACTATTAGATTTTATAGAATATTTTTTTATTTTTTCATAGACTTTCAAGTATATAGAAAGTGTTTTTATTAAGATATATATTGGATATGTAACCTTTTGTATGCATGTTCCTTCCATTGGTATATAGGATTTAAATATTTTTTTTATAATGTATACAAATGTCATTACAATTTTTCAGTTGTATTTTCTTATTTTTTTTTAAAAATTACAAGACATGTTAAATAACTTCATAATATACCATAATTATGCCCATGACATTTACACCATCCTCTGATGATCAGAAAGAACACCTAAGATATTATGGTGCAACAGTTCGATATGACAAACAATTTGAGTTTGTTAATTTCAAAATTGTATCATATAATTATATTGGTTTGTAGGATTAAGAATAGTAATGGTATAGATTTTTGGGGTTTAATATGTACGTTATAAACATGTTTTGATAGAATAAATATGGTTTAATCAGGAGTTATTAATTATAGTATGAATCTAACTTTGTATTTTTTAACATATTCTATGTCCATTTGAGTTGTATAGATCATTAGTATGACCCTATAAGTATGAACTTTAGGGAACCTAAAATATGTTGTATTATGGGTATTTTTTTGTATATTTTTTAAATGGTTGATCTTTTGTGTTTATTGAAACTCAATAATAAAGAAATAGAGTATTTCGGGTTATTTATTGGTGATGACCAAATTAATATAAAATTTAATGTGATTTATTTTACTTTCCTACTTGCTACAAATTTATTTTTATTCAAAGACAACTATATTTTTTTAAACCCTTTTAATTATATTAAATTTTAAAAAGTAATTATTAATGGATTAAGTGAGATTATGGTGGGGGTCCGAACATATCATTATTATAATTTCCCAAAATTTGATTAAGTTTCTTTTTTTAGGAGAATCTAATAAGAATTTATACTTCAAGGTAGAATATCCACCATGATAAATACTTGTATCTTTTTTGGAAGGGGTTGTTGGTCGGAGTAGAGTACTCTAGGGTGGGGAATTGAGTATCTATAAAAATTCCTATTCAAAAGTGTATAATTTTATGTTTCTCAAATATTTAAAATTCAATTGCCTTGTTAGCCAGTAGGGAGTTTATAAGATCTTGATTGTTCGATTAATTTCTCAAAATATGTACTGTTTGTCTGTTAATTCAATTTTATAATTAATACAACGTTGGAAATTAACCTATATAGTCAATATTTTTATAAACACTTTCTAAGAATAACTATCAGAGTTCAATTTAGTTTTTTTAAATATGTGACCAAACAAACAAAAACTAATAGGTAAAAACATGGAAGAAATAAAAAAAGGATTGAATCTTGAGGTGAGGCTTCATCCTCTCCAGTTGGTGATCACATTCCACTAAGAGATTTAAATTATTAAATAATTTAATCCACACCCTAGATCGGGGTTCACAATAACACACAAGTTGTCCTAGTCACAAGGCCTCTTCCATAGTTCTCTGGGGTTAAAAACTACCAGGTCAGATAGAAACTTCTTCTAAACATAACAATGTTAGTAACAAGTGTTCGATGGTATGATTGGAAGCATATATTTTATCCTTCAGTTTTATACAGGATATAGTGTGTTCTTAACAAACAGATACACACACTTCTCAAAAAGTATGTAAACATTCACACAATAGAGAAAACAGATATGAGAAAGGATTTAAAAGGCTCTTTGTGTCAGGAGATGCAGCTCTTGACTCTTCAGATGTATCTGATATGAAGTCTTAGTCCTCTTATGGATGTTTAAAAAAACAAAGTGATGTATTCTAGCTTCCAAGTATAGGTACGGTTATTCTGGTATATTATTCTCCTTTTTTGACATTTTGAATTGATTTTTCAATTGGATTTTAATCTCTTTTGAGATTGACTTCTGTGATCTGATTTTTTTTCTTGAGTTTTCAGTAGTTTCAAGAGAGTTTCATGTGTCCTTCAGTGTGTCTCACTCTCACCCAAGCATGCACCACCACACTCTTTTGTATATCTACTCTCTTTCAAAAAAAATTTGTATTTTTGATAGCCGATAAAGAACATGTTATTTCCACATACATAGGTTCATAGTACCTCATACATTCTGCTAAAATTCTTACAAAATATTATAAAATATGTCAGTATCATTAAATGACACAAATATGACTGTTAGAAATAATATTAAAAAATAAAAATTTAAACAGTCTATCAGTGACTCATCTTTCGGTGTCTCCTTTAGTTAGTGACTCAACCCATTAGTATGTCATTATATTAGAGACTCATTACAATGGTCACTAGTTTCAATGTAGTGTCTTTCTTTCTTTCGGTGCGACAATTGATCCATCGGTGACTCATTCCAACCAATGGTGATTCCTTGCGTTAGTAAAACCATGCAACGGTAGGTCACTTGGATTGATAGTAGGTCATCTATTTCAGTGTGTCATATTCATCCTTGATCCGTCTGCATTGGTGAGTCGTATTCAACGGTGAGTAATTGGCATCAGTGAGTCATATGTTTGTTAGTGAGTTATCTATCTCTCGGTGAGTCATTTGTCTGTCAGTGTCAGTGACTCATACTGAGTTGATTTTAGATCTTTTTATGTCTTAAAATTCAACGAAGTCAGAGAATGATAATATTTCTAATTACACATATATAATCAATTATATAATTTTTTATTCTTAAACTCACATAAATAGTTATATGATTAAAAATATCTGATATAACAGATAATTCTTTGACATAATTTAAGATCATTGAAATAATTTTGGTTCTGACATGACGTATGATAAATTATAATATATGATAATATTTTTGATAATTATAACCATTATAGTTAAAGATATTGGCCAACTACATCTGTGGGCGAGTAATATCTTCATTTCTGATGATCAAAAATCCTATCATTATTAGGCACTATTAGAGAATGATTAATTAGGTCATTCATAATGACTTAGTAATGTTTTAGTAATGTTCTCCCCCTTTTGGTATTATCAAAAAGTATTTGGTGAAAAAAAAATAAAAACAAAAAAGTTTAAATAATTAAATGTCATTCATAAGAAAATTATACTAAAATAAAAAAAAAGTATAATTTGTCAGTGGTTTCAAAAAGATTAACTCCACACGAAATGTTATATTCAAGGGGTCCCTTCCCCTTATCATAAGGATAAAGGGATAGTCTAGTAGAAGGGTTAGGCTGAGAAGTAGGAGGGTCTGAATGGATTTTCAAAGGTGTTAAAGGCACTCCTTAAGAAACTATAGAACCTAGGATGGGTTTTTTCTGAGAAATAAGATGAGGTTGAATAAGGTTTGTAAGTATGGGTTTTATTTGAGATAAGGTTTGAGAAGCTGAAATCTGAGCATGGGCAGGCATTGAACCAGTAGGGCCAAGTGGTGAAGCAATAGAAATAAGAATGGAATCACTTTAGACATGGAGATATTGTTTTAATAGCTTGATGAACTATTTAATGATATCCCCACCATATTTCATTACCTTTTCAAAATCCACATTGATTTATATGAACTTTTCCAAAAAGGGAGTGAGTTATCTTATCTTCTGAAACTAATCATTAAAGTCCCTTTTCACAAGAGGAAGAGTAAGATAGGTGGCCAAATACTTAAACAAACTATTCATTTGATTCTTGGTGATGATTTTGAAAGAAAACTCATTAATCCCTTTGGTTAGATCTTCCTAAGTCTGTAAAGCACACCTTGTATAATACATTATATGGTCATGAACCTTATCTAATATTTCCTCAAACTTGGAAACACTGGTAAATAAGGCTATCAACTCTTCTTTCAAAAATAAACTGATAGTAACAAGATCCACAAATTGTAAAGGTTGAATAGGTGGATTAGAGGTCGAACCAAGAGAAGAGGGGGAAAGATCCTTAACTTCCATTTATAGTTTCGAAAATTCAATATATTTAAGATGAGAAACAAGATTATTATTTAATTTTAGGAAACATTCTATTAAATTTATATACTCAATGGTTAAATCATTGATTCTTATGGTCAACGTCTTCATCTCATTCCAAAGCATTGTTTTTCTTGACATTATTTTTTCTGCAGTTGTAATCAAATTTGGATAACTTTCTTTTATCACCATCTTGGATACTAATGAAACATCAACTTGAGATAGATTGGTTGAGGTAGGATTATAACTATATGTTCCAACTTGCATTACACGTTCAACCATAGATCAAATTTCTTTCAAATTTTAATTTATATTAGTGTTCTCTCTCATGGATTCATCAATCTCATTTATCATCTGAAATTGTACTAAGTGTCTTATGGAGGAAAATATGTCATGGTTGAATGATTCAAAATTGGCCTTACTATCATAGTCCCTATAAGAAATCTCATCCACTTGTTCTCTTGTATAAAGTAGAAAGACTTCATAATATGAATCATTATAATCTAATACTAGTGCCACACACCCTTGATTCCTCACTCATTCATCCATTATATCAAAATTTATAAGAGTAAGATTATCAAGCCTTACTATTCCATGTTGATGATCTTCATCAGTTTGAGCTACTTTTTCTTTAGTCTCACCCTCAGTGTCATACTTTAAGGTAATTTTCTCCCCCTAACTTAATACTTCCTTTATAGGATTCTTCCCCATAGGTAGAGTTCTTTTTCTAGTATATATAGCTTGAGAAAATGGTTCAGATAGAGAAAAATTTTCAACTTGATCAACACCCTCAACAGATAAACCAGTATTTTTTCAATAATCTTTATACTAATAGTGTTTGGATTCCCATCAGGTTGATCAGATTCACTATCACTGCCACATTAACTACTTTATTCATTATCAAAATATTCACCCTTTTTATCACCAATTTCATCATAAACATTCTCATCTTCTTCTTCCCTACCATATTCTGTACCACTTTCACCACTACCAATTTCCTCTTCTTCATATTCTTCTTTACTAGCTTCACTAACATATTCTACACATCCATAGACATCTATTTCTTCAATTCCAGTAGATTAGAGAACAAGTTCATGAGAATGTAAGTCCAAATGTGGACTTGGAGGTCCAATAGAAACTATTTTTGTTGGTCCAGTTGTGTCTGGGTCACTTCTATCATCAATTGGTGATCACTCTTCTCTGACATGAGTACGTGGCTCCTCCTCCTCATTTGAAGAATAAATCACTTTATCATCTGGACCAAGGCCAAGATCCACTAGATTCCATGGTCTAACTGAATGATATGTATGATTAAACTTTTCATAAATTCTATCTTCATCACCAACCCATTCCCTCCTCCAAGGGTTATAGTAAATTTTCATTCACATACAGATGTATGAACATATGTAGATTCATCTAAATTCAGTAACCACTACATCATAAAATTCACTTACATGACCTTTCTCCTTTATCATTGCTGGAATAATTATAGAGTAGAACATAATATTTGAATTACAATTAGGTTGTATCATCTCATTAATGTGAACCTTCAGATATAAGCGTAGATTCCATTTAAATAAATTCTGAAGAAAATACACCAAGTATACATCCTAATATTTAAGAGAATCATAGTCCCCTTTCCTAAGACAAATTTGGTGCAGAATAAACATAAATTAAATTCTAAACTCACCATTTAACTATGATGAAATGGATCTTCTATGTTCTATATTTTAGGTCATCTCTTTCATAGATATCTCATAACAATAGAATTCACTTTTGGGTGGAGAAGTACCTTGATAATCATCCAACATTCCTTTATGAGGAACCTTAAGAAATTATGCCCAATTTCTTGAAGGGACAAAGATTTTATTCCCTTTTACTATTTACTTGACCCATGGGACATCGCTTACTTAGAATATATGTTTTATATTCATGTAAAATTCATATACAATCGTTGAGTAGAAGACACTACCATTTTTTGTGAACCAATCATTCCATCAATTATCTTTCTACTCATTTTACCAAAATGAAATTCTCAATAAGAGCCATTCTGCTAGTACTTATTTCTCTGAGGTTAAAACATGGTTTTCAAAACAAGGATTTACAGGAAGCGAATATTTTTTGGATTCACCATTCTAATTCATAGAATCATGAGACTCACCATCTTCAAGATATTTCTTCATAAGCTCAATCCTAATCAGTTCATTCTTGATGTCAGAAGGTGAATATATGGGGTTAAAGAGAGAGTGATGGCTGAGAGAGTGTAGAAGTTATGGATTGGAGTAGATTGATTCAAATTTATATAATTTATGGATTTTAAAATTATGAAATCATGAAAACATGAATGGAGTTCAACCATATTAATGAAATAGTTTCATTTTGATAAAACATAAAACTTATATAAATAGTGATTCATTAGTGTCGGCATGAAATATTTTTCATTACATTAATAATATCGGCATGACAGATTTTTCATAACACTAACGGTGTCGGTATGACAACAGTGTCTGTATTGAAATGTTGTCAGAATGACGACAGTGTCATAATGAAAACGGTGTCAGCATGAAAATAGTGTCGGTATGACAATAGTGTTGGTATGAAAATAGTATCAGCATGACAATAGTGTTAGTGTCAGCATAAAAACTTTGCATTAAATGATCAAATGAAAGGAAACATGATATCTTATTGATTGGTCATTACTAACTCATGTATGATGTAATTAATTCTTTCAAAATTCAATGTAAAAATGAATATGTCAACAAGTTGATATTCAATGTCAATAAAATCTAATGTGATATCACACTTTTTATAATGATCTCTCAAAAAGTGATGTCCTTCCTTAATATGTTTTGTTCTAGAATGGGAAATTGGGTTCTTATAAATGTTAATAGCACTTGTATTATTACAACGTATAGGTACAAGTCTAAATCGATATCCATAGTCTAAAAGAGTGTATTTCATCCTCAAAATATGAGCACAACATCTACTAGCAGCTATGTAGTCAGCTTCGGCAGTAGATAATGTTTGAAAATTCTATTTCTTACTACACCATGAAACCAATGACTTTCCCAAACTGTGACATTTCATAGAATTGATTTTTCTATCTAACTTGAATCCATAAAAATCAGCATCAGAATAACTCACTATATCAAATGATTGTACTTTATGGTAAAACAAACCTAAATTGATAGTATGTTTGAGTTATTTGAAAATTCTGTTAACATCATTTAAGTGATATTATTTGGTATTATCTTGAAAATGGGAACATATACACACACTAAACATTATATATGTCCTAATAGTAGTCATGTTGAGAAAACTGTCAATAATTCCTCTACAAGTGGTTTGATCAACAGATTTTACATCATCATCCAGATCCAACTTACAGGTAGTACTCATTTGAGTGTCACTACTTTTAATTCTACCAAAGCCAAATATTTTAAAATTATATTTTTTTATTTTATTTCATTTATGGTGATACCTTACTTAATTAAAAAAATATTAAATCCGAGAAAGAATTTGAGTTCACCCATCAGACTCATTTCAAATTCAAGTTGCATAATTTTAGAAAAATAAATACATAAATAATTTCATTATGTTCCAAAAATAATATCATCTACATAAATTTGAACTACTAAAATATATTTGTAAATCTATTTTATAAAAAGAGTGGGATTAGAAATTTCTTTTATAAAACCTTTCGTAATGATAGAAGTACTTAGTCTATCATACCAAACTCTTGGAGCTTGTTTTAAACCATAAAAATATTTTGTTAATTTGGCAACGTGGTTTTGAAAATGAGGGTTCATAAAACCAGGGGTTGTTCAACAAAAACGTCCTCAACTATATACCCATTTAAGAATTCAATTTTAACAACTATATGTTAATGATTCAAGTTAATATGGGTAGCATAAAAAAGCCAGATTCGAACACCCTCGAAACTTTAAATAGGTTTAAATGTTTCTTCATAGTGTATACCTTATTCTTGACTATAACCTTATGCCACAAACATGTATTTATATATAAAAAAAATTACCAGATTCATCTACTTTATTCATAAACACCCACTTAGTTCCTATGGTCAAGGTGTCTTTGAGTTTATCCACAAATTTACAAACATTATTTCTTTAAAATTTATTATGTTCTTCTTGCATATCCATCACCCAAAAATCATCTTTAATGGAATCATTGATGTTTTTTGGTTTAATAAATGACAAGAAATCCTGAAGTTCAACTTAGTTTCTAAGAGAAGATCTAGTTTGTGTCCCTTTATCTAAGTCTCCAACAACAGCATCTAAAGGATGGTTCTTGAGGGTTCTAGTTGGTCTACAAACGGAGGTTCTAGTAACTTCATGTTCATCTACACAATCAGGTTCATCGTATTCAAATTCTGAAGAATTTTATAATTTTATGATTTAACACATTTTGTGAAAGGGTATTAAAAGATTATGTATTTATGTTCTGGTTTGACATATCATCTTCATGGTTTTCTATTGACGTCTTAGGTTCATAAGGATCAGTTTTATAAAATTCGACATGTAAATATTCTTCCACACACTTGGTTCTTTTATTAATGACTATATAGTCTTGATTATGGGTTGAGGAACCTAGGGAGATTCCTTCACCACTCTGGGATGTGAATGTTTCAAGAATTATTTTTGTATTCAGGATATAGACAATATAACCAAAAACATTCAACTAACAAACATTGGGATTTCTATTGTTCCAAATATCATAAGAATCCTTCTTGAAGATAGTTTTAATTAAGACCCTATTAATTATATAGCATGTTGAATTCACATCCTAATCCCAAAAGTTAATAGGTACATCATACTCATTATGCATTTTTCTAGAAATTTATTGTAAGGTTATATTTCTTATTTCCACGACAAATTTTTTTGAGGTGTCCTAGGGGAAGAGAAGTTATGATTAAATCCATTATGTGAGCAAAAAGATTCAATGTATTGATTATCAAATTCACTTTCATGATCACTTTTTATGGATTTTATTCTAATTCCACTATGATTTTCCACTACTTAAGTATACTTGGTGAAGTAAGTACATGATTCACGTTTGTGAGATAAAAAATCATCCTTTGTATACCTAGAATACTAATCTACATGAACATAGAGAATTTGATTCCCATTTAAACTAGAAACTCTTGAAGGTCCATACAAATCCATGTGAACTAACTCGAGAGGTACAGAAGTTGAAACTTTTTTATTTGAATTGAAATATATCTTGTGATGTTAGCATTTTTTGATAAGGTTAATAGACTTTATCATTTGAAAACTCAATTTTGGGTAGATCCTTGACTAATACTTTTCTAGTAATCTTTCTAAGAGAGTGTACATTGCAGTGTCCTAATCTCTTATACCCAATACAAGACTCTTTATGAATGGCACTTAAACAAGAAACATATTGAGATCCTAAAGAATCTAAGTTAATAGAATTTAAATTTTCATTTCTAAAATAATAACATACTAATTCATTTTTATAGTGAATTTCATTGAGAGCATCATATTAAAATTTAACATGAAATCAATCATCACAAAATTTTGAAATACTAAGCAAATTATATTTCATTCCATCAACAAAAAGTACTTTAGATTTTAAAAATGAGTTAGAGTAACTAATCCAAACTAATCCAACTATTTTTCATTTAGAATTTTCACCAATGGTGAAATATCCTCCATAAATCATGATTATGTTCTTGAAGCATGAATATTCTCATGTCATGTGTCTTGAACATCCAATGTCCAAGTACCACTGACTCTTATAGGAGTTCTTCAAACACTTTTCCTAAAAAATAACAAAACAAAAATGGTTTTTGTTACCTAGAATTCTTTGGGTTCAGTGAAATTTGTAATTAGTGATTTAGGTACAAACATTTTACATATGGGTTTCATATAATCATTATGTAACATTTTTATGAAAAGTAAACTTTATTGTTCCAGAAAAGATAGTGGTAGTAAAAGATTTTCTAGAACTAGAACTAGCATTAGTATTTTGATTTTTAAGAAGAAGAACTAGTTTTCTAGATTTAGCTACAAAAGGTGTTTTAGATAGGTTTCTCTATCTAGGATGATATCCAATACCTAAAGTGTAATTATGAGTTATCTGTTTAACTAGAATTTGAGTAAGATTATTTTTCTCATTGGAAAACTTATCTATATCTTTCTTCAATTGCTCATTCGACATTTTTAATTAATTGTTTTCTTTGAGTTGTTGATTTTTTTTCTTTTTCAGTAGAAAGTTTAGACTTAATAGTTACAGTAAGAGAATTTTGTTTTATTAATGATTTATATTTATATTTTACTTCATTTCTTTTTTCTTCCAAAAAGTTACAGTATTCAAATAATTCATCACTTGTCATATTTATAGAATAACATTCATTTTTAGAATAATAGAAATTTCCATTAGGAAAATCTAAGGTTACGATAGAAGTGTTTTTCATGAAACAAATATTTTCCATGTCATCTTTGTCATAATGAGATAATGTTGAAATAATTGAGATATCTTAAGAGGAACTCTAGGTGGCTTTCATAACATTCATATACTTCTTGTCTTTATTTTAAAACATCATTTTGTATTTTAATTTTGGATAGTAATCTTTGAAATTTTGTAACATCCCAGGTAAATAAAGAATAAATCAATTTTATATTTATTAATATTTACAAATTAAATATTAATTTTACTTTAAAGGGTTTTCTATGTTCGATAGTGTGCCTGATACGCAACAACGAGTTTCATTGAAATCTTACGTAGCACACTAGTAATAAAATAATATTATTTTAATTAGTAGTTAACACGTAACCGTTGTATTGGCGATAATGAATAGAAAAAACTAAAATATGATTATATATGTTTTTTAAATGTTTTTACATTTATCCAATAAAGGATAAAGGCTTAAAATAAGAAAAGAATTCAATTTTAGGCATAGATACTCTAATATTAACTAAAAGGTCGAATTATCGCCTTTTGATGGCGAACCGTCTATAAATATAGCTTTGTTCACTTTTATATATTCTATTAGACCGAATAAAATTCTTCTTTAGAATCGGGAGATCAAAATTTAATTTGTGTAAAATTTTGGTATTTTTCCGATAAAGATCATTTTTTAATGAATAGTGAAATATGTTGTATTTTAATTCAAAAATTCTTTTTAATATAATTTATTTATATGATTAGATTATATTTTGAATTTTTTTCAGGTGAAATTAGAATATATTTTTAAAATTTAATCCAATGGTGGTCATTGGAATTAATTTCACTTTGAAATTGGACTTAAACTAGTGTCAATATTTTGATACTTATTGTTTCATAAAAACAGGCTATTTGTTTTGACAGTGGAAATTAATTATTAAATTAATTACCGTAACTTATATGTTTTTTATTTTTTAAAATAGACATCATTTTTTAATTTATAATATCAAATATTTCTTAGAGTGATGTTTTGGTATTTTTCTGAAAAACATCAATTTTTGATGAATAGTGAAACCACTAAGTGGTACTTATAAAAACTGATTTTCTATTTAAATGAAATTTTACCACCTCTGTGTTTTGAATTTCAAAAATCCAACATACATGGTTGTCATTAAGATGTAAAATTTGTTTCAATGGGATTAAAATAATTTTTCGGTGAATAATAACTTTTATGTTTTTAATCGCGATTAGAGGTAATTAGGAGAATAACAGGTAAAAATAATGTTTTAATAATATGAAATGACATTGAAACATTTCCTAACCTTATTTGATGTGTCATGGCCGACCAATACAGTCCATGGGTCAACTTGGGGACCCCATGGTGCCACTTTGGTGGGAAAATAACATTAATAACGCTTTATTTAATGTTAAAATTAAAATGTCACAAACATGAGTTGTTTTATTAAAAAAAAATTAAATGGGGTTATACAAGTCATATTTTTGACTATAAATATTAATTATAAAGTATAAAATATTTCCTAAATCATGATATTTATTTTATAATTTTTAGACATTAAATAAATTATATTATTTATGACACCATGATGATGTAGTGATTACCTCATTATTTAACGATTTAAATAAAATGAAAAGATAATGTAAACTCTAAGATCTACACATGTCAAAAACCTATTGGATGGGTGGATTTCGAACTCTTGTCAACTTATCATCAAAATATATAATTTTGGGACCTTTTAAATCCAAAAATCATTTTATAATAAAGTAACCTTTTATAACATTCCAAGAGTTCCCTCTTTTCCTCTTATAAAAGGCCCCCACCTCCACCACCTTACCCACACCTCTCAAGCCTTTGACTCAGCCAACCCCTGCACATTTTGTCTCTCCACATCCCTCTCTTACTCCTTGAAGAATCACTTTCGGCAGAAGTCTTCTCAAGGAAGCCTTTGAGCTCAAATCAAAAAGAGTTACCCGTTTTAAAGGTAGTGTTTTCTCTTGTGTTCTTATGTTTTATTTTTCTTCTCCAACCCTCTAAAATATTTTTATTCCTTTCTTGTGTAACAACACCAGTATCATAAATATACTAGGATGTTGTTATAATAATTATTCGAGTTACACTTACAGAAACCTACATTTAATGGTTAAATAACATACTGTTTCTGTGGATGGCGAATTTCTGCCTCACGAAATGATGATTGTTCAACACTCATATAACACCTTAAAAGGTGGCCATTAATATGTCACTATATTTATATATGATATATAATATGTTTATGTTTTCCATAAGCTTCTTTATTTTTCATTTATGGAATACCTTAATGGTTTCCATTATGGGTAAACGCGATATCTTCATTTTAGGAAGTGCGGACTACCGCCCCCTCAAAGTGATTTGATTCGTTAATACCATATGACATACATATAAATGATTGATTTAATGATATTATATATGATACAATACTGGAATTATAATACTATTATGTATCATTATGTTTTAATTCCATTAAATATGAAATAGAAATGGATGTAGCGTTTATGCGTACGTACTGCTTACCATCTCCATTAATGGTGCATTTCATTTCTTACCTATAAATGTTATGTAATATTGTAAATGCATGTATATACTGGATATATATGACATATATGATATCTAAATCTTGAATATAATTCTGGATATAATGGATATTCTACCACAAGAACAACTTGTAATTATAAAGAGTTTATTTTGGACTCAAGTACTAATAATCGACAAAACGATCATTATTAACATAAATAATTACATAGTGTTAATAATATGGTAATAAGTGATATAAAAGGAATAATGAACTTGAAAAAATTTTCTTAAGAAACTATAAATTAACTCATGTTTATTATTCAGGATGTTAAAGAATGGTCGAGTCAAGTCGGACCCGAGGTATGAGACTTCGTCTCAATCTCCTTTTATTGAGGCATATTTTGTTTTATACACAACCTTCTTTTATAAGGTGTATAAAACCATTTGACATTTACGTTTATCCAAAATGAATCTTTTTATGGGAAGCGTTTTACTAAACAACAAAAGGGAATGTTTTTGTTGTACGTATGCGGTGACAACAACTTCTCCGCCGCCGTGACCATTATTTGAGTTTCGGCTTCCTCTACAAGCCATACGTTTTTTTAAATGAAAAATAAATACCATGTTTTACTTTTATTTTATTTTGGTATTGAAAATAGTTTTCATAATTTTTTTATATCAATGTGTTGTATTTATATCTTTTGATTGAAAATTTGATATGTTATGTTTCCTTTATGCATGTTTTATGTCATACGATTATGTTATAATTCTTGGGCATTATTATGAAGACGGGTGGTTCCGAGATAAACTAAGGGCGGGTGAGCCCAATATAGCTCTCCAATGCATTGGGTAATGCGAAGGGGTTAAACGTTGAGGTTTATCCGAAGTGATTTAGGGAATATACTGTGATGGGTATTCCAAACCTAACGAAGAGGGTTACTCCCTACGTAAGAATGTTATGAATGCCTCACGTTACCTTTATATCTTGTGATTTTTATGTTTTATTCATGATTTGATGAGGTATGTTATTTTTCTTTAGTTTTATGAGTAAAGTATGATTTCATTGATTCTTATGTACACATGTACTCATATTTCCATTCCATATTTTTATATCCCTTACTGAGATTTTTATTCTCATCCCAAGTTTTTGAAATGTTTTTCACGGGTCAATGGAAAGGTACATGTTGTGATGATGGTGTCAATGAAGTGTCAAAAAATAATCCATGTTTTATTTTAAATATGTTTCCATTGATGGGGAAAACGAGTACTATCTTTTATGTAACCACTTTGTTTAAATGTGGAATTTAATGCATGTTTTATGATCTAATTCTATAAAACTCTAAACCTAAAAATATTCTCAACGTGTATTCTTGATGTAACTCAAGATTAAGTAATTTTTAAGGCTGGGGCCTTATAGTTGGTATCAGAGGTCGGTTTAGATAACATTAGGAGTTAGAATTATATTAAATTATTATCCAAAAATATTTTTTTGGTCAAATTGAAATGATATAGCATTTTAAGATTACCATGTTGCTTCATCTAAGACATATTTGTTCAGAATGGATTTCCGCGGAGAAAACAAGGAAGCAATGCTAGGAAGGCATACAGAAAGAAATAACCTTCTGAGTCAGCATCTTGAGATGGTCGGAATTGGAACTGAACAGTTTGTTGCCGTAATGGAATAGTTGACTTAAGCGATAAATGGTGGTGGTATCCATGCATGAGATCAGCCAGATCAATCGTAGAGGAACATGTCAATGGTGGAACATTTAATGAGGCAACATCCCCCATCAATCAGAGGATCATCTGACCCTATGCTAGCTGAAGGGTGGATTAAAGCACTGGAAAAGATTTTCTATGTCATGGGGTGTTCAGACAATCAAAAGGTTAGTCTTGCTATTTACCATTTGGAGGGTGAAGCAGATCAGTGGTGGTCGATGGTAAAAATATCAGGGACGCTGATGAGATTGATGCTCTTGATTGGGATGAATTCAAAGGTATGTTTCTTGAGAAGTATTTTCCTAAGGCTATTCGACTTAGGATGGAAAAACAATTCGTGGAATTGAGGAAAGAAGAAGACTCAATGGCTGTCTATGATGAGAGGTTCACTCAATTGGCAAGGTATACTCTAAATTTTATCCAAGACCTTGATAGCAAAATAAATTGTTTTTATTCAGGAAAAAAGCCAAAATATCGAAGGGAATTGGCTTCTCGTGAGTTCATAAGTTATGAAAAGCTTGTTCTATGTGATGAGAAGGTGGAAATGGAGTTTGTCGATGATCAAGTGTACTATTACAACCAACAAAAGAAGAGACCAAAGTGGAAGGAGAATGGGAATAATTCTTCAAAAGGGTATGACGGTAAGAAAACTAAGTTTCTAGTGTGTGATAAATGTGGTAAAAGTCATGCTGGGGAATGTCTTCTAAATTCTGGAAAGTGCTACCGATGTGGTAAGATGGGACATAAGCCTCATGATTGCACTGAAAAATATCAGGGTGAAGGTAAGACCAAATTTGATTTACAGTTAGTGAAATTTTTTAAGTGCAATGACATGGGTCACTCTGCAAACGAGTGTCCGAAAATGAGCTCGAGTGATGGGAAGCAGTTAGACTACAAGCAGATAGGGTTGATGAAATCCTTTGCAACTACTTCAGTAGATGTCGGGCCATCAAATGAAGTGGTATCAGGTACTATATTTGTTTTTTCATATTATGCCAGTGTGTTGTTTGATTCGGGGTCTACACATTCTTTCATCTCTAAAAACCTTTCTACTAAAATGGGAATACCATCTCAAGAAATGACTCTTGAACTTGTGGTAAAAACACCTAGGGGAAATGTTGAAGCAAAAATAATTTATAAGAATATTCATATCCTTATCTTTGGAAAGAACCTACTTGAAAACCTTATTGTTTTACATCTAGTAGAGTTTGATGTTATCTTGGGTATGGATTGGCTCTCTATTTATCATGCTAAGATTGATTATAGAGGTAAAGAAGTTTCTTTTCATAATTCCATTCAGTTTGTGTACAATAATGAACCCTTACTATTGATAACGTATCAAGAGGCCGAGAAACTTGTAAAAGATAGAACTGAATGTTACCTTTCACATATTGTTGAAAACATGGGAAATGTTCATATTAATGATGTACCAGTGGTAAATGAGTATCCTATTGTTTTTCCTGATGAGTTTCTTATAATAATACTAGATTTGGAAGTTGATTTTACTATAGACATAGTTCATGATTCTATGACAATTTCAAAACCCCCTTATCGAATGGATCAAATTGAAATTTTACAGTTGGAGGAGAAATTGCAAGATATATTAGATAAAGGTTTCATTCGACCTAGCACATCACCATGGGGTGATCCTGTTTTATTTGTTAAAAAAAAAGGATGGTTCTATGAGACTTTTTATTTATTATAGATCCTTGAATAACATCACTATTGAGAACAAATATCATTTTCCTCATATCAATGATTTGTTTGATCAGCTCTAGGGAGCTCAGTATTTTTCAATGATTGACCTGAGATCTGGGTACAATCATTTGAAGGTAAAGGAAGCAGATATTCCAATTACAACATTTCATACAAGATATGGCCATTATTAATTTGTAGTAATGCCTTTTGGGCAAACCAATGAACCTGTTGTATTCAAGGACATAATGAATAGAATTTTCCATGAGTTCTTGGATAATTTTGTGGTTGTTTTCATTGATGATATTTTGGTGTTTTATAAAATTAAAGAAGAGCATGAAAGACATTTAAGGGTTATTTTCAAAACCATAAATGAAAATGAAATTGTATGGGAAATTCAGCAAATGTGAGTTTTGGTTGCAACAAATTTCTTTCCATGGTCATATTATCTCTAAACATGGGAAAAATGTTGATCCTGCAAAAACAAAGGTAGTTGAAGAATGGCCAAGGCCCACAAATGTAACTGAGATTCATAGATTCCTTGGTTTGGCAGACTATTACCGAAGGTTTTTTAGAAATTTTTCATGGTTATCTAGTATAATGACTAGGCTAACTCGGAATGGTGTTAAGTTTATCTGGAAAAACGAATGTGATGATTGTTTTCATGAACTGAAAAAAAAGATTGGTGAATGCTCCAGTTTTGGCACTACCTTCCAGGAATGGGGAGTTTGTTATCTACAGTGATGCTTCATTGAAAGGACTTGGTTGCGTCCTAATGCAGAATGATCAGGTAATTGCTTATAATTCACGAAAGTTGAAAACTCGTGAGGTAAATTACCCTACACATGATTTGGAATTAGCTGCTGTTGTTTTCGCTTTAAAAAATTGTAGTCATCATTTGAATGGAGTAAAGTGTGAAATATATACCGATTACAAAAGTTTAAAGTATATATTCACTCAGAAACAATTGAACATGAGACAGAGGAGATGGCTAGAATTAATCAAGGATTATAATTGTATAATTCATTACCATCCGGGAAAAGAAAATAAAGTGGTTGATGCTTTGAGTCGAAAAAGTAATGCTTCATTAACAATGTTGCATTTGGAACGTGATCATTTGGTTAAGGATTTGATGAACTTTGGCATAGAATTTTTTGGTACATGATTTCCTTCTATTGTGTTTCAGGTATCAGTGAAATCTTCTCTATCAGACAGAATTAAGCAAGCACCGAAGCAAGACTACAAGTTTCAGAAAAAGGTAGAGCTGGTTCAGAAGGGTAAGTTGCCTGAATTCAATATTGATAATGATTTTTTTTGAGATTTGGGAAGAGATTGTGTGTGTCGTGTGATTCACAATTTAAGAGAGATTTGTTATGTGAAGCTCATATTTCTCCATCTTCAGTCCATCCTGGTAGTACTAAGATGTATAGAGATCTTCGGGAGTATTACTGTTGGGACAGGATAAAAAGAGATATTGCTGATTTTACTGTGAAGTGTTTGACTTGACAACAGGTTAATGCAGAGCGGCAGTTACTAAAAGGGATGCTTCAGCCCTTACCAGTGCCAGAGTGGAAATGGGAGAATATATCCATGGACTTCGTTGTTGGATTGCCGAAGACACCTCAAGGTAATAATGAAATCTAGGTTATTGTTGATCGCTTGACTAAATCTGCTAATTTCCTTGCTATACAAAAAACTTTTTCCCTAGATCAACTTTCTCATTTGTATCTTAAATAGACAGTCAAGTTACATGGAGTTTCTATCTCCATTGTATCTAATCATGATCCCTGGTTCATTTCTAACTTTTGGAAAGGCCTTCAGAAGTCATTGGGCACTGAATTAAATTTTAGTACAGTTTTACATCCTTAATCAGATGGGAAGTCAGAATGAATAATTCTGACATTGGAGGATATTCTACGTGCTTGTTCGATGGATTATCAGAGATGTTGGGACCAACATCTTTCTTTGGTTGAGTTTTCTTATAATAATAGTTTTCATTACAGTATACAGATGGCACCATTTGAGGCATTATATGGGAAGCGGTGTCGAACTCCAGCTTTCTAGGATGAAGTGGGTGAAAGGAAGCTAATGGGACCAGAATTGGTAGAAGAGATGGCAGAAAAAGTTTAGTTGATATAGAAACACAATAGAACAGCTCAGAGCAGGTAGAAGCATTATGCGGATAACTGGAGGAAGGATCTATCTTTCGAGGTGGGTGATCATGTTTTTCTCAAAGTTTCACTATGTAAAAGTGTGATGCAATTTGGTACAAAAGGAAAGCTGAGTCCAAGGTTCATTGGACCATATGAAATCTTGGAGAGAGTTGGATTAGTTGCATACTGAGTGGCTTTACCTCTGAGTTTATCTCAGGTACACAATTTTTTTCATGTTTTGATGTTGAGAAAGTACATGCGAGATCCATATAATGTTTTTAGCTCAGAGGTAGTTCAGTTGGAAGAGAATCTCTCATATGAAGAACAACCATTCTATATTTTTGACCATAGAGAGCAAGTGTTGTGGAATAAGGTAATTCATCAGGTAATGGTTTTTTGGAAAAACCATATGGTTGAAGTGGAAACATGGGAATCTAAAAATGCGATGAAAGATAAATCCCCCCACTTATTTTGATAAGTGAATAAAATTGCGAGGACGCAATTCCCAAAAGGGGGGGGAAGGATGTAACATCCCATGTAAATAAAGAATAAATAATTTTCATATTTATTAATATTTACTAATTAAATATTAATTTTACTTTAAATGGGTTTCTATGTTTGATAGCATTCCCGATACGCAACAACAAGTTTCTTTGAAATCATACATAGCACAATAGTAATAAAATAATATTATTTTAAATGGTAGTTAACATGTAGCCATTGTATTGGTGGTAATGAATATAAATAACTAAAATATGATTATATATGTTTTTTAAATGTTTTTACATTTATCCAATAAAGGACAAAGGCTTAAAATATGAAAAGAATTCAATTTTAGGCATAGATACTCTAATATTCACTAAAAGGATGACTTATCACCTTTTGATGGCGAACCATATATAAATATAGTTTTGTTATATTTGATATATTCTATTGGACCGAATAAAATTATTCTTTAGAATTGGGAAATCAAAATTTACTTTGTGTAAATTTTTGGTATTTTTCGGATAAAGATAATTTTTTTAATGAATAGTGAAAAATGTTTTATTTTAATTCAAAACCTCTTTTTAATCTAATTTATTTATATGATTAGATTATCTTTTGAATTGGTTTTCAAGTGAAATTATAATAATTTTTTACCATTTAATCCAATGGTGGTCATTGGAATTAATTTCACTTTGAAATTGGACTTAAACTAGTGTCAATCTTTTGATACTTATTGTTTCATAAAAACACGCTATTTGTTCTGACAACGTGAATTAATTATTAAATTAATTAATGTAACTTATATGTTTTGAATTTTGTAAAATACACATCAATTTTGAATTCGGAATATCAAATATATCTTAGGGTAATGTTTTGGTATTTTTCTGAAAAACTTTAATATTTGATGAATAGTGAAACCACTAAGTGGTACTTATAAAAACTGATTTTCCGTTTAAATGAAATTTTACCACCTCTATGTTTTGAATTTCAATGATCCGACATATATGGTTGTCATTAAGATGTAAAATGTGGTTCAATGGGATTAAAATAATTTTTTTTGGTGAATAGTAACTTTTATGTTTTTAATCGCGATTAAAGGTAATTAGTGTAATTTAAGGTAAAAATAATGTTTTAATAATATGAAATAACATTGACACATGTCCTACCCTTATTGTATGTGTCATGGCCGACCAATAAAATCCATGAGTCAACTTTGGGACCCCATGGAGCAACTTTTGTGGGAAAATTACATTAATAAATTTTTAATTAATGTTAAAATTAAAATGTCACAAACATGAGTTGTTTTACTAAAACAATTTTTAAATGCGGTTATACAAGTCATATTTTTGACTATAAATATTAATTATAAAGATAAAAATATTTCCTACATCATGATATTTTTTTAATAATTTTTAGACATTAAATAAAAATAAATTTTTTATGACACCATGATGATGCAGCGATTACCTCATTATTTAACGATTTAAATAAAATGAAAAGATAATGTAAAATCTAAGACCTAAACATTTAAAAAACCTATTGGATGGGTGGATTTAGTACTCATATCACATTATCCTAGAAATATATAATTTTTGGACCTTTTAAATCTGAAAAACATTTTATAATAAAGTAACCTTTTATAACATTCCAAGAGTTCCCTCCTCTTCTCTTATAAAAGGCCCCCACCTCTACCACCTTACCCACACCTCTAATGCATTTGGCTCGGCCAACCCCTATCCATTTTGTCTCTCCACATCCCTCTCTTACTCCCTGAATCCTCACTTTGGTCATAACTCTTCTCAAGGAATCCTTTGAGTTCAAATAAAAAAGAGTTACTCGTTCTGAAGGTAGTGTTTTCTCTTGTGTTCTTATGTTTTATTTTGATTCTCCAACCCTCTAAACTCTTTTTATTCCTTTCTATTATAACACAATCAGTATATTAAATATACTAGGTTGTTTTTATAAGAAGTATTGGAGCTACATTTACAAACACCTACATCTAATGGTTAAAGAACATACTGTTTCACTGGATGGCGAATTTCTGCCTCACGAAACGATGATTGTTCAACACTCATATAACACCTTAGAAGGTGGCCATTAAGATGTCACTATATTTATAAATGATATATAATATTTTTATGTTTTACTTAATCTTTTTTATTTTTCATTTATGGCATACCCCTATGGTTTCCATTATGGGTAAACGCGATATCATCATTTTAGGAAATGCGGACTACCGCCCCCTCAAAGTGATTTGATTCGTTAATACCATATGTGGTACATATAAAGGATAGATTTAATGATATTATATATGATACAGTACTGGAATTATAATACTATTATGTATCATTATGTTTTAATTCCTTTAAATATGAAATAGAAATGGAAGTAGTGATCATGCGTAGGTACGGCTTACTGTCTCCATGAACGGTGCATTTCATTTCTTACCTCTAAATGTTATGTAATATTGTAAATGCATGTATATACTGGATATATATGAAATATATGATATCTAAATCTTGAATATAATTCTATATATAATGGATATTCTACCACATGAACAACTTGTAATTATAAAGAGTGTATTTTGTACTCAAATACCAATGATCGATAAAACGACCATTATTAACTTAAATAATTAAATAGTGTTCATAACATGGTAATAAGTGATATAAATGGAATAATGAACTTGAAAAAAGGTTCTTAAGCAAGTAAAAATTAACTCAGGTTTATTATTCATGACGTTAAAGAACGATCGAGTAAAGTCGGACTCAAGGTATAGGACTTCATCTCAATCTTCTTTCATTGAGGCATATTTTGTTTTATACACAACATTCTTTTATACAGTGTATAAACCCCTTTGACTTTTACGTTTATCAAAAAGGAATATTTTTATAAAAGCATTTTACTAAACGACAAAAGGGAATGTTTTTTCATACGTATGCGGCGACAACAACTTCTCCGCCACCGTGACCATTATTTGAGTTTCGACTTCCTCTATAAGACATACCTTTTATTTTAAATGAAAAATAAATACCATGTTTTACTTTTATTTTATTTTGGTATCGAAAATTTTTTTCATAATGTTTTTATATCAATGTGTTGTATTGATATCTTGTGATTGAAAAGTGGAAATGTTATGTTTTCTTTATGCATGTTTTATGTGATACGATTATGTTATGGTTCTTGGGAATTATTATGAAGACGGGTGGTTCTGTGATAAACTAAGGGCAGGTGAGCCCAATATAGCTCTCCAATGCATTGGGTAACACGAAGGGGTTAAACTTTTAGGTTTCTCCAAAGAGATTTAGGGAATATATTGTGATGGTTATTCCAAGCGTAACCAAGAGGGTTACTCCCTTCGTAAGAATGTTATAAATGTCTCAAGTTAACTTTATGTCTTGTGATTTTTATGTTATATTCATGATTTGATGATTTATATTAATGTGCTTATTTTTTATGAGTAAAGTATGATTTCATTTATTCATATGTACACATGTACTCATGTTTCATTTCCATATTTTTATATCCATTACTGAGCTTTTTATTCTCATTCCATGTTTTTGAAATGTTTTTCACAGGTCAAGGGAAAGGTATAGGATGTGATGATAGTGTCAATGAAGTGTCAAGAAAGAATCCATGATTTATTTTAAATATGTTTCCATTTATTGGAAAAATGATTACTATCTTTTATGTAACCACTTTTTTTACATGTGGAATGTAATGCATGTTTTATGATCTAATTCTCTAAAACTCTAAACCTGAAAAGATCCTCAACATGAATTCTTGAAGTAACACAAGATTAAGTAATGTTTATTTCTAGGGCCTTATACATTCCCTATCCTCTTTCATTCATAGCATAAAATCTTATATGAATTTTAATTTCTTTTACAGTCCCTTTTCCAGTGTCCCTTGTTATCATATCTTCATTTATAATTGAGATTCCTAAAGAAAATCTTCTTTATAAAAAATTTCATGAATCTTTTGGGTATCTGAGCCATCTCTTCATTAGTATATGATGTTGATTCATCATTACTATAGTTCTAAACAGTGGTTAACATCTTCTCTTTTTTTCCTTACTCATAGAGGTAGTATTCATGAAGGCTATAGATTTTCTCTTAGGTTCATCCTCTTATTCTTTGTTGACATTCATCTCTTCCCCATAAATCATCATTTTTCCAATGAGTTATTTGACTGGTAGTTTACTTATTCACATGACTCTATAATGAAGATATAATTTCATCTCCATCTATCATGTAAGAATATGAGAATACTTAGAAGATTTTCTTTGGAAGTAACATCTCTTCCCAGAAAGATCATAGTGTTAACTATTTCATTAAACCTAACATAGATGTCAGAAATAGGCTTACCAAGCTCCATTTTAATGTTATCATATTTAATATTATATGTGTTAAGTCTCATTTCTTTAACACTATAAGTTCCTTCATGTGAAATATAAAAAGTATACCAAATTTCATTGGATGTTTTACATTCTTAAATTATATTAAATTATTCATCCCTAAACGAATAGTAAAAGGAACTCATAGATTTTCAATTATTATTATAATCAGTCTTAGTTGGTTCATCCCAAGTAATTATAGCAGTAACAGAAATCATATATTCATCTACAATTGAAGACCAAATCTCAAAACCCCTACATTATAAGTGCATTATCATATTAATTTTCTATTGAGCTTAATTTGAGAAATTAACGAATGGAGGTCTGTTGGAATCAGAACCTTCCATCCAATTATCTATTATAAAATTTTAGAACTTGATTTTAAAGAGATAAAAAAATATTATTAACGTCAATTTTATGATCTTTTAAATACAACTAAAATCATAGATGAAAAAGATGAAAAAATACTTGAAAAATAAAAATTCAGAAACCCTCTAATAATAAATGTTGGTTAGATCAGGGTACTCAATAGGGGGGTTTTATTGACTATCTATAAAAATTTCTATTCAAAAGGTTATAATTTTAATTTCCCCTACATATTTAATTTTCAATTTCTCAGTTAACTATTAGTGAATATATAAGAGCTTGACAATTCGATTAATTTTACAAAAGAGTTATTAGTTCTCCATTATATCAATTTTTTTATTAATAAAAAAATTTAATCTAAAATAATAATTGAATAATATTATAAACACTTTATAAGACTAACTATTAGTGTTGAATTTAGTTTTATGAAATATGTGATAAAATAGTGTAAAACTAAAAGGTAAAAACATAGTGGAAAAAAATAAGATGCTCAGTCTCAAGAAGATGCTTAATCCTCTCCACATGGTGATCACCTACCATCAAGCTATTTCAATTAATAAACTAATTGATCCACACCCTAGATTGGGGATCAAAACACCAAAAAAAAATTTAGTTCATAAGACCTCTACCATAGTTCTTCGTGGTTACAAAATACCAATCACACAAGGACCACTTCCACACTTTTTTGTGGAAGTAATATGTTTAAGAAGGTATGATTGGAAGAATATATTGTATCCTCTAGTTTGATACATGATAAAATTTGTTCTTATAAGTTAGATACACACACTGCTCAGAGGTATGTAAAAATTCAAAAAATAGAGAAAAAATATCAGAAAATATTTAGAAATATTTATGTGTCTTCAGATGCAGCTCTTTACTCTTCAGATGTAGCTGGGATGAAGTCTAAGTCCTCTTTTGTAATTTGAAACAAAAATAGAGTGTCATATTTTGGATTCCAAGTAAAATTATGGTTCTGGAGGTATATTCTTCTCCTTCTCTGATATATTGATGTGATTTTTCAATTTGATGTTCAAACCGATTGATATATCCTTGTGTGTTCTTATTTTTGTTCTTCAATTTTCAATGGTTGCATGAGAGTTGTAGATGTACTTCAGTATGTCTCACTCTTCCCCACACATGCACCATCATACTCATATATATATCTTCCCTCTTTAAAAAAATTCTTCTTCTTTTTTAGAGACGAAAAAGAGCATGTTCGTTCCACGTGCATAGGTTTATCGTACCATGTACTATCTTTTAAAAATCCTAAAAAAGATTATAAAATATTTCAGTACCATTAAATGACCTAAATATGAAAATTAGAAATATATTAATAAATGAAAATTTAAAATTTATTTCAGTGACTCTTTTGTCAGTGTCCCCTTATATCGATGTCTCCTTATATTGGTGGCTCAACCCATTGGTATGTCATTTTATTGTTGATTCATTACATATGTGACTTGTTTCAATGGAAAGTCCTTCCTTTTATATATGGGATAGTTGATCATTCTGTGACTCATTTCAACTGATGGTGAGTCCTTACGTCAGTAGAACCATGCAATGGTAGGTCACTTGGACTGATGGTAGGTCATCTGCATTGGTGAGTCATATGCAACAATGACTCATCTACATCAGTGAGTCATATGCAACAGTGATTCATCTACATCAGTGAGTCATATGCAACGGTGAGTCATATATCCATCAGTGATTCATCTATCTATTAGCTATCCATCTACCTGTAAGTGTTAGTGACTTATACTTATATAATTTTAGATGTTCTATATGTCTTATAGATCAGTAAAGTGAGAGAGTGTTAATACTCTTATTTACACATAGGTAATCAATTATAAGATTGTTTGGGCTCAAAAAACATGAATAGTTATATTATTGAAATGATATAATATACAAGATAATGCTTTGACATAATTTAGGATCCTTGACATAATTTAGAATCTGAAATAAGCTAATAAATGTTTAAATATATGGCATGATTTGTTATAATTAAGACAATTATAGTCATAGATAGTGGCCAACAGTATATATCAGACAATATTGGTTAATAATAATTATTTTTCTACTATACCTATAGTCTATATAAAAGTCCAAGTGGGGATATAAAAAAATTATTTAGGATGTGGGATAAGGATAGACACAATCTAAACCAACTATTTTTGATGTGTTGTAGTATTTTATTTCCATCAACCTATGAATTTTGAATATGATGTATCTATAGATAAATAAAAGTAATAGGTTAAACACATTGATTTCTTATTTTAGATCATCAAGAACTTTAATAATTATTTGTTTGATTTCATACTTTCATTCATTAAGGGTATTCCTGTGGATGGTGGGATATGTTGATTGAGTCCAAAATTCATAGGTTTTACTTATAGGGATTTTCATAATCCTTTAATCATGAATTTATATCCTAACACTATTTAGTGGGTTAAATGTTCATGAAATTTAAGAAAGGGGTATTTATGGTGATGGAGTACACTAGAAAGTTACTCTTTAGACTTAGATTTTTATTAAACATCAATTATTACTTCAATGTGGGGAACATAGTAGTTTTGGATGAAATGGAATTTAAGGGAAGTTAGAAATATTCTAGTTTTCCTTTTACTTAGAGCCTAGGATGAGGATTATCTAGTGAGATGAAGTATTATAGATAAGAGATAAGGTAAGGTACATATATATTGGGATGCAATAGTAAAAATTATTTTATTTTTTTCTAATTTAAAAGATTTTACATTTTATTCTATGATTAATTTACATTTTTATCTAAATTTTCACTATTATATGGTATGTATGTCCACATTTGATTATTCTATATAGATACACATTCAAAAATTATTTTTTAGCAACCCCAATAGACTCTGGCCTCTCATGTCCATCCTAGTGAAAAGGTGACTAGAAGAAATTAAAAACTTTTAGAAAAATGAACTGAAAGAGATATATGGGTGATTAGATTAAACAATAAATGTAAACTACTTATAGGAAGGGATTTTAACCACATGGTTGTCATGATAACACTAGATATATCTTTGTAGTCGACCAATCTATGGATAATATGATAGATATCCCTTTTATAGTTATTGGTACTACTAATGTATCTTATATTCTTACTTATTCCTTAATTAATATAGAATATTATAATTCCTTAATTTCTCAACAGTTTTTATCTCATTTATTATTGAGAATAGAAGTATCTCAAAAGATTATGGGTATGGAAACTCCATTGGGTAAATTACTTGAATTGAGTATGAGTGTTCTCTATTATCATATTCTGGTGGGTATATTTCGGCATCTAAGAGACTTATTCACACTTGATATAAAGATATTTTATGTTATTATTTCAATATACTAGTTAACCTAGTTTAAATCCCTAACATAAAATATAAAATATGGTTTTAATTTTAATTTATAAACAGTATTCATTATTCTCTCATTTAATAATGGAAATTCCAAATAAAGTTGATGATGGAAGGATCAAGGGTAAATTTTAATAATTACATCTTCGTTTTGTGATCATGATTGTATCGTCATTCAAGAGAAACATGATGGTGAGGAGATCCTCGGATGTTTTTTTTTTCAAAATTATGATTTTTTATTATATATATATATATAATAGAGGTTCTTATAAAAAGTATGATGGATTGGGTTATGAGATAATACCATTCTTCCCACTGGGGGGTTTTCCTAGAATACCTAAGATGAATTATGATATCTATAGGTTGTTCAAGTGGATTAATATTAAATAAGAGATCACATATATTATTTCATAATGTTTTACTAATTAAGAGTTAAATTTGGAACATTTGTAACCCATAGTTCAATTATTGATTCTTCATAATCTAGTTTAGAAACGAGATGAGATCATAATAGATTTAATGACAGTATTACCTCACTCTTCAATAATCTTAGATATATTTTAACTAATTATTGATTGGATCACTAGGATAACATGTTTTATACCTATCAAGGACTAAGGTTATGTGGATTATTTATTAAGGTTATATATTAAATAGATATTAATGCATATTGGTGTTCCAATGAGAATTATTTCTTCCATGGACCCCAAGGTTTTCCACATGTTTTTCATATTTTTTGTAGAAACCTCTTGGTACTCAGGTAAAAATGAGTACATATTATCACCCATGGATAGATATCCAGCTATAATAGAACGTCCCAATATCATAATATATGATCCATTTATGTATTATTAATTTTTTTGTCTCCTCGGATGATCATTTATCTCAAATAGAGTATTCCGATAATAATAACTTCCATCCATCTAATAAAAATTCTCTTTGTAAGTCTCTCAATTGTAGGATTTGTCATTATCTATTTTTCAGATAAAGGTCAATTATTCATATTTTATTAATCCTAGAATATAATATGTGATTAATGTATATATAAATATTATATAGAAGTGGATTATGATTATGTATAACCTTCAAGAGTATTATACCAATCGTAGGCGATACACATTGGGATTTTGAGTCACTAATCATGTTTTCCAAAAAAATTATCATCATTCAAACCATTTATGTATAGTAATTTAGTGAAATATAACTCCTTAATTCATTTGAATCTTCAATATGTTATAGAATATTGGTGAAATATATTATAAGTTGGATTTTCCTCTCTCGGGTCATCTCTATGAAAAACATCTTTCTTGTCTCACAACTATGGAATTATCAACCAAATCATATATAGAAAATGATGGTTCCTTTATTGAGGAACCGATTTATATTATCTATAAGAGTGTGGTTAATTTTTGAGGAATGTTTATTCCTTTATTTTAGGTTGCAACACCCTAAAAATGTAAAGGAACATTATATTCGATAGCGTGTATGACACGTAACGCAAAACACGTAATGGAATATAATGTCCCATGAATTTATAATATATTTACTATTTAAAAAATATTGAATATATTGAATATATTTTATTTAAAATAATACTTAGTTAACATGCAACATACGAAACAATGAGTTTATTCAATGGCATTAGTTACCCGCAAGATCGAGTTTTATCGAATAATAATATATTATTAAACTATTATTATTTAATATAATAAGACATAAACTAGACAGTGTGAATAGTATTAAAAAACATATGAAAATATATGGATCACAAAAATATAATATTAATTAATTAGATAAAATTAATTATAAATTAATTTAAGAACCAATTGAATATAATAAAAATATTTTATACAAAACTATTTGTTTGCTCACAATGTTGTTTTATCCTTATCAATTAAATTAATCACAAATAGTGAGTGATATTAAAATAATAAAAATATATATATATATATTATTCAATTTCAAAATTTATGATATACATCCAAAATATTCAATAGATATAATATAAGAACTAACCCAATTTTATGAAAAAAATACTTTATTTTTATTAAAGCACTTTTGCCGCCTTTTAATAGAGAACATATTTTAAATAAGTTTTTTGGAAATTATATAAATCATATATATCAAAATAGACTAAATATTTTTAAAAAAAACATAAGAATATTATTTGAGTTAAGTTTTGGTATTTTTCTGTTGCGTTTTATTTTATATTGAATAGTAAAAAATACTGCATTTTTGTCCAAAACAGATTTTTTAACTAAATTATTTATAAGGTTAAATAAAGTTTTAACTTGGTCTTAAAGTTTAATTAAATAAATATTTTTATAAACTAATCAAATTTAGGTCACTATAATCAATTTCACATTGAAATTTTATTTAAAAACTTAACAAACATTCAAATATTTTTACTTTTAAAACCTATATTGCCGTCCCATATATGGGATTGAATTTAAATTATTTCCTTTAAATTATGTGATTTGAGTTTAGAAAAATGGATTCAATATTTTTAATCATCATAATTTATATTTTATAATAATCTTTATCTATTATTTTACTAAAAAGATTCGTGAAGGCAATTAAAATTAATTACAATGATTAATGAAATATTAAGCATAATAAGGGACTAAACCATAATATTAAGGGCACAAATGACCTATAAAATTGTCAAAGAGACATTTTATGTCCATTTTTAGACACTATACCCGCCTGGATAAATATTTCACCATTATGGGAGCCACTTGAAATTGGAAAAATGTGTATGAAATTACTTTGTCAAAATATTACAAGAGTGCCACTATTATTCCACTATAAAATGGCATTATCTCATCCAAAATTATCTTGCATATCAAGAAAATTTGGACTGAACAGGATCTACCAAAATTGATTAAAAAGTAATACCTCACAAAAACCTATAATCCTCCCCTTGGTCATAAGCCCATCCATGGAAGCCCTTTAAATCAAACCAAAAGGAGTTACCTCATTAAGAGTCAATAGACATTCATAAGCATTTTAGGTTTATTTCTATTATATAGTCCCGCAACTATTCTTATACTAGGATTACATAAAAAAGTACTCTAAATATATAGTTATGTTTTTATTCTAATTTTTCTACCTATATTTACATAAACTTTCATCAATGGGAAAGAAACATACAGTTTATGTCAATGATTAACAATCGAACCACAAAATGATGATTGTTCTTTCTTCCTTTACCGCATCTCATGGGGAAAATTTGGATAAAAAATAGGTTTATAAATTTCATATATTATATTTATTATGTATTTAATCTTCATTAATTATTTTACAACACATATTTTTATACATTACATTTTGTGTAAAAATGATAACATCATTTGTTGAAGTGTGGACTACCACCTCTTAAAAGCGATATAATTTGATCACAGGATACATGGAATGTATATAAGATGATTTTAATTAATATTATGTGACATTGAAACATATATATTTTATTAATTACATAATTATCTTTATAAAAATAATATATATATAAATAGATAATTTCATTTATTACCCTTTTACACACTAAAAAGTGATAATGGTGGTCGTGGACGTGTGAACTACCACCTCATCATCATTATGTGATTCCATTTACATCACAAAAATTTTATATATAAGTATATTTGATTTAATAAAATGGTATTTATGATATAATTATCTTTATGGAAATATATTTTGTTACCTTATTTCCATAATAATCATTGAAAAATGGGAACGTTACTCAGATGTAGGTATAAACTATTGTCTCTTTGATTGTAACATTGATTATTTTAAAAAATATATTTAATTATTGGTTTTAAACATATAATTTGTTTATAAATATGATAATTATTTCATTATTATTATTATGTTATATAACTAACCCTTGGAGCATAGTTGACCTACCAAATTGTTTTACACATAAACCGAATTTGTTAAAAAACGTCTCATGTAAACATTATTATTTAATTAGTTGTATGAAATATTATAATAAGTGAAATATAATTTCTGATAAACATGAAAAATTTTCTAAATAAAGAATATAATAAACATAATTTTTTTATTTAGAAAAACAAATACAAACGAGACAAGTCAAATGTAAGGTAAGTTATTCTTGTCTCACTTTTTAAATATATGAGATAAGTTTCATATTCGCCACTTATTTCTTTTATGTAGTGTAATTAATTCCACTTTCGATATATTATGTCATTAATCCATTTAACATCATGTTATTTAAAACATTCATTTATTTTTATTCCTTTATAAGGATTTTGATTCCAATATTCCAATTTGGTATGACTCCTTTTAAAATGATCAAGGATTATTTTACTCAAGTGTAATTTTAAGGATCTTTCACTGGTATATCAATTAATAGGATTTATATAACCATTATTCAATAAAAAATATAAATTTCCCATACTCTAGTTATTGATGATATCATTCAAGTTTTAGTACCATTTTTATACTCTTTTTTACATAAATTTTTTTAGAATTTATTTTTAAGAAAAATCAACATCATCTCTCTCTTTAGTTGGAGAACCTCTTTTCTTCTGAAAACCATGTTTTATTAAATGTTATTGAAAAATTTATTTAAAAGTATTTTGTTAATATATTTTTACGATTTTTTTATTTTACCAGTTTTTTAAAATGCATCTTCTTGTGGATTTCCATACAATGAATTTTTTTCTAACATTTTTACCGAGTAAAAGGAATTTTATTATTACCTTGTATGACATGTTTAGATTTTACCCACCATTATTTCTTTAATGCATCATTTTAATGTTAAAATGTTTAAATTTTAAGGAAAAAATTTTCACATAAAATTATTTTCACAATGTTTTTCAGATAATGGATTGTTTCCTCAAGAATTTTCTTAATGACTATTTATGTAATATCACTTCCTTTTTGTGATTGTTAACATTATCTTGAAACAATCACACTATTTAAATCATTTATATTTGAAAATGACCTTGTATATGAAGATTCTCATAAAATATATATTATTACTTCATAAACCATTTTTCATTTTTACCTATGGTGTTTACTTTGATAGTTATTTGATCATTTTGGGAAATATTTATAAATATGTATCTTCTACTCCATACCGATATTTGATAAGGCATATTTTTTTTTATTTAATATGAGGATTTATTTGGATAATTAAGACATATTTTGGATACCATTTATGGAAATTCCTACGGGTGGTCACTGGTTATAGATAGCCCTTCGATGCATTGATAGTATCATGAGACTAATTAACTATTCATATTAAATGGGTTTCTAGCCGATATTCCAAATTATATTGTTAATGTTCATGAAAGTACTGATTACATGTACCTAGCAAAGATAGTTTCTAATAAATAATAATTTAAATAATTTAGTTTCTGTTATTATTTATCCATGAGATTTTTTATCTACATATCTATGGATACATTTAATTTTCAGTTCATTTATTAAATGGAATGGGTTTTAGTTTCACACCTTTACATATTTATATTTCCTTATCTAGTTTTTTGGATGGAATTTGTTTCCATTTATTACCTTTCAATATTATTTATGGTATTCCTTATCAGTTTGATGATAATATGGTATGTGTGTTCCGTTCGTTACCATGCCATAATTATTTTTCCCATTTATTAATTATTTAGTCCATTATACTTCACCCTTATTGAGAATTCAAGCTCACCACTACTATGTTTCCTTTCTATAGGAATCCAAGAAGTGTTCTATGGAATATATGAAGCTATATACTATAAGGAATAAATTTATCATTAAATTTATTTATTTCAAAAAAAATATGTTGTAATTGGTATATTTATTTGTAATATAAGACTCATGTATATATCTAATTTTCCAAGACTATTAATCTCTTAGTCCATTGGGATTTTATTTCTTATAATCATGCTAATATAATTGATAACATACACCATCTCTAAGATTCTTGGGGTTAGGACACTATATTTGGTATCAAAGGAAGTTTAGTTAAAAACATAGGAACTAGATTTAGGAAAACATTGATTAGAGGACAAAAACCTATAGTAAAATTTTATGATAATGTAAAAGAACACCTTAGAATTTTGGTAAAGTAGTGATTATGTTGGTATTTATATAAATACATCCCTCTTTGGAAACTAAAAGTGGACATTGTTCTAGAATAGATATACTTAGGAGTAAGAAATCTGACAAGGTGTGTTGGGCCTGACTCAGTGTAACTTGGTACATGACAACGGTTGATACTAGACACCTAGTTTAACACTCATGATGGATACTCTTAGGATAATTTACATGTTTTATACAACCCATTATTAAGGATTTTAACATATTATTAAAATAAATAACCTAGGTTGAACCTTGGGTATTTGAATTGAAGATATGGTTTTGTGATTTAGATATCGTATAAATGATTATATGTTATTCTATGACTATCATTACTCACACTATGCTTTTTGGTTTTAGTCGGTTGTTGATACCCGATAGAGAAAAGTTAAAATTGAACATTAAGGAAATAGTGGAGATAATGAAAAATAAATGAGGTGTTGATATGAGTTTTTTTAATACAATTGGTGACATAAATTGGTCACCCAATTCACTCCCCAATGAAATTTATTAAATAAAAACAGTTTCAATGCATGATCGAGGTGAAATGAGTTTACACTAGCTCAAAATTGAAATAGATGCATGATGATGTAGTAATAAACCTCGATCAACAAATCCTAAATAAGAAAATAGACACAAACCTTGCCTTCAAGTAAAATCACCTCATGCTAGAAGTATATCAACTTCACGAGGGCTCTATCAAAGTTAACTTGTTCAATTCACTCCAGCATCTCCATGAACTTCAGGATGACCTTAGAAGAAAGCCATGGAGAGTTTATGCAATGAAACTCCAAGAAATAAATGCGTCCAGCAAAATATCGTCAACTTCTAGAAATCTTCGAGACCTAAAAATATGAAGCACAAACATCCATGAAAGGAGACATGCATGAATGACCATGACATAAAAGTATAAGGCAGTTAAAAAACACAGCCGCACTGATAATAAATTAGAGAGTTTGTTTGGAATCTTTCACCAAATTCTTATTAAACATTCGGTGTTTTATGTCGAGATAAGTATCTACAGATATTTCACCGTTTTTGAGACTTTGATAGGATATTTCAACAGTCTGGTCCGAGTCTTCATTCAGATTCCCCTCACGAGGTCAAATAGAAACAACCTTAAGTTGCATAGGAGAATCTGAAATAATTTCTCGAGAAGCATCATAAGTGATAAAAGTCAGATCAACCACACTTTCTGCTATTGTAATTTTAATGTTGTCCTTTTGGGAAGCATCGAGTCCTCTTGTCACAATTGTTCATTCATTGTTATAGTATTCCCTTCGTTTCCATGTTTTTTTGGGATTGGGAGTGATGAATCCATCATCATCCACCATTGGTTTTTTCCCTTTTCTGGAGCTGGATTTTAAGAAGTTATCCTCAATTTGAGTATCTTTATCCTCAACCTCTAGAAATGGTGTGTAGTAAGGCTTTGTAGGGCATGATTCCGAGATTTGATCCAGCACAGATTTAACATAAGGTTCACCCTCCTAAATAGATTCACTACTCTCAATATTAAGAGTATTTACATCCAGAGCAGATGTCTCGTGAATAGTATTAGAAACAACTGCAGAAATTAAAACTTGGCTGCACTCAACAGGTTTATTAGTAGTGTTCTCTGCAGTTGTCTTTTCTACCCAAATGTGCATGAAATATGGGGTATAAGAGGAAGTATCCTTTTTACCCTCACAATATTTCATAAGATGGCCAATTATTTAACATTTTTTTAAATTAATCTAGAATATTTTCAAAGGCAACCTCTTGAAAAACCCGACTGTTTCCATTTTGAAGCCAAAATCCCAAATGCCAATTCATGGGAGATGTCCATTTTAGTACAAATCCGAGTGACTGAAGGTATTGACATAGTTGATGTGGCAGTAACTAATCAATTGATATGAGTTAAATATATCATGTTTATGCCTAATCAGTTTTATTGAATTATTATTAACAACATATACTTTTACCAACTATGGAACTCACCAAAGAAGAGAAGGATGGGGATTTATAAGAGCTAAAGTGATGGAGCCCATGGAGAGAAGAAGTCTTGATTTCCATTATGCACAAAATGTCGAAATATAAACCTCAGAATGTTTCTCAATAGAATAGGTTAATTATTTATATGGTGGAAAAGACATAATACAAACAATTTTTGTGGAAAAATGAAGAGTTCAATGTATGGAACTGAAATTCAACCAAAGGAATATTTAATTGTATGTTACCAAAAATGTGGGGAACCTAGACATTACCCGATTCAATTCCCTCATCTAGAGGCTAAACTATAGACTAATAAAGAATATATGTGAAAATAATAGGGTGAATTATTTATGTATTAGGTTTTTATTGAAACCCTTTGTTAAAAAGAAATTTATTTATTAACCTTATTTTAATGATTTCCATCATATTTATTTTGGGAAATTATATTAATAGGGTTTTAGAAAAGTCAACCTATAATATGGGTACAAAAAATAGAATTTAGAAGGGATGTGGGCCTTAAACCCATGACCTAAGGATGATAAGGGTTTCACACTAACAACTGAACTACACAATGTACTAGTTAATAAGTCATTGTTTTAAGGTGAACAATTTGATGAATGAATATTAATTATGAACAAGTAAAGTGTCTTTTATGTTTATAGGTTAATGTATTAACCATATTGATCCTGAATAATAGTTTCACACAAATAGATAAATTTTTATTTCTTTTATGGGCCTTACGATAAATGAAATTTTTATTTTAGTTCTTTAGGCATCAATGTTAATTTTGGGATATCCATTTCCTGAAATAAGGGATAAATTATAATTTGATAAAATCCTAACCAAAATATGGAATTTTTCACAAGAAATTAAAACATATCAGGTTAGTAAATTTCCTTATATTTATAGGTAGAAAAATAATTACCCAACATTATGAAAATGAATTAAAAATAAAAAGTTGTCCTAATACCATTAATTTTATTGAATTGATGTTTTTCCAAATAATTGTAGATTTATGACTTGGTGGCCTATATATTTCTATTTATCATTCATTTGGTAATGATTTATGACCATAATCAATCCCTATAAATATTTATGCACTTCATCAATGTACATATCTCCACATTCCGCTAATGTTCTCTTACATAGAGACCCAGTCATATGTTATTCCAAGTGACCATTGCACTTACCATTCTCTCTTTTATAGAGGATGTTTTATGAACACTACTCAAGATATGAGATTTAAAACAATGGAAATATAGAACTATATATTTCCAAGATTGTGCTTAAATTGTGAGGATGCAATTATATTAAAGTGGGGAGAACATTACTCTATGATACTATAAAGTAGGATCATTTTATATAATATCATGTATGGTAAACAACACCAAATGTGCAAGGGAATATAACATCCACACAAATTATAATATATTTACTTTTATAAATAAATTAAATATATTTTATATTTTTAGATTAATGTGATACTATGTTAACATGCAACATATGAAATAATGATTTTTGTCAATAGCTTGCATTTCATGAAAGACAGAGTTTTACCAAACCATAATATATTATAAAAATATTATTATCTAATATAATAAGAAAGAAACTATCCAATATGAATAGTAGATACTAACTTATAAATATTTATGTATTAAAAAAATATAAGATTAATTAATTACATACAATTTAATTCTAAATTTATATAATAACCAATTGAATATAAAAAGAATATTTTATAGAAAACTATTTTTTGGCTGAAAATACAATTTCATCATTATAAATAAAATTAATTATAATTAGTGAGTGATATTAATGTAATATATATATATATATATATTAAATATAATATTTCTTATATCCATCCAATATATTTGAAACATATTTAATCTAAGAAGAAACCCATTTTTACGCATAAAATACTATATTTTTATTAAGTCATTTTTATCACTTTTTATTATAGAATCTACATTAAATCCATCTTTTGTACTCTTATGAATTATATATGTAAAAATAAACTTAATATTTTATATATAAACATAAAAATTAGGTTTTGGTAAATTTTTGGTATTTTTCAGTTCAATTTCATTTTTAATGAACAGTGAAAAATACTGAATATTAGTTCGAAACTAATTTTTTATCAAATTTATTTATATTGTTAAATTAAATTTTATAATGGTTTTAAAGTTTAGTTAGACAAATTTTTTCTCAATTAATTCAATTGGGGTCTTTGGAATCAATTTCACTTTGAAATTGACTATAAAAACATTTCATACTTTCTGATATTTTTACATTAAAACCCCACATTGTTGTTCCTTTTGATGGATTAAATTTTAATTAATTCCGGAAACTTCTATGATTGTATTTTAAAAAATGGATTCCATATTTAGAATCATAATTATTTAAAATTTCAAATAGCGTCAACTTATTTTTTTTAACAAAAATATTATTGAATGTAATTAAAATTTATTGCAATGTTTAAGGTAAAATTAAGCTTTATAAGGGACTAAAGCTTAAACTTAAGGGCCCAAATGAACTATAAAATTGTACAAGATATATTATATCGACATATATATACCTTATAAGTACTTGTATCTAAATATCACCTTTATAGGATCCACTTTAAATTTGAATATGTGTATGGAATTCCTTTGTCAAAATATTAAAAGAGTTACAGTACTCCTCCACAATAAAAGGGCCTCCTCTCCTCCCTCTTCCTCACACCTCTCAAGACACATTATATAAACCAATATATACCCAAATAGATCATAAAAATACATCCAATGAACCTATAATCCTCCCCTTGGTCAGAAATACATCTGAGGAATCCCTTTGTTTCAAACCAAAAGGAGTTACCCGATTAAGAGGTAACAAACATCCTTGAACTTTTTAGTTTAATTTCCATTTTCTAGTCCCTAAACACTTCTTATTACACGATTTTATAAAAAATAATTATAATTAATATACTATGGTGTTTTTATTATAACATTTTAATAGAAACATTCACACATTTCCATCAAATTGGTAACGAACATACAGTTTGTGTGTGTGACGAACTACCACCTAATGAAATAATGACTCTGTGTTCTTCCTTTATCACCTATCATGGTGGTCATTATGATAGAAACTATGTTTATATGTTTAATATAATATAATTAGTACTTATTTATTGTTATTTATTTATTTTAGAACACATATTTTTATACTTCCCATTTTGAGTAAAAATGATAACATCATTTATTGATGTGTGGACTATCACCTCCCAAAACTGATTTGATTCGATCACACAACAAATGGAATGTATAAAGGATTGTTTTAATTAAACATATTATACATATAAAATATATATATTATATTCATGAAATAATAAAATTTCAATAAATATATTATTATATGTCTGTATCATTTTCTTTATTACCCTTTCACACACTAAAAAGTGATAATGTCAGCTATGGATGTGTGGTCTATTGCCTCCTTGACATGATGTGATTCCTTTTACATACAAAGAATTATATATAAATTTAGGAATGATTAAATAACATGGTATTTGTTATATAATTATAATTCTAGAAAGATATTTCATTTCTTACCTTCTTTCCATAATGATCACTAAAAAATCGGAATGTTACTCATGCGTACGTAGGGCCTTCCATCTCCATTATTGTAACGTTGATTAATTTTTTATATACATTTTTAATTATTTATTATAAAATTATAATTCATATATAAATATGATAATTATTTCATTATTTTATTCTATTGATATAATATAATTACCCCTTTGACCATAGTTGACCTACAAATGTTTTTTTGACACATAACCTGAATTTGGTCAAAAAGACACAATGTAAAAAAGAACTGTTTACATAGTCATATTCAACATATTTATAATTAAAATAAAATTTATGATAAACATAGAAAATTTTGTCCATAAATTAAATAATTAATATATGTTCGTAATTCAGGAATATAAATACACATGAGAGATATCAAACGCAAGGTAAGTGATTTTCATCACACTTTTTAAATATGTGAGATAAATGTTTTATTCAACACTTTAATCTTTTGTGGGGTGTACCTACTTCCCATTTTGATATATTATAACCCTAATACTCTTAACATCATCGTTTTTTAAAATTTTATTTAATGTTATTCCCTTATGAGTCCTAATATTCAAATGCTTCAAGGTGGTATGGGACACTTTGGAATGTTTAAGGATTATTTTATTCAAGTGTTATTCTAATGATATTTAAATGGTATTTACATTCAAGGAAAATATATGAACATTTTTCAATAAAACCTTTTTTCTATCCTATGGTTATTCATGACTTGTTAAAAATATCATTACCATTTTTACACTCTTTGGTAAACAAAAATTCTTTCGAAAATGTTTTTAAGAAAATCTAACATATTTCCTTCATTAGTCAAAGATCCTATTTTCTTATAAAAACCATTTTTTAATAAATAAGTTTAAAAATGTATTTAAATTGATTTTTTATTCACATTTTTCACATTTTTTCTTTTATTCAATGTTTTCAATGGAGGCTTCTTGATTATTTCTATACAAGAAATTTTTCTATCCTTTTTACTGTGAAAAAGGAATGTTCTTTTTACCTTGTATGATATGAATGAATTTTAATGAATTTTATTTGTTTGATGATTAATTTTCATTTTACAATTTTTAATATTTAAAGAAAATTTGTTCCAAGAAAAATATTTTAATAATGTTTTTGAAATATAGGATATATTTCTAAACAATGTTCTTAATGGCTATCTTTGCAATATCGCTTCATTTTTGTGATTGTTAAAATTATCTTAAAAAATCACTTTATTTTAATCATTTTTCATTGTAAATATCCTTGTATATATATATTATCATACAATTGATATTATTTTTATCTAAACCATTTATCATTTTTACATATGGTATTTTTATTGAATGTTATTTTATTTTTTTGGGAAATATTGATAAATATATATCTTCTACTCCATATAGATTTTAATTAAGGCATATTTTTTTATTATAAGATATGGGGATTTATTTGGATAGGTAATACTTGGTATGGAGACCATTTAAATAAATCCCTACAGGAAGGGCCTAGTTATAGATGGCCCCTTGATGCATTGGTAGTCTCATGGGACAAATTAGTTTCATAAATTATATGATTTTATACCCCATATGATAAATTTTATTATGAAAGGACTTGATGGTATTAGTTACATGTACCTAGGAAACATTTCATCCAATAATTAAGCATTTCCCTCATTTATTTTTAGTTATTTTTTATCCAGGAGATTTTACATCGACATATCTATGGATACATTTTATTTTATTTTCATTGATTAAATGGAATGATTTTTAGTTTCCATCATTCCAAATTTATATTTCCTTTTCTAGTTATTTTGATATATTTTGTTTCCATTTATTACCATTCTATATTGTTTATGCACTTCATTCTCAATTTGTTGATTATATGGTATGGGTGTTCATCTATTTATGATATTGTAATTATTATACTCATTGACTCATTAAGGCTTACATTATACATTACCCTTACTAAGCAATTGAGATCATAATTATTAAGTTTTCTTTTCCTAAGAATATAATAAGCCTACAATTGATGATATGTAGGGATATACTAGATGAAAAAAATTTATCCTTGAATTTAATTATTAAAAAATTATTAATTTGTGTATTAATTTTTTATAAAATATTCATGTATGTATTTCCTTGAGAAATAATATTAAACTCTAGTCCTTTTAGATTTGATTCCTTATAATAATTCCCATGAAATTGATAGCAGACACTAGCTCCAAGATTTCTTGGATTGGGGCCCTGTAGTTGGTATCAAACGAAGATTAGTAGCAACCTTCAGAACTAGATTGATGTAAACATTGATTATAGAATGTAACCCTGAGGTAGAATTTGACTCTATGTATATAAGAATACCCTACAATTTGAGTAAATCACTACAAAAAATATCATATTAGTGGGGGTTATGCACAACCCCATATAAATTCATTTTTTGTATAACTAGGGGGTTTCTAGACAAACACCTATAATCACCAACATTATAGGGGGTCATGAACCCCTATAAATTCATTTTCTAAAAAAATTCTAGGGGGTTTTGAACCCCCTTACAAAACAAATTTACATTTTTTAATATACATTTGGATTTTAGAGGGGGTTAAAAACCACAACTAATGTATTAAATTAGAGGGCGTGGAAAACCCCCTCTAACAACTTAAAATAGAGGGGGTTTAAACCCCCCATACATTATTAAATTTTAGGGGGTCCAACACCCCCTCTAATGTCATTAAATTAGAGGAGGGGTTCAAAACCCACTCTAACATCTTAAAATAGAGGGGGTTCAAAACCCCCCCTCTACTTTCATAAATTAGAGGGGGTCTAAAACCCCCTCTAATGTCTTTAAATTAGAGGGGGTTCAAAACCCCCTCTAATTTAAATGATTACAAGGGGTTGTGAACCCCCAATATTAAGAAAACTTCAAATATATATATATCTATACATATAATTGAAACACGATATATAAATGTATTTAAATACATTATATGAACACATTATATAAAATATTTATATATATACATAAATATAATTGTATAATATTATGTAAATTAATATATATTTATTTGTATAAATATTATTTAATAGAATATTAATTATTCATAATATAAAAGCAGAAACATATTATATAAATATATACATAAACTAAATTTATTTAAAAGTATATCATATAAAAACCCAAAATTGTAGTTTGTATAAATTATATATAATAATAATAAATATATTTTTATATTACAGGTTTATGCCTTTACATTATATATAGTTAGTATTATATGAAATAGAATTTATACAAATAGATTTATATTAATGTACACAATATTATTGAATTATATTTATTAAAATAAAAACATATTTTAATTTTACATAATAATAAATATATCTATTCAAATACAATATATAAATATTATTATAAATTGTATTTCATATAATATTAATTATATATAACATGAATTCATATTTCATATAATATTATGTATATTTTTTTGTATGAATTTCATTTCATATAATATTGATTATATATAATATAGATATTAAATATATATATAATATAAAATTTTATTTAATATAATATTGATTAGTTATAATATACATATTAATTACATATAATATAATTTTAATTACATATAATATTATTATTTTTATAAATTGTATTTCATATAATAATAATAGATTAATTTTATATAATATTATACAGTTTAAACAAATATATATATATATATATATTAATATAAATAATAATAATTATATGTATTGAAAGACATTATATAAATATTTTATTAAAGGCCTTATATAAATATATTATGTAAATACTTATATATATACATATATTCTTTATATTTATATAATATATAAATATGTATTAAAGTATACAAATAATTTACTTAAATATATAATAAAAACATATTTAATATAATATATGTTTGATATAATCCATAAATTAATTGTATAGTATTTATATAACCAATATGAAATTTTTATAAATTAAAAATTTTATGTAATAAGAATAGCAACAATTAATAATTTTATTGTTATCACACACACCGACAAACACACATATATATAGTTATAATATATACATATATACTTGTGTAATATATTTAGGTGATATAAAAATACATTATATAGAATATATATAATTTAATATTCAAATAACTATAATAAATAGTATATTATTATTATTTAAATGTATTTAAATATATCATTCGAATAATATTTATTATAATAAACAACTAAACATATATAAATACATTCATGTGTAATTTATTGATAAAAATTAATTTTCCATAATGGTTAGCGGGTTGGGTTCTGGTGGTATTTGTTTCTTTTAGTCCATGGTTTGTGTCTCGTTGGCTATTATTTTTCTATATATTACTATGTACGGTAGCGGTGAACTAGGGGGACTAAATACGATAAGGCGGGGCAGGCAGAGATTTTGGTTTGGGGAGGAGCGAGCGGGAATGGGAGGGAGGGTAGGGGAGGGAACATGAAAGAGGTTGATGGTGGTACTAGGAACAAGAGGGAGGGTGATGTAAAGGGTGAGTGAGGGCAGGGCGAGGGTGACACTAGAGAGGCAAGGGGGCACAGTAGGTTCCTAAGTTAAAATAGAAAAAATTGAAAATATTTTTGGGTGGTTTTCATAACCACCATTAATGTAATCCCAAATTGGGGGGGGGGGGGCTCAAACAACCCCTACAGCCTTTCAACTAGTGGTTGTTTCATCTATACCCGCCTTAAACACAAGCATTTTTGGTGAATTTAAGTCAACATTAGAAGGGATTTAAACATTTTCTAATTTATCCACTACTAAAGCCACAATGAATTTACCAGTGCTTACTCAAAACTGCCTATGATAAAGGAGGTGCCCACATTAGCGGTTGTTGCTCACAACTACCGCTAATATCTTTAGATGGGGATATAACCCCTTATAATGTAAAAAATAACCCCTTCTAATGTGGACTTCTTTTACTAAAGTAAATATTATGTGGGTATTTTTAGAAATACATCCCAATATAGATACTACAAATGGACATGGTTCTATCACAAATGTACCTAGGATTGACAACTCTAATAGGGTGTGCCGAGATTGACTTGTTATAACCTGGTACATAACAATGGGGCTTACTACTCACCTGGTTTGACACTATTGGGGGATATGCATGGGATAATTAAGGTTTTATCTATAGACCATTGTGAATGATTTAAACATATGATGAAAATAAATAACCCTGGTGAAACATAAGGTGATTTGGATTGAATATAAGGTGTCATGATTATAAAATCCTATAAAATATTATATATTTTTCTATGACTATTGTTACTCACACTATGATTTCTGGTTTTTTTCAATGGATGATAGCTGAAGGAGTTAGGTTAACATTAAACATAAAGAACAAGGTGGTGAAAATGAGTAACCAAATGAGGTGTTGATAAGATTCAATGATATCATGTTTATTCCTAATATGTTTTTCAAAAATATGATTAACAACATAAACCTTTACCAACTCTTGAACTTATAGATGAAGATAAGGATGGAGGTTTCTAATAACTGAGCTGCTGCAGACAATGGATAGAATAATGATCAATTTCACAGTATTATGAAATGTCAAAGGTGACACCGTGGAAAGTGTCTCAATGCAATGAGGAAATGCATTATTTGTGGTAAAGAAGGATATAGTGGAAATAATTTCTAAAGAAAAATGAAAATTACACTGGAATGAAATTAAACTCACCTAATGAATCTTTCAAAGTCTATTGTCATAAATTTTGGGAACCTGAACATTACCCAAGACAATCCCCACATCTAGAAGAAAAAATCTAGACCATGGAAGGGACAATTTGAAAATAAGAGGATAAATTATTTATGTATTAGGGTTGTATAGAAAACATTTTAAAAAAATATATTTAGTGGTAAACCATATTTCAAATATTTCCATCATATTTCTTTTGGAAATTATATTAATATGGTTTTATAAAAGGAAACCCTATAAGTTGCATGAAAACCAATCAAGTACCGCTAGGTTGTGTGGAATTGAACCCATGACCAAAGGATGATAAGCGTTTCACACCAACCACTGACCAACGCAATTTCATGGTTAATAAATCATTGTTTTAGTTGATAAATGTTAGGAATAAATATTAACGATGAACCATTAAAAAATATTTTCAGGTTTATAGTTTAATGTATTAACCATAATGACTTAAGAGAATAGTTAGAAACAAATAGATAGACTTGTCAGTCTTTTATGGACATTAATATCCCTTAAATGTTTATTTACTCTTTCAAGAATAAATATTAATTTTTAGATATCCATTTCATGAAATAAGGGATAAATTATAATTTTATCAAAGAACAACCAAAAGATAGAATAGTTTACATTAAATTAAAATGTATCATGTAAGTAAATTTCATTATTTTCTTTAGTAGTAAAAAAATTACCCAACATTAAGAAAATGACATAGAAATAATATGTTGTCCTAATAACATAATTTTTGTTGAACTGATGGTCTCCCAAAATCATCACACATTTATGGATTTTATACCCTAATCTTTCTATTGATCATTCAATTGTTTGTGATTGATGGCCTAAATCACTAACTATTAACATTTTTTCCTCTAAGTATGTATCTCTAATTTACACTAATGTACTTTTACGTAACGACCTAGTCATATGTTAGTCTATGTGACCTTTGTACATTCCATTCCCTATTTTCTAGAGTATGGATTAGGAAAACATTTAACGATGTAATATTTCAAACATAAGAATTATCAAAAACAAATATGTTACCTTGATCATGATAGGATTTTATTTAATTATGATGGGGAGAATATAATTCCCAAAAAATCTTAAGTAAGAACATTATATTCGATAGTGTGTATGGCATGCCACACCAAACACGTAAGGTATTATAATATCCCAAGAATTTATAATATATTTACTATATAAAATAAATTCAATATATTTGATAGATTTCAATGAATGTGATGCTGAGTTATCATGAAATATACATCATAATGATTTTCTTCAAAGTCTTGTTTTCCATGGAAGACCATGTTTTACCGAACAGTAAAATATTATTAAAATATTATTATTTAATTTAATAAGGCATACAATATCAATAATGAATAATAATAACTAAATTATGAAAATATATGTCATACACCAAAAAAAAATGAATTAATTAGTCATGAATTAATTATAAATGAATATAGGAACTTATTGAATATAAAAAGAATATTTTACATAAAACTATTTTTATTCCCACAATGTTGTTTTATACTTATAAATTAATTTAATTAAAATTATTAAGTGATATTAATGTAATATATATATATATATTATATTCAATATAATATTTCTCTTACCCATCTAATAGATTTGATAGACATAAAACAAGAAGAAACTCAATTTGATGCATAAAATACAATAATTTTATTAAGGCATTTTTACCACCTTTTAATGGAGAACTTATTTAGAATAAAATTTTTTGAACACTAATAAATATTATTTTTAATAATAAACATAATATTTGAAATATAAACATAAAAATTAGGTTTGAGAGGATTTTTGGAATTAATCTGTTCTGTTTCATTTTTAATGAATAGTCAAAATACGAAATTTTAGTTCAAAATTGCATTTTATCTAATTTATTTAGGTGGTTAAAATACATTTTAAATTGGTTTTAATGTTTAATTATATATATTTTTTTACCAATTAATCCAATTTAGGTACTTTCAATCAATTTTACTTTGAATTTTACTTTAAAAACATAGCAAAGTTTTATATGTTTTTACTTTAAAACCCCACATTGTTCTCCGGTCTATAGAATTAAATTTAAATTTATTTCTACAAAATACATGATTAGAATTTGTAAAATTGGATTCCATATTTTTAATAATAAAAAATAATATTTTATAATAAATTAAAAATAGTTTTTTAATAAAAATATTGGTGAATCTAATTAAACATAATTAAAATGATTAAGGTAAAATTAAGCTTAATAAGGGATTAAACCTTAATATTAATGGCCTAAATGACCTATAAACTTTTAAAAGTGCCATTTAATGGAAATAATTAGACCCTATACACACTTTTATATAAATTTTACCATTATGGGATCCACTTTAAATGTGAATAATGTGTACGGAATTCGTTTTTCATAATATTAAAAGAGTGTCACTCCTCCATGATTATAAAAGGGACTCGTCTCCTCCCACTTCCCCAAACCATTAAAACATCTTTGTCTCAACCAATATATACCTAAATTGATAAAAAAATACCTACACTAAACCAATAAAACTCATCTTCATCATAATTCCATCGTAGGAATCCCTTTGATTTATACAAAAATGAGTCACCTGATTAAGTGGTAATAAACACCCATAAGAATTTCAGTTTTATTTTCATTATCTAATAGATAAACTCTTATTATTAAATTATTTTATAAAAAAATTATAACAAATATAATAGGTTGTTTTTAGAATGTTTGTTTTTTCTACACTTACATACACTTATATCTAATGGATAATATACATATTTGTTTTGTGAACGACGAACTACCACCTCACGATAATATGATTGTTTATTATTCCTTTACCGCCTCTCAAGGTGGTAATTATTATGGAAAATTATTTTATATATGTTATATATGATATTTATCATTCATATAATCTTCTATAATTCTTTTAAAACACATATATTTATACATTATATTTTTTGTAAGAATGGTCACAATGCTTGTGGAAGTGTGGACTACTTCATCTTAAAATTGATGTGATTCTATCACATGATACATGGATTGTATAAAAGATGGTTTTAATTAAAAATATGTAAAATATAATATATATATATATATATATTATATTAAATACATAATTAAATTTATGTAAATATAATATATATATATATATATATCATTTTCTTTATTACCCTTTCACACACTAAAAATTGATAATTTCGGTCGTGGACGTGTACACTACCGGCTCATCAACATGACGTGATTCCTTATACAACAAAAGAAATATATATATATATATATATATATATATATATATATATATATATATATATATATAAGTGTATATGATTAGATAACATGGTATTTTTGATAAAATTGTAACTCTGTAGTGATATGGTTTTACTTACCATCTTTCAATAATGATTATTGAAAAATGGGAATGTTACTCATATGTGCGTACACCCTACCATCTCAATGATTATAACATTGATTATTTTTTCATAACCATATTATATTATTGTTTTTAAAAATATAATTGATTTACAAATATAAAAACTATGTAATTATTATTATTCTGGTGATGTTATATAATTACCCCTTTGACCATAGTTGACCTACTAAATTTATTTTTGACACATAATCCAAATTTAGTTGAAAATGCCTGATGTAAACATAATTGTTTAAGTAGTATAATTAAACATACTAATAATTGAAATAAAAATTATGGTAAACATTGAAATGTTTATAAATAAAATTAATAATTATCATATGTTTATTATTCATGAATATAAATACACACAATACAAGTCATATGCAAGGCAAGAGATTTCATCTTACTTTTTAAATATGTGAGATCAAATGTCATGTTAACCTGTTAATCATTCTGTGTGGTGTACATACTCCCCCATTTGATATATTATATCATTAATATTTTTACCTTCATGGTATTTAAAAAATTAATTTATTGTTATTCCTTCACGAGGATTAGGCTTCAAATGTTTCAAAGTGGTTTGGGGAACTTTGGAATGTTTTATGATGATTTTTCTTCAAGAGATATTTTTTACTGATATTTTAATGGTATTTTCATTCGAGGAAATTATACGACCATTATTCAATGAAAACATTAATTTTTCTATAGTTTGGTTATTATTGTCCTTTTACAAATATTGAAAACATTTTTCAACTCTTAGGTACTCAAAATATTATAGAAAATGGTTTTTTATAAAAACATGACATCATTTCTCTATTTAGTCATCAAACCTATTTTCTTCTAAAAATCATGTTATAATAAAAAAGTTTTCAATAATGTATTTAGAATGATTTTGTAGGGAAATGTTTATATATTTTTTTATTTTACCAATGTTTTTAAATGTATCTTCTTATTGATTTCTAGATAAGGCATTTTTTATATCCTTTTTCCATGGAAAAAGAATTTTCTTTTTACCTCATACAACATGTATGGATATACCCACAATGATTTATTATATGATTCCTTTTCTTGTTAAAATGGTTATTTTTTAAAAAATTAAAACAAAATTATGTTTGCACAATTTTTCAAATAATGGATATTTTCCTCAAGAATGTTTTTAATGATTATCATTGCAATCTCAATTCCTTTTTGTGATTGTTAATATTATCTTGAAACAATCACTCTATTTTAATAATTTTTTTAAATATCCTTATATATCCCGATTCTCATACATTAAACATTATTATATCCTAAAATTTATATCCTTTTTACATATGATGTTTAATTGGAGAGTTATTTATTCCTTTTTGGTAATATTGATAAATATATATCTTCTACTCCATTCAAAAAAAATCATAAGTCATATTTTTTTCTTTATTTAATATGAGGATTTCATTGGATAGGTAGGACAATGGCGGGGTACCATTTAAGGAAATCCATACGGTGTTACCTGGTTATAGATTTCCCCTTGATGCATCGATAGTCTCATGGGACAAATTAGTTGCGCAAATTATATGGGTTTCTACCCACTATGTTAAATCTTATTGTGAAAGGTATTGACGGTACTAGTTCTATATACCTAGGAAACATGACGTCAATTAATTCCTTCCATCATTTAGTTTCAATTTTTATTTATCCAAGAATTTTTTCATTGACATAAATATGTATAGATTTCATTTTTAGTTCATTGATTAAATGAAATGTGTTTTAGTTTTTTAACTTAACTTATTTATTTAAACTATCTAGTAATTTGGATGGCATGTGTTTCCATTTATTACCTTTCCATAATTTCTATGCACTTCCTTTTCAATTTTTTGATTATATGGTGTATGTGTGTTCAGTAATTTACTAGGCCATTATTATTATTCTCATTGATTCATTATTGCTTCTGTTATAATTTACCCATAATAAGCATTTGATCTCACCCTTACTATGTTTCCATTCCTTAGGAATCCAATAAGTATACTGTGGAAGATATGAATGGATATACTAGATGGAATAAATTTATCCTTAAAGTTATTTATTTAGAAAAAAAATTATGTTGTAATTATTGTATTAATTTATAATACAAGGCTCATGTTTGTATCACATTTACCAAGACTATTAAACTCTCAGTCATTTGGGATTGGATTCATTGTAATCATTCCAATTTAATTAATAGTTGACTCCATCTCCCAGACTTCAAGTTTTAGGTATCTACATAGGTATAATTACATTTTTGACCTAATTCACCTCTACTATGACAAACATAGTTATCTGTTTACTTTAACTACATCCTCCCAAATTCTTAATGATTTTGACTGGTTTTTAGTGTGTTTGTGTAAGCCTGGTGGGACTATACCTTCTTTTATATATAACCAAAAATATCTTCAAAACTAATATTAATAACGGTTATAAAATTAAAATAAATTCAAAGACGTACATCATAGTGATACTAATGTAAATTTAAACAGCATAAACCATAAATTAAAAATATTAATAGTAGAACATGAACTAAAATTCATTGAGATATAATCACAACATTATGTAGGTATATTATATACAACATGTACCAAAATTAACCAAATGTTAATAAAAAGTTTAGATAATAAAGTATATGCTTCTAAATCCAATGTTTATTCCTTCTCCCAATTCCAACTCTGAAACCCAACATACCATCAAGCATAAGTCCTATAACTCCTTGAGATTATATGATACGTTTCTCTTCAAATAAATTTAATTTCTTTGATATCTTGTGATAAATGCAAACTCAAGTCTAAATAAACCATAATATAGTATAGTATTACAACCTAGTAAATAAATATATAGAATGTGTAGAAATAACCACAAGTTTATGAGTTTTTCTAATCATCTTCAATAATGAAAATATATTGATATATAAGGACCAAATTTTTAGTAAATTCATTATAGGCATTAAAAATACATTTTTCCTAAAAACTGATTTTTATTAATCTTTGTAAACAAATAATATAATTTATTTTACCAATTTTAGAAAATTTATTTGAAAAATTAACTTCATTTTTAAAATCGTCATCTTAAAATTACCTTAGATTTAAATTTTGGTAATTTTTTTGAACATATTTAATTTTCAATGAAATGTGAAAAATACTGATTTTTATTGAAAATTACCTTCTTCATATAAATTTTTTACAATGATCTATTTTGTTAAAATAGTTTGAAAAGTAAAATAAGTTCAATTATATTTTTAATAATCCAATTATTATCATTATAAATAATTTTATTTTGGATTTTGGTATAAAAGGTTTGTATACTTATGGAATTAGTTTTTCTAAAAAAACTCCTCTTTGTCGTGTTTTGTGGGTTTAATTTTAAATTAAAATTTTTCACATATATAAATTTAATTTGATAAAATGGATTATACTTTTATAATCAGAAATTTATTTCATTAATGATACCACTTCCAAGTTTGTTTCTAATTAATAGTAAAACTTTTAAAAATTTATCATCGTGGTCAAAGTTAAAATAAGTTAATCAAGGGGTGAAACCTAGAGATAAGGGACTATTTTCCAATTAATATTTAATAAATCATATTTAATAGAAATATTTTTATTAAATAATATTCTACCTAGAAATATCTATCTATTTTGAATCATATTTATTTTTAATGGATTTATTATATTTTACTCTTTTATGAAATTCCCAGTGTGTCATCTCCCCCACTTATAAAAGGATGTACCTCCTTTCCCAAATTTAAAAAACTCTTGGCCATCTTGATAAACCAAATTATACCCAATTATCATCTAAAAATCAATATATATATATATATATATTATAGGTTCTTATATTCTAAAAATACCATTCAATGGGTTTTTAAGAAATGATCTAAAGAAGGTCTGCCAAATAAGACGTAATTTCTTACCCCGCCTATATCAAAATATTTTTTTATAACAAATATAATTAAATTATATTTATATTAAAAAAATAAAATCTGTAATGGCCCAGACCTCGCTGGTCCATTCCTTTTTGAAAAATGTGGGGCTAGAGGTGTTTCGAGAAATCAGGGTGACTTGGGGGGTGCATTTGGGTGGACCTTTAAGGAAAACTAAAGGGGTAATGGTCTTCGCATGGGAGGTGCACGGTTTGTCAAACCGTGGGGCCAAACCGTGCGAGGTTGGTGTTAGAGGAAGTAGCCATCGCACGGGAGGTGCACAGTTAGGACAAACCATGCGGCCTAACCGTGCAAGGATTATTGTCGAGACAGAAGCTAGCGCACGATTAGCGCACGGTTTGTTAAACCGTGTAGACTAACTGTACAGGCACTTAAAGTTAGATCCTAAAATTTGAGATCTGAACTCTTTTTCCTCTAAATGGTTCGTTTAAGCCCCTAAGCATCCATAACCCGAGATTACTCTTCCTTGGAGGTAAGAGACCCTCTCCCAAGCGTTTGGGATGCGATCTGGAGGCTTCTCTTCACAAATCGAAGCCTGTTTCTCAAGGTATGTGATTGTTCTTGTTTGGTTCTTAGATCTTCATAGATCTACTCCTTCTCTTCCCTCAGTTTCTTAAATCTACGCCTGTTATGGGTAGATTTAAGTGTGTGGATTGCGAATATAATGATTTTTGGTCTTGGTCTTGCTAGGAGGAGAGATCTAAGGCGTGGTTTCAGAGAATTGACCAGGGTTCCTTTACTGTTCCTTGACTGTTGTGGTTTCTATCAAACACCTTTGAGGTAGGGATGTTACCTTCGTCTCTCTCTCTATAGTGCATCATGCAGGGTGGGTATCCTCTTGTTTTGGTGAGATACGGTTGAACCAATAAATAAAGATAGTAACTTGTTAAAGAACGGGTTATCAGAATTCTTGTTGATATTGTTGTTTTATTTCCATCAATGTTTATCCATTTATTATGTTTTTAATTGAATAGGCTTATGCCTACTAAAAATCACGGTCGTTGGGGGCCTTTTCATGGGAAATTAAATGTTTCCATTTTTTTCTGAATTGTTTTGTGGATGGTTTTTCATTGAATGAGGAAATTGGTTAATCATGTAAAGTTGGACGATTAAATGAATACCTGGATCCCTTGTATGATCAACCCGGTTAAACTAAATGAAAAAATTAATTTTTGGGTGCTGTTTCGGGTATAATTTTGTGAAGGGTTGTTTTTCGGGTTTTTGTGGAATGGGTGAGCAGTGGGACTGTGGTTGACTTGGTTGTGGGTTAGCGTGTATGATATGGTTGTGATGGGCAGCGGAGCTGCGATAAAAGGCGTCAATGGGATGATGATGTGGTATGGGTATTGTTTCTGATGTGTTTGTGGTTATGGTGGTTGGAAGCATGGCTGTAGGGATGGGTTGTGCATATGAATAAAAGTGTAAGATTTAACTAATTATTTCTGGGGCATGGTATTTGATTAAACACGGAAAGTCAACGGAATTGATTGGCTGATAAAAGACAATGGTATTGTGTTTCTTGTGTTTTCCCTAACTTTATTTTTTATTGGCAGGGATATGTTTTATGAATGATTGATCTAATTTAGTTTTTTTCGTTGCTCGTTATTTAAGGAACTGATAAACTAAAACTTTTGAAACATGAAAAGCTTAATGGGGTTTGGGGATGTTTATTGTGTGTATAATTTCGAGGTAGCAATGTCAAGCATGTGCTTAGATCTTTTGTGTAGAAGCCGTAGGATGGGCTGATTGGTTGCTATAATTATATAAATCTTTACATTTTTATGTTTCTTTACGCACCCCAACCATGTTGAGAACAACGTGTCAAACACCCGTGGAATGGGGGGTGAGATTCTCAAACATCTAAAAGATGGTTGGTTACTGTTCTTCCATGTGCTCCCTTTTCTAGGTTCTATAGCCCAAGATCCTTCGGGCAGGTTACGATAGATGTTTTCCAAGAATCTTTGGGATGAGGATGTGATTTGGTTCACAGGTGTCTTTGGGATGAGATGTAGTTATGGCAGAGGACTGAGTGCCAGAGGGATACTATGATGGCCAAGGATTGAGTACCGGCGGGATACTATGAGCTTCGTATGGCCAGGTTGCGGCACTAGCTTAAGCATCCTATGGCCAGGTTGCGGCACTAGATCAGGAAGAGGGGGAAGCATAAAAGCGTTAGGCGTGAGGAATTGAGCAGTAATAAGTGGGATGGTGGTGTGGGGTACCCATACATTGATAATATTACTATACTACTCTAATGATTTGTGATATTTGGGGAGTGTGCCTTGGTGAGGTTTGGGTGGAGATATTTCTTACTAGGATTTTGTTCCTTATGTTTTCTCACGGGGCATTAGGATTTCTCCCCACCTGTGCATGAGATCATTATGTTTTCCTACAGAGTGTACATGTATGTTCACCCTATGTTTACATTCAGCTTTTCAAGAGGACTTCAGGGACCGTGCAGGACCATGCTAGTTGGGCGTTGGAGTTTTTCTCTTTGTAGTTTTTGCTTTTTTTTTGTATCGTACTTTGGAGCTTTTCTTGTACTTGTAATTTTGTTTCAGTATTGTATAAAACATGCATATGGGTTTGGTTTTGGGTTATTTTCATTCACTTGTTCCTTTTTCTTTTGGTTTTTGATTCATCCTATTTCCCAATCTTAAATAATAAAATGGGTAATGCCTCCCATATTTTTGAAAACTCATACCCTTGGTGCAAGTCGCCACTCTGGGGCCTACTGGAGGCGGGACTCGGGGATTCATTATCTCTCTTTCACCATTTCCAGCTAAGGAGGGGCATCTTTGGTGGGAGGGGGTCCTGAAAAAATGGTATCAGAGGCTGATGGTTGAGATATAGGATGGAGTCTGGAGTTTGGCACAGTGAGGATTGCATGAGATGGTAGGGGAACAGTGTTGGCTGATCTTGGTGCATGACATAGGCCAGGGAAGACCGGCTAGGACACGGGAATTTAGGGCCCCTCATGATCCGATGAAAGGACTCTGAGCTTACCGAACGACCAAGTAAGACTACATTGATTGTAGGGTAGATAACCTAGGAATGGTACATGCATCATCATGATTGTGTTTTACTTGATTTGGGTGTTATGGGAAAGAATTCAAAATGAAATGGTGAAATTAAAACTTTAGAAAATTTCCCTTGCTACTTGGGCTTAGGCATTCTTTCTTTACCGTGCATCTATGGCACCTGGACGACATCCCCGGGTGACTCAGGCAGTCGAGGCCCAACAGTTTCAGATGGTTGACCAGTTGAGGATTGGCCAAGAGGAGGTAGAAGACTTGTGGTAGCGCATGCTGTGAGCTTTCCAGCGATAGAGCTTGAAGAGTTACAAAGGCAGCACTTCAGATACAGAATCAGAGAGTTTGTTGGAGAACTTGAGATCACCTTTGGGCTGATCAGGGCCCCATTAGAGTAATGAGTTCCTCTAGTTGTAAGCCAGCTATGAGGAGCGGCGCGTTAGTGGTGGATTCTTTACCTTGGGGAGGAGAAGGAAACCAAAGTTCTAAGCGCCAACATTGAGGGAGGAGTCACCCAAGTTCATTCAAGAAGGAGGAAGTCAGCAGTAGATCCCTAGCAATAAGACCTTTCATGTTTCGACCGGCGGGGAGTAGACATCAGTAGATCCCCTACCAATCTCACGTTTTCCACCCATTTTCTATGGCCTGGGACCGAGGTGCTTTACATGTGAGAATCAGGGCATCTTATCATACATTTCCCTTTTCAGAATAATTATGGAGGGATAGGCTAGCTTCATCCCCAGCCCCAGCAGTAGTTCCCAGCACGACCCTTCCAGTAGCAACAGGCTCCACCCCCCCCCCCCCAAGGGGAGCTAGAGAAAGTGGTGGCCAACCACAGAGAGTACCTCAAGGACCCCACCTAGGACATGTCTGAGGAAGTTGACGTCAATAGAGAGGCAAAGGAGTGCGACGTGGATAGTTGAATACAACAGATGCAGCAACCATAGAAAGGCCATAGATCGAGAGAGATGTTTTTGGTTTTACTTAAATTCTCTCGTTTATGTTTTGTTTAAATTCAGAAGCATCACACCCCTTTTTTGAACCTCATTCTCGCCCATGCTTTGGTCCTGGACCATTTTTTTCATTAATCTATAAAGGTAAGTTGTTTCCCTCTTTCCTTAAAATGTGGGGGAAGAGTCCTAACATATGGGTAGGGGAGGATCTGATCCCTAATCAAGGTGCATTAATGTGGATGTGATTAAACTAGTGCAGGTGAGTCAGTGTCGCCCAAAAGGGATATTATCATGACATGGGAGAAGGAATTACCCAATCCATGTGTTGGGGCAGCGTGTTTCTTATTTTGTGTAGTGGTGGGGGTAGTATGTGTATGAGAAATCCTAAAATATGGTGGTGGGAGGACCTAATACCTAATCGATGCGCATTAATGTGGACGCGATTAAACCAGTGAAGGCGAGTTAGTGCCACCTAAAGTGGATAATATATCAACATTAGGGAAAGAATTCCTTGAATCATATAATTAGGATAGTGGTTGGATTCCTTTTATAGTGAGAGCCCTAAGAGGTATTTTGTGGGGTGGTTGTTTGGCCCTTTCCCATTTTTATGGGTTGGTTTTTAATTCTTGAGGACGAGAATGTTTTTAGAGGTGTCTGATGTAATGGCTCAGATCTCTCTGGTCCCTTCCTTTGTGAAAATGTGGGGATAGAGTTGTTTCGGGAAGTCAAGGTGACTTGGGGGTGCATTTGGGTGGACCTTTAAGGAAAAATAAAGGTGTAATGGCCTTCGCATGGGAGGCGCACGGTTTGTCAAACCGTGTGGCCAAACCATTCGAGGTTGGTTTTAGAGGCAGTTTCCTTTGCACAGGAGTTGGATGGTTAGGACAAACCGTGCGGCCTAACCATGCGAGGATTGTTTTCGAGACATAAGATAACACACGGTTAGATCATGATTTGTTAAACCGTGCGGACTAACCATGCGGGCACTTAAAGTTAGATACTAAAATTTCATATTTGAACTCTTCTGACTCTAAATGGTTCGTTTAAGCCCCTAAGTGGCCATAACCTGGGATTACTCTTCCTTGGAGGTAAGAGACCCTCTCCCAAGCATTTTGGTGCTTTTTAGGAGGCTTCTCTTCGCAAATCGAAGCCGGTTTCTCACGGTATGTGATCGTTCTTGTTGGGTTCTTAGATTTTCATAGATCTACTCCTTCTCTTCCCTTGGTTTCTTAAATCTACAACCGTTATGGGTAGATCTAAGTGTGTGTATGTTGAATATGTTGAGTCTTGGTCTTGATCATTCTAGGAGGAGAGATCTAAGGCGGGGTTTTAGAGAATCGATCTGGGTTCCTTGAGCGTTCCTTGACCGGTGTGGTTTCCATCAAAAACCATTGAGTTAGGTATATTACCTTCGTCTCTCTCTATTTTGTGCATCATGTTGGGTGGGTATCCTCTTGTTTTTGTGAGATACGATTGAACAAATAAATAAATATAGTAACTTTTTAAAGAGCGGGTTTGGGGTATTTTTGTTGATATTGTTATTTTATTTCCATCAATTTTTATACTTTGATTATTTTATGAATTGAATAGGCTTATGCCTACTTAAAATCACGGTCATTGGGGGCCTTTTCTTGTGCAATTAAATGTTGCCATGTTTTTTCTAGTTTTTTTTGTGGATGGTTTTTCATTGAATGTTGAAATTTGTTAATCATGTAATGTTGGATGATTAAATGAATACTTGGATCCCTTATATGATCACCCCGGTTAAACTAAATGAATGAATGAATTTTTGGGTGCTAGTTGTGGTTTAATTATGTGATGGGGTGTTTTGTGGGTTGTTGTGGAACGGGTGAGCATCGTGGATGTGGTTGGCATGGTTGTTGGTTGGCGTGTATGATATGGTTGTGATGGGCAGTGGAGTTGCGGTAAAAGGCATCAAAGGGATGATGATTTGGTATGGGAATTGTTTCTGATGTGTTTGTGGTTATGGTGGTTGACCGCAGGACTGTAGGGATTGGTTGTTAATATGAATAAATGTGTAAGAGCTAACTAATGATTTGTGGGGAATGTTAGTTGATTAAACATGGAAAATCAACGGAATTGATTGGCTGATAAAAGAAAATGTTATTGTGTTGCTTGTGTTTTCCCTAACTTTATTTGTGGTTTGCAGGGATATGTTTTACGAATGACTGATCTGGTTTGGTTTTAATTAGTTGTTTGGTAGTTAAGGAACTGATAAAATAAAACTGTTGAAACATGAAAAGCATAATGGGGATTGGTGCTGTTTATTGTGTGCATACTTTCAAGGTAGTAGTGTTGAGGAATTTGCTCAGATCTTTTGTGTAGAAGCCTTAGGATGGGCTGAGTGGTTGATATAATTAATTAAATCTGTACTTTTTTATTTTTTTTTACGCATCACACCCATGTTGAGAACTATGTGCTGAACACCCGTGGGACGAGGGGTGATATTCTCAAACATCTAAAAGATGGTTGGTTACTGTTCTTCCCTTTGCTCCCTCTTACAGGTTCTATAGCCCATGATCCTTCAGGAAGGTTACGACAGATGTTTCCGAAGAGTCTTCGAGATGAGGATGTGATGTGGTTCCTAGGTGTATTCACGATGAGATGCGGTTATGGTCGAGGATTGAGTGCCGGAGGGATTCTATGATGATCGAGGATTGAGTGCCGGTGGGATACTATGAGCATCGTATGGCCAGGTTGCAGCACTAGCTCGAGCTTTGTATGGCCAGGTTGTGAAACTAGCTCAAGAAGAGGGGGAAACATCAGAGCATTAGGAATGAGGGCTTCAGTAGTAATCAGTGGGAAGGTGGTGTGTGGTACCCATACATTGATAATATTAATATACTACACTATTGATTTGCGATATTTGGGGATTGTGCCTTGGTGAGTTTTGGGTGGATAGATTCCTTACTAGGATTTGGTTCCTTCTATTTTCTTACGGGGCATTAGGATGTCTCCCCACCTGTGCATGAGAGATTTAGGTTTTCCTACTGAGTATACTTGTATGCTCACCCTAAATTTACTTTCGGGTTTTCAAGAGGACTTTAGGGACCGTGCGGGGCCTTTCTAGTTGGGCGTTGGAGTTTTTCTCTATGCAGTTTTTTCTTTTTTGTTTGTATCGTACTTTGGAGATTTTCTTGTACTTGTACTTTTGTTTCATTATTGTATAAAACATGAATATGGGTTTGGTTTTGGTTTATTTTCATTTACTTATTCCTTTTTCTTTTGGTTTTTGAATCATCCTATTTCTCGATCTTAAATAATAAAAAGGTTAATGTCTCTCATATTTGTGAAAACTCATACCCTTGGTGCTAGTCGCCACTCCGGGGCCTACTGGAGGCGGGACTCGGGGGTCATTATCTCCCTTTCACCATTGCCATCTCAGGAGGGGAATATTTGGTGGGAGGGGATCATGGAAAAATCAATATATTAAATTATACAGAATGGATATTATGATTAAGTAACCACTATTATTCACCATATATTCGATGAAATGGGATGTAAATTTATTACTTGTGCATACAGGTGGACTACAACTTCTATATAGTGATAGAATTAATTTTCTATCACCATCCTTCGAGGATGGTTATTATGATGTATTTAATAATTATATATAATTTTTAAGATATTATTATTATTTTGGGATTATAATATTAAATTTAATTTTTTTCTAAAAATCTGATGGATGATGATAATGTCGCTAATGCAAACATGTGGACTACAACCACCACGATGTGATGTGATTCATATTTCATTTCTTATTTACATTAATGGTAATAAGAATATATTTAATGTCTATATATGATATTTATCTTTTGATAACTATTTTATAAATTTGAATTATCATTTAATTTTATTTCATTTCATCTGTCAGAAGGTGAAAATGGCATTCATAACTACATATAGCTTACCATCTCTATAAACTGTGTAATTCATTTTTCTATTATTAATTTTAAGGATATATATATATATATAGTAAATATATATTATATTTATATCATTATTTAATTTTTAGGATGATATAACCTTGATCAATTTATAAAAATAAGAACTATCGAATTGAAATTTCCAAGAAAAAATTAAACTATTTACACTTGGAATTGTTGATTTTAATAAAGGGATGATGAAATGATATAAATTGATAATATATGATGTTAAAATAATTCACAAGATTTTTTATGGATTTATAATATATTTTAATTTATTATATTGGATGTTAGATCACTTTTAAAATAAGTTAAACTTGTGTTAAGGGGTTTTCATCACACATTTATTACTATGAGACACATGCCCCCCATTCACCACTTTTTTATTATATGTGGTACATATAATATACTAAAAATGTGTTTTGTTATTATTCTTATTAATGGTATATATATTTACATATTCATATTAGTTTCACTATTTCATGAGTTTTTTATTAAATAGTTACCAAAGTGGTAAGGGATTTATGTTACAATCGCATTGTTTATCATGATGGTTTATGGGCATGTTTTTTGTGATGAAATTTTATGAAATTTCTCTCAATAATCACTTGAATTTTATTCTCTTATGTCTATTTATAGATATAACTTTTTTTTCAATTCATTTTACTATCCTTAATAACTGAAAAAAAAACTGTTTTACGAAAAATCAACTTTATTTTTTCCTTTGGTCAAACATCTTTCTTCTCATATATCCATGTTTTTTAAAAATGTTTTTATAAATTATTTTAATAATATATAATGATTTTTTAATTCCATTTTCATCCATTTATTTTAATTTTTTAACTGTATTCTTTTTTCTGAACTAGGTACTTTTAATTTATTGCAAAAAATATAAAAGAAATATTTGTTTTTTCAAACCTGGAATGAATGGAATTTTCCACCATCATGACAAATCAATGATTTAAAAAATATATTATAATTATATAATATTAAAATAAATTAAAAAAAATTCTTCAATATTTGTAAAAAATTTATATTTTAAATATGTTATTTCAAAATGAAAAGGTTATTTTCATCATGAAATCTTCCATGGGATATTTTAAAATAATTATTCATTTATGATAACATACATTGACATCACTTGTGAATTACTAGAGATATGATCCAAGGATTCTATAATTATTAATTCTATGGATATTTTATGATTACTATGATGTAATTTTTCATAAAACCATGTATTTTTCATGGATTGTTCTTCGATGAATTTTTCAAATGATTATGAAACTCATTTATTCTCCATGGGTTAGAACATATGATTAATTATTTATGAAATTGGGGACCATAGATTAACGGATTTTGATTATGCTATCGGTGCTCCTAGAATTATATAAACCTCCAATTCATTGGGTAAAAATTGATATCTCAATATAAAATAAAGAATCAAATGGGGGGTCAAACTAGTTTAGTAAGGTACTCTTCCCAATATGATGGTATTCATAGTTTACCTTGACTAATGATATGAGGGAATGTGGGGTGAAACCAATCCACTATTATAGTCTTCGATGTGATCCTTTATTAAGTAAGTTATTGTCCATGATTATGTTTATTCCATTGAATTATGTCTAATTATAATTTAATGCTCTCATGGATCATGTTTATTGATTCATTTATGATTAATGTTTTATGAATTACCAATATTTTTTCCATTAATCAAGATTTTGAACACTGATTTACTTTGTATAGTTTTCAAATGTTACACTCATGTTCACATGCCTTTATGGTCATGTTATTCTTTAATAATCATCAATATCTCAATTTTTTACCCATATTGAGCATCTGATCTCACCCATTATTATGTTTCCTTTCTTTCTTTATAAAAAATGGTATTAACTGTGATATGACATATAAGGGTTATAGTTATGAAGAAATTAGGGGGAGATTATTTAGATCTATTAAGATAAATCTTTTTTATGTTTCCAATTTTCCAAAGACACTAAAACTATATGATTTTAGATTAGATCATAATGTTATGTAAACAATATTATTCTATTATGGTCTAATATCTATGTATAAAAGTATGGTTTAGTAAAGTTAGTATCATAGCGATTTTTAGTTACCTTTTGAAAATACTATGAGAAACATTTAGTGAGAACATGTATAATAATCCTATGTATTGGGTAACCAAATATGTTATAGAAATTAAAATAGTGTATTTTTCCTAAAAAATATCCCTATTTTAAGTGGATGTAGTTTTGGTATAGATTAATTTTTAGGTAATAACCCTAAAAATAGTTGGTCAAATATATATAGAATCTTGTATCTCTCATATAAAGATATTTCATCATAATAGATGAATATTCATTACATAACATTTAGATCCTTTCTAGAATCTTATAGGTATAGTATATTTGGAACAATAGTAACATAAACCACTAGTTAATAATAGTTATACATGATCTCCCACTTAGATCATCATAACTATCACCCTTTATAAGAATATCAATAAAAAATTCGTCATTTCATGGGTAAGGAATCATAAGAAATATGGATCTATGATGATTAGTAATGGAAAATAAGGGAGACATAAATGTTCATAAATCATTACATAAGAAAAATGTTATGAGAAAATGAGCATAACATTTAAATATCATACCCAACATATCATAGATCATAATAATAATTGACGTCTTAATTCATGGAATATTATAATACATGAATCAAAATGGAATCAAATAACATAACCCATGAGATCATAACAATGGAATAAGGTGTAGAATTTTTCTATTCACATAATAATAGACAATGATTTTTTAGTAGTAAAGGATCTTTATAAAAACTATAATATTGTAATGGTGTTACATCAATATCCATCATAGAAGTCAAGTTTCACTCCCAAGACTATCATAGTGGAAAAATTACATTACTAAACATGGTTATCTCCCTATTTGAGTCATATTTATCTTATTTGATTCAAATATTTACCTACTTAATTGGAGGGAGATATAGATACCTCCCACCACATAATGAAAAGCATATTTATGTTTGAAACAAAATCATAAACAATTAAGCATATCAAAACTGATTAAAATTAATGGGTTTCGTTAAAATTTCATCATACTATAACCTATATAAAAGGACTACATTTTATAAACAATTCATTTTTTCATCACAACATAACCGATGAAAAATAAACAATTTATATAAATATTATTTTGGCATATTAATAAACTATATAGAATAATAATAAATATTGTATCCTTGGATTATATCCCCAATCAATAATTATTGTTATTAAACTTTGTTTCCATTGATTAATAGAAATTACACTAAAAGATTAATAAAATACTATTGAGTGAAATAACCATTACGTTTTGAAAAAAAATAAAAACTATATAAGAATAAATCAAAGAATTTTCTTTGAAAATAACATGTAAATATATAAATAAACCTTTAAATAATAAATTATTCAGGATGGTGGGAAAACATTTTCATGCCATATAATTTAAAAAAACAATGCTTCAGTATTTTGTTCAAAAAAATCCCAACGCACACCATTAGGAAAATGATAAAAATATTACTTTAAAACCATTGTGTAAAAAAATAAAAAATTGTTAGAAACTAATTTAAAAAATCATTATAAATTATTAAAAATATTCCTCAAATGGTTTTTATAAAACATAGATATGGGAAACAAAATTTTTTTGAATAAAGATATAAGTGAAATCAATTTTCATTAAAACATTTTTCTTGTCTCTTGAAAAAATAAGATGAATAAAATGATAGTAAAAAAATCATTTTGAGAAGTAAGCATATGAGGATAAAATTATTATGAATCATGAGGGGTGTATCATAAAATTTCATTATTAGATGCACAGTCATAATCAATCCCAATAAATAACGGATTGTAACATAAAATACTTACCTTGAGTTCACCATGTATTCAACTCACTCTAAACTTATATATAGTACATTTAAATTTATTATATTTCTAAAATGGAGTCATTTTTATACATATAATATCATATATGGTCCCTTAAAAACATTTTAAAATAATCTTTTATAAATAATTTTTTATTAAAATAATCATTTATGGGTGCTAACTATTTCATTTATCATGAGTATTTTACCTCAGTAGTTTCCTTAATTATTAATTAATCTTGTTTGAATCAACAAAAAAATATACATCATGACATTAATATCATATATATTATTTATATACATACTAATGTACATATGTAAACTTTATAGATATAAAAATTAATTACACCATTCCTGGAGATGGTAAACCCATTTTATGCATGAATTATGTTTTCATTTTTCAAAAGATGGCATGAAATAAAGGTAAATATTAATTCTCATATAAAAATCATTATTTTATATTATATATTATATATAATAGATAATTTCTTCCTCATTACCATCCAATTAAAATATAAATGAAAGAAGAACCACATTGCTTCATAGAGGTGGTAGTACATAAGTACGCATTGACGACATTATCATTTCTCAAAGGATTTGAGGATACACACATTGATATAATAATATAATTAAATAAGTTTAATTATTTCATAAATATCATATATAATAATTACACCCATTATAATACTCATCCAAAAAATTCAATGAAAAAATAAATTGTATCCCTATGTGTGGATGGTAAGTCGTACGTAAGAAAATGTGAGACATTCACTTCTTGTTTGATTGGAAGGATTGTGTATAATGGTGTTTTAATAATAATTATAAGATTTAATATTAATGATGATACAAATGTTATTATTATTTTATAAATGAAATTGATTTATAATAGTTTAATAAGAGTAGAAAAGATACTGATTAGTTAAGTTAATTACATCTTCTTTTAAAAAACTCCTTTAGATCTCCTCTAAAAATATTTAGTTACGATTTTTGGGAAGAAATAAACCTATTTAATTTTTATAGGTAATTTTATTCTTTTATTTTTTTGATAATTTTTTATCTGTAAGGATCAAAGTGGTGTAATGAATTGACAGAGGAGGGTCGGTTTTATAATTGAGGTGAGGGGACCTTTTAGAGTTTAAGAAAAGATTAAATTACTATAAATTAATTCTCAATAAAAATTACATAAAATAAAAATGATTATAATAAAATCTAGGATAGTTATTTATTCAAATCAATAAATATAATTTATACATGTTATGGTGTCATTTTAGATTTTATCATTTTGATTATCCATTTGTTAACAAATTTCAATTTAATGTACGGTAAAAAATTATCAATATTAATGGATTTGAAATTTTACTTATAAATTTAAAATTGGACCCTAAATGGAGTCTTTATTAAATTTTGGACCATATCATAATCACATTTCCTTATTTTAATATTTTTATAATTTTTTATTTAGTTTAATAAAATATTATTTTGGTAGAATATCACTTTAGTCAATTTCAGAACTATTCATTTAATTTGACATAAAGGACCTAAATAAGTTTTAATTTGAATATAATATTTTAAAACAATAAATATATGTCATTTTCTCTAATAAAATTCATGGAACACTATAACTCACATGAATTTTATCACTTTTTATATTTTCAAAATCATTTATTTTATTTTTCCATGAATTTAAAAAAAATACTATTTTTTAATTGAGTAATAATTTTAAGTAATTAAATAATCATAAAATATATAAATAATTTAATATAATCGATATAATTTCATTATACAAAAATATACAATATAAATTATTTCATAATTTTTCCCTTATGTCAACACGTAAAAGACATTGAAATCAAAGAGAGTGATATTTTGAAACATTATATAATTTTAATAATATATAAAAACAATTAATTTAAAAGATTCCATTAAACTAATAAATTTATATAATAAGGTGATATTGATCAAATTATACTCATCCAATAATAATTATAATGAATCATTCTGGACTAATAACTTATTTGTAATCTAGATTAACCTGATTTACCATTTACCGTGGTGATAAATTTTACAATTGTTACAATTCATATTAACCAAAAAATAAAGGATATATTTACCAAATTTGAACCCCATAATTATGAATATTTAATTAATTTTATCTATTTCAATTTCTATAAAAAGAAGAAATTAATTTTAATGTAATTTCATACAATGAAACAAACAAATTGCTTTTTATAAAAATATAATCCTATGTATAAAACTAGAGTTATTCATATCCTATGTGGAGAAAAATATTTTATGAATGTTAATAAAAATTGTTCATGTAAATAATATATACCTTTCATTAAAATCATTCACCCATAGTGATTAATTTAAATAATTTAAAAAACATTGTTTCATAGAAACAATTTTTCATAAAAACATCACATTAATTTTAAAATATTTTTTCTAATTTTTGTCCTTTGCTAAATAATGAATTAATTTTATAAATAAATAGACCATATATATTCATAATTTTTTATTGCTATTCATATCCAATAATTCAATGGTTAGGAATTATTAGACACAGAATATTTTAATATTTTTATGTGGTTTATATAAACTTGTTGTTGTGTGTAACACTTTCTATTGAAGAAATAAAATTATTTAAGGAGAATTATTTAAAAGTATCTTCCTCAAATTGTTGGGTTCTCAACAAAACATTAACCAAATTTGTGTTCATGATTCATAACAATTTATCTCTATGATATAGAATTTAAAAAAATCATTATAACAATGGTATGACCTCTGAGTTTCGTACATTTAATGTATTAAGTATATATATCCTCATGAGATATGCATGGAACACATCATGAATTCAAGAGATTTCTAGTGGAAGCACCAATCAATAACCTGATATCATGATACAATCAATAATATCAAAAGGAAGAATATACACATGGATTATATTTCCCATATTTTCAAATATCAACACTGTCTTCTAAGGATATATTCATAGGAATGCCTTTTCACTAACTTCAAAATCCAGATATTTCTGATTATAATCAGCATAAATTTTCAATCTACTTTGAGTTTTTATTGTTTGATTTAGAGTAGATATAACTTTTTTTCCATTTACTCATCTAAAGAAGATCCCAATATCTTTCTTTCACCAACATTATGCCATCGTGTAGTAGTTTTTCAATACCAACCATAGAGGTATTCAAAAAGATCCATCTAAATGATGGAGTGAAATTTATCTTAAAAAACTTCAATAAATGGTTTTCCTCCCAAGAAACTTTTAAATAAAAAGGGAAATCTCTCAATATTTATTCTAAAGTAGTAATAGTCTTATTAGACTGAACATATACCTGGGGATGATTATTTGTGTGAAAATATATCTCTAAATCAAGATCCTACTAAAGACTTCTCTAAATAATCTAGGTAAACATTGGATCCAGATCATATACATATGATAGTGGTACACTATGAAATATTACCACTTAATTAATGTATTTCTGTGAATTTTGATCAATATATAAATCCTATCTAATGGAAATGAAGTGTTATAACTTTATTATGAATTGAATACAACCCAAATATCATTATTACCTTTAGATGTATTGGGTTTGTCTGATGAAAAAATCCATGGTTATGTTTTTCCATTTCCATTCAAGTATGGGTAACAGTTTTAACATCCACTTAGACTTATGTCTCTAAAACATAAATAGGTAACATACCAAGAATTGAGAAACATAAACTACATTATATCTCTTCATTCAATACCACCATAAATACTCTTTTAAATCTATATTCTTTTTTGTACTTTAATGATGAATAGTTAATTAAGAACTATGGGGTTCATCTAATAACTCTTTCAAATCTAGTACCATACAAACACTTACCCAATTCCAGAATATTATAATTCTATCAGAATCAAGCTTCAATTCAGGATCATTTGTCACTTTCTTTGATAGCATGATATCTTATTTCTATGCCTCTTTAATGTTCACGTGGAGGGATTATTAAACAATCATTTGGGAAAGATAATATTTCTCCCCTTCCATTATGATTTCAAGATTTGTCCTTTACAATTCTAGAAATATCAAATAGTTTTTGGCCCTCATTATACATAATTAAGCCTGGTCCTTTCAAATCAGAGCTACTTCCACCTTGTTTGTTTTCCTAGGGTGGTAATGTAATAAACAAACATAATCATTAATCATCTTCAACCATATTCATTGATTAATTTTTATCTATTTTTATTGAAAATATAAATTAAAATTTTGTTATCATTATATTTGTCCCACCTTTCTCCATAGAGATATTTCCCCCATATTAATAATGAAAAAATACCACATCTAACTCTAAATCATGAGTTTTATAATTTTTCTCATAGACATTAAATTAATGTGAGGCATAAGATATAACCATATTTTTCTACATGGTGACCCATCCCAGTACCTTACATTATACATCACTATTTATTACAAACCCTTCTCAAATATAGGGTAATGTAAGAATATGTGTACTTACTATTCTTCTCTTCATTTCCTTAAAACATTCATCACATTAATCCATATAATGTAACTATAACTTTGGGAATGTATTAGATAAACATAAAAAATTCTCCAAAAATCAATGAAAATATCCATTCAAACCATGAAAACTAATAATATCAACCTGAATGGTTAGTTTGGGCCAATGTTCAATAACATATGTATTTAAAGGATACCTTGATATACCATCTATTGATATTATATGACCCAAGAATGAAACTTTCTCATTCCAAATTTCACACTTGGTAAATTTCTTATAAATATTATTCTTATTTTAGGTCTTTAACAGAATCGACAAGTGGTCTCCATTTTATTCATTTAGCATTGAATAAATAAAATTTTTATCTATAACGACCATCACAAACTGATCTATTTAATATATAAAGACTCAATTCATTAAATCCATAATGATTGTAGGTATATTTGTAAGACCAAATGGCATCACTCTAAATTCATAGTTCACAAAACATTTATAGTGTGTGTTGTCTAATATATCCTCCTTCTTGATCCTCAATTGGTGTTATCCCAAATGAAAATGAATCATGGGAAAGTATTGATATCATTTAAGTTAACCAAACAAGTCTTAAATATGGGTTAGAGGATAATTTTTGTTGATAGTGATCCTGTTAACTTCTTGATAACCGATGTAGAGATATATTGATCTATATTTCTTCTTAACAAATCCAATAGGTGCACCACAAGGTGATGTGTTTTTTCAAATGAATCCCTTTTAACAATTCTCATAGAGTACTTATTTAAATATTTCCACTAATCCAAAACCATTCTATATAGATTCCAAGAAATAGTTGTAGAACCATGTATGAGTTATATTTAAAACTAAACATGGAAATTCGGTGGAAGACTAGAAAAATATTTTGGAAAGACATATATACATTCTTATAAAATAGAAATGTCTTTGATTTTGAGTATCTCCATAACCATTTGAGATAAACACCACTTTTTAATAGGAATAATGACCTATAGGATGGATGTAAATTCCAATGAAAGATCATTTTTTCATCACACTGATAGGCGATCATATGTTGGTTCAAAATATCAAACATAACTTACCTTACCGAGAAATTAATGTGGTATTTATGTAATGAAATCCAATACACTCCAAAAATATCATCGATATTAACTATAGAAAGAATTAAATGATTTATTGGATACACTTTCCAACAAACATAAACAAGATAATAATCATTGACATGGGATAAAACCATCACACCATTAGGGGGTTTTAATGCTGACTAAACATCTATTTTTTAGGTGGTACTATAGTACACATAGAAAACGTTTTAGATATAAAATATTGGTAAGATATAGTATCAAATAAAATATTATCATTTATAGAGTGGATGGTAAGTGTACCTTTCACTATGTCGTTACTGTACCCCTCATTAAAAATAGTGATTGCATGATATTTTCTTTGGTCTCTATGGATACGATTTTTTTGATGTCGATCATCATCATTAACCTTTAGATATGCGATCTGGTTAGAATAATTCCATTACTCCTGTATTTAAAACACTATAGTGTGGGTGGTGCAATCTCTGGGGATTTCCCTATATTCGATTCATTAGCTAACTAATTCCCATCACTGCGACATTCAATTACTCTATGACCTTAAATTATACATTTTAACCATTTTTTTGTTATCGTATGACAATTTCCCCCATAATTATTTATGCAATTTGATCTTAAAAAACGTCCAATCTAATTTTCTCTATGGATTTTCGAATTTCCTTTGAATTCCATTTTTTATTTTCTTATCAATACCATTAGATTTATTGTTAACTCCAACCTCCATCTCCAAATTGAGAGCACATAGAAAAATTTCTTCATAGAGATTCATGTACCTTGTTGATAGTTCCCGTTGAATAATTTCTTTTATTCCATTGAAGAATCAGTCAACTTTACATTCATGTTTAATGATAATACCAGAAGAGTACCTCACAAGCCTTGTGAAAATTTTCTCATAAGTACCAATAGATTCTTTATATAAAAACTTTATCTAAATGAATTATTTATCCATTTTCATACAAAAAATATTAGGAATGTAATTATTGAAAAATATTTTTTAAAAAATATTCCAAAGCCATAAATTCAATTTATTATTTTTCTTCCGTATTCTTGAGAAGATTCCATGACTGATATTCATCTCTGTCCAAATAATAAATATCCAAAATAAATAGTATAGGTTCTGAACACTGATGAATGAAAAATATCTTTTCAATTCTACAAATTAATGTCTCAATTACTAGTAGATTAGTAGACCCAGTAAAATAATGTGGATATTGCTTCATGAAGGACTCAATAGAATATTGTTCCCTGTTTCTCCGATTTGGATGGTCTTTATAATTCCTAACATGAGAAATTTGTTTTAGGATAGTAATAAATTATTTCATTCTATCTCTTATAACATTTGGTTTCTCATTAGGACAATCATTTCATTTTCAGTCTCATTCAAACATATCCTAATTTATTTTGGTTCTATACATTGACTAAAATAAAAGGCATAGTGTGAGAAATGATAATCATAGATGAAAACAACATAATCATGAGGAATCATGTATAGGAGGTCTAAATCAAGACACCTTCTTCTATGAAAGCTTAGATTCAACCAAGTACATTCAATATCACTTCCAAAACAATAGTATTTTATCCTTTACATAGACTTATCCCTTGGGTTCTTAGTAAATTTTTATCATCCTAGAATCCAAATATTAACTAAACTATAATTTGATACCAACTTTAGTGACCCATACTTTTCATACATTGATATTAAATCTTTATAAATTAATATTAATTACAAAACATTTTGATCAGTGCCATAATTATATGGTTCTAGTATATTTGAAAACATGGTAACATAAATAACGTTTTCATAATAGTTCTACATCATCATGCAAATAGATCATAATAACTATATACCTTCTTATAAATATCTTATATAGTATTACTCTTTATAATATTAGATATGAAACATAAGAAAGGGTGAGCTGTGATGCTTAGTAAGGATAAACATGATATATATCAATGATCATATAAGAATAACATGAGTAAAGGGTACGAGAAAATGAGATTGAATTTTAAAAATCATACATTGCATATATAAATCATAACATTAAGTCCTCGAATAAATTCGTGAAGTTTATTAGACCTGAATCATAAAGGAATCAATGAAAATGATCCTTGAGAGTATAACATTGGCATAAGATATGAAAATATGGCATACACGTAAGAATAAAAAAGTATTTCATAAGTATTCCATGCTCTTTTCCAAGACTATCAGAGTGGATTGGGTTCACTCCCCATACCACTGTAGTAGTAAAGGTTTACTCCCAAGACTACTATATTTGAAAAATTCCCTTACTGAACTATGTTAACTCTAAATTCTAGTTCTATTTATCTCATTAGATATTAATATTTACCCAATACATTTGAGGGGAATATAGGTCCCATCTATCACATTATTAAAATAATAAATCTTTTCTCCACAAGATCCTATACCATTCATCATATCATAACCAATGAAAATAATGTGCTATATAAACATTTTATTATAGCCTAACCGATGGAAAAATATTTTCCATAAACATTTCATCTTTTCATCATAGAAAAACACATGAAAAACAAACAAGTTTCATAAAAATTGTCTAATAATATTTATAAACCTTCTATATAAATAATAATCATGGTATCATTGGATATATTCCTAGTAATTCATAAGTAATATTGAAGTTTTTTGTTATTGATTAATGGAAATACAATTAAAAGATCATTAAATCATTCTTACAGAAAATAACATTTTCATTTTGAATTAACTTATTAAAAAACTATAAAAGTTTAAAAAAATCAATTTTATATTAAATGAACATTGTAAAATTATAATGTGATAATCAAATAAAAAATTTATCCCTGATTTCCTGAAAGGAAAAACATGTCCTATGAGTTTCAAAAAACATTCCTTCCATATTTTTCTGAGAAAACCCACAAAGTATCTCATTTGGAAAATGTAAAAAATAGTGTATTAAAAATATTTTGTAAAAAATAAAAAAAAATTATAAATTAATTTAAAAATCATATTAAAATAGTAAAATCTATCATTAATCATTTTTTTAGAAAACATGGATATAAAAAATTGTTTTTCGACCGAAGTGATAAATGGAGTTGACCTTTCTTGAAAGTATATTTTCAGTCTCGTAGATACATAAGATGAGAAAGATGATAATAAAATATATAGTTTAAATAAATGACCATATTATAATGAAATTTTTATTTTTATTGAGAGGTTGATCATAAGATTTTATCATAGTATGCATAGTCAAAAAATTCCTTATTAAAAATGATACCTTGACATAAAACTCATTCCTCGAGTTCCACTTGGTTCATAATATCTATAACCTACTGTATATTAAATTTAAATTTATTAAAACTATATTTCATAGTAATATTTATACTTATAATAACTTATATGATCCATTTATAACATTTCAACACATCCTTTTATCAATAATTTCTTATTAAATTTTTTATTTTTGGTTGTTAACAGTTTCATTCATCATTACATTTCAGCTCAGTAGTTCCAGTCCATTAAATTTATGTAGGTTCCATAAAATCCATAATATTAACCATGATATAAATATAATATATATTCATTATATACATATCTTGATTCATCTATAAAATTTACATTTAGGAAAATTAATAACATTTTTCATTGAAAGGGTAGGCCATAAGTACACATGAACACAAATTTCATTTTTTAATGAATAGTAAAAGGAAGAGTTAAACACTAATTAAGATTTATATGATCATTATTATTTCATATATATCATATTTATTCATTAAATTATACCTCTTTACCATCCATGTAAAATATTAATGAAAAACGAATCATGCCACTTCATGGAGGTGGAAATCCACAACTATGCATGAAAGAAGTTATCATTTCCCATAGGATCGAATTATAAGTAATTTGATGTGGTATCATAACATCATAAATATAGTAATGTAATTAATTTTATATATAAATATTAATCCTATTATAATACTCATCTAAAAAAATGATGATAAAAAATGATTTATATCACTATGTGGAGACGATAAGTCGTATATACATATTCACTTCTCATTTGATGGGATAGAGGGTGTAATATGGTTTTTTAATAATCATAATAACATTTAGGAATATTTAATAATAATATTTTATTATTTTATTATCAATTACATATTATTGAAGGAGCTAAATAAGAGTAGAAATGAATGTGATAAGTTAAGGTGATTGCCCTTTCTTTCAAATGAATCCTTTAGAACTCCTCTAAGGGGCTATAGGGTTGATCTATAGGAAGAAAAGAACCTATATAATGTAGATAGGTAACTTTGTAAGATATTATTTCAGATTTTTATTGGTATATAATTATCAATTTTCTATAAAGAAGTGACAGAGGAGAATCTCTTTATAATAAAGGTGTGGGACAATTTTGGAATTTATCAAAATATTAAATTATAATAAATTCATTCTCAATAAAAATTCCTCCAAATGGAAATGTATTATAAGATATGAAACAATAGGTTTGTAATCCTGTAACAGAATATTGTTTTTATAATATTGTTTTCCATTTTAAACATTAACATTTTGATTAACCCTTAGTTAGGCAATTTTAATTTCAACAATAGTGACATATTTTTAAATATTAAAGGTTAGTAATTTTATCATATAAAGTACAAATTGGTCCATTGATAGAAAATTTAAGAAATTTTAGGCCATATCACAATCACATTGATATATTTGAATATTTTTTTATTTGTAAATAATCTACAAAAATATTATTTGATGAAAATATCATTTTTATAAATTTTGACAATATTCATTTTATTTGACATAGAAGAGAAAAATATAAAGTTTGAATTAGAATATAATAATATAACATAATAATAAAATGAAATTTTCACCAAATATTTTTTTGGAGGACTACAAATTACTAAAATAATATTTCTTTTATTATTTAAAAAATCATTTATTTTATTTTTCCATTAATTAAAAAAAATTAGCGGTGTGTTAAAAAATTAATTAATTATATAATAAAAAACATTAAAAATAAAGTAATATACTTTTATAATTTAATTATAAACAAAATAACTATTAATATTTATTTTTAAATATTTTTTTCCATATGATAACACATAAAGTTTATTTAAAACCAAGAGAGTGATATTTTGTAACTTAATTTGATTTAATTAATATATATAACATTTCAATGGGAAATAATCCATTAAAAAATAAATTTTGAGCCTAATTTGATAATTGTAAAATTAAATTCATCCAATAAGAATTAAAATAAAAAATTATGATCTTATCACTTATTTTTATTCTATATTATCCTGATTTACCATTTACCAAGATAATAAATTTTATGATGGTTATTATTAATATTGACCAAATATAAAAGGTAGTTATTTACCAAATTAAAATATAATTATTATAAATATTTAATTACATTTATTTAATTCGAATCCTATAAATGACATAAATTAATTTTATTGTAGATGCATAAAATGTGAAAGAAAATAAATTTTAGAACAATAAAATAAATTTTAAGCATAGGACATGATTTATTAATATCCTATGCCTAAAATATATTTTTAATGTTTAAAACATTTGATAAATTAAATAATATGTTCCTTTTATTTAATTTATTTAACCATAGTGACTAATATAATTATTAAAAAAACATGTTGCGTGCATAGAAATATTTTTTTAGAAAAAATATCACTTTGATTTTTTAATAATTTATTTTTTAAAAATAATAAGTTTATAAATAATTAATTAATTTTATAAATTTTTATAATATATATTTTCCATAATTTTCTAAATACTATTCATTCTCATGAGTCTAAAAATTAGGCAATAATGGACATGTAATATTTTCATTATGTTATGTGGTCTGTCTGAACTCAATATTGCGTGTAACGCAAGCTGTTGAAGAATACAATCATTTAAGGAGAAATATTTCATAAAACTCTTTGGGTGTTATAGTATATCTCAGCAATCATTTGGGTTCATAGTGAGTGTTCCCTTACTTTGAAACAAATTTGGTAAACATGGAGGATATGTTTGGGTTAATAAAAATATTCATTATGAAAAATTTTGATAGATTTGAATAGATGATCATCATGTATGAACTTTGTCAAACATAAGGTTTCATATATTTAAAGTCAGTTTTAATGATTTAATCATAGTATAAATTATTTTTCATTATTATGTTGTTTCCCTCAATGATTACTGTTATTCACAATATGTATTTTTTTTGTTTTAGAGAATGGATGGAGGGTGAAAAAATCTTGTTAATGATGAATGTAAAAAAAATGAAATGATTTTCCTCCCAAAAATCCAAATTTTATTGAAGTTATAATTAAAAATAAAATTTCTATGATTAACAAACATTCTCAAACCAAGAATCATGATGTGATTAAAACTATCAATATAGAGAACAATGTTATTTTGAGTCCATCAAGAGGAAACATCCACCTTCATTTGGTTGGTCTACTGATCCACTAGTTACGGATAAGTGGATCAATAGATCTAAAAATATATTTTTTGTTCTCTATTGTTGGAAATATGAATAATGTTAGTTTAGTTTTTTATCATCCAGAGGGAAAAGATGATTTATAGATGAGTCTTATCCCGAACATATGGAAACAAGAAGAAATTGACTCTATGGAGTGGGATGAGTATAATAGCTTATTTTTTAATAAGTATCTTTGTAATCTTTATATAAAAAAGGAGTTTGAATTAAATGAGATAAATTATACTGATAATGAATCTATTAGTACATATGAGGAAAATTTTACATGACTTTTTTAGTATACTTCTAGTATTATTATCGAACCTAAAAATAAGGCTGGTCATTTCTTCAGTGGATTAAAAAACAGTTTCCATGGGGAGCTATCTATAGGTTAATTAATTAGTTATGAATAAATTGTTAATTTGACTATCAAGGAGAAGATAGAGATTTGATTTACTCTTCAATTTTATGGTTTTGATAAGATAAAAAATATGGAATTCAAAGGAAATTATAACAAAACAAGGAGAGAAGTCGATGAACTTTTTTTTATTCGTGAAGTGTGTAAGGAAACATCGAGTGAATTTTCTTAATATAAATGGTAAATGTATTAAGGGTGAAAAAGAAGCTCATCAGGAAATTGAATGATGAATTGATGGGAATAAGAAAGCTAATGATGTGAATAGTGAGAATAATCCATATATTATACCACCCACACTCCAGTGTATAAAATTAAAGGAGTATAGGCATTATGCTATCAAGTTCTTAAATCCAATGGTTAATTATGATTATCAATGTCAGTAAACACTTAAAACTTATAGATAAAGTGAAATTTCATACGATCACTACTATAGATGTGGGGTACAAAAATGAAGTGTCGAAATGTACACTTACACCACTACAAACTAGCCTTTAATAGTGCTGGTATTTATCAGCTCTATAATTGTTTTTGATAAATGGCATATTTATCGACGCTATGGAAAGAACAAATAAAATTAACCTCTTATCAGTGCTTTATTTTTAGATTTGAAAAATATTTTTTTCATTATCAATTTTTTAGCGTCGATAAAGAACTGAATAAATAAACATAAATAATTAAATAAAAAAATTGAGTTTATTAAAAAAATACTTCAGATTTTATTAATTAAATAATTATTGAAAAAATGAATAAATAGATTATACATTATTGAATATTAATAATTTTAATAATTAGATAAATACTATAATTAATTTTATTTAATTGTATATATTAAATATATAGATATAAATTAATGTAAATAAATATGATTTGTATATAAAAGATATTACTGATATTTACATTAAATTGTCATATAATTATTGAAAAATGGTTTATAATTTTAAATTAATTTGAATTATGAACATTTACTAATTTCATACTACTGGACATATAATTTAATGTTGTTGGATTTTACAATTTAATGTAGATCAAATCTATGTTATATTTATTTCATATATAGGTAATTAATGAATTTTTCTATATAATTCACACACATGAAACTTATCAAAATTTTCAATATTGTTAAAGTGCTCTTATTCTTAATTTATTAAATTTCACTAATTTTTAACATATATGCATAAACTTAAAATAAGATATTCATTAATAATGTAAATGATATATTTATAAAAAATATTTATAAATAAAAATATTTTTAAATGTACATTTACTATATTTACACAATTATATATTTGTAAATATAAATAAATAAACAGTTTTTTTTAATTTTTAATATAATTATAAATAAAAAATTATATGTATTAAAATAATTGTTAAATTTATGATAAATTTACTTTAATAATGAATATTTTTACTATATTTATATTTATATATATTTATTAAATATATATATGTATAATTATATAAATTTATATAATGATATCAATATTATTTTTTTAAAATTATTCTATATTTATAAAAAATATTAAAATTATAATAAATATATTTAAAATGGAATATATTTACTATATTTATATTTATATATTTTAACTAAGTATATATAAATATTTACAATTTTTTATTTATAATTATAATTATAAATCTTTTAACAGCACTTATGTAATAAGTGCCGATAAAAGCATCATTATCACTATTTTTTTGCCCTGATAAAGATGAGACTTTATCAATGCTAAAAGAACACAGATAAATTTAAAATTTATTAGCACAATAAGGATTTCATTGATAAAGATTGGTTTTATCAATGATTTTTTAGCACTGACGAAGGCCAGCCTTCATCACTGCTAAAAAAGTGTTCATAAATAGTTATTTTATGAGTGATTAAGTAATAAATGCTGAAAAATAACTCTTTAATTGGATTTTTTATAAGCACTGATAAAAGATTCTTGATCTAATTAAAAAACCCTAACCATTTGAAAACCCATCGTGATATTAGAATCTTTCTGCAGAATCCACCTGCAACCAACACTCCATCTCAGTGAATCAAAGCTCGGATCACACCACTTGAATGCCTCATGTTTCTCGAACATCTCTTCCAATATCTGAAGATCGATTGTAGTTAGGGATATCTAAGAGGATCTCAAATATTATTCCACATAGTGAGGTCATCCTTTCGATTTTATTTATTTATTTATTAGTTTTGTTTTTTATTTTTTCATTAACGATGTTATTATTTATGTTTTGGTGATTGTATACTTGCGAGGTTGGCATTTCAATTTTCTTGCCTTTTAATTTGGATTTGACCCATTATCTCCCATGGAGAGTTTATTATTTCTGAACTCAAGGGTGACACATAGAGCCAGATGGAGTTTAGTTGGTTGTTTTATTTTGTTTACATTTTCCAAATTGATCACCCAAAGTTATCATACATATTTTTCATTCCTTAATTTATCATGGTATTCCATAAATGTGAAATATTTGAAATTACAAATGGGGATTTTGTGTGTACGGGATTTGAAGGTAGGTTAAGGTATTTCTTTTATATTATACTACTTCATATCTTCTTTCTTTTAATTATCTAGGTCAGTGTGTTAATTTAATGTATTGATTCATCATGGAGATTTTTATATAAATTTTATTTCTACGAGTTTTAATTATTATTTATTCCAAATAATTCCCACTATGTGGTTTTTCATGACCCAGTTCTTATTGCCAGCCAGAGGGGGATCGAGAATGTCCCTTGGACACTATCATGGGATAGCTTGGGTGTTTGATATATAGTTGTCTTGGGTTTATTTTGGAAACTATATCTATTGTTAAATGTGTTTTAACTTTTCTCAATAATCCAACTTCCAATGCTTCTACAATTTTTAAAACATCTATTTTACTTTTCTCCCACTTTAGATTAATCTAAAATTATTTTTAAATCCTTATAATATACATATATGAAATATTATACCTTATTTATTTGTACTATTTTCTAACTATATTATAATTTTAAATCGTCATTTTACTCCCCCTATCTCAATAATATGTAAAAAATATCCTTTTTTGATTACCCCTTTCTTGTTATAACACTTTTTTAGACCTATATACCACTATAAGACATTATAAATTTATGCTCATAAATCTAAATTTTCAAAAGAAAACACACTTTTGAGTATTTATGTAACTAATAACAAGTTGATTTTCAAGGAATCACTCTGATACCTAGCTATATGACATGTATAAAAATAGTGTGTCAAACCTTTTTACTATAAAAAGGTTTTCATATAATGAATCTCCCACACTCAGATATATATTGACATCCCACCCACAACATTTGAAATTTTTATTCAATTTTCAATGGGTTTCGTAATGGGTTTTTAATACTCCTTTTGAAATATATAAAACACTTATCTCACATAAATGGATTCTGATATAAATATCCCATGAATTCCATGATTCTTCTATAAATGAAGGAAAAACTCAACTCAATAATCATCAACATTTAAATATTGGTCACTATTAATGTAGAAAATTCTTATCATAAACCATCTCTTGGACCTCTAAATATTATATCATCGAGATTGATAAACACATTCAATCTATCCAAAAAAAAAATTTTTTGTAATTATTAAGATCAATTACTCATTTTTAAATTAATATTTCTTTAATAATTCATCTAACCTTCAACACCAAGCTATTAGTTACTGTTTCGATTTATACATCACCTTTGTCGATTTAAAAACATTATTCTCATAATAATGAATGATAAAAATATATTGTTTGTTTGTTGTAATTCTTATTTGTGTAATCTATTAGTAAATACAAATTTAATGTCCAGTTGGAGTACCTTGAATTTCCTTAGGATGGGTTGGTGTGTTGGAATGACATCCCAAGATTCTTGAGATGTTTTAAAATATTGATATACCATTAATTTTAAATGTACTCATTCTGTAGGTTGCTACATCACTTTTTCAATATATTTTTATGTATTCTAGTTGATTGAATAAGTTTTTGTCATTATTATTTATCATATTTGATTTTCTTATTACTCCTTAATTTCATATATTATGTTTCATTTGTTTAGTGTATTTAAGAAAGATGTTATGTGGATTAATTTATTTACATAATTTATAAAATACATTATCTTAAGCATACTAAAATTCTTTGAAATAATCAAATGTTGAGATTCCCTTAATAGAACTATCTATAACTTTAACTGTTAATAATGAATATCTTATGTGTAATATTTATATTTTGTATAAAATTAATATTTTGTGGACATAATAGGATGGATATTAACTTAAAATGCATCAATGCTAATCGTTTCAAAAATGAATATGAATATGGAGTTTAAGAGTACCTCAAGTTTGCAAGAGATCATGCAGAAGATCCTTCTAAAATCCTCTATCCATGCTTTAGGTGATGTTATTCAAGGAAAATTAGTCCAAAAGAGTTGTAAGAATATAAATGTCTTTTTTTCCATTTGTCAATAAATCCAAAAAAATGATTGGATGGGAATCAATCACAAAGATAATAAAATTAATAATTTTCTATGTTCACTTCCCTACTGTTAGTTAACTACATATTATCATAGAATCTAACATGAACATCCTGCCCGATGTACCCATGATTCTATCATCCCACACATAAAGACAAACAAACTAATTATATTATTTAACATAAAGAGATATTATTTTAGAAGAAGATAATTTTTTGGGTAATGGTTTTTTGGAAAATGCATATGATTGAAGAAGCAACATGAAAATTTGAAAATTAAATAAATGGGAAATATTCCAACTTATTTAAACAATGAATAAATTTTTCAGTAAGAGAAGGCAAAGGTAATGATGAATTGTGATATGATAGAGATTGTGGGGAGAATGTGTTGGATGAAAACATCCCAAGGACGCTGGGTAGGAAGTTCAGGTCAGATGATATGCTATGTTGTAGTTAAACAATAGTAGCGATGTTCCTAGAATATCCTTAGTTTTATTATTAACATTGTGAGTGGTGAACAACCAATCCTTGTTCTGGGTCCATTGATCAATTTATCCAAATAGACATCAATTTCATTAGTTTTCTCAAGGTTTCCTGACATCCATATAGTCTTATAATCAATAATAATGTTTACATAGAATCCATAGTTTTGTTATTGGCTGATATGTGGACCAAAGAAACCACTTAGAAATTTGTAAAGGTAATGTTATGATATACTTTCTCTATTTTTCCAAAAAAAATTATAATAATATTTTGATTTAATTTTCATTATTCTTTTCATTTTCTTTATATTTTAGAATATTTCTATCCATGTTTCATGCCTTTATAGGAAGTGGAATGATGTTTTCTTTGATCAATCCTAAAGGTAATCTTGATGTTTTTACAGAAAAATCATTTTCTATAGAATTAATTTATTGTTTCATACTTATGATTTATTTATTTATTTTTAATATTACTCACATAATATTTTTTTTCTTATATAGGTGTAATCCTTTATTCTGGCTGCGGTACTCTATTTATCTTTAATTCATTTCTGCACCAAAACATTCATAGACTTATTCTCCCTCAAAAACGTTTCACCCCTGCAGTGTTACATTTTCAATTTTTTCAAATTATCTCAACTACCTTTCCAGGAAGAGAAAAAATGCTGCCTCTACTCAATTACAGAGGTAATCTTGATGCTTGCATATTCAAATCATATTCCGCAAAATTAATTTATTATTTCATATTTTTGTTTTATTTATTTATTTTTAGTATTAATAACATAATAATTGTTTTCTTATATAGGTTCATATTTTTATTTGATTTGGTGTTCTTTGTCAAACATTCAAGCTTCTTCTCCCTCAAAACCATTTCACACTAGTAATTTTTCATTTATAAATTTCTTTCTACTGTGTTTATAGGAAGAGAAATTTTGTTTCCTCTACTCAATTATAGAGGTAATCTTGAGGTTTTCATTATAAAAACATTTTCCAAATAATTAATGTATTATTTCATATTTATGTTTAATTACTTTCTTTTTAGTATGAACCACATAATGATTTTTTATTATAAAGGTGGATTATTTTTTTGAGTTGGGGTGATTTTTCTATCTTTCATCTCTTTCTACACCAAAACATCAACAAAAATTTTATCCCTCAGAACAATTCACTCATATAGTTTTGTGTTTGTCACTTTCTTTCATGTTCTCTCCACTACCATTATAGGAAGGGAAATAACACTACCCATACTAAATTAATGATGCAATCTTGATGTTTTCACAATAAAATAATTTTCCATAGAAATAATGTATTGTTTTATATTTATATTGGATTTCTTTATTATTACTCAAATAATAATTGTTCTCATATATAGGTAGATTATTTTTTACGATTTGAGGTACTTTGTCCAACTTTCATGATTATCCTCCATGAAAACCTTTTCACCCGTACAATGTTTCATTTATCATTTTCATTTATGTTCTATCCACTACCTTTGTAGGAAGAGAAAAATCGCTACCTATTCTCAATTATATAGGTAATATTGAGCTTTGAACCGTGAAATCATTGTCAATAGAATTAATATATTGTTTAATTTATATGGTTAATTTATTTATTTTTATTATTACTCACAAAATAATTTTTTTCTTATAGTAGTGGATTATTTTGTTTGATTTGGGGTGATCTAGGCATATTTCATCCCTCTATGCACCAAAACTTCCTCAAACTTCTTATCCCTCAAAACCTTTCACCTCTTTAGTGTTTACATTTATCACTATTCTTATTGTTGCCAACACTTCTCAACCACAGAGTAAATTTGGATATTTTCAAAGTAAAATCATTGTCTATATAATTAATTTTTTATTTAATATTTATGTTTAATTTATTTATTTTTATTGTTAATCATAATAATTGTTTTCTCATATAGGTGGATTAGTTTTTACGAGTAATGTTGTTCGAATATAGTCATCTAGTGTTGGAAGTTTGAAGCTTATCATGTAGTATTTTGAGGCTTTGGGATGTGTAAGAATTTCACACACATAAATCCCACATATGATGTGACCAGTATGACTCAATGTATTTATTTCTTTTTTAAATTGAAATTAATTTTAGCTAAAATTACATTTTACTCAATGTTTCCCTTATCAGTTTAGAATCGACATTTTATTTTTAAATGTTTCACTCACTGAAAACAACAAAAACATGCTCATATTTTCTTGATAATTTATGGAATATTTTCATACATAATTTGTTACATGTAAAAATCGGTCATATGTGAAAATCATACACGATGTGATATATATGTGTCAAAGTGTGTGTTTCAAGTTTAAAATTACATTTTAGTAAGAAAGAAAATTGATTTACTCAAACCTGATAAAAACATTCATGTTATTTTGATACATTTGGGAAACAGTCCTTACATGATTTGGAATGTGTAGGAATCACTTTCACCTCAATCTGATTCACGGTGTTTCCAGTATGACTCTAAGTGAATTATTATTTAAAATTGACATAAAATTTAGTACAAAAACAAACCAACCTAGAAAAAACCAAAACAAACGCATTCATATTATTTTGATACTTTATAAAAACTATCCAAAAGTGATTTAAGATGTGAATGAACCAGACACACCGTAATCTGGCGTATGGTGTGACCGATATGAATCTGAGTGTGTGTTTTTTTAAATTGACATCAATTTTAGTAAAAAGGATAACTAACTTACTGAAAACGAGAAAATAACTTCAAATTGTTTTAATACAGTAGGAAAATGTTTCAGTTTTCATTATTGATTTGTTGGAATCATCAAAACATTAATCTGATACACAATTTGATTGGTATGAGTCAAAGTTCACGTTTTAATTTAAAAAAGAAATATTAGTAAATTATATAAGTGACATACTCAAAACTAAGATTCAACATTAATATTGTTTTAATAATTTAGAAAAATGATTCATAAGTCATTTAGGACTTGTAGAAATTAGTTGTACCTCAATCTGAAGCACAGTGTGACTAGTATGACTCAAAGTGTGTCTTTTTATTTAGAGTTGTAATCGATTTTAGATAAATGCACAATTTTCATACTCAAAATCAATATAAAACATTAATATTGTTTTTATACTTTTTAAAATTATCCATAAGTCATTTTTGATGTGTAGGAATTAACCGCAACTTAATTTAATACATGAGGTGCCTAGTATGACTCAAAGTGTACGTTGTCTATTTAAAATTGACATTTTTGTTCAAAAAGTGTCACTCACTAAAAAAAAATTAAACACTCACATATTTTATTGATAATTTAGGAGAATTATTCATAAGTCATTTGTGACATTTTGGAATCTTTTTCTTGTCAAACAGATTCACGATGTGATCCGAATTAGTCAAAAATGCATGTTTCTAGTTTAAAATGTCATTTTAGTTAAAAAGACAACTCATATACTCATAACCAAGAAAAATCATTCATATTGTTTTCATACATTAGTAAAATTATCCAAAAGTTATTTGAAATGTTTTGGAATCATCCACACCTCAATGCAACGTACAGTTTCACTGGTATTACTCTAAGTGCATCTTTTTATTTATAATTACAATAAATTTTTGTAAAATTAACACTTCTTATTAATTTATTTCTTTTTATTATTACTAACATAATAATTTTTTTATTATACAGGTGCATTCTTTTTCTTGATTAGTGGTGGTTTTTTTGGTAATAGAATGAGTCATGTCAGGATTTAAGGATAAATGAACATTGATATTTTTGAATGTATATAATAATTTATATATATGTAATTGTATGAACCAATGTTTAAAATGTCTAAAATATAGTTGTTTTTCTATGTTTGTGTTATAAATTACATCTCATTCAAATCCTATATTACAATTTTTTCTTGATATCTAGTGTGTTTCTAGAGTTGTTGTGTGTTGTAACAGCATGCTATAGTGTGGTCATTTTTTATCACATTAAAAGGCGCTAATAATGGCCACATTTATCAGTGCTTTTTTAAATAAATGATACATGTATACTTTATCAATGCTCATAGAAGTGTTGATAAGGGATTATTTTATTATCACTTGAAAATAGCTAATAAATGGTTCCTTTTGTATCACTAAATTAAAATGATGATAAATGGTTCCTTTATCAATGTTGTTAACAGTGCTCATAAAGGCCCTATTTATCAATGATTTTTTTAATGCCGATAAAGGACACCTGTATCAGCACTGATAAAAGACTAGGGGTTTTAACCTCGATCATGTAGTAAGTGCTTTTCTACAGCTGATAAATGAAAATTCTAGCATTCAAAAATGCTTGTTTTGCAGTAGTGTTATCATTCATTCTACAACATCTAATATCTTATTTTATTTTGGATCTACCCACACTTTTATATCTGAATAATTTTTTTTAGGGAATCACAATTCCACCCAAATGATTATATGTTGAAATAGAATAAAAAAATATTAATGGTACAATAATCACATATCAAGTGTATGATTCCTTTCATATTGAAGTTTGTGGGAATGAGATTCAAGAAAATCTCATTTTTAACCATCTAGTTTAATTTGATTTTATCATAAGTATGGATTTAATTTATTTCCATAATAGAAAAATTAATTTCCAATGAATGGAAGTCATGTTTGAAATTATAAACCAACCAATGATCATATTTTAATGTGGTGATAAATATGATATTTTGATAGAAATTACATCAATTATATGGGTATTTATTCCTATTTAAAATCTAATTTATATTAGATGAGTAGGGATAAAATCAAAATCAAATATATTCCTCTTTTATGATAGTTTACATGTGTTTTTTAGGAAAAATTACTAGTATTCCACCAAAACATAAATTTGAGTTTTCAAAATAATTCATACCTAATTATATACCTTTTTTAAAGACTCTATATATAAAGGATCTAATTGTGTTTCAAGAATTTAAAAAATAAAATTCAGGATATTATTGATAATGTATTCATTTGGATAAGTGCATAACCTTATGGTGCACGTGTTATTTTTGTTAAGAAGAGTTTTGGATCAATGAGACTCTATATTTATTATCATAAATTTAAAAGGATGAAAATCGTGAATAATTATCCATTCCCCAATATTTTTAATTTATATGTAATACTATGTGTTATATATTTTTAAAATAGCAATAATTGAACTATATACTGTTAGTTTAGGACCAAAAGTGGAGACATACACAAGATAGACTTAAATACGAGGTATAGACAGTTTGAATTTATAGTTCCTCCATTTGGTCTTACTAATTCCTCAATATCTTCATGAATTTTATTATTACATTATTTAGATATTACCATGATCAGTTTTTTGTAGTCTTTATAGATGAAATCATTATATATTCTAAGTGTAAGGAAGAGAATTATGATCACTTCAAGATTATACTGAAGAACTTATGGAAATAGAAGTTGTATGAAAAATTTACCAAGGGTATATTTTTTCCATAAAATTATCATTTTGGGTCATATAATCTCATTCAAGGGTGAATAATTTCTCATATAATTCTATTCAACTAACCAAGATAACTAAAAAGGGATCCACTTTCGAGTGGACATATTTATGTGAACAAAATTTCAATAAACTGAATAGATATTTAGTTAGTAAATTTTTGATTTCATTATACAATAATTTATAAGGTTTTCTGAAATTTATAGAATGTTATTAAGAATGGGTTGGTATTAATCATTATACCAAATGATATGGTGATATCTTATGAATCAAAAAAATTAGGCTTCATTAGTAAAATCACCCAACTCATGATTTGAAGTTAGATGCAGTGATTTTTTCAATAAATATATGAAGGAATTATCCTTGTTTAGAATGGTGTGATATATATATCATTAAAGTGTAAAGAATATATCCATTAAAAAATAAAAAAATATATTATATATAAGACGGTTCGAGTTGATTTAGGTTCATAAGTTCTCAATACATTACCACCATATGAAAGAGAACAAGGAAGAAGATGATTTGAGTTGAAAGGATCATGATATCTTATCTATGATGCGGATCACAAAAGAAAAAATATTTTTGGACTTTAAAATTATGGATTTGGAAATAATAATGGAAGCGAGGAAATCATATATTTCTCAGTTATGTTTTCAACCATCTATAAATGTGAAAATTGAAACAATGGAGAAAGATGATTTAAGGGTGTAAAAGAATGTAAAAAATGTTTCATAGTTCAACATTGATTGTGATGGACTTATAAGGCTTAGGAATATTGTATATGTCCAAAAATTAATGGATTTGAAGAATTATTTGTTGTAATAATATCATAGTTGATTAGAATTTATTCATCTTAGAATCATAAAGATGTAAAGGGATCAAAAAGTGTATTTTTGGTGGGAAAAATGAAGAATGATATTGTAGAGTATGTATCTTATTTCTTGGTATATCAATAAACTATTACATTGATATAGGATTATACTATAGTTCTATAACCATTACCAATACATTAATGTAAATACAAAAATATCATCTTTCATTTTTTCCTCAGACTCCCAAAAAATTCTAATTTCTCCAATTGCCTGAAGGCCTTCATGTTTTATTGATTTTTGATAATCCACCTTTCAAAGGGTTCGGTTTAACCCTTACCAAGCCTGTAGGTGTAAGTATTACATTGTTCGTTGGCATTATAGGAATTAATTTCCCATAGGATTCAAACATTACATACAACCCAGTCTAACTACTTGGAACTACTCCTCCCCGGTATCATTATCTTGAAATTTTCTCTCCACTTTTGTGTAGCTGTTCGGATTGGATTTCTTGTGAATGTATAGTATTTTCACAATGGTAGGTTCCATACCCTATCATTATTAAAATCTATTTAGCTTTGGTTCTGGTGAATGCTCCTTGTTTATCCTTTTTCTAGAGCCTGTTCCTTGTAGGTTGTCTGGTTTACATCTCTACTTAAGGTGGACCGAAGGCCCTGGGGTGGCCCAAATACCATACTGACCCAAAGGAATGGGTGGCCTGAAGGCCTTAAAGGACTAAGCGACCAAATATGTGGCTCAAAGACCTAAATGGGAGAATAGTCACAGCTTCTACAGTTCCAAATAGTATCTACTACAATTATGCTATTGTACTACTACAGTAACAGAAATATGCCTCCACGTGGATTTGATCCCATGTCACTTGGATGCACCTAAAGAGTCCTAACCAGCTAGGCTGATGGTCATGTTCCAAAAAAATATTATATAATGTTATTTGGTTTATAACTGATCACCATTTTAATTTAGCACTATTATTTTCAATTATAGAAAATTTCCCTCTTCATCATATTTCTAGAATAAACAACAACATTGTGGTAATTTTACATTAAGTACCACATTCTATTGTCTCTGAATCAGATTGGAGGTGTATTTAGAAAATTCATCAGAAAACCCAGGATTTATATATGTGTTTCATTAATTCTTATCATCTTTAAAATGATGTTAAGTTAGAGAGAACCATTCAAAGCCTATATTATATATTGATGTCATGTTCTGTGGATTTTACTGGCGGTTTGGATCAACACTATAATCTCATTGAGTTTTCTTAAAATAATATCATTCACCTAAGTATTAATATTGATCAATAAGAAGTCCTCTATGGAAGGATGTGTAAAACTCCAATGAGCTGGGATGAAGTTGGTGATAGAATTTTGTTGAGGTGAGAGTTAGTTTAGGAAATAAAAGAGAGTGTTAGAGTTGTTTAACAACATTTCATTGAATCTATGTGTCAAAAAGAAGTTATGCTGACAATAATTGATGAAATCTAGGATTAGAAGATAGTGAAAATCTATTCATGTGAATTTCCTCTTGAAAGAAGGATAGAAGATTCAGAAAAAAGAGAAATATGATCCCTAGCTATATTTTCCCCTTCGAGATTAATTATTGATTAGGGATGGTTGATTATCGCTTGGTACATCCACTAAACCTCTCTTAATATCATGATGTGTCCCATTTATCTATCCTAAATAAGCACTTACATGATCCATCTCATGTTCTAAACATAGAGTTTATACTTTTGCATCATGATCCTTCATATAAATAACAATAGTTATAATTATTTTATCATATATATAATGTTCTATGGAATAATACTACTCATTTGGTTAATGTTATTTCGAGGAATCAAAAAATTTATGAAGAAATATGGGAACCCGATGATGTGATGAAAACTAGATACATTCATTTTTGTCATAATGATTTAATTTTGAGGTTAAAAATCTTTTAAATGGGGGGTATAATGTAACTCCATGTTATTTATTATATCTTTCTCCTCAAATAAATTTAATTCCATTGATAGCTTGTGATACACCAAAACCGAAGACTAAATGATCCATGATATAGTATATCATTACAAACAAGCAGTTAAATTTCAATAACAAATAAAAATAACCATATTTTGAGTAATATTTTTAAATTTTTTATAAAAATTATATATTTTGATAAATAAGTAGTTAATTTTTAGTAATCCTTTTATGCTTCAAAAATAAAGGTTTCCTAAAAAATTATTTTTATTGATATTTGTAAAAAAATAATATAATTAATTTTCTTGAATGTAAGAAATATAATTATAAAATAGAAATTAATTAATTAAATTATCATGTTATAATTAATATAGTGTAAATTTTTATAATTTTCTAAAAATTTTATTTTTTGAGGAATAGTGAAGAATAATATTTTTTACTGAAAATTGCCTTATAATTTAATGGATTTACAAAGATAAATTTTTTTAAAAAAATTATTTTAAAAGTAAAATATGTTCATTTATATTTTTAATAATCCAATTAAAATCATTATAGTTAATTTTATGTTGTATTTTTGTTTAAAATTTTTTTATATGTATTAAAAAAAATTGGAAAATTGTTATTCATCACATTTTGCTGGTTCAATTTTACATTAAATTCACTCAATTATATTAATTTAATTTTATAAAATAGGTTCCATTTTTGGAATAAAAATTCCATAATTTTTTAATGAGGCCTCTTTCATTTATGTTCATAATGAATAGTATAAACTATAAAAATTTGTCATAGAGTTTAAGGTTCAAATATGCTTTCTGGGGTTTGAACCAATAGATTATAGTTGGTTTGTAAATTAAAATTTTCTAAATCCTATTATATGAATTTTTAGACCTAATATTATCTTGCATTCAAATATATTTTCTTTTGGAATAATTTTTATTGAAAATGACATTATTATATTTTAATCTTTTAAAAAATTCCAAGTGTGTCCCCCCCCAACTTATAAAATGACACCCCTCATTTCCCTTCTTTACACAACATTGAGAAATATATCTCAACCAAACTATTGAAAATTATTCCAAAATTATCTATCCATGAATTAGAGGTTATATTCATTTTGAAACTCCATTTAAAGGTTCCTTAACAAAGTATATAATGGAGTACTACTGAAGAAGATGTAATCATCTTACTAGACCTTAATCAGTTTATTTCTTATTCTATATCCCTTAAATAAGTGGTATTAATCATAAAATAAAAACATATATATTCTAAAAATAATGAAATATAATTATTATTAAAATGGAAACACCAATATTGAACCTATATTTCATCAAATTGGATGTGAAAGTATCACTTTTCCATATGTGTGGACTACTACCTCCACATAGCGAGACAATTAATTTTACATCACATTATTTAATTTATGGTTTTAATTATAGTTTTATTAATTATATATGATATTTACAATATAATTATTCTTTAGGAATTATATTATCCTATCAACCTTCTTATCTTCAAATCCTCTAGAAGATTATAACATCGCTAATGCATACATGTGGACTACCACCTCCACAAAGTAATGTGAATAGTTTTTATTTTACCATTACATGGATAATAATAATAATAAATTTAATGAATATACATTATATATATGTTATAATAATTATTCCTGGATTTTTAATTACCATTTAACTTTTTTTCTTTCCATCTTTCCAAAAGTGAAAATAGTGTTCATGCACAAGTACACCCTACCATCTCCATAAATAATGTAATTCATTTTTTTATCTAATCATTTTATGGATGACTAAATACATGTAAATATATATATAATGAATATATATTATATTAATATAATAATTATAATTTTGTATATTATGTATCCATGTTTAAATTTCACAGACCAGAAATACAGAAATAAAATTCCCATGAAAAACAAAACAATTAACACCCAAAAACAATGATTTAGTAAGAAAGTATTAATAAATGGGTGTGAAATTTTATAAGTGGATAATATTCGATATTATAAAAAATAACATTATTATAGTATATAATTTTAATAAATTTACATTTATTATACAAGATGTTAGATTTATATCAAATAAAATAAAATTTACGGTAATGGATTTTCGATCACTTTTATTTTATTGAGGCCCAATCCATATTCAATAATTTTTTCATTTATGTAGTGTATATACAAACAATGAATTTATTTTATTATTATCTACATGAAAAAAATGGGTATTAACATATCCATATATGTATCTCACTTTCTTGAGGTTTTGATTCAAAAGGTACCAAAGTGGTAAGGGTTTATGTTATAATCTCATTATTTATCAGTATTGTTTATAATAATATTTATGATGATGAAATTTTATGAACAATATTTATATAATCCCTTTATTTTTTTTTGAAAATAAGTTATTTTTATAGACTAAATGTTTTCCATAAATTTTCCTCTCATTAATAACTCAATAGACTAAAAGAATGTTTGTATGGTAAATTGACTTTATTATTTCTTATATTGAAAATTAATTTTATTGCATATCCATGTTTTATTAATAAATTTCAAAAAAAATAACAATATTGAATGATTTGTTATTTTTTACCCATTTTTTATTTCTTTTCAAAATGGTTTAAATGGAATCTTCTTATCATTTTTAGAATGAGGTGCTTTTGAATTTATACCAAAAATGTGAAATGAGTCGTTGTTTTTCCATACTCGGCATGAAGAAAATTTTCCTGATTTCATGATCGATAAATACTTTTATGTATACTTAAGAAGTTTACATGGTTATTTTAAAAGAATTTTTTCGATAATATTTTTTATATTTTTCAATTTAAATAAATGATTTTGAAATCAAAAGAGTCTTTTCTTCAAGAAATATTCTAAATGATATTTTAAAATAATTTTTCATTTAAGATAACATCCCAAATGTTATTTATTCTTTAATGGTAATATGTTCCATGGATACCATCCTTATTCATTTATTGGATGGTTTATGATTATTATGATTATATATTTAAGAAACTCATTTATTTTACATGAGTTATACAGTGATAAATTTATGAATTTGATATGAAACTCATTTCTTTTCCATGATTTTTGATATATAATGAATAATTTATGATATTGTGGAATACATATAAAAGGATTTAGATTATGTGTTTGGTGGGCCAATAATTATATACCTTCAATGAATTGGGTAATTACGGATATCTCAAGAGATAATAATAAAAAGAATTGGGAGTGAACCTATTTGAGTAAGAGACTTTTTCCACTGTGGTAGTCATCAGAGTGAACCTTGATTGAGGTTATTTTGGAAATTGGAGTGAACCAAACCCGCTATAATAACATTTGTAGTGATCCTTGAATAAGGAAATATAATTCTATTATTTTGTGCATACCACATAATTATCTGTTATTCTAATGTTTTACTCTCGTGGTTTGTGTTCTTTGATTCCATTATGATTCAGGTCTTATAAACGTCCATGACTTATTCCATGACTCATGATTATGATCTTTGATATGTTCGGTATGGTTTTAAAATTTTATTCTCATTTTCTCATATATTTATGCTCATGTTATGCATTTGTGATCATTGATATCTCCCTTGTTTAATATTACATGGAATCTGAGCTCACCCATTCTTATATTTATTTTCCCTCAGTTATGCAGAAATTTTTTAAGTAAGATATGTCTAAGAAGGGTGACATTTATGAATAACTTAGTGAGGGTGATATTGGTCTCTTATTAATAATTTGATTATGTATCCATGTTTCAAAATACACTAAACCTATACAATTTTTTCATGGATTTCAAGGTTATTTAATTCATATTCATTTATCAATATTTAATATATATGTATGAAAACCATGGGTCATTATAGGGGCATTTTCCTTAACTACACATGCGAAGGTGAAGTCCATACAGGTACCCATAGAACATTAAAATGGTGTGAGTGTAACTTAGTTATGAAACCACCAATGGTGTCTCTAATAATATATAGTCTATAAGTGTGCGTTATTATGTGATGTGGTATTTAAAATTATAACATGATAAAATAAACAATCTTTGACCCTTGGGTTTCATGGTGACACCTAAGACTGACTGTACCTTCTTTTCTAATGTCAGTTTCAATTTTGAACATGTCATATATCATACCCAAGGTTAAGTGTGGCACCAACACATAATACTTTATAATAAACATTGTATATCCTAATGAGAAACACACTTGTCACTTTCTATTTCAATATCCCACTGAGTTGGCCTGATTAATAACACAACCATCAATTTGGAGATTGTTGTAATGACACTAAACTCATCACTTAATAATTTTCATATATATAATGATCCCTTAAACAACATCACATAACAATCTACATCATAATGTATTTATACAAGGTGTTAATATTAGTACAACCCATTTACACATAACCTACTCTATAAAATGTAAAAATTATTGTTTGTAATAATTACCATACCGCTAACACCAAACCCTTTTCATTATATCGACATTTTTGTTGTTGGAATGAATACCCAAAACAAATTTCAATCACATCCCCCAACATGGTTGGCATACTTAGCCAGTTGTTATCCACATAATCATTTTTTAACACCCACACATCTATGGTGGGAATGGTATCCTAAACCATATCACAAAACACTTATAAAATCTATGAATTAATAAATATAAGGCACAATTCATATATCCAAATTTAAATACAAAACATTAGACATTCCAAGAACACAAATGAGATTAAAATAGTTCCCAAATTTTGGAATCTCACCTAAGACAGGTTACTTATAAATCAAACTAGATTCTTCATCACCCATGGAACCATAATTTCACACTTCTAATATTATTTATCACTAAAAATAAGCTACATTATTCATGTCACAATCCCCATAACACATTATTTTTTTACGGGACACACACCCCATGTCCACTAGGTTATACCCCCATCTTCTCCACCCATTAGGGTTCCCGTAATTGGTACCCATAGTATTTGTTAAGACTCACCACCCTTGGCCAGCCAAGATTCTGTGTTTCAATTTAAAATGTCATTTCTATGGACTGACCGATATTTTATAATTATGAAAAATAGATTATATCATTTTAATCACACTCAGGGTTCGAATGACCTCATGTAACATGTGATGAGAATTGAACATATACCTTAGAAATATGATACATTCCACCTACATTAGTTTAAAATCAGGATTCTCGTCAAATATATCTGGATGAAATATTCTAAAATTGTAGAAATCATATAACATAAAATAAATCCCTATAATTAGTCATTTTTGGGGATAAAAGATTAAACAACACAAGAAAATAAGAAATAAAAAAATAGGATTGGTGGATACACTCTGTAGATCCAATAGAATGAATGGTACATGAAACAGACAAGGGATAGAAGATATCCAGCACTAGGGGGAGAAGGAAAAAAGGGAAGGGGAGTGGTTTATAATAGACAAAGGGAAAATAAAAGGGGGATGTCATTTTATAAAAAAATTAAATTAAATTAATTAATTTCTAAAAAACAAAAAAAAATCCTTGGGGCACCAGGTAACCCTCCCCCCATAGTCACTATGTAACTGATCGGCCATCATGTTTCCACTGTAAGGATAATTATCACTCAATGGACCTTCAAGGCCACTACCATCCTTGGTGGGCCAAATGGGTACTAGTACAAGCCAACTAGGTACCTTGTGGCATCAATATCCATGGTAAAATGTCATGATATCTTATCAAACCTCTTGAAATGGCCTCTCAATCCCACCCCATCACCTCACACGCCCATAATCATCAAAAAATACATGTGGTTTACCAAAAAACAATTAAGGTAACTCATAACTTGTACATATGAAATTTGTTATAACTTCCCTACTATATGGTAGATCATGTTGTAATAGTGGGTTCCCTAGATACAACTAAACATTACTTTTCTATTACCATTTCCTATATAAAGAGAGATGTGTATAATTTAAACTTACTATTATGGTGTTGAAATTTTTTCATCTAGTATTTAAATTGTATTTCCCATATATTTGTTATCATATCAAAATGTTATAGTAGATCCTATGATATAATGAGATCCTCGGGACACTATGACATTAATCTTAAATAAATTTTCTAATGTCTATATACGCCATTCTACTTAGGCATAGATGATGCCTGACTATTAGGTTTTGGGGGATCATAAGCATTGATACTTCTTCTCATGAAGTTTTCACTATGCGATCTATGGTAGGTGAGAACATGAGGATAGAACAACCAATAGGAACACCACATTTTTCTAGTGATATTGGATGTTCATATCTAAGGAAATATGTATTGGTCTCTTGACATGAGATCATTATGAATGTGCATCATTTGATCACATGATAATATGTAAGGAAAAATCTATGATAATGTTATCATAGATTGGTATCTTGTATTGGGTGAATCATTGGTGGTATTGATTTTTTTGAATAGTCAAGATTAAATATTTTTCTTTTGTGTTGAGGTAGTAATATATCTCGTGCCAAGTTGATCGAGATGTTAGTAAAATCATAAATCTTTTTCCACGGTAGTTGAAGGTAAATCCATATGTTTATGTCAAAAAAAATAAAACAAGAAAGGATAATTAAACAAGTGTGTGTCCTGCATTATGAGATATCTAAAGTCAAATAGATTATATTACACAGTATGTGTTCATAAGTTGGTTTTCATTGTTATGACTATTCCTTATCTTCTTAGGGGCCTTGATGGGTTTCTATATGCTACTCTTAGACTGTGAATACTATTAACTACTATTGAGATAAGGGCCAACAGTTTCACACACAATAGAGTATTTATGAATCATCTATATTCGTGGGAATATGTATATAGGAAATGGTGGACCCTGCCCCGGGGTTTGTGAGTTTTCAACATATTAATCACCAATGCGTAAATAAATTCAATATTATTCATGTAAATAATATACGGGTTGAATTTATTTATAAAATGTATTCATGATTTATTTTTTTAATACAAGATAAATATTATATGAATGAATATTATTTTAATACTACAAGTTCATTAAGTATTAGTGGGAATGATGAGTCGAGTTAAACAATATAGGTTTCACCATATAATATATTTAATCAATATTTCATGAATTTTATAAAACATAAATAATATTTATGATGAAATTTAATTTATCATAATTATTTATTTATTTCATAGTTAGAAGGTGTTTTATTTTAGGGGGTTTAGAAACCCTTATGGGTATTTTGACAATCCCACTATATATGTAAAAGATAGTCTCATTTCTAGGGAATTTTTCATATTAATGAAATGGTCATCTCTCTCAACTACCACCTTCTAGAGAGATATACTCTCTCTATTTTGAATGATAATTCAGTTATGCCTTCACGAATCAGATGTAGTGGATCTCGGTGATCATTGTCGCATCGAATTGATCACTAAAGATTGGTTCTAGTACCCCGAATTCAACGAATGATGTGTGTGAATATTCTTAGAGTGTGTGTTGATGATATAGTAGTGTTAGACATTGGATACTTTTAGAAATGATCATCGATGTCGAGATGAAGTTGAGGGCACTCTAGATTGAATGAGTTACATATTTTTTTTATTTCAAGCTATATTTATTGTATGTGAGATTCTTAGGATTGTAATAGGTTTCATATTTCTTGAGATGACATGTTGTGTCATCCCGATGATGAAAATATTTAAATCCATGGCCCCTGGCTTCCATTGTGTGCCCTTTTACCTTCAACTGGTATCATAAAAATCATATCAATTTTTTAGCCCATAAAAATTATTTGAATTTTAATTTAACTAGAGTGTATTAATTCAGTCCCAAGATAACTAACCTCACTTAAATCTAAATCATTTTGTTTTATGGTTATATATTTTGGAGAATGTAGATGTTTGTGTGTGTGTGTGTTTGTGTTTGGGTGTGTGTGTTATCATTTATATGAAAACAGTGAGTGATAAATATTTCTGGGGACTCCAGGTTTTTCAGTTTGAGTCCATTGATCGCTTTCGAAAGAAGGTTTCCACACCGTATATTGAAATAGTAATTGATTTTTGTTTTAAAAATTGAAATTAAAACTATGTTTTAGTTTTTTTAAAATAATATGATTGGTGGTTTAATTTTACACACTGAGAAACAAATATGGGTTGGATGAACCTCCAGGTCAACTAAAGGAACATACAATAATAATTATGTGGAAGGGAGGATAAGGTGGAACCAACTAAACAAATAATTCATAAAATGGAATTTGGATTCTAGTGGATTACATTCAGTATCAGTTGAGCCCCACAAAGGGGCTTATCCCCGCTACCGCCATCCTATCTATTGTGCATTCATTTCCCTCCTAGAGCTATTCCAGCACCGCTATAACCAATGGTAGCTAAGACCCAGTCACCACCACATAGGCCAGATCCTATCGGATCTAACCAACACCACCACTCATAAATCCCATGTGACCTACCTCCTCAAGATCTCACTACTCAGTCTGCTCCTCCCATACCTCAACCCCCAACCAACCCCAACACTCGTCGACACCCCTCTAATTTTTTCCTATACCTCCATCATCGTAATATCAAACTAACACCAGACCGCTTCTCACACCCTACACTTCCCACTGTGCATTCCCTGTTGTATCCATGTGAGTTGACATATGCCTCTTAGATTAAAGCTGAATCACACTCCCAACTATTGTCTCTATCCAAATATGGTCTTGTTGGGCACCTCCGAGCTTCTCTAATTTTCAAAGACTACCGTACTAGTACCTCCCTTGCGGACATGAAATGTATTTATACTATCCCTCCAGGAAAGTATCTCCCACCTAATCTTATAATTACTGATACACCATCCCTGAAGTCCTTAACATCGATGGTTATACCAGATCCTTCTTGTTACCTTTTTGAGACATGCCTCAGCTAAGAGGTAACCCATTGAAAAACCTTCTTCCCCCAAAATGGGTTCGAATCAACTCTACCTAACCAAGAATGGGTTTGAGCACACCTTATTGGACCATAATATCCAAACACTGGCTTCACAAGACTCAAAATGGGTTTTCACTGGTTCGTCCCAACCTACATAAGCCATATACGGGGTTTCAGGGCTCGAATATTTTTAAAACATAGTCAAATTTTATTTATTTAATATTGGATTATAAAAACATTATTTCTCTAATATGATAAATACATAATTTAAAATACGATATTAATGTAATTAATTGATTTAATTTTGGAAATTAAATTAATTTAATATCCAGATCAAATGAAAATAAATTATTTAAGTTAATTACTAAATTTAATTTCATTAAAATATCCCATGATTAATTTATTTCATTTTATTTTTTTACAATTTAAATTAATTGTGCTGACCTGTCTGGAGAATTGACCAAACATTGTTTTTCTAGTTGAATTATTTAATTGATTTTTAAATTTCATGTGATGATAGTATTTAAAAAAGACGGTTTTCAAGTCATAATTTTATCTTATTTAATATTTATAACTGTGTGGGCACCCAATTAAAAGTGTGTTATGAATATTTTTTTTCAAGAACCCATCGCATATATGTGGGTATTTATTGTACTATGACAAGGATGTTGTAATCCGTATACCATGCCATGTCAAGGTGGAATTAAGACAAGATGTGGACACACTAGAAAGGGGGGTGCTACACCATGATTCAAGCTATGAATTTTTTAAGATTCCCCTAGATCATGTCAGATCCATTAAGTATAAATGGATTAAATAATATTCAATGATCAAGATCAGTATAGTATTTATTTTCTTTATACATTTTTTATAATTTTAAGCATTTACATGATCTTGGGATACACATAAAATAATAAATAAGAAAATTTCATAAAGTTGTGAAGAATTTTTTTATATTATTGTTTAGTTATGATCATGAAAACATAGTATGAAATGATTAATATAAGTGGATTACATTAATTTATAAAAATATTAAAGACCCTCACAGAAATATTAAGTAACAAATTCCTTCCGTCATTTCAATATGAACAAAACCAGGGATTCAAGGTGCTCATGAGCCACTATTGAGGGTACCTTCAACTACTGAGGAGTTATTATGAGAGTTATGGGTTGACATAACTAAATTTGGAATAAAATATGTATCTTAATATATCTTGATGAAACATTAGATATAATCATAGTGTAAATCATATATATTATTTTAGAAGCTGAGAGTTGAAAAATAATGGTGCCCAAAAGTGATGAAATAGTTTTAAATATTTTCTCCATTGAGGAATTCTCCATGATTCTTGCTCCCCTCTAGGGATGGAGGTAGCTAACGAGCCGATCCATCTTCCCATATCAGGGGAGGGACCTACGACATCCTTCATGGGAGTGACATCTCATTCCTTATCCCTTTTCTCCAACCATGACTTTACTCTATCTTTCCCCATGATCAATCTTAGACCTAATGTTATGGTTCTACTTAATGGAATCAAAAATAATTTTATTTCATCCTCGAAGTTCAATGAGGCTTTTAGACTCTTGAAAATTTCATTTATTTCTCAGATCAAGAGTAGGTTCCCTTCAGTGGATTGGTTTGATAGATTTATCTTTGGGGCATGGATCTTATAGGATATAGTGACGATGGGTCTATTTGACTCTAGAAACATCTTTATTTTTTACACATCAGTGGAATATTTGGTCATGGCTTTGTCTAATGCACCTCATAGCTGAAATTGTCTCATGTTCGACCTCTTAAGAAGGTTTTATGAATTCCATATGAATCATGACTCCCCTACAACAATACTATGGGTTAGTTCTTTGGAACATCTTCTACTATTTAAGAACCCTTCAATTTTAAGAATATTCGGGAACCTTGTTTGAAGATTTTTGTCTGTGGATAGTAGAATTAGATCCCTTTGTCACCCTATTTATCCCCAAATCTATGTGAAAGTCCATATTTCGAGAGTTACTCCCATGTTTGTGTGGAATATAGTAGAGGAGGAATTCAACCTCAAACAACCAGTTGTTTATGAGTATTGGGTCAATTTTTGTTCCACCTAAAAAAAACATATCCATTTAATGGAACCCTGTAAGCATGGAAGAAAGGAACATGACCATCAGATGGCTATGGTCTCAGGAGGAAATGGCAGGGGTCTAAGTTTTAATGAAGTTTTATATGGTCCAAGACAATTAGATGATCCAAATGGTGTTAAGGATGTTCATTGCCGATCTCAGGGGGGATACCTAATGGTGGATAATATTTTCGGCCACTTGCATGAGGATTTGGGTGATCCAATGGTTTCTGTGAATTCTCCTCTGGGGCATGATGATACGATGTTTGAAAGTGGTGTCTTGAGGTTTTTATTGTGTAGGCCTTTGAACAATCATCTAGGTTAGGTTGTTCAATGGGAAAGTGGAAACATACTAGAAGAAGGGTCTTATAAAAAAGTATATGGAGGTTCTAAGCCTTCCATGTCTACATCCTTTGTAGAGGAAGTGTTATCTAAGAGTGGATCTTGTGGAATAGGTGGACCCCAAATGATAGAATGGTAGGGAGAAATTATAGTTTTAAAGGGATAGGATTGGGGCACTAGGGGTGGAATTTTTTTCATTCCTAAAAAGCATGTTTCCATGTATTAATCTTGGCATCCTCTTTGAAGGACTGGGGACTAACGATCTGATTTAGAAACATGTTTTCGTGTAGATAGATAATAAGGGGGCCTATATGTCTGTGTATAGTGATGAATCTGATGACCTTTCATTTGGTAATAATGTTTTTGATTTTCAAGATAGAGGGCCACCCAACCCAAGGAGAAAGAAAAGGATAAATGGTAGTAGGAAGGGTGGAAGGGCTATTCTTATTTACCACTTCCAATGGAAACAAGATCCACTAAAAATTCCCAATGCAAGATGATTGAATGTGATCCCAAGGCCACTGTTTCGGTTGAGCTAGAAGATCATGGGGTTAAAACCCTCTAGGATGCTTCAATCATGAAGCGGGAGTTAGTTTGGGCCCTAGAGAAAACTTTGGAGATTCTTTTACAATTTAATGAAGACATGGTGGAAATGTTTTTAGTGATCAATTACACTAGTGAAGAAACTAAAAGGGTGATGGAAATATGGTTACAAGTTATTACCAATGATGATCAAAGTACATGGATTGAAAAGAAAGATATTATTCTGAATAGGGGATTCAACAGATGGAAGACCAATTAAGAAGAGTACATGAAAACTTGGGATAAGCATGAATTTTTCTTCGAATACCTTTTAATGGATGTTTTAGACACTCTAGTATCCTCTATCTCCTAGAAATTATGTTATTATAATGAATCTTGGAGGATTAATTTTTTTCAATTATTTTATAATTTATTTTATAGTTTGCATAATGTGGTTTCCTTCTTTTTTCCTTAAAATTGTTCTAGAAATAAAGAATGTTAATTTTCAGTCTATCAGAATCTGAGACTTCATTCAAAAAAACAGAACCATGAGATAATATGACTTTCCAGTCAAACTCTTACCTTTAACTCTCTAAGTATTGGCATCATCAAAGATTCTATACTATAATGAGATAATTGAGAATTATTACCACTAGAATACTAAAGAGATATAGTATTATAATTCTAGTAAATAGGGTTTTGATAATTTAATAAATTAGTTGCATACATTTAATGATTTATCCAATAATGTCTAAAAGGATAATCAAGATAAAATTTTCAATCTGTTAGATTTTATTTTGTAGAAAATAGAAAGAAATATTTCAAGTACAGTGTGATAATTATTAGATAAATAACTGTCCAAACTAGCATGAGCTTCAAAGTATTTTAAATGTCCTTTAATAGAGTACTATATAGTAAATTCAGGTATCTAGATTCCCCAACACTTGTTAAGACACCTCAAGAAGTGAGGTTGTAAACATGATTACCAGAGACTAATGTATGAACAATAAGATTGTTATATCATAGTTTTATCATCAACGTCGGATGTTAGTTGTCAATAAAAAATTATCACATGGATGATTTAACATGTCTTCTCATTTCCGATAATCTTGCGAGGAGAAATAGAAGCATAAAAATGAATATATGATAACTACACAAGTTATGTGTAAATTTGAATGGAAAATCATGATCTTTCAATACATCCCATTCTAAAATCATTTTCACACATATTATATAGATTTTTTAAATATTAAAAAATTAATAGTGTGTAGAAAAATTCTTTATTATATTTTAGATATGGTTCTCAAAGTAAATAAGAACATTAAATAAAAATTAATCATTAGTTTTGATATTGAATAAGTTGAAAGAAAAGTTGAAAAAGTCAATGAAAAAAATGAATCCAAAATAACCTTTGCATTTACAATTAAATAAAGTGTTATTAAATAGGAAGTCTCATATTATGAAATAAATCTAGGTAATATTAAATTTAAAGAACTGGATCATGGAATCATGTTTTCACTTCTATAGGTATATTCCTCAATATAAAAATTATTGTTTTGGATATAATTATTGGGTATTAAATGAAATTTCCTCATCACATAAATTCAAGTAAATATAGTATCCATGTAATTATAGAAACATTACTATAATTTAGGGGTGTTATATAAGTTGTTGGGAAAGCGTGGTTCTTAAGTCATCTGTAAGAAACATCCAACTTATGATTTTCGTCTTTAGTGGTTTTAGTAGAGCTATTATTATGTAATACCAAAACATTTATCGGACATGTCTTTATGAAACTAGGAAACATCATTAAAATATAAGAAATCTATGTTGTTTTTTGGTGTTAAATACTTAATCAATAGTTCAATAATACATGAATCATAGGAAATAGACGATGAATATAAAATGTTAAGCTTATATACCCAATTTCGGAAAGATAATTATTTTTTATGTAAAACTAAAATTCGAACTCAACGATATGCATGTTATGGTATTCATATTTAGTGTATCTAAATGAATTTTGTAATATCGATGTACATACATATTTATTTTGGACAAATAAATTATTTGAAATAAAAGTAATCCATAAATCATTCATAATTACTTCCGCTAGAGAGAATGAACTATTCCAAGGGTAAGCTAGTCGTAAGAATAATTCATAAATATTACATTAATTTTTTAAGGAATTTGAAAGTGAATCAAGTTATATTCACGTTCAGAATATATTAGTTTCTTCATGATGTCATGCGAATGAATATATTTTCCAAGAATTCATTGATTAATATAATTTAGTGTGGAGTAATTACTAAGCGCATATTATTATATCTACATTAGTCCCATGATGCTAATAATAAGGATTGATGATGAGTCTAACATGTTAAAATTTATCCATAAAATTTAGTGTGGAGAAATTTTTAAAAACTCATTTCCTTATATACATCAGAGTAATGATTTAAGTAAAATGTGTATCAACGTTGCAACTATCCATTTTTGAAACATACATTGTTTCAAGAAATGCATTGAAAATAGTAGATTTATCCTAAAAAAATATGAAAACTACCATGAATAAGGGATATTATAGGAGTTATGTTATTATGTAAATAGATAATGTTATTTGAACATGTCTTTCAATGAAAAGTGTTTGTTAAAGATATAAACAAACTTTCATCAAGAAAAATAGAATGTGCATCTAATATAATTATCCTAAAAGTTTCTTAATAAATTAATGAAATCCATATGATAGAAAAAATTTATTCATGTGATGGACTCTATTTATATAAATTTTTGTACATCACTACTTTAGAGAGTGAGATCCATATTGACTTGGATTTTAGTCAATGGAAAATATGTACAAACTATTGGAATAGGAATGAGTTCCACAAGTCATGTGGAAGAGGAATGTTCTAGAGACACATACTCTATAAGAAGGATAAAATAATTGTGAAGTTTTTATATTCAATGCATCCAATGATAAATTATTCATTAATAATTTTAATTATTACAATAAAGTAGTGTATGAAAGTTAGCTACAATTTACAAGACCCATTAAAATTCTGAAATGGATTGTATGAATCATATCACAACGGATTATAATTTTGTTTACTGTGGTGGGTATTGAATTTATATGACACATGGGTGATACAATTATCATTATAATAATTCATTAATGGTAATAAAATGAAATTATTCCCAAATCCATTAGAATTTAACTATTCATATATAATTGAAATGATATTTATATTGATCATTGGATGAAAAAACATCAATCATGTAAGGTGTGTATATGATGCAACAAAAAAGGGAAAGTGGCATCATATAATTCCATTAACGGTAGTAAGTTACACAAATGTAGTTCTGGATTAAATTAGCAAATGAATTAATAGAATAATAATTTGGAATGAATCTATTCCATCTGTCTGCCAAAGGTTAGTGGGACCTCCATTTTTTCCAAATAGAAATTTTTTCTAACACATGTACAAAAAATATTGGTATTATAGTTAGTTAAGGAAAAAATGATTGTAATTATACATATTTTTACCAAAATTATCATCAAACATTCTAGAGAACAAAATATACTATGGTAGATTTAACTATTTCTTGGACATAGTAAATCATACATATACTAAAAATTTATGGAAAATATTTAGATGTAACAATTTGAGAGTGAATTTTTACCAATTTCATATGGAATAAATCTCTCCAAGAATATATGCATAGGCATAGGATGAGATTAATGGGGTGATTTAAATTCCATATGCTTCTATGATGGATCAATCTCATAGTCCATGATGTATGAAAAAAATAATATTTCCAACATAAAATCTATAGAAGGAAAATATCAGTTATATATAGGAGTATTGTAAGAGAAGCATTCAGTGTTATCGAATTTTACTTGAATATATACAAAGGTTATATTCTTGGTATGTGGAGAGGAAAGATTACAAGTTTTAGGGGACACAAACTAGGCTTGTATTGATGAATGTAATCTAATGTCACTTTTAGGCTAAGGGAAGGAGTAATAATAGATTATATAAGGTAGTGGTTGCAACACCTTAAGATTTTTTAAAATATATTTTTCAAATAAATTTATTCTTTTCGATATTTTTCACTTCATGGTACATTGAATATAGATTGTGTTATATTAAATCAATAAGTTTGGTTTGCAATATACACAACACTAAGTTAATATTACACTATAAGAAACACTTAAATTAGATTTCAGTACCCACAACATTATGTTTGGGTTGTGTTACTTATAATGTCGAGTTCCTTCAACAACTTCTGTTCCATGCAAGACCCAATTTTACCAAAATACAATATATGATTAATAATATTATTATATTTGTCACCAAGATGATTGGAATGGTAGATAAAATAAGATTAATTAAATTATTAAAATATTTTTTGCACAAGTATATAATATGAATTATTTGGTAACTAATTAAAAATAAATGAAAATAAAATTGTTTTGAGAATATGGGATCTATTTTTCTTAAAAAAAATATTTTTGGAATCAAACAGGTTATTTCTGAGTAAATTAATTAATACAATTTTAATGAATGATTTTAATGAAAAATATATATATTATATTTATTCTTGAATTTGATTTTCATCTTTTGTGTTCCTATATATTAGATAATAATGAATCAAATTTTATGAATAAAAACATATATTTTTCAATAAGGAAAATTTACCGCCTTTTAACGGTGCCCCACATTTAAATCTAATTTTTTGAAACATTTATAATATTTAGTTGAATACAAATCTTTTTTGAAATATTAATATCAAAATTTTCTTTGGGTGAATTTGTGGTTTTTTCTAAGAAGTTTCATTTTTTGATGAATAGTGAAAAACACTGAAATTTAATTGAAATAAACTTTTTCATCAAATTAATTTATATTGTAAAATTTTATTTTAATTTGTTTTGAAAGTAAAATAAGTTCAATATTATAAAAAATAATTCAATTTAATTAATTTTAACCAATTACACATTGAAATGGGATATACAAACAGTTTAAACTTTTGAATGTTTTCACTTTAAAAACCTGTCATATCAGCCCATCTATGAGATTAATTTTACATTAATTTCTACAACTTCTATGGTTATCATTTTAAAAAAATTTATTCCATATTTCTAATCACCATAATTTTTTATGAATAATAAGATAAAATTTAGTTTTTTCCAAACAGAATAGTGAATGTAATTAAAATTAGTTGTATTGATAAAGGTAAAAATAAGCTTAATTAATTACAAAATTTAGAATATATGGTCTAAAAATTACTGTACATTTGTAAAAAAATTGTTTTTAGAACAAATATTGATCATATGCTCTATTTTATCTTATTTTATGATTTATTTGGACACAATTCCATGTAATTAAAATATTTAACATGTTAAGTAAGGAAAATACAAAAAAGGAACCTTCATTACCTTTAATATTTATATAACATTGAGATATGTTCATAAATCTACATAAGTTTAATTTTACACATTGATATGATACGTAAAATGTTTCTTTCATTATAATAATTTATATTTCATTTTTTGACATTAATTGTACAGATTAACTACTTAAGGAACTCGATATGTGGTAATTATTCAGTTAATAATAAAATAAAATAAATGATACTAAAAATATTTAAAGTGAATTAAACTGATTGAATTATTATATTTGATTTTATTTATATGAATATACCATTTTACACAGGTGTGAAATTAATATATTAAAATTCCAGTTTTTCTTCAAATATTAAAATTTAAACAATGTTAATTATGAAAAAAATTGACACTAATGTTATTTTATAATAAATGATATTTTATTAAAAGATTTAAAATTTTATAACCATCCTATATTCTAAAAAAATTAAATGTTAATAAATATTAAATATTTTCTATTCACAGACCGATTGATCTTTCATAATATACATATTGACCATTAAATAAAAAAAAATTTACAAAAGTTCGGATTAAAGTAGGGTTTTTACACCTTACATGCACTTGTTTAAAAATTAATTTCAATAAAATATTAGATTTATTTTTTTTGTAAATTTGATATCATATTTAAAATTAATTGGGTATATATATTCTAATTAATCACACTTTAATTTGATCTTAATGGTTAAATTATATTGGTTGTAGAACAAGTTTCCTTAACAAAATCTTTAATGATAATAGTGGGGAAACCTAGAAGTTGAGGACAAGATTATAAAAATAAAATTCTTTTTGTATGGTGGAGATTTTAATAGATCTCAATTACCCTTTAATATATTATTTTTATATTTTTTAATCTCATGAGGTAGGGGATTCCCCCAATAGTGTTTTTATATTAGTATTTACATGAATGTCACCCCTCCTCCACTATAAAAAATAATTCACTATTCCACTTACTCTACAAAAACATTTTTTTCATCCCAAAAAAACCCAAATAATCTCCCAAAATCTCTTAATTCATCATAGATTATCACTTTCGGCAGCAATCCAACCAATGAATCCCAATGGTGACAACCAAAAGGAGTTACCCAATGAATATGTAACATCCTAAACCAAACACTTTTGTTTTATTTTCTTTCTCCACCAACTCAATTATTATTATTAAATTATTATATAATAATTTTAGTATATTATATATACTAATATGTTTTTATTATAATTTTTACACCTACACCTACACAAACTTCAATCAAATGGGTAAATAACTTATCATTCGTGTGTACGGAAGACTACTGCCTTCCAAAATGATATCATTTGTATTTCCTTTACCATATAACGTTGTTAGGAATTATGATGCACATAATATTTTTAAAGGATATATATGATATCTATTATGTATTTATGATTCTGTAATTATTATATAAAATATAATTTCATGATTTACCTTTGGTAGTAATACGATAACATCATTTGCGGGCATGTGGACTACCGCCTTCTCAATGAGATGTAATTTATTCACACATTACATGGAATGTATTAAGAAACAATTTAGTAAATTTATATGATATATATAAAAAATAATTATTCTTTAATAATATATATATATATATATATAATTTTATTTTTTAGTTTCAATATGCCATAAAAATAGAGACATCATTCATGCATACGTACGGACTAACATATCCATGAATGGTGTATTTTATTTACTATTCAGGTCATTTATAAGTTATTATTAATACATATATACTAAATATATATTATATTTATATCATTTTTACATTCTCAAAATAATTAAATAATAATATAAGTAATATGATCAATAATAACAAGTCAAAACATATATGAAAAACAAATCAAATATTTCCCAAAATGTGACATTAACATCGAATTATGAGTAAACTTATAATGTAAAGTATTAATAAAATAATAGATGGTATTAGATATAAGAATATTATTATGTGGTGTATATATAATAAAATTATATCTATTATACATTAGGTTTGAACATTTATGATGTACGTCAAGACTTAAGGTAAGGGTTTTCTAATCTTACTTTTATATCTAAGAGATATATTCTATATTCATCGCTTATTCTTATTGTGTGGTACATGTAAATTACTATGAAATTTTATATCATGAATTTAATTTAATAAATGATATGAAATGTTTAAATATAAGTTATTATTTTACATATCACTAGATTCAGAAGTTACGCAACTTTTAAGTGGATTTCTAGTCTCACTTTTATTCCTACAAGACTTATTCCATATTCACCACTCCTTTATTTTATATTGGGTATATAATTACCATTAATTTATTATAAGATTTTTTATCTTTATTTTTATTGTTATTTTTATACCCATTTTAGGATATCAATTTCACGGGGTTTTATGGTTCAAAAGATACCAAATTAGTAAGAGTGTTTTGTCTCAATTTTCCTTCTTTTAGGAAGATGTTTTTATGAGCCTATATTATTTTACAAGTATATATTCTTACATTTGACATGTTATATCATGAATATCATCCTTTTTATTCTACATTAAACTTCATTTAACATCATTTTCCTATATGGGGAAGTTTATTAAATGTTACCAAAGTGGTTTGTGTTTACTAAAACAATTCATTGTTTACCAGGTTTTTCATGATTATGCTTCCATTGATAAAATATTATGATCCATATCTCTATAGAAATCATTAATTTTAATATATTCTATTTATTCAATATATATTCATCTATTACTACTATTTTTTTATATAAAATCTGACCTTATTTCTCTCTTTCATCTTAAATCTGTTCTATTAATCAAATTAAGTTTTCAAAAAAAAAATCCAAAATGATTTTTAAAATGATGTATTAAGCTCATTTTTAAGAAAAATCATTTTAAATTTTTTATGGTTTTCAAATTTTACATTATAATTATTTAAATTTATTTTTAAATAAATTATTTTCAAAACTTTTCATATCTTACCTTATATGTTTTCAATGTTATTTTCAAATAAAAGGTTTTTAAAATGTTTTCAAGCTTCAATTATATGTTCTCAAGGTTGTTTTCAATGATAATGGTTTTAAAACTGTTTAATGTTTTAAAAATCATTTTCCAAATAATATAAGAAATTTTTCTTAAAAATATTTTATATGTTTTAAAAATATTCCATCATATGTTTTTTAATGTGTTTTTTAGAGAAATGAATTTTAAAAAAAATTACTTTTTAAAAATATATTTTAAAAGAATAACTATTTTTATTTATAAATATTTCAAGTGATCTTTCCAAATCCTTCTACACCTATTATTTCATAATTTTATATACTTTATGATATAAAGGGAATATGATCCAAGTTTACCATTAATATTTATTCTTATAATGGTTTATGTTTTGGTGGAATGATGTCTATGAAACTTGTTTCTCTTATATTAGTTATATGCTTATGAAACTCGCCTCTTTTCTTGGGGTATCAAGTTATGAAATGATTATAAAACCTATATATTTTCTACAAGTTATGACATGATGACATGGTTATAATAATAATTTCAAATCATAGGTTTGGTTATGATGTTTAAGAAATCCATACTTATTTATTGACCAAGATATGATGAATTTTTTATTATCTTGTAGAACACATATGTATGAATTTATTATGTGATGGGTAGGAATTATATCTCCCTCTAATTAATTGGTTAATTATTCGTATCTAATGAGAAAAAATTGGCTAGAACTAGGAGTGAAATTTGTTTTATAAAGTAATGTTTCCTTTAAGATAGTCATAGGAGTGATCATTGACTACTAAGATGGTCTTGGGAGTGAACATTGTCTACTAAGATGGTATTTGGAGTGAACACTACATTATAATATGGTTTGGGGGTTGAACCCATTCTACTAAAATAACGGGATGAAACTAGGGATGGTGGTGTATCTTTCCCAATAGGTTCTTCCCCAAGAAGTTCATTGATAGGTTTTCAAAATAATCCATGATTGTAGGTAGTTATTTTATTTGAGAGTGTGTTATCTAAAACTTCTATTCCTTATTCTTATGTAATAATCTCATCGATAATTCTTTTTTATTTTAATAAGATTCGTGTCTTATGAAATCCAAATATTTAATACATGAATCATGAATTTGATCTTTGATATGCTTGGTATGGTCTTTAAATGTTATTCTCATGTTCTCATACACTTATGCACATGTTACACTTACATATCTCTTTTATTTACCGTTATTGTGCATCTAATATCACCCTTTTTTGTTTTATTTCCATAGGTTATAAAGAATGGATTTATTTAGATATAATAAAGGATAATATATTTTTGGGAAACAATGAAGATCTTTCCACAAGTTAGAAGGTTTTTTTTAAGTTTCCAAAGAAACTACACTATTAGTGTCATTAGGAATATACTTTTGTAATGTGATGAATATTCATATTAATTGATTTAATATATAGGTATGTTATGACAAGTTCACTATTGTTGATATTAAATGAAAGGTTTAGTCATCCTTTGGGAACTAGGATGAAAAAACTTAGGTGACATCCCAAGGGATATTTCTAAGGATATGTCTTGGGGGTCCTATAAGGATAAGCCTAAGGTTTCATATATTTAAAATAAGGTTTCATTATTTAGAAATATTATAAGTTATTTCCCATGATTATGTGTTTTTGTTTCTCTGATAATTGTTTCTAAATTTATACTTTCTGGTTTTAGTAAATGGAGGAATCCAGAAAGAACTGGGTTAAGGTTGAATGTGATAGGTAATTTGATAATGAGAAGTAAAATCTTATGATCACTAGAATTAAGGATGTTCTAATCATGACTAATATGTTTTCACGTAACATTATTAATAATTTATACCTTAACAAACTATCAGACTCACTTAATAATCAATGTAAAGAGTTAATTGAGAGTTCAGGTAATAGAGACCATGAAAAAAAAGAAGATCTAGTTTCATCTATGTTGAGGATGTGTAAAGAGCCACCCATGTAATGGTATAATTTTTATTTTGTGGAAATGAAGGAATCAAATAAAGTTACTGCAAATGGAAAATTAAGAGTTCAGTTAATAAAATGGATGAGAATGATGGCTTCTCTAATGAATCATCGACTATTGAATGCCTTAAATGTTGAATGAATGGGCATTGTGAAAATCTATATCCTAAGTGGAAATATCACAAAGACAATAAATAATGTGGTATCTGTAATGATTATATTGTTCATTATGATCAGACTATATGTGAAATGTGAAAAGAAATGTGTGTTATGTAATAGGATGAGGTAGCCCTGTTAATGGCTTAAGGATGAAGTGGAATAATCGATGTGTTTATGTATTTGGATTCAAGAATTATGAATTTTGTAATATATAATTATTATTCAGTTTATGTTTTTTGCTAAATATTTACAAGAATTTGATTAATAGTTTAAATGGACAAGAAAAGTGATTTAATGGAAAGTTTATGTTCATGAAAAACACAAGTTTAAATAAAAAATAACCCTTAATATGTTCCTAGTATTGAGATAATGTTGTTTGGATAAAGATATTTTTTATATGAATAAGTAAATTAGATGTTACTAATTACCTTGGAATTGATAAAGAATTTGTTGAAAAAGTGGTTTATGAAATCATTTATTATGTTTTAAACATTATTTGATTTGTTGGAAAGAGAAGTTATCTCAAGAGGGGAGGGTGAATTGAGTAAATATAAAAATTTCTGTTTAAAAGAATATTAGTTTTACAAATAATGATTTCCCCAAAAATTGATACAGCCCAGTTAATCAAGGTTATACTGTTATAAGACTTTGACTGTTTAAACAACTTCTTAGAAGATTGATTAATTCTCTGTAATCTTAATTAGTATTATTAAAATTATTTTTAAAGTTATCCTACTAAGACAAATCAGATATAACTTCTTTCCAAGACTAACTATCAATGTGAAATTAGTGTTTTTCTAGATTATAGAGTAAGCAATAAAACAGAGTAGACTAAATTAAAATAGCACAGCAGATATAAAACAAGTGGTTCATTCTCAAGCTGAGACCTAATCCACTCCACTTGGTGATCACCTTCCACCAAGCAGTTTTTATAAATAAACATTGATCCACACCCTGGATCGGGGTTAACAACAGTTCATAGACTGTCCAGGTCATGTAGGGACATCTTCCACAGTTTTCGTGGGTAAACAAACGTAATGACCATGCCACATAGGGACCTCTTCTACAGTTGTCATGGGTAAAAAATGGTAGAGAGATTGGTCAGGGGATTTTGAAATCCTCTAGTTAAGCATAGGAGTCAGTGTGTCTATAAGATATACAGAGTACACACACTGGTTGAAGGTAAATAAAACAATCACTGAGAAAGAGAGTAAATAAGTGATTAAAATTCTCTAGTGATTAGTAGTGCATCCCTGGAATCTTTCGATTCAGCATAAATTCTTATGAGTCCTTCTCTGGTTTTTGTGTTGAAATAATACAGTGTCACAATTCATCTTTTGTTCTTCACGAGTAAAGATGGTTTCTTGATCCCAGTGAACTTCGTGTATTCTTCAGTAGAGTCTGATTTCATGGATGAGACAATTCTTTTTTTAAGATCTTGCAATGTCTTCTTCATGGTCGTGCTTGTCATCTTGTTTTTCTGTTTAGTATAGTGCACTCACATTTCTTGAGTTGTCATGTATTTCTTCTTCATCTTGGGAACACTTCTCCTCATCTTCGAATTCATGAGTGTTAGCCGATAGGTTCCATTTATTTCGTACCTCGTACCTCGTACTATGGCTAAAAATAAATATTAAATATTTCAGTGCATTAAAGGCATCAAATATGACCGTTAAAATGTTAAATAGAAAAACAAAAAAATTGTTTAGGAAATGGTGTCATAGTAGTTATGAAAACAATGTATTGTTCACGGTATCTCGTTCACGGTGTCTTCTTCACGGTATCTCATTCACGGTGTCTCCTTCATAGTCGCTCCATCACGATATCTCCTTCATGGTATCTCCTTCATGGTGTCTCCTTCACTGTGTATGAGTCACGATGCCTGACTTACGGTTTCTAGCTTCCAGTGCCTTGATGACTGTGTCTCGCTAACTATGTCTGGCACTTATACAAATAGAGTGTTTGGCTTACAGTTTCTTTTCTTAGTGTCTTGATTCACGGTGTTAGGCTTACTATGTCATGGTGTCTCGTGGTCATGGTGTCTCATAGTCATGGTGTCTCGTGGTCACGATGTTTGTGTCTCGCTCATAGTGTCTGACTTACTCTGTCAGGCTTCACGATGTCTTACAGTTAGGCAAATAACTATATTCAGACATAAATAGTAATATGCCTTAAATGAATTGAGCATAACCATTATAAAGTATGAGATAACATTGAAACTTAAATACACATGATTAATAAGATTTGTGATATTTTTCATCATTAATATGATTTGTAATTATTATTTATATTTGTGATCATTAAAACATGATTCATACATGAGGAGTCCAACAATCTCCCCCTTTTTGATGATCACAAATCATGTATAGTAAGAGTGTGAATTGGATGCAACTATAGATAATAGAATATAACTTCTCCCTATATAATTTCTCAGAATATAAGATATAATATAACTTCTCCCTAGATAACTTCTCACTTTTTCTCCTCCTTTTGGGATTATCCAAAAGTAGGAAGAATAGAGGGAAAATAGTGAATATGTCATTTAGAGTGTTCAGAAGACAACATACAGTAGAAATAAAAAAAATTAATGACATCCCCATAAAAAAAGTCACTGGTCTTCATCAGGTATTGGCCTTCTCATTGCCTTTATCATCAGCAGAAGAAGAACCCATAGGGGTAGTTTCTAATGTAGAAGAAGGCATAGAAATGGTAGACATAGAAAGTAAAGGTAGACCTTCGAAGATAGAGGGAGCTAGGGTTGGAGTAGTAGAAGATCGAGGCAGTTGCATGTCAAGAATGAAAAGCATGATCTGACTAAGAGTCTGGCCAACAGATATGGATGTTGAAGGTAAGGCAAAGGTAAAAGTAGGTAGTCCGAGACTGAGAGGAGCAGCCGCTGGAGCAACAATTTCTAAACATTGAACATGAAGATACGGTGTCAGATGTTTAAGGAAGTCTACAATAATCTCTCCTCTATACTGCATGGACTTTTCAAAATCATCTTTATTTTCCATGAACATGTCCAACAATCTGGTAAACTCAGTAAGCTTCTGGACTTGGTTTTTGATGGCTTGGGTTATAGGAGGAATTATCAGATTCTCTACAAGGTATTTGATGTGGTTGGTCATATCAGTCTTGGATAAAATCCATTTGAAATAAAAATATATTTTTATAGTGATCTCCTACTGAGCATCATTGGCAATCTTTGAGTGAATCTGAACCAGGTCAAGCACTCTATCACTGTTCTTAACCACTTCAGATAAAGGATCCATATCAATGCCACTGAATGCATTCTGAATCTCTTCCTTGACTATAGATCTGGGAAAAGAGCTATCCAAGGCTGGTGTATAGGATTCACCCGAGGGATGAGAAGCTTTGACGGATGTGGTTAGAGACATCAACTGATTCAATACCTTTTGAGGAAAGCCAGTATACTCATCAGTGAGCTTATTAAGGTTCTCCACAATCTCTCTCATGCGGTGCAACATATTTGTATTCCATTCTACAATCTTTTCATCAACAGATAGCAGGTATGGGTGAATCTGGTACACAATATCTAGAGAGATGTTTGAAATAGAAGGTTCAAGAGAAGGTGGCGTAGGAGAAGGTTATGATCTGGAATGCAGTTCATTCACAAGTTTTCAACCATACATTATAGGTTTGCAACTTCAGTACTAAGAAACTTGTTTTCAACTCGCACCTCTTGAATCTCATCGATCATCTTGGGTTGAATGTGCCAAATGATATTTTCTAAAATCAGTGAGGCATCTTCCTGACTCAGTTGTGTCACAAGACGTGATTGAGAGTTTATAAGTTACTCCACTCCAGCTAATATAGTGTCACCAAAATCCTTCAATTCATCCTTTCTTACAGAAGACTGCTGATCAGGTAAAGGTGTAAGAGCAGGAAGTGGTACATGTTGAGGTTCAGGTAGAGGTTCAGCGTGTGTGACTGACTTCAATTGAAACAAATAAGAAAGATCAATTCGAGTTGCAGTAACCTGCTGAGATTCACTTACATCATAGAAGCTAGGGAATACATACTGAGTGTACACAGAATATGACTCTGTAGGTTGAGATGCATCATTAGGCTCGGCCTCATCATCCTCAGTTTCATTAGTCTCATGATTTTGTGTTTCCTCCCCCTCAACATGTGCTTCATTTTTAGGACCTAGAGGCTTATGGTCTTGTTCTAAATGCACTGGTTCATCGCTAATTTTTTCAGCAATTTCTTTCCTATCCAGTTGAAAGGCTATCTATATCCTCTCTTCAGAAGAGGGTATTATCTTAGGAACATATTTTTCAACATAAAGGTATTCCAGATTAGCTTCTTGGATAACAAGGATTTCTTTTTGAGTTGCGTCTTGTACTATAGGGAGTTATCCTACTACAACCTCTTCCATGGCTTGCTGCTACTGTTTTGGGACAATTAATTCTCTTGCAGCCTCATGTTTGGTTTCTATATTAACAACAGCTCAGAGGAGAGGGGGTTCTTCTTGAAGAACAATAGGAAGAACAACAGTAATTTCTTTCTCAATAACAACTTCTTCCCTATGTGGTATATCATCCTATTCTCAACGTGGTTCTTTAGCTACCTCTTCCTCTTCTTATTAATCTTTTGGAAATTCCACAACTTCATCCGGTTCCAAACCAAGATCAAAAAAGCCATTTGGCCTTGTTGGATAATCTACAAGATTGAACTTCTCATAGATCTTATCATTATCTTCAACCCACTCCTTTTTACAGTGGTTACAGTTTATTTGTATCCCCCTGATGGTAGGTTTGGATAAAAAGTATTCATAGTCCATAAGTACTTCTTCATTGGGTCCAATTACTCCTTTTGCAACAAGCATGGTTGAAATCAGTCTAGAGTAGAACAGAGATGTGGATTTGGATGTGACCTTGATCAATTCACACATATGGTGAATGACATACTTGCATATATTGATTTTGTGTCCATTCTTCATCATCTGGATCAAGAACACATTTTGATATTTCAAGACAGTGAAGTCACCTTTCCTCAGGCTAATCAGATTTTGAAAAAATTTAAACAACAGCCTTGTGTCTCCATCAAGTTCAACAGCTATGGCCCTTCTCTTGGTGCCATTTTTAGAAAGGGTTTTCAGTGCATTTTCCAGGTCAAATAAATCAGTTGTAGGTGGGGGGCCTCTCTGATAATAATCACAAATCCCTTCATGATGAATCCTAAGGAATGCAGCCCAGATCCTTGAAGAGAATGAGCATTTTTGTCCATTGACCCAACTCGTTACAACATATCTTTCACCAGCATCAAAAGAAAACAATACATACTAGTAGAACTAAGCTACTAACCTTGGAAAAATGGGTCTATCCTTCCTAGAGAACCATTCAATCCAGCCTTGTTTTCTTAAAACATTTAAAACCATAGATTTTCTAGACAACAACCACTACTGGAAAATTTCTTTTTCAGGTACAACACTATGGTTTACCATGTTTGTATTTAGGGGTCCTTCGGGTTCCATCTTTGGTGTTATTTTCTTCTTCTTTGAGCTACACTTCTCAAGAGTAGATGAAGATGGACGCTTCATCCTTGGCATCCACTGGAGGTTTGAGGAAGAGAGAAGAAGAAAGGTTGAAATGTTGAGAGGATTCGAGAGGAGGTCTGAGTGAAGAACCGAGTGAAACCCTTTTGTATTATCATTTGGGAATGTCAAACGTCACAAAAGTAAAAACGTGGGAATGTAAAAAGTAGTGAAATAATAATTCCCACAATACTGATTAAAAGAAAACCAAAAATAATTTTAACGTTGAGACCATGAATAGTCATTATGGTGAGACAGTCAGTGGTCATCACAGTGAGACAGTGAATGATACGTTCAGTCACAGTGAGACAGTAAGTAAACTGTTCAGTCACAATGAGACAGTCAGTGACATACCGTAAACATAAGGTGCTAACTGTTAGATCGAAAACATGAGGCAGCAACCGAGATACTATTACCATGAAACAATAAAGTAAAATATATTAAAATATTAATTATTAAGACTAGTAAGATATCTATTTGTGATTGATCATGCCAAGATCATGTATGATGTAATCTATTCTCTAATAATTTAATGTTTTAGTGAATATATCTGCAAGTTGATATTCAGTACCAATGAATTCCAAGGTGATATCACATTTTTGATAATGATCCCTCAAAAAGTGATGTCTTAAGTCAATTCTTTTTGTCCTAGAATGTGAAACAGGATTTTTGAGATATTGATGGCACTTGTGTTGTCACCATTTATTAGTACATGTCTGAATTAATATCCATAATCTAGTAAAGTGTGTTTCATCCACAAAATTTGTGCACAAAAACTTCCAGCAGCTATGTATTCAGCTTCTGTAGTAGATAATGCAAAAGAATTTTGTTTCTTACTACACCATGATACTAGTGGCTTGCCTAAAAAGTGACATGTCATAGAGGTGCTCTTTCTATCTAACATACAGCCACCGAAGTCATCATCATAATAAATAACTAGTTCACAGGATTGTACTTTAGGATTGAACAGCCTTAAATTGGGTGTATTCTTGAGGTATTTAAAAATTCTATTTACAGCATTTAAATGATATTATTTTGGATTTTCTTGAAAGTGAGCACACATACATACACTAAAAATAATATCAGGATGGCTAGCAGATAAGTAGAGTAGACTTCCAATCATTCCTCTATAAGTGGTTTGATCATTAGATTTTCTATTTTCATCAAGATCCAACTTACAGGTGGTACTCATGGGAGTGTCAGTACTTTTATTGCTATCCAATCCAAAACATTTTAGAATATCTCTACTGTATTTACTTTTAATAAAAACAATTACATCATTATTTTGAATGATTTGAAATCCAAGAAAGAATTTTAGGTCACCCATTAAACTCATTTCAAATTCGTTTGGCATCATTTTAGAAAAATCAATACATAATGAAGTTTTTGAAGATCCAAAAATAATGTCATCTACATAAATTTGAGAAACTAAAACATCATTAGAAATATGTTTTATAAAGAGGGTAGGATCAGTTATTCCTTTTGTAAAACCTTTGTAAATAATAAAACTACTTAATCTATCATACCAAGCTCATGGAGCTTGTTTTAAACCATATAAAGCTTTTGAAAGTTTGAAAATATGATTGGAAAATTAATGGTTTGTAAATCCAAGGGGTTGTTCAACAAAAACATAATCAGCGATATACCCATTTAAGAATGCACTCTTAACATCCATTTTAAATAGTTTTAAATTCAGATGTGCATCATAGGCAAGTAGAATTATAATGGCTTCAAGTATAGCTACTGGGGAAAAAGTATCCTCATAGTCAATTCCATCTTATTGATTATAGCCTTGTGAAACTAATCTAACCTTGATCCATACTATATTTCCAGCATCATCTACCTTATTTCTAAACACCCATTTAGTGCCTATGACAAAAGTGTCCTTGGGTGTTTCAACAAGTTACCGAAATTTATTTATTTTAAACTGATTGAGTTCTTCTTGCATAGTCATTACCCAAAATTGTTCTTTGATTGAATCATCAATGTTTTTATGTTCAAGCTATGATAAGAAGGATTGATGTTCACCCTGATTTCTAAGAGAAACTCTAGTTTTAGTTCCTTTCACTAAACCTCTTACAATATCATCTAAGGGTTGGATTCTAAGGGTTCTAACCTTACTAGAAAAAGATGGACTAGAGATTTCAGGTTCATCAATAGATTCAGGTTCATTATGACTTGATTGCACAGAATTTCTAGAATTGGAAGTTTTAATAGATTCTGTCACAGAGGTATTTGAGGATTTTGAGTTGATGTTCAGACTTGATACATCATCCTCTAGATTTTCTAGGATGGTTCTAGGCTCATGTGGATCTGTTTCATCAAACATGATATGGACAGATTCTTTCACAGATTAAGTACTCTTATTGAATACTCTAAAAACTTTACTTGAAATTGAATAACCTATGAAAATTCCTTCATCACTTTTGGATGGAAATTTTTCAAGATTATCCTTAGTGTTCAGAATAAATATTTTGCAGGCAAAAACTTTAAAATAATTATCCTTAGGCTTCCTATTATCCCAGAGTTCATATGGGGTATTTTTTAGAATTGTTCTAATCAATACTCTGTTGATTACGTAGCATGTTGTGTTAACAGCTTCATCCCAAAAGTAAATAGGTTGGTCATATTCACTAAGAATTATTCTAGGAATTTCTTGCATGGTTCTATTTCTTCTTTTTACAACACCATTCTGCTGAGGGGTTCTATGGGTAGAGAACTTTTGATTATAACCATTTTGTGAGCAAAAGGATTCAAACTCTTGATTTTCAAATTCACATCCATGATCAATTCTAAAAGATTTAATTTTAAGTCCACTAAGATTTTCTACAGACTTTTCATAGTTAGTAAAATAATAGAAGGATTCAATTTTGTGAGACAAGAAGAAGGTCCAGGTATATCTAGAGAAATAATCTACTATAACATAAACATAGTGCTTCCCATTTAAGCTAGAAACTCTAGATGGTCCAAACAAATCCATGTGAACCAACTCGAGAGGTTGATAATTAGAAACTTCTTTCTCTGGTTTGAAATAGATTTTGTGTTGTTTTCCCTTTTGATAGGGATTAAAAAATTTGTCATTTGGAAACTCATGTTTGGGTAAGTCTCTAACTAAGTTCTTCCTAGTCGGTTTTCTAAGTGAATTTATATTGCAGTGTTCTAATATTCTATGCCAAAGACACGATTATTTATGAAAATCATTTAAACAAGCAATATTTTGTTCGGCTAAAGAATTAAAATCAACTGCTTAAACATTTTCATTTCTCAAGGCAGAAAATATGAAATCATTTTTAGAATTAAAAAAATTACAAGAATCATTTTAAAATTTAACATTAAATCCATCATCAAATAACTAAGAACTACATAACAAGTTGTATTTTAATCCATCAAAAAATAGAACATTAGAAATTAAAACTGAGTTAGTGGTACCAATTTGGCCTAGGCCGATGATCTTTGTTTTAGAATTATCACCAAAGGTGACATAGCCTCATTCAACATTGATTAAACATTTAAAACATGAAAAGTATCATGTCATGTGTCTTGAAAATCCACTATCCAAGTACCATGTCTTCCTATAGGAACTTTTTAAGCAGGTCTCCTACAAAACAGGTTTAGATGGAAAATTATTTTGGTACCCAAATTCTCTTGGGTCTAGACTAGTTAGCAAGCAAAGCTTTAGGTACCGAGATTATTTTTATTGGTCTCTTATAATTCACAAAATCAATGGATTTGGAAAGATAGACTTTATTTGGTCTATAACAGTGTAAATAACTAGTTGAAGCATATGAATTTCCAGAATTAGAACTAGCAGTATTCTATCCAGATTTAGGAACAAATTTTGTTTTAGTGGTCTGTCTCGTTCCAGACTGATAGCCTATTCCAGTGGTATATTTTGGTGCCACTTGTTTACCTAACATTTGAGTTAGAGTGTCTTTTCCATTTTTGAACTTTTCTAAGTCATTTCTCAGTTCCTCATTAGACATTTTTAGTTCAGTATTTTCCTTCAGCAATTGAGCATTCTTATACTTTTCTACATCAAGGGATGATTTAACAGAACTGGTCAAAGCATGTTGTTTCTTCAAGGTCTTATATTTGTCCATAATCTCATTACCGGTTTCTTCCAACATGTTACAGTGTTCAAATAGTTCCTCACTAGACATGTTTTTGGATTCAAAATAAGAATCAATTTTAGAATAATATGAATTTAAATCATGACTGTCCAGTGTTACCTCTGATGTGTTTGTCATAAAACACATGTTAGATTTATGAGAGTCTTCATCCTTAGTAGAATCAGAATTACTTGAAGTGCCTTCTGAAGCACTCCAAGTTGCATTCATTGCCTTCTTGTACTTATTATCCTTGTAGTCATTTTTCTTTTTGAACATCAATTTTGGACAGTCAGCTTTTATGTGACCTTTTCATTTGCATTCATAGCAGACAACTTCATAATTATTATCATCTTTCTTCCAATCATTCTTCCAGTGTCTTTTGTTGTCATATTTACCTTTGTAGTTTGATTTTCTGAATAATTTCTTCTTCCTATAGAATTTCTTAAATCTCCATCCTATCTGAGCCATCTCTACATCACTGTCAGATGCAGTCTCATCACTACTTGAGATTTCAATAGGTATGTGAAATTTCTCCTAGTCCTTGCTCTTTGAGGCAGTAGACTTAAATTCCACTGACTTTCTCTCGGGTTCATCCTCTTCTTCCTTATTTACCTTCAGTTCTTCTTCATACGTCATTAACATATCAATTAATTCCTTAACAGGTAATGTACCAATATCTCAAAATTCACTAATCGAGACAGATGTGCCTCTCCATCGGTCTAGAAGACATCTCAGTATTCTTGTGATTTGTTCCTTTGCTGGAACATCCTTTCCAAGGGATCTCATAATGTTGACAATTTCATTGAACCTGAGATACATTTCAGATATAGGTTCATTAGGATTCATTTTAAAATTCTCATATTTAATAGTATAAGTGTTCAATATCATTTCTTTAACATTGGCTGTTCCTTTATGAGAAACCCCCAAGGTATCCAAAATTCTATTGGCAGTTGTTCAAGCAGATATGCGATTAAATTCATCATCTCTCAATGCACAATACAGGGCATTCATAGCTTTACAATTATTATTATAAGATATTTTTGTAGGTTTATCCCAAGTTTTTCTTTCAGTTTCTGGAATCTTATATTGGGTATCTATAGCAGTCCAGATGTCAAATCCCGTACTCTCTGGGTGAATTTTCTTCTTAAGTTTCCACTGGGCATAGTTTGTAGCATTAAAGTAGGGTGTAATGTTGGTAGCAGCACCTTCCAGTCTATTTTCCATACTAACAAATTACTTTAAAAGCGCTATAAATTTAGAACTAACAGAAATTTACAAATCTTTAAAGTACAACTACAATCACAGTTGAATAAAATTACACAGTGTCCTAACAAATCAAACCACTGATACCAAATGTTGGTTGGAGTAGTTAACTCAAGAGGGGAGGGTTTAATTGAGTAACTATAAAAATTTCTATTTAAAAGAATATTAGTTTTACAAATAATGATTTCCCCAAAAATAGTTGCAGCCTAGTTAATCAAGGTTATACTATTATAAGATTTTGACTGTTTATACAAATTCTTAGAAGATTTATTAATTCTCAGTAATCTTAATTGGTATTATTAAAATTACTTTTTAAGTTACCCTACTAAGACAAATCAGATATAACTTCTTTCTAAGACTAACTATCAATGTGAAATAAGTGTTTTTCTTGATTTTGTAGTAAACAGTAAAATAGAGTAGACAAAATTAAAATAGCACAACAGATATAAAACAAGTGGATCAGTCTCAAGCCGAGGCCTAATCCACTCCACTTAGTGATCACCTGCCACCAAGTAGTTTATATAAATAAACATTGATCCACACCCTGGACTGGGGTTAACAATAGTTCAGAGACTGTCCATGTCATGCAGGGACCTCTTCCACAGTTTTTGTGGGTAAACAAATGTAATGACGAGGCCACATAGGGATCTCTTCCACAGTTGTCATGGGTAAACAAGGGTAGAGTGTTTGGTGTGAGGATTATGAAATCCTCCAGTTCAGCACACGAGTCAGTGTGTGTGTAAGAAATACAGACTACACACACTGCTCGAATGTAAATAAAATAATCACTAAGAAAGAGATTAAATAAGAGTTTAGAATGCTCTGGTGATTAGCAGTGTATCTCTGGACTTCTTCGATTGAGTATAAATTCTTTTGAGTCCTTCTCTGTTATTTGTGTTAAAAAAATAGAGTGTCACAATTCAGCTTTTGTTCTTCACGATTAAAGATGTTCTCTTGATCCTAGTGTACTTCGTGTGTTCTTCAGTAGAGTCAGATTGCATGCATGAGAAAATTATTTCTTTGAATATCTTGCAATTTCTGCTTCCTGGTCGTGATTGTCAGCTTGTTTTTCTATTTAGAACAGTGAACTCGCGTTTCTTGAGTTTTCGTGTGTTTATTCGTCCTCTTCGGAACACTTCTCTTTATCTTCAAATGCATGAGTGTTAGCTGATAGGTTCTATGTATTTCGTACCTCTTACTATGGCTACAAATAAACAATAAATATGATAGTGCATTAATGTCATCAAATATGGCCGTTAAAAAGTTAAATAGAAAGACAACAAAATATTTTATGAAACGGTGTCATAGTAGTTATGAAAACGGTGTCTACTTCACAGTATCTCTTTCATGGTGTCTCATTCACGGTATCTCCATCATGGTTTCTCCTTAAAAGTATCTCCTTCATGGTATCTCCTTCACGATATCTCCTTCAAAGCGTCTCCTTCACAGTATCTAAGTCACAGTGTCTGACTTACGGTTTCTGGCTTTCGGTGCCTTGATGACTGTGTCTCACTAACATTGTATGGCACTTAGGAAAACAGAGTGTCTGTCTTACGGTGTCTGTTCTTAGTGTCTTGCTTCACGGTGTTAGGCTTACTGTGTCACGGTGTCTCATGGTCACGGTGTCTCATGGTCACAGTGTCTCGTGGTCACGGTGTATGTGTCTTGCTCACAGTGTCTAACATACTGTGTCAAGCTTCACGGTGTCTTGTAGTAAGGCAAATAACTCTATTCATACTTAAACAGTAATATGCATAAAATGAATTGATCAAAACCATTATAAATTATTAGATAACTTGTAAACATAAATACAGATGATTAATAATATTTGTGAGATTTGTGATCATTTATAAGATTTGTAATTATTATTGAGATTTGTGATCATTAAAACATGATTAATACATGAGGAGTCAAACGGGATTAAAGGAATATATCCAACATACATTGGGATATGAAAACATGCATGTTTCTAATAATGATTTATGGTAATTCATGTTATTAACATGTTTCAAGAAAATATATGATGAAGGTATTAACATTTTTGGTTTGAAAAAAGAAAGAGTTTCATTATGATTTATGGGGAATCAATTATATGTTTTTTTAAAAATTTAGTTACCTTATATTTTATAATTTCTTCATTTTGAAGGGTTATAAAGTTAACCATTTATGGACCGGTTCATGTCAAACTTCAGATTATGTTTTGTATCATAAATTATTATCTATCCATATGAGGATTTATACAAATTAATTGCCTTTTCTAACCAGTTTTTAGTGATAAATAAAGATGGAAATTAATATCATTCTATTTATAGTTCTCATTATCCTGTAATGCTTCAGGAATAAAAAATTGACATTAATTTCATGGAATAATATATCTTGTGGAAATTGATCAAGACCCAAAAAAGGGTGAAATTGTGCTGAAATCAAGTAATTATATCTTCTCATGAAAATTCTACAAATTTTTTAAAAGAGTTTTTAAATAAAATTTAATCTTGTTATCATCATTTTTTATGATACCAATGACCCTTTTCAAGCCTTTTTTGTTTATGGATTTTTCTCTATTAACATATATTATCTATCACTCACCATCATAACTTGATAGTTATATTTATCATATATGTCTATGTTTTTACTTTACACACATGTTATCCTATGTGTAAACATGGTTTTGAGTTACTCTGGTTAATTGTTACATCTCTAACCTTCCATTTTTAAAAGAAGTTTTAGTATTGATTTTCACGATGTGGGTTCTATCAAAATAAAATTCATGAATTGAATCTTTGATAAAATAGATGAATCTCAAGGGTGAGATTTATTTTAAGGTTGGTAGAATGTAACACCCTGATATTTTGTAATTTTTTTCAAATATTTTAACTTTTCTATAGTTTTCATTTCACACATTTCTTAATAAAACTTTTTTTATATGACATTACTGAGTTTGGTTTGCATTACAAACAACACCAACATAAGACGTCACTATAAAAAACATATACTAACATTTAGTATGCATAACAATTTTTCGGCCATTTGTTACACACAATTTCGAGTTCTGTTGATACTTTTCATTACACACAAGGCCTTGTTTTACCAATCTATAATGTATTATTATTATTATTATTAAAATATTATTATAGTTATTACCTAGCCAATTTGAGTGGATTTTATGAATAATATTAATTAAATTATTAAAATATGGTTTAAACATCTGTGTAATATTAGTTGTTGGTGGCCAATTAAATAGAAATGATAATAAAACACTTTTGATAATATAGGAAATCATTTGTTAGAAAACTATATTTATGAAAACAATCACATTTTACCTCAATAAAATAATTAAAACCCTTTTGATAAATAATTTTAATGATATATATATATATATATTCATTTTTCTACTTAATTTTCATCTTATGTGTTTCCAAGATAATAGATAAGAATAAATCCAATTTTATGAATAAAAAGGTGTGTTTTTTTAAATAGTAATTTTCTCACCTTTTAATGGTGCACCTATTTTAAATAAAAAAAAATTCATTTTTTTATTTTTTATTTAATAAAATAGAATTTATTTTTTGAAATTTTAATATCAAATTTTACTATTGGTGAATTTTTGGTATTTTTCAGAGAAGTTTCACTTTAAGATGAATAGTGAAAACACTAAATTTTAATTGAAAATGGATTTTCACCTATTTTATTTCTATAGTAAAATTATATTTTAGTTTTGTTTGAAAGTATAATTAGTTCAATTTTACAGTAATTAATACACCTTAGGTCATTGGAAACAATTTCAAATTGAAATTGGATAGAAAAATAATTCAATCATTTGAACTTTTTCACTTTAAAAATCGGTCATCTCATCCCACCTATGGAATTAATTTTAAATTAATTTATGAAAATCATGTGATTAGAATTTTAAAAAATGGATTCCAAATTTGGAATCATAAAATTATTAATGACTAATAAATTCAACTTAGTTTTTACAAAAAAAATATTAGTGAAAATAATTCAAATTAATTGTAGTGGTTAAGGTAAAACAAGCATAATTAATGACTAAACATAGATTATAAGGTGTAAAAATGACACTACACTTGTCTATAAATATTTTATGGCCATATATTTACCATATTCCATATTTCCTATAATTTTATTATTTATTAGGATATTATTCCATGAAATCAATCTATATAATTAGTTGTGTAAGGGAAAAAAAGGAACATTCCTTACCTTTAACATTTATAAAGCCTTGAGATATAGAAAAAAATCACAATAGTTTGGTTGTAAAAATTAAATTGAAAAGTAAATTATTTTTTGTCAATATATTAATTTATATTTAATTTTTATTTATGAGTTATTTAAATTAACTACTTAAGGACTGAAAAATGTGGTAATTATTTAGTTAATAATTAATAAAATAAATGATACTAAAAATAATAAAAGTGAATTAAATTGAAATAATAATTTTAATTAGTTATATTTATATTATTATACTATTCTACACTTTTTTGTAATTAATATATTAAAATTTTATTTTTTTCTTTATATTTTCAAATTTAAACAAACTAAATTATGTTAAAATTGACATAAATTTTATTTTATTGAAGGATTTAGAATTTACTTAAAATGATATATTATGACAATTTATTTTTAAATTTTAATAAATATCAAATATGGTTTATTAATATACCAATATATCTTTTATAATGAACATATTTACCATTAAATAGAAAAAATATTTTTAGCACGGTCTGGGTTAAAGTATTGTTTTTGCGCGTTACATGTTCTTGTTTTAAAATTAATTTCCAACACACATTGGATTCCTTTTAATATTAAATCATATTTATAATTAATTAGGAATATATTTTCTAATAATTTGTACTATAATTTATTTTTAATGCTTAAATTACTTAAGGTTAGAAAACTAATGACCTTAAAAAAATCCAAAATGATTAAAGTGGGGAAACACAAAAGTTAAGTAACAAAATTATACTAATACATTTATTATTGTGTTTATTAGGTATTTATAGACTATATTTACCCTTTAATCCAATATTTTTTCATTTTGGAAGAACATTATTTATGATATACCTCATAATGATGCTTACCTTTTACTATTTATAAGATTTACACCACTCCTCTATAAAAAAGAATTCACTCACCCCCTTCCTCAATCCTCAAGACACTTTTTCTGATAAAAACATTCACAACTAATTTTACAACTTCTCTAACTTCATCCTATAAGACTCAATTTGGGTATAAATATAACCTAGTAATCCCTTGGATGCAAACCAAATAGAGTTACCCAAAGAAGACGTAACATCCTTCAATAAAAACTATTGTTTTATATTCTCTCTACCCCAACTCAGTTATTAATCTCCAATTTGTATATAATAATATCATTATACTAAATATACTTATATATTTTTATTCTAATGGTTATACATTACCAATAAAAATTTCCATAAAATGGGTAACATATATAACGTTCATGTGTACGGTGGACTAGAGCCACATGAAATGATGTCGTTCATTTTACTTTACCACATATCAATGTTGGAAATTATTATGTACAGACTATTTTTATCTGAAATTTTTTATTTTTTTATTTTTTTATAATTATATAAAACATACCTTCATTCTTTAATTTTTTTGATCATACAATAAATTTTTGTGGATGTTTGGATTACTGCCTCCTCAAAATGATTTGATTCATTTTCACATTACATGGAATGTATTCAAGATTTGTTTAGTAAACATATACGATTTATATGAAAAAATAATTCTACTAGAATGATAATATATATATATATACATATATTTCATTTACTTACTTTCTTTCAATACAACATGAAAATGGAAACATCATTCATGCATATGTACGACCTACCATCTCCGTGAATGGTGTATTTCATTTCCTCTTTATATATTTTACAGATTTTTATAAATACATATATAATAAATATATATGATATTTATATCATTTTTATATTATTTAAAAATTAAAATCATAATATAATTAAAAAGTTCAATAATAACAAGTCAAAACATATACGAAAAACAAGGAATATATTACCTAAAATGCAACATTAACATGAAATTGTTAATAAATGGGTAATATAAAATCATAATAAAATAATATATGGAATTATATATAAGAATATGGTTACTTTTTAGATTTATAATAAACATATATTTATTATACAGGATTCTTGAACGTGTATGAATAAATTCAAGACTTAAACTATGGATTTTCTCGTCTCACTTTTATTTTAATGAGATATATACCATATCCACCACTTATTCTTATTGTGTGGTGTAAATAATTCACTATGACCTGGTATATCATGAATTTAAATTATTTAATTATATTAAATGTTTAAATTTATTTTATTATTTTATGTATATGATGATTAAAATTTTACTCCAGTATTGAGGGTATTTCTAGTCCAACTTTTATTTCTTCGAGACATATGACATATTCACAACTCCATTATATTTTATGGTGAATATAATGGCCATGAATTTATTATATTATTGTTATAAATAAATTATTTGGAGTTTTAATTCCCATTTTATTATCTCATTTTCATTGGGTTTTATGGTACAAAAGTTACCATATCAGTAAGGTAGTTTTTTCACAATTTTCCTTCTTTAAGAAACATATATTTTTATATACCTATATTATATTTAGGATGTTTTTATACTACCATTTGATATGTTATATCATTAATATAATCATTTTTCTGATATTTTATGCTTTATTTAATTTATTTTTCTATTAGGGGGAGTTTTATTCAAACATACCAAAGTGGAATGATTTTATCGCAACTATCTCACCGATTACTATGATTATTGATGATTATTCTTCATTTGATGAAATATTATAATAACTACCTCAAGAAAACTCATATATTTTCTTACCTTATTTTATTAGTTATATAGTCATGTATTAGTACAATTTTTCACAATTTGGTACTTAAGATAATTAAGAAAATTTATTTAGGAAAATAAGACCTTATTTCACTCTTCTGTTGAAAATTTGTTTCATTCAAAAAATCATGTTTTCAAAAAATATTTTCTAAAATGTTTTATAATTGAAATATTAAGCTCATTTTCATGAAAAAAGTATTTTAAAAATGCTTTATGGTTTTAAGTTTTTCCTTTATTATAGTTCAAACCTATTTTCAAGTAAATGGTTTTCAAAATGTTTTCATGCTTCATTTGTATATTTTTAATGTTATTTTCAATGAAAATATTTTAATTTTTTTTAAGATTCATTTGTATGTCATTAAGGTTATTTTCAATGAAAATGGTTTTCAAAAAGTTTTAGGTTTTAAAAATATTATTTTCAAATAAAAAAGTAAACGTTTCTTAATAAGTGTTTTAGAGGTTTTAAAAAGATTAATTATAATTTTTTTAAAATTGTTTTAAAAGTAATTTATTTTGAAAATGTTTCTTGTTTAAAAAAGTGATTTTCTAAGAAAGATTATTTTGCTTTTGAAATATTTCAAGTTAAATTTCAAAATCCTTCCCCATCTAAGGCATCATACTCTGATAAAAATTATAATATACTGAGGATATGATCCAAGGGTACCTATAATGTTCTTTCTCTGAATGGATTATGTTTTGATGGAATTATGTCTGTGACACTCGTTTCTCCTCCACATGTTATATTCTTATGTTATCCATTTTTTCATGGTGTTTTATTTGATGAAATAATTGTGAAACCTATCTATTTTCCATAGGTTATTACATGATGACATGTTTATCATACCATTTAATTTCCTGGGGTATGTAATTTTGTTTGTGAAACACATCTATTTTTAGGGTTCATGATATGATGAATGTTTTGTTATCTTGTGAAATACATATGGATGATTATATTATGAGAAAGGTGGGAACTATATCTTCCTTCAATGGATTGGTTAAATATTTATATCTCATGAGATATTAATTAATAGAAGATGGAGGGAAATAGGATCAGTAATGGACTTTGTTTGCTAAGACGGTCATGTGAGTCAACCGTGACTACTAAGATGGTTTAGCGAATGAAACTTGATTTCTAAGATAGTTTGAGAAGTAAACCCATTCCCCTAAAAATAATGGGATTCAACTGGGGATGGATTTTTTTCCCACCTATTAGGTGTAGCTCCTAGGAAGTTCCCCAATAGGTTTGGAAATAAGATTTAAATTATAGGGAATGGTTTTATATTCTTATGTGTGTGCAAAAAAATATATGTATTATTCCTATGTTGTGATGTCATGGATTATGATCTTGATTTTCTTATGATTCATGTCTTATGAACTACCAATATTTAATCAATGACTCGTGTATATGATCTTTAACATGAAAGGTATGATCTTCAAATGTTATTCACAAGTTATCCTACCCTTATGCTCATATTATGATTACGCATCTCCTTTATTTACCCTTAATTAGATTTTGATCTCAGCCATTCTTATTCTTACTTTCCCCATGATATGAAGAATGGTTTTAAGTTTATGTAATAAAGGGGAATATATTTTTGGGAAACATTGAAGATATTTCACGTAGTTATAATTTTTTTTTCTTAGTTTCCAAAGATAATAAACTATTATGGTCCCCCAACATGTAATTTTTTAATGTGATGAATATTCATTTAAATTGATGAAATATACATGCTTGATAATCTTTGGTTGCAATTGTAGAAGCCATATTTAAAAATACTAATTATGTTGCAGCTTCTAGGAAATCTATACAAGTAGTATAAAATATGTAATGATTTGTTCCAGTTCTTGGAATACACATAGAAATTAATGATTTATCATTATTCTATTATCATTTCTTTCCATGATTTCAATTTTATACTTTTTAAAAAAGGGATGTACAAGGGGTACCATATCATGAAAATTTTAACTCAAGGAAGTGATGTCACACATAGAAAAAAAACCATGCAGAGGAGACGTGGAAGACCCAAGAACTAAAGCCACGGTACACCAAAAACATGATCTTAATCATTTAAGAGACTACAGGGATGGTTAATATTTTGGATATAGTAAAAGTTGGAGTGTTGTAATAGTGGGTGCCCTATACCCAACTAAATTTTACATTTCAATTACAATTTCACATATACAAAGAAATATTCATGATGTACACTTTCCCTTATTTTGTAGAAATTTCTGTATTCAGTATTTAAATGGTAGTTTCCATAGATTATTTATCATATAAAAATTTTATATAAGATATGATGATATATTAATAACATCAAGATACCATGAAATTAATCTTAAATAAGCTTCCTTTTGTTGGGATACATCATTCTAAATAGACATAGGTGATGTATGAACATTAGGTTTTAGGGTATCAGAAGCATTAATACTTATTTTCATGAAGTTTTCACATGGTGATATCTGGTAGGTGAGATCATGAGGACATACCCACTAACCGAAACACCACATAAGTCAAGTTTCATTGTATGTTATTATCTAAGAACATGTGTATTGGTCTCCTAAATTTCGATCACTATAAATGTATGCCATTTTATCACTTAATTTGATTCATGGAAAAAACCATGATGATAAAAACGTGGTGAGGTATCTTGTGTTGGGTTTTTCTTTAGATGAATGGAATTGGATGAATGGTCGAGATAGAATTTTTATATTTTTATTTAAGGAAGTAATATATCTTGAAACTGGTTGATCAAGATGGTAGAACCTTCATAAATTCTTGAACAAGGTACTCGGAGATAAAATTGTCCAGTTATATCAACAAAAAAAGCATGAAAGGAAGGTGAAAAAAGTGTACATCTTTCTTTTTGAGATATCTATATAAAAATAGATTATATTGCACAGTATTAGTTCATAGGTTTTTTTTTCATTACTATTGTTATTACTCATCTCTTTAGGGGTCTTGATGGGTTTCTAGACTCTTCTCTTGGTATATGAATACTATTTATTTCTATAGATTCCCATAAGTTCACACACAATATATTATTAAAGAATCTTCCATATTTTAGTGAATAGGTTTATAGGACATGGTTGGCCCCACCACATTGTATGCGATTTGTCCGATTTATAGATCAACAAAGAATAAATAAATTCATTATTATTAAATTAAACAATAATTGGGTTCAATTTATTTATTACAAGTGTGGTATTTAGTGAATACCTGAAAATATTATACGAAAGAATATTATTTTAGTATTCCATGTTTGTTTAGTATTTGATAGAATGATGAGTAAAGTTAAATGACTTAGGTTATATCACGTAATATATTTAATACATATTAAATTTATGTGATAATGTATAACTAATTTTTACGATGTGATTTATTATTCCATAATAATTTAATTATTTCTTATTTAGTTGGTGTTTTATTTTTGGGGGTTTGGGAACCCATCTAGGTATTTTGACTCTCCCACTATATATGTAAGAGAGAGATTAATTTCAAGGGTGATGATCATGCCAATAAAATGAGATCTTCTCTATCCTATTACCTTTTTGAGAGATAAATTCTCTCTCTCTGAGTTCCAATTCATGTATGCCTTTGTGGATTGAAGGTAAAGGGTCATGGTTATCGTTGTGATGTCAAAAAGATCATTAGAGCTTCACACTAGCTCTTAAAATGTGATACGTGACATGCACGCACATTCTTGGAGTTAGTATGATAGATCTAAAGGGATTTATATAAATATCATTTATAATGAACCATTCTTAACATACATGGATATTACATCAATTTATAGGAATATTTATCATATTAAAAAAAATAAATTCTTGAGGACCGTAATAGTTTAATGTCTTTGGAAACATTGAAATTGAATATTCTATCCGGGTGATTGATCTTCAACATCTCCCATAAATATCTACAACTTTTTTACTTCTACCTAAAACCTTTCTTTATACATTGGTTAAAGGAAACATAATAAAGGGGTGATCTCAGATGCTCAGTAAGGGTAAATAAAGGAAATGTGTAAGCGTAACATGAACAAAAGGGTACTGAACTTGAGTATAACATTTGAAGATTATACCCAGTATATTAGAGACCATAATAAAAATTTTATTTTCATAAGACATGAATCATAATTAAATAAAGAACATAATCCAAGAAAGCATAACATAAGAATAAAACATGGAATTGTGGAAAACACATATAAATAACCTATGTCAAGGCAGCCTACCAAGAACTTTGTAACATGTTAGGATTCGGTTAATCACCCATGTACCTACTTCAATATTTTTATTTCCTACCATATACCCTCTGGTTTTGGGATTGGTATGTACTCCTAGTTACCCTCTTGTTTCGGGTGAGGGATATTTACCCATTTACCCTTATATTTTGGGCTTGGTATGTCCTCCCATTACCATCTTGTTTTGGGTTTAATGCTTTCTTCTGTTTACCCTCTTATTTTGAGCATGTTATGTCCTCCCATATACCCTTTTTTCAGGATTGGTATGTCTTCTCTTATGCCCTTTGAGATTGTAAAACATTTATCATTACCTAATGCATTGAAGGAAAATATAGGTATCACACATTTTATAATTAAATCATACATAGTTGTTCCAAACAATCATAAACTATCATATAATAACCCATGAAATTTAATGGGTATCATATACATGTAATCAACTCATAAACAATGAAAAAAAGGTAAATGTTTCGTAATCGTTTCATCAAAATAATAACCTATGTAAAAAAGTGGGATTTAGAATAATATAACCCATGAAAAAGATACATGTATCATAAAAATAATTGTATCAATACATAAACCAATCATATAATGAATAGTATTGGAAAAAATTTATGATTTCCCCACAAAGGGATGACTAACATCATTGGATGCCATCTTGGATGAAAAGTAATTTTTAAAGATCCAATAAAACCATTTTTGAGGAAAATATAATTAAATATTTGAGAAAAATGATTTATAATAAAATAATCATTTGAAAACCATTTTTAGGGGAATAAAACATATAAATAAAGCTTGAAAATATTTTAAAAACCCTTTTCCTAAAAAAACCCATAAAATAGTATTAAAATGTTTTGAAAACCTTTTTCGTTGAAAATACTTTGAAAAAATGAATTCAAAAAACATAAGGAAAACATATTATTTTTCTAATAAAAATCAAATTTTAATCGGGTAAATGAAGCTTCGAGGAAATTTTAGTCATGTTGGGGGATAAACCCGAACACGAAGAATATTCATTTTATGCCATAAAATTTTTAGAAATGAGCCTCGACCAGAAAATGACAAGAATAATTATTATTAAATAACATTTTTTAAGGTAAACAATGTTTAAAATTTCATTTTAAATATCATAGTAATATTATAGAATATTATTGGAAACCTTTTAGAATACATGGTTTGGAATGGACACCGTTTCTGACTAAAGAGAGAGGTAATGTAAGATTTTAATAAAAACACTTTCTTAACAATATTATGTACCAATAAGGGAAAACTTATACCAATAAATGAATATATCATGAATAACTAGAGTGGAATGAAATTAGGTATTTATCTTGAGATATAGATCAAAATATTTCATCAAATAAATCATAATCATAAACAATCATGAAAAAAAAGATGATATTATTTCAATAAACTCTTATAACATGGTAACTTTGAAACATACTACCCATGTAATAAAATTAAATTAAATGAAGATTAAAAAATAATGAAAGTAATTATATTGATGATATAACATGTCAAATCATGTTTATTCCCCTTATATTAAAAAATAGGTGCATAAAATGTCATGTGTCTCAAAGAATGCAAGTTGAGAAGAAAAAATACATTATTGATTTGGTAACTATTGAAACTTAAACCCAATGATATAAAGACCAAAAAATAGTTATGTAAATACCCATATATTTAATTAGAACAGGAATATAATGCATTAATGGAAAATATATAAACCGCACAAATGATGTGAGCAGTCAATAAGTCACAAATCTCACAAAAATAAGGACTGAGATGAAATTCCCTTACCTTTTGCCTTGACTCTCACCATACTCATTCAAAACTCATTTATAATAAATATAAATTTATTATAAATATATAAAAAACCGTATTATTACTCATAATACCATATATGGTTTTTTATGTCTTTCAATTACTTGTTTGTTAACAATTTTTTATTATGGTTTAACTTCGGGTAATATCTGCTTTGTTTTTTGGATGTGTCATAATTTGTTATATATTTTGTTTGTATAATTATATCATGATTTCATGAATATAAAACATGATTTAAATATATTTTAATTTCATTATATATGTTTCACAATAATCCATATAATATAGATGTATGAAACGGAGTACAATGTTCATGAAGATGGTAAGACATATATACACATGAACGCTATTTCCATTTAATTGTCGTGTTGAAAGATAAAAAGTAAAATACATATATGTATATATATTTAATATAGTAGTTTTATTATATCATATATATCATATATATTGATGTTAAGAGGGATGGAGTGCGGGAAGGCAAAGGATGCAAACCCTAGTTCGGGTAATCCGGCTTCTGATGATCGAGGAGACAAGTCATTTCATGGATTGATCAATGATGGATTCTTAGGACACAATGATCTATTTAGTCTATGCGCAAAGAAGAATCTTGGTGAGCGTCGGGGTGATAGACTCACGAAAAGCTTTGTGGATGCAGTCACAAGTAATGGTTCTTCATCCATTATTGACTATGAAGCATCCGCAAGAAGGATCATTCGAAAAGGGTGGATCGTGCATGTCTCAGCGAATCAAAGTGCTGTTGAGGAGAGATTATATTTATGTAGATTCTCTATTATTTCCGAAGCCGTAATTCCGAAGGGGGTGATGCCATTGAAGTTTAATGACCTTACTCCCAGGATTCCGGAAATCTAGGGTTTCACTAAGTGGAGGATGACTGTGATGGGACATGGGTTCTATCAAATTTTCTTTCCCTCAGATGAGATCAAGCGACATGCTTGGAGTTTTGGCTCGGTCCCTCTCAAACTTGGATTTCTGCGGATTCATGAATGGGACCAAAATTTTGATCCCAATTCTTTCAAGAACACCTGTGCTCAATTAAGTGATAAGGGTCTGTAATCTAAACCTGCTATATTGGCACCCACAAATCCTATGGGATATTACCTCATTAGTTTGAATCCTGATCAGGCTTGACAATCAGACTAAAAATCCAATGTTTGGACATTATGATCGGATCCTGGTGTAAGTCTATATTTCCACTACTCTTGTGGAAGAAGTGGTGCTAACTACAAAAGATGATACCATAACCCTTGGAATTCTATATGAAAGAAAACTAGAATTCTACTTGAATTTTCATCTTTTTGGACACCTTGCATCAGATTCTAACAGAAACATGATGTGTAGCGTTTGAAAAGTCTGGGGGCATGATGAGGAGAATTATAGACGAAGGGGCAAGAAACCAGCTCCTGACAATGACTATGGTCCTTCAATCTTGAAGGAGGACCCTCTTGTGATCCCTGCTGGAAAGGGGATACATATTGAGGATTATGAGAAGGGTGGGAGCAAGGATGTAATCCCCACTTACAAGGGGATTCCTATGCAAAATGCTGAGAAGGGTGGGAGAAAATATGGATGACCCGCTGACAAGGGGATTCATGTGCAGGATGCTGAGAAGGGGGGAGCAAGGATGGAAGCACTCAGGTGGTGGAAGAGGCAGCTCACACTGCAGATAACGTGAGATTTGTGATTCTCCCATGGAGGTATCAATAGCTCTATCCCCTATATTGGTTAGTAAGGGGGAAAATAGTCAGGAGGTTGACACTGGGTGACTTCCTGTTCTGGATGCAAATTCTGTGTTGAGTCCTGCGGATGCTCCTGTGCATGATCAATATGTAGTCTCTATTATGGAAGTGACCACAAGATCTGATGCAGGACATGGTGAGGATGCATCCCCTGTTCTAGACATGGTGACCCCATCGACTGATGCTGGTCACAATGGGTTGGTTCTTGTTGGTTGTGATCATGGTGTTGCTGCAGCCGCTGCTAATCCACATGTGTTTGTGCAGGTTCATGCGGATATTGTTGCAAAAATTTTACTACCGTTAAGTTTATTGTCTAGCCTGATTTTCCCTGAAAATAGGATTTCCTTGCTCAATGTTGGGGATTCTAATGAAGAGGCAGATGACCATGATTCGGATGAGCATGTGTCAGATGCTTCCAATTGTACTGATGCTAAAACTTATGAGAGGCAGGTGACACTTACATTTCATGGGCCTAGTAGTAGGCTCAGATCGAAAAAATGAAAATCCTCTTTTGGAACTGTCAAGGGATTGGGAATCCTCCCACAGTCAGGTCCCTTAGACACTTTTTTGACCAAAAGGCCATTATTAGTTGGCGTTGTTGAACCAAGGATGAAATTTGTAAATTGGAGGTCTTTCAATTGGGATTCTCTGGGTTACTCCTTTTTTTAAATTAAGCATCTTGACACGAACTTGGAATCCTTGTGGGTGCTGAAGCAAGATAGTGTTTCAATTAGTTCAGTGTTGTCTGAGGCTCAATCTGTTACTCTCACTTGTTATTTTGGTAATGCCTCATGTTCAGTGACATTTGTGTACAAGTTTAATCTATATACAAGAAGACATGCACTGTGGAAAAACATAGTGGATATTTCAGAGAACATGTCTAGCAGCTGGATTTTACTTGGTGACTTTGATACTGTCCTTATACCTGAGGAAAAGACTGGTGAGAAATTTTGTCATGATTTTTCCTCTGATATTTCATCTTATTTAGACATTTGTGGTCTCACTGAGGTACCCATTTCTGGAGCTGAGTTTACATGGAGCCGAATCACCATTAATGGGAGGCAGGCAAGTAAGTTAGATAGCTGCTTTGTGCAAGTGGATGATAGGAATGCGGCAATTGATGTTTCTGGGCTAACTCTACTGAAATTAAATTCTGATCACAATCCCATTCTTATGGTTGTTTGCTTCTGAACTTTGAGATCATTACCTCTTCCCATCAGGTTTAATAATGTGTGGCTGGTTATCATGGGCTGTAGAGAAATTGTATTGGATTCCTGGAAAAATGATTTTGTGGGTTTTCCCTCATACATTCATTGCTGCAAATTAAAACTTGTCATGGAAAAGCTGAAGAAATGGAGCAAATCTTCATTCACCTCTATATATAATGACATTAGAGAGGCTGAAACTGCTCTTCTGGACTGTCAACAATCTGGTTTGGCCCATGACTTACCAACTCAGAATGAAATAAATCCAACAAAAAATCTGGAAAATCTCTTGGAATTGAAAGAAAATTTGGCACTAAATCAGTTCAATGTTAGCTGGCTACAGAATGGAGACAGAAATACAAAGTTGTTTTATTGTGTGAATAAGGAGAAAAGGGCCAAGAGAACCATACAAGCCCTTAATATTGAGGGGACTCTCTTCTCTGCAGAGAATGATATTGAAATTTCGACCATTACCTACTTTGAAAAGCATTACTCAGATAATGGTGATGAAAACTCTGAGAAAATCATCCATTGTTTTGATCCTTCTATCGAGGATGATCAAAATAAGAATCTTATTGATATTCCAAAGGCTCGTGAGGTACATGATGCCCGTTTTTCCCTAAATATTGACAGCACCATAGGACGTGATGGCTTTACGAATAAATTCTTTATGTTTTACTGGGATTTTGTACATCTAGAGGTCACAAATGATGTGAATGATTTTTTTAAATCTTCCCATATTCCTAGTGAAATGAACTCCAACTTCATTGCATTAATTTCTAAGAAAGATAATTCCCTTGATATTAAGGATTTTATGACCGTTTCCATTGTTAATATGGTTCCAAAAGTGATTAAAATAATCATAACTAGTCGACTGGGTGGTATTTCAAAGGGTCTCATTTCTTGAAATCAATTTTCGTTTGTTCTAGGATAGAACATTCAAAATTGTCTCTCCACTGCCTCTGAGTGTGTCAATTCCATGAAGAGAAAGGTTAAGGATGGTAACATGGCTTTGAAAATTGATATATATGAGGCTTTTGACACCATCAGATGGACTTTTATATTCACCTTTATTAAGATGCACGGGTTCTCGCAGAAGTTCATTGATATTATTGGCTCCATCCTTGCAAGTTCCAAGATTTCCATTATGATAAATGGATCTCCTTGGGGCTTCTTTCAATGTTCATGGGGTGTCTGGAAAGGCGACCCTCTCTCAGGAATTATTTTCTCTCTCGCGGAGGATTACTTAAGCTGGTGCCTCACTGATCTTTCTAATTTTGGATGGTATCAGAGGATGAAAATTGGGCATGAGTTACATGCTACCTCACATCATTTCTATGTCGATGACATTCTTCATTTTGGGAAAGCTCATAATGGAACTGTCTCTTGTATCTAGGGTATCTTCTAACACTATGAGGAGGTTTTAGGTCAGGTTATTAATTGGGGAAGTCATCGGTTATGTTTTTTGGTGGTATTCTTCCATCGAAGCAATGCAAAGTGGCACAACGGCTGGGTGTCAAGAGGGGAGTGATCCCCTTTATTTACCTAGGGATGCCGATTTTTTGGGGCAGGGTCAAAAGGTGCCATTTGGAAAGTATCGCTCTAAAGATCATAAATCAGTTAGCAAATTGGAAGGGTAAAAACATGTCTCAAGCAGGGAGGATATGTTTGGTCAATTCCGTGGTCACTTCAATGTTTGTTTATTCCTTTGCTTTGTATAGATGGCCTAGAGCCCTGATTGAGGGGCTTAATACCAAGATCATAAATTTCATTTGGACTGGCTCGGATCATCAGAGAAAGCTGGTCACCGTGTCTTGGAATGAAAACATCAACCCTTCTCATATGGGTGGATTGGGCTTCAAAGATATTAGATTATTCAATGATACCTTGATCAGCAAGTTCACTTGGAACAAAATTTCAAAATCCGATGATGCCATGGACTTCCTCCGAACCAGGTTTGTTGAAAATATTCACAATGGGTACTCTAACAATCATTGTTCTTCTATTTGGTATGCCATTAAACAGGCCTATGCTGAACATATGGCTCACTTGAAATGGATATTGTGCAAAAAATCCTCTCTTAATCTTTGGACCACCCCTTGGTTGTCTCGACATCTTTGTGATGATGTTTCCATTCCTCCTCTCTTAAGAGAGACTTCCATTGCCGAATTTCAGGGGTACTCAATAGTCATTAATATGATTCTGAATCATGTTGGAAAGGAAATTTCTCAATACTGCTACTCTAATTATGATACTTTGGTATGGATACCGAATCTTAATGTCATGCTTAACACAAGTGAAGGCTACAGGTTACTTTGCAGTGTATCCTGGGATCATCCTTCTTGGGTCATGGATTTTTCTAATCCTTTCATTCCCCCGGCTTCATCTCTACTTATCTGGAAAATCTGGAAAAAAAGGCTTCCTCTGCAGGCCATGATGCAGCAGTCTGGACTCTGTCTGGCTACTGCTTGCATGATCTTTCTACAGGCTGAAGAGTCCGCTGATCATGTGTTTGTTTCCTACAAGTTTTCTTCTAGATTATGGTACTATGTGCAGGGTATTTTTAACTGCTACATTCCCTCTTTTTCGATTGAAGGCACTCTTAAATTTATATGTATAATAGACCGCATTTTTCAGGTCTGGTCCCTTTTGTTATAAGTTGTGGCCAACATGCTGTCTTCTATTTGGAAGGCAAGAAATGCTGTTATCTTCAACAGTGCTTCTCCTTCCTTCCATGCTGATGTTCTGGCAATTGACTATGCCATTTGGACTGCTTCAAACATCCAAACTTGTACCATGAGGAATGATGTTTCTGACCTTATTTTTCTTAGGTCTCTTGGTGTTAACTATTGGGCGAAGAAACCGCTGATGATGAAACATGTCCACTGGATTCCACCCATCTCTTGATGGTTGAAGGTTAATGTTGACGGGGCGGCTGATGGAGCGCCAGACCCCTCTAGATATGGGGGTGTCTTCCGAACTCACAGAGGGTTTGTCAAAGGATGATTATTCCATTACATTGGAAATGTGTTTTCCATTGAAGCGGATCTTTGGGACATGATAAAAGCTATTAGATATGCTGTCAAGTATGGCTGGCGTGATTTATGGGTTGAGTCCTACTGGACTGTTGCAGTTCAAATCCTTAGGGACCAGTCTTGGAATGTGCCATAGAGGATGTTACAGGCTTGGGTGGAATGTATTCGACTCACAGTGTCACGAACCAGGCCGGGTCGCCATCCGACCCGGCGCCCGACCCGGTCCGCGCCAAGGCCCGAAGGGCGTTCCCGATCCCCACGGGCTGGCACAAGTGCCCAGGTATCAAGAGTAACCTGTGGGAACGGTTTACCCGAAATGGTATGTAACACTGGAGACTTTTATGAGAAATATTTTGTTTTTATAAATCATCAAAGGAATCTTTCACTACACACAACACTAGCTTGGCTTGCTTTACACGCAACCACGGCCTTCCCCGATAGCTTGCGTCGTACGCAATACCGAGTTTCACTAAACAACGATATGCTATTAAAATATTATTAAAAATAGACGCTATGAATAGTAATAACCAATTTTTGAAATTTTGTAAATTTTATTTTTCAAAATGGCCTTCATTTTTGGATTCGTAATATCGAAATTATCCTAGGGTGAAATTTTAGTATTTTTACGAAAACTATCAATTTTTGATTAATAGTGAAACCACTATGTGGTAGTTAAAAAACTAAATTTTTCATAAAACATAATTTTACCACTTCTGTGAATGGAATTTTGAAAATCTGAGAGACACGGTTGATGTCAGTAAGTAACATGTGGTTCAATGAGATGAAAATAATGTATTGGTGAATAGAAACTTTTTACTTTTTTTTACCACGGTTAAAAGTAAATAGGGTAATTAAGGGTAAAAATGATATTATTATTACCATAACATATGTCCTAATTCTATTGTATAAGTTTAATTCGACCAAAAACAATCTTAGGAATAATATATGACCATTTAGGCCCACTTGGATTAGATTAGGACATTTATTATCAATTTACATAAATAAGGGTTAAAATAGATGAAATCAAAGTTTAATAAGTTATTGATTTTTAATATGGGGTTATACATAAGATAAATTTGACTATAAATATTAATTAGAAAGATAAAATTATTTCCAATATAAAGGTATTTTATTTATAATTTTTAGACATTAAATTAATTAATTTATTCAATGACACAACAATAATGGAGTAATTATCTTTTTAATGAAATATTGACATAATTGATGTTATAAATACCCAAATAAATGTAATTTGAGACTTTTTATGAATTAAACTAATTTTATAGGTTAACATGACATGTTCATAATGATTTAATTAACTTTTTTCGAACTATTCATTCTGTTATGATTTTCACAAAAATCAATTACAAAATTGTGTCAAAATTGACATAAATTAGTTTTTAAAAAAAAATATTATATTATTAATTGTTATTTTATTACTAAAAATCTAAGGTTAGGCCAAATGACTTAGATAAGGTTATATATATATTAATAATAAACAACTTGGGGTTCTTTTGGCTTGTTATAGTATGTTTATTAACCTTATAGTATAAGAACACAAGAAGACACGGTAAAAGTAAAATTATCTAACTTAAAGTTAAAACTAAATGATAAGGATAAAATAGTAAACTAAACATATCCAAATTATATTGGATGAGAGGATTTATACCCATACCCACCTTAGCTTATAAATAAATCAATTTGGATCTATTTAAAACCGAACGTGACTTTATAATAAAATAATAGTGTTAGTTATTCCAAAGGCGCCCCTCTCCTCCCTTATAAAAGGGCACCTCCTCCCTCTCTTCCTCACACCACTTTGAGCCTTCAAGCTCGGCCAACCCCTGAAAAATTCTCTTTCCACTTCCCTAGAAACATCCTAGAGGTCCTGGTCTTCTTAAAAGACCAATTTTAGTGCCCTAAAAGGAAGTCTCAAAGAAGCACTTCAAAGAAGAGGTAATGTCCGTTACCGATTCTTTCATCATTATTTCTTCTTCCACTTATTCTTCTTTAGTTGTTTCACTATGAAGTAATAACATCAGTATCACTCATATACTGATATGTTATTACATGTATGAAACAACTCTATTTCACCATCTATCCATCCTACGGAAAATGAAATCACCGCGCGTGCGTACATACGGAATATCGTCTCCATGCCGTGGTGTATTCTATTTTCCGCCACCACCTTACATGGATGGGTATGATGGTGTAAATAATGAATATATATGATTATTGTAAAGTGTTATTGATTCTGAAATTGTATACATACACTCCAATACAATTCCACGATCACGGGAACGATATCATCGCTCGTGCGTACGTACGGAATACCGTCTCCACAATGTGATGTGACTCGTTCTACATGATCTTCATTCCATAATGATTATATAAATGAATTTAATGAATGAATATGATATATATTACACTATACCATTCTATAAATGAGGTATCTATAACCTAAAAAGAATAATAAGAATTTATTCGACAAAACACGCATAAGAACAAAAAGTAATAAACACCCGAATAACAAGTAGCAATGAAATATTACTAATAATAAGCTAATAATATGACCATATATGATATCATAACAATGATTATGATTCTGTAATAAGTCAATAACATTATTTAAATCATTATACAGGAGGTTCGGACACTTACGAAGCAAATCGGACCTAAGGTACGGGAAAATAACACAATCTCATTTTTATCTGAGGTTGCTTATATTTTGGAATCTATTGGGGTACATTTTATCATCCACATCCATGTTTCCTCAATAAATTATTCTAAAATATTTTATATCCAATTTTACCGTTCGGTGAGTTTTTAGTAAAAGATACGGAAGGAATCTTTTGTCATTTTTTTTACGAGGTACTTTTTGACTTTTCCGACAAAAGTACGAGAAGAATGTATTTTTTATCTTATACGGAGTGAATTGATTTTTAAAACATTATTTTCAAGAATCTTCCTTTATATGTTTTAATGTTTATTTTTAATCAACTTCTTTTAGTTTAAAATTTTATGACATGTAAAGAAAGGAAAATGTTTTTGAAGTCGAAAGGATATTTTCCTCAAGAATGGAGTTCAAGTGTTTTATCATAATTACTTTCCATCTAAGATAATAAAGGGTTCTGTTTCTATCCCTATTATTACATTGATTTTATTATGTTGTGATGGAATTACTTTTATGAATTCCTTTATCTTATATGAATTGTTTTATGATTTCACGATGTTTAAGATTTCCATTTTTATTACATGGGTTATGCTATGATGTATGGTTTATGATTTTGTGGCACACATAAGATTGATATCATTATGAGATGGGTGAGACCTATATCTACCTCCAATGCATTGGGTAAGGATTTTATATCTTATGAGATAGACATGGCTAGAACGGCAGGTTAAACTAGTTCAGTGAAACAGGACTGAAACGAGGAATGAACTCGGTTTAGAAATGGACATTGTCCACTAAGATAGTCTTGGCAATGAGTCTTGACTAACAAGAAATGATTCTCTACGATTATATGTGTATGCCACAAAGTTTCATTTTTTAAGTTATTATTATTGGGATTACATTTCACTACTGTGATTTATCCGATGTTATGAAATTATGATCTCTTTTGCAGGTTAAGATTTCCAAAAGTTATGTTCTTATGTATATGATGTGATTGATATTTCTTCTGTTTACCCTTCCTGATTATTTGAGCTCACCCTTTTATATGTTTTATTTCTGCTGGTCAGGAAGAAGGTTATTAAGTAGGATATGTCAAAAAGGGACGCTAGATATGATGAAATGAATGGGAGGCAAAGTAGATGCTTTATGAACCATTTTTTTATGTTTCCAAGTTTCTAAAGACTTTATACCTATACAGTCCTTTCATTGTTTTGTTATATGTTGTAATAAGTGTGCTTCAATTTTGAAGTATTAAAAATGTATGTAAATTATGGGTCATTATAGTTGGTATCAGATGAAAGGTATAGTCATCCTTTGGAAACTAGGATGTGAAAGACTTAGTAAGAACCCTAAGGATAAGTCTAAGCATAGAACACAATCTTAGTGTTTTAGAAATGACAATGAATAACCTAGGATAAGACCTTAAGTGTGAAATTTTATTCTTGATTATGTGTTTTTCCTATTATAATTAGTGTTGCTCACACTATTCTTCTTGGTTTTAGTCAATGGATGGAACCCGAAGGAACCATGTTAATGCGGAATGTGACGGTCAATGCAATGATTGTCCCCATGAGCAACCAAACGTTATGGGAGCTGGAATGCAAAATCTTGTAGCCATGCTCACACAACTTTCTCAAGCTATGAATCATGCAAGACTTTCAAACGAGCAAAGGAAGGAGCAAAATTCTGTTGAATCCTTTATGAGGCAGCGTCCACCTTCTTTTAGTGGGTCTACTGATCCATCAGTTTCTGAACAATGGATTATTACTAGTGAAAAGATATTTTCAGTTCTTCAATGTTCTGAACATGATAAAGTCATCCTAGTAGTGTATCGTTTGGAAGGAGATGCTGATCAATGGTGGAATCTTATTAAGAATATGAGGCAAAGGGATGAAATTGAGTCCATGGAATGGGATGAGTTCAAGAACATATTTTTCAATAAGTACTTCCCTCGTATTCTCCGAAAAAAATGGAGAAGGAGTTTCTTGAACTAAAGCAAAAGGATGATGAATCTGTTGGTACCTATGAAGAAAATTTTACAAGACTTGCAAGGTACGCTTCTGGTATTATTATCCAACCTGAGAGTAAGATCGATCGATTCTTTAGTGGCATAAAACCAAGTCTTAGAAGGGTCTTAGCCATAAGAGACTTCAATAGCTACGAGGAAATCGTTCGATGTGCTCTCAAAGTCGAGATGGAGATTGGAGTAACCCATCAGTCATATGGGTTTGATAAGAAGAGGAAAACGGAATTCAAAGGAAAATCTAAAGAGCACACTGAAAAGAATATGAGCTTTCCCTTATGCTCAAAGTGTGTAAAGAAACATGGAGGGAGTTGTCTTAAAGGGATAGGTAAATGTTTCAAATGTAGAAAGGAAGGTCATCGAGCATTTGAATGTCGCAATGATGGGAAGAAGATGTCTAATGATGCAAACAAAGAAAGGGACACAGAGAATGAACCTACTACACTTAAATGTTTCAAGTGCAAGGAGATGGGGAATTTTGATAATAAATTCCCTAATCCAAGGTTTGTTTTTTGATGATTGACATCAAAAAAATCTTAAGGCTAAAGACAAAGGAAAGTCCCATGCAATTTCTATCAGAGATGTGGAGTACGATAACAATGTGGTGAAAGGTACACTTACCATCCACTCTAAAGTAGAAAATGTTTTATTTGATTCTGGATCCACCCACTCTTTTATTTCTGAAGATTTTTATAAGAGTATCATCGTATTATCTCAACAATTAGATGTTGAGTTAGTTGTGACAACCCCTAATGGCACAACAGTCGCATCAAAAGTTTATAATTCTTCCCTGATTGATGTTTGTGGGAAAGTGCTTCCTGCAAATCTTGTGATCCTTCCTATAGTGGAATTTGATGTGATTCTTGACATGGATTGGCTTTCTTTATATGGAGCTCATATCAATTTCCAAAGAATGGAAGTCACATTTCATATTCCAGATCAATCTATGATCGTCTATCGATGCAAGGATGAACATAACCTTCCACTGGAAATTCCTTCTATCTTATGGGTCTTGATTCCACTAAATGAAGGTTATTTATCTCAAATGGTTGGTGAGAGACTCACAATTAAGAATATTCCCATTGTACGGGAGTTTGATGATGTCTTTCCGGAGGAATTTTCGGGTCTTCCACCAAATTGTGAAGTTGAGTTTTCAATAGAACTCGTACCAGGTGCTTTGCCTATTTCAAATACACCTTATAGAATGTCCCCAATTGAGTTGCAGGAATTGAAGAAGAAACTCCAAGAGAATGTTGATAAGGGGTTCATACGCCCTAGTGCGTCACCTTGGGGAGCACCTGTTCTATTTGTTAAGAAGAATGATGGATCAATGAGACTTTGCATTGATTATCGAGAACTTAACAAGATCACTATCATGACCAAATATCCTCTCCCACGCATTGATGACTTATTTGACCAACTACGAGGAGCTCAATACTTTTCCAAGATTGATCTTCGTTCAGGGTATCACCAATTAAGGGTCAAAAGGGAGGATATACCAAAGACGGCTTTTCGTACAAGGTATGGACAATATGAATTTATAGTGATGCCATTTGGTCTTACTAATTCCCCTACTATCTTCATGGATCTGATGAATAGAGTCTTTAGATACTATCTTGATCAGTTTGTGGTAGTATTTATAGACGATATTCTTGTATATTCAAATAGTAAGGAAGAACATCAAGATCACTTGAGAATTATATTGAAGACCCTGAGAAAGGAGAAGATTCATGCCAAATTTACCAAGTGTGAATTTTGGATTCAAAGAGTTTCATTTTTAGGTCACATAATCTCAAAAGAGGGGATATCTGTGGATCCAGCAAAAACAGAGGTTATCGAAAGATGGTCGAGACCAACAACAGTGACTGAGATCCGAAGTTTTCTTGGTTTGGATGGATATTATCGACGTTTTGTGAAATATTTTTCACGATTAACTAATCCACTCACCAAGTTGACTCATAAAGGAGTTAATTTTGTTTGGAAGGAGGAATGTGAAGAGAATTTCAAGGAGTATAAAAAAAGGTTATCCAGTGCACCTGTTCTCACACTGCCTTATAGTGGAGAAATGTTTGTGATCTACAGTGATGCATCCAAGAAGGGATTGGGGTGTGTTCTTATGCAAAGTGATATGTTGATAGTTTATGCCTCACAACAGTTGAAAATCCATGAGAAAAATTACCAAACTCATGATTTGTAGTTAGATGCGGTAATATTTTCATTAATGATTTGGAGGCATTATCTTTATGGTGAAAGGTGTGATATTTATACTGATCATAAAAGTTTAAAGTATATTTTCACACAAAAGGAGCTAAATATGCGCCAAAGAAGATGGTTGGAACTGATTAAGGATTACGATTGCTCAATTCATTACCACCCTGGGAAAGCAAACAAGGTGGCAGATGCATTAAGTCGACAAGACCATGCTAGCTTATCCTTGATGAGGATCACAAAAGATCCAATATTTATGGATTTACAAAGCATGGATCTTGGAATTTTAATGGAAGTGGGAAAATCATATCTTTCTCAAATGAATGTTCAACCATCTATACATGTGAAGATTATAGAGGCACAGAAAGAATATGTAGAGTTACAAAAGAAGGTGAGAAATATTCCTGAATTCAACCTTGATTGTGATGGGATAATAATGTTCAGGAATCGGGTTTGTGTTCCTCCCATCCAAGAATTAAAGGAGGAGCTGCTGGATGAGGCTCATAGTTCTTCATTCACTATTCATCCTGAAAGCACGAAGATGTATAGGGACCTGAAAGAGTACTTCTGTTGGGATGGCATGAAAAGATATGTTGCTGAATATGTCTCTCGATGCTTGGTTTGTCAGCATGTTAAAGATGAGAGACAGAAGTCTAAGGGGATGTTACAACAATTACCCATACCCGAATGGAAATAGGAAAACATCACTATGGACTTTTTCACAGGACTTCCTAAAACATCCAAAGGCAATAATTCTATCTGGGTCATAGTTGATCGTCTTACAAAGTCCGCACACTTCATTGATATTAGAGAGGATTTATCTCTGGATCAGCTTTCCAGGATATATGTGAAGGAAGTGGTAAGATTGCATGGAGTAACACTTTCGATTATATCTGATTGGGACCCGAGGTTTACCTCAACGTTTTGGCGAAGTCTTCAGCATACTCTGGACACAGAGTTGAGCTTCAGCACTGCTTATAATCCTCAGATAGACGGTCAGTCTAAGAGAACAATTCAAACTCTAAAAGATATGCTGAGAGCTTGATATATGGATTTCAAATGTGGTTGGGATCAACACCTACCTTTGGTGGAATTTTCTTATAATAATAGCTTTGACTCTAGTATTCAGATGGCTCCTTATGAAGCTCTCTATGGAATGAAATGCAGGACTCCAACATGCTGGGATGAAGTTGGGGAAACAAAGCTATAAGGACCTGATCTTGTTGTTGAGATGGCAGAAAAGGTCTGATCTATTCAACAACACATAAGAGCAGCTCAGAGTCGACAGAAAAGTTATGCCGACAACCAAAGAAAAGACCTAGATTTTGAAGTGGGTGATAAAGTGTTCTTACGAATATCTCCTTGGAAGAGGGTCATAAGATTTGGAAAGAAGGGGAAGTTGAGCCCTAGATATATCGGTCATTTTGAAATACTGGATCGTGTTGGGAAGGTAGCTTACCAATTGGCGCTTCCACCGAATCTCTCTCAAGTTCACTATGTGTTCCATGTATCTCTCTTGAGAAAGTACATACCTGATCCTTCACATGTACTCAGCTCAGAAGTTGTACCGTTGGAGCAAGATCTTTCTTATAAAGAACAGCCGATAGAGATTCTGGATCGTCGCAAAAAATTCCTACGAAACAAGACCACTCGCTTGTTGAAAGTTTTATGGAGGAACCACTAATTAAAATAAGCTACATGGGAGCTTGAGGATATGATGAGGGAGAGGTATCCTCATCTGTTTGTTACAATGTGATGAATTTCGAGGGAGAAATTCATTTTAAGGGGGGTAGAATGTAACACCTGAGACTTTTATGAGAAATATTTTTTTTTATAAATCATCAAAGGAATATTTCACTACACACAACACTAGCTTGGCCTTCTTTACAAGCAACCACGGCCTTCCTCGATAGCTTGCGTCGTACGCAATACTGAGTTTCACTAAACAACGATATGCTATAAAAATATTATTAAAAATAGCCGTTATGAATAGTAATTACCACTTTTTGAAATTTTGTAAATTTTATTTTTCAAAATGAACTTTATTTTTGGATTCGGAATATCGAAATTAGCCTAGGGTGAAATTTTGGTATTTTTATGAATACTTTCAATTTTTGATGAATAGTGAAACCACTAAGTGGTAGTTAAAAAACAGAATTTTTCATAAAAATTAATTTTACCGCTTCTGTGAATGGAATTTCAAAAATCCGAGAGACACGGTTGATGTCAGTAAGTAAAATGTTGTTCAATGAGATGAAAATAATTTTTTGGTGAATAGTAACTTTTTACTTTTTTTTACCACGGTTAAAAGTAAATAGGGTAATTAAGGGTAAAAATGATATTATTATTACCATAAAACATGTCATAATTCTATTGGATAAGTTTAATTCGACCAAAAACAATCTTAGGAATAAAATATGACCATTTAGGCCCACTTGGATTAGATTAGGACATTTATTATCAATTTACTTAAAGAAGGGTTAAAGTAGTTAAAATCAATGTTTAATAAGTAAATTATTTTTAATATGGGGTTATACATAAGATAAATTCGACTATAAATATTCATTAGAAAAATTAAAAATATTTCCAATATAAAGGTATTTTATTTATAATTTTTATACATTAAATAAATTAATTTATTTATGACACAACGATTATGCAGTAATTATCTTTTTAATGAAATATTGACATAATTGATGTTATAAATACCCAAATAAATGTAATTTGAGACTTTTTATGAATTCCACGAATTTTATAGGTTAATATGACATGTTGGTATTGATTTAATTAACTTTTTTCGAACTAATCATTCTGTTATAATTTTCACAAAAATCAATTACTAAATAGTGTCAAAATTGACATAAAATAGTTTTTAAAACAAATATTATATTATTAATTGTTATTTTATTCCTAAAAATCTAAGGTTCGGCCAAATGACTTAGATAAGATTATATATATTAATAATAAACAACTTGGGGTTCGTTTGGCTTGTTATAGTAATATTATTAACCTTATAGTATAAGAACACAAGAGGACATGGTAAAAGTAAAATTATCTAACTTTAAGTTAAAACTAAATGATAAGGATAAAATAGTAAACTAAACTTGTCAAAATTCTATTTGATGAGAGTATTTCGACCCATCCCCACCTTAGCTTCGAAATAAATCAATTCGGAGCTATTTAAAACCGATCTTGACTTTATAATAAAATAATAGTATTAATTATTCCAAAGGTGCCCCTCTCCTCCCTTATAAAAGGGAACCTCCTCCCTCTCTTCCTCACACCACATTGAGCCGTCAAGCTCGGACAAACCCTGCCAAATTCTATTATCCACTTCCCTAGAAACATCCTAGAGGTCCTGGTCTTCTTAAAAAACCAATTTTAGTGCCCTATAAGGAAGTCTCAAAGAAGCACTTCAAAGAAGAGGTAATGTCTGTTACCAATTCTTTCATCTTTATTTCTTCTTCAACTTCTTCTTCTTTAGTTGTTTCATTATGAATTAATAACATAAGTATCACTCATATACATATATGTTATTATAAGTATGAAACAACCCTGTTTCACCATCTATCCATCCTACGGAAAATGAAATCACCGCACGTGCATACGTACGGAATACCGTCTCTACGCCGTGGTGTAATCTATTTTCCACCACCACCATACTTGGATGGGTATTATGGTGTAAAGAATGAATATATATTATTATTTTAATGTGTTATTGATTCTGAAATAGTATACATGCACTCCAATACAATTCCACGATCATGGGAACGATATCATCGCTCGTGCGTACGTACGGAATACCGTCTCCACGATGTGATGCGACTCGTTCTACATGATCTTCATTGCATAATGATTATATAAATGAATTGAATGAATTAATATTATATATATTATACTAATACCATTCTGTAAATTAGGTATCTATAACCTAAAAATTATAATAAGAATTTATTCGACAAAACACGCATAAGAACAAAAAGTAATAAACACACGAATAACAAGTTGCAATGAAATATTACTAATAATAAGCTAAGAATATGACCATATATGATATCATAACAATGATTATGATTCTGGAATAAGTCAATAACATTATTTAAATCATTATACAGAAGGTTCAGACACTTATGAAGCAAATCAGACCTAAGGTAAGGGAAAATAACACAATCTCATTTTTATCCGAGATTGTTTATATTTTGGAATCTACTGGGGTGCATTTTATCATCCACATCCATGTTTTCTCAATACATTATTCTACAATAGTTTATATCCAATTTTACCCTTCGGTGAGTTTTTAGTAAAAGATACGAAAGAAATCTTTTGTCGTTTTCCGTACGAGGCACTTTTTGACTTTTCCGACAAAAGTACAAGAAGAATGTTTTTTTAACTTATCCAGCATGAAATGATTTTTAAAACATTATTTCCAAGAATCTTCCTTTACAAGTTTTCAAGTTTTTTTATTCAACTTATTTTAGTTTAAAATTGTATGACATCTTAAGAAAGGAAAATGTTTTTGAAGTAGAAAGGATATTTTTCTCAAGAATGGAGTTCAAGTGTTTTATCAAAATTATTTTCCATCTTAGATAGTAAAGGGTTCTGTTTCTATCCCTATTATTACATTGATTTGATTATGTTGTGATGGAATTATTTTTATGAATTCCTTTATCTTATATTAATTTTTTTATGATGTCACGATGTTTAAGATTCCCATTTTTATTACGTGGGTTATGTTATGATGTATGGTTTATGATTTTGTGGCACACATAAGAATGGTATCATTATGAGATGGGTGGGACCTATATCTCCCTCCAATGCATTGGGTAAAGATTTTAAATCTCATGAGATAGACATGGCTAGAACGGTAGGTTAAATCGGTTCAGTGAAACATGACTGAAACGAGGAATGAACTCGGTTCAGAAATGGACTTTGTCCACTAAGATAGTCTTTGCAATGAGTCTTGACTAACAAGAAATGATTCACTATGATTATGTGTGTATGCCAAAAAGTTTCATGTTTTATGTTATGATTATTGGGATTACATTTCACTACTATGATTTATCCCATGTTATGAAATTATGATCTCTTTTGCAGGTTAAGATTTCTAAAAGTTATGTTCTTATGTATATGATGTGATTGATATTTCTTTTGTTTACCCTTACTGAGCATTTGAGCTCACCCTTTTTTATGTTTTATTTCCCAAGTCAGGAAGAAGGTTATTAAGTTGGATATGTCAAAAAGGGACTCTAGATATGATGAAATGAATGGGAGGCAAAGTAGATTCTTTATTAACCATTTGTTTATGTTTCCCAGTTTCTAAAGACTCTATACCTATACGGTCCTTTCATGGTTTTGTTATATGTTGTAATAAGTGTGCTTCAATTTTTAAGTATTAACAATGTATGTAATTTATGGGTCGTTATATGGTATACGCAAACACTAACAAGAAGATAAAAATGAGACTAGGAATCGACAACCAAAGAGACCATTAAACTAAATTCAAAATTTAAAGGATTATAACTAGAACAAACGTCCAAAAATAAACGACAACAAAAGTGACTAAAACTATAACTCAAACCCCCAACCGACTAGAGTGGTATAGCATCCACACGCCACAACACCAACCTGCACGAGAAGACCATCAATGACCAAAACCACCATCGCTAAGCACGCCGCACAACCTGGAATACACAAGAAACAATGTCTACATACACCTGAAGGTGTATGCAGGGTGTGAGCGAAAAGCCCAGTAGGACGTCACCCAATAAAAAGGTTCCATGCCACAACATCAAAAGGACAATTTAATGTGCTTATTCAAGTTATACATTCGAAATTCTTTTAAATAAAACATTTACAAACCAAATGCTAATGGAAAACACTAAAAAGAACTCATTTCACAAACACAATTTTAAAGAGGAAGAGGAAGGTTCATTATGGGCACAAACACACAGACATACTCACACACACACATACACACACACACACACATATACACGCGCACACGCACACACACACACACACAAGTGGTCCTCCATATTCCGACGGAAGGCACCATGCCATCGATGGTAGAGCACTATGGGTAAATCCCCTAAGGATCATCTAGCTCGAGTGGGACTCTAGAACCTCGTGTCTCGGTGAAACGTGGCATAGAAGGCCACGAGCCTCAGAAAACGTGGCTTAGAAGGCCACGACCATTAGAACACGTGGCTTAGAAGAGAACGACCCTCAAATATCATATGTTTAGTTAGTGTTGCAATCGTCAATCTAGCTAAGTGAAATAGGGATGACACCCATCCGGTTCACTAGCGCACTAGTTCTAGTCTGCCCACCGAGATACCCTGGGTTTTCTCATGTGCTCAATCAAGTTTCACATTCACATAGTATATTTCTTTCTCATATCATATACCAAACAAGATATTTCACAAAAAAGCCACCATTTTCATACCACAGCACTATATCAGAGACACACGCACACGACATGTCTCATTTTATAAAAATACACCACTTTAAAAATGAATGTGTATTCAACTCCTACAAAGCACCATTTTAGCGCCATATACATGTACCAATAAATCATTTGAGTTATTATTGAAATCATTTCAAGAAAAACCAAGAATACTTTACACCAAAAACAGCTTGATTTTATATAGAGGCGTCACTTTAAAACTTGATACACGAGGTAACCATGTGAAAACTTGTTTTCCATTATTCAAACAATTTTTCATTCCAACTTCAAAAGTACACAACAAGGAAAACACACCAAAAGTGATTCATATACTTTGAAAATGTCTATTTAAAAACACAAACACCTAAAGTGAATTGGAAACACCTTTCGCACCTCCCAAACAACCCTCAAAAACTTTTTAACCATGTTTCGTACTCAAAACACCACTTAAATAAACAATTCCTCAATTTATAAAACATATTGAATGCAAAAGAAACCATTAAAAAATCAATTTCACAAATTGACCCTTCTAAAACCTCATTGGAACACTATAAACAATTATTAAACACTTCTAAAAATTTCCACAACAGGATCGAAATGGAAAATAAAATAACCATTTATAAAGAGAGTGCAATTTTCATCACGCACACATGTCAAACAATTTTTAAAACCCCTTTCGCACAACCTATTAAACACAAAAAATCATTTATACAACAACACGCATATATACAACAAAAGAATACTATTTCGGAAACCCAATTTTCATCAAACAAACACGCCAAAACATTATAAACATATATTTCACCATGCAACTAATTCATAGAACATATTAAATTAATCTAAACAAACAAATTATAATATCTAAATGATGTAAAGGCATGGAACCACCTACCGGTGTGTAGAAATCCTCAAAATTGACATGAAATCTTCAAATTGGAGTGTGTAACTTCAATCACGTGTCGTTCGAACCACAAGCAACCCAATGAGAACCCGAAAACATGAATTGAAACCAACAAATTAAAGATAAAAACCAAAAATCAGAACATGTACCTGCTGGAAAAGAATTATCCTCAAAAAAATGAAAAGTAAATAGAACGAGGAAGGGGGCTTAACCAAGGGAGGTCGGATTGCCGGAAATGGGTTGGCAGGGAGGCTGGCCATGGGGAAAGCTGGGCACGGCGCAAGGGGGCCAGTGGTTTGGGGTTAATCGGACCAAGCAATGGGGCTGCTCATCTGGGAGGTGCCGGAGGTTGCGGTAAGGGCAGCGGTCGGACCTGGTTCCAAGGGGGTTTGCGCCTCGGGCTGGAAAAGGGGAGCAGGGGGGTTCGTGCAGTGCAACGGGGTACCAGTGGGAGGGGGGTCGACCACATGGAAGGGAGGCCGTCGGTGAGGGAGGGGAGGTTGCGCGTTGGGTAAGAGGGGCGGCTGGTCCCAGACGGTGCTGGAGAGGAGGAGTGGGGCGGCATGTTGGTTTCCTAATGTGGGGGCTGGAGGGAAGGGCGATCGAATGGGGGGTGCCGATCTGATGGACAGTGCGGGCTGGGGGAAGGCATGGACGGAGTTGTGGCGCGACCAAGGGAGTCCAGGGGAGGGTTTCACGCAACGGAAAACTTGAGGGGTAGGGGGGATGTCCGAAAAAAACCCAAACAAAAGAAAAAAACAAAATAAAATTAAAAAAATAAATAAATAAAATATGAAGAAAGAACAAAAATAAAAACAATTAAATTAATCTAAATCATACCCCTAATAACATAATTAAAACATTAAAAAATGTAACAATAACAAAAATAATAATAATTAACATATTAATAATAATAGTAATAATTAACTTATTAATAAAATAATAATAATAGTAATATCCTTAAATATTAAAATGATCCATTAATTTTTTTACCACATTTTTCTATTTTATTTTATTTTCATTTTATCACTCTTTTAATTTTTTTTCTTTATTAATAAATCCATTATTTAAATAGTTGAACAACAGGTTGGCGAGCAGAGAACAAAGAGAGGTTGTGCGGCTCAGACAGTGGCGCAGTGAACGCACTCAAGGCCATTACCAGCGTTTTTAATTAAAAACCTCAAATTTTAGGTCGGGCTTAACCCGGACTACCCGATGCAGTTAAAATTAATGAAATAACTTATTTTAAGATGAAAGGTGTGACAATTATCCCCACCATAAAGATTTCTGTCCCCGTAAAGCCACAACTAGGACCAAACCCCAAAACAGAAAACCACACTCCCTTAAGGTTCAAAGCGGATCTCCACAAACATCCAGCAAGGAGAGGCAAAAGTATCGTGCTCAGAGAAAGTGAATCAATGACAACATCAAGAAATGCTTAAAAAGACTTTCCGATATGTGTCACCCTCCCCAAAGAGCTAGAACACCTACAGCTGATTGTTTTAGAAAACGAACTCTTGAACCCATAGGAACCAACTTCACAAGCTGAAACACCTCAAGCACTCTGAAACCGGAACCACACCACTTGGCTAAAATAAAAAAATAAGTTCAAACCACGTCCACATAGCATGGTTAAAACTTCTCACCAAGTAATGTTTAAAAATAGAAGCAAAAGATCAACATGGGGAGGCCCGAGGGGCTCCCCACCATTAGGAAGTCATTGATGCTCGAAACGAGTCTGGAAGACCGACACGAAAGGTTCGAGCGGACTCCCCACCATAAAAAAAAGTCCATCACTAATTCATTCTAGAGAAATTCATGTGAGACACAATGTGAGTCTCCCCACCATTTAGAACCAACCAACACCCAAGATGAGACTAGAAAACCAACATGGGGAGGTCCAGGAGGACTCCCCACCATTAAGGAAAGGCCAACACCAAATTATTTCATAGACCTTTGAGTGAGACTCATCGTGGGTCTCACTTACATTAGATCCAATAGAGGATAAAAAACTTTGAAAGAAAATCTTGATGGTGGCCAAACACCCCACCACAAGGGGCGAGGAGGGAGGGCCCTGACCACCCGGGCGTCAAAACCACGACCTAAGACCCGACCAACACATCCACATCACGGGATGAGCATTATACAATTTTGGGACTGATGTCCCCAACACTCACATAAGGACCACTAAAGCGATTACATCCAATGGGACGCTACCCCCAAGACTTCAAGGCATCAAGGCAGACATGCCTCCGCATAGTCACGAAATCCTTACGCGCCCAAACGGTTCATTTGGAATGGAGGAACTGCAGGAATTGATTTCAATTGTGATTAATTTCAACACCGATGATAGAAAAAAGTCAGGATCCCACACACTCTATGGGTTCCTGACCATGCGCCAGCTTCACTCTGAGGCCTATGGCTGGAGCCCTGATGTTTGAAGCATCTCCTGCCTCGTAGTCAGGTATGGAAGACTCCCGAGCGGAGCTCCTCCTTTTGGTGTCACACGCAACCACACAACAACCGAAACAACACCAGAAAACACAACACATTACAACATCCAACTGATCATACAGGTAACATTTACCAACACAAGAGCAGAAATGGTGCATGCACCTCACCCTTTGTCACACTGAATGAGCACACAACACCACCAATCGTCACCTGAACATTACCATTTTTGTAGAGAGAAACATTGCACTGAGAAAGACTTTAAACCGTGTCTTGAACAACACACGATTCCTGCGAATGACCATAGTAGCCTCATACGACTGGATCTGCCAAACTAGTATCCTAACACGAACCTTTCCTTAAATGAAACAAACCAAAGACCAGCGGTCATTTTGAACAATAGACCACACCAACAACTTAGGTTTGTTTCCACCTTTTTCCCACTGGAGTCTACTTTACCACTTCTAAACCACCATTGACTATCAAAGGGGTCTCACACTGCAAGAAGTCATCGAACATGACCCTTGCAGCCGATGTAAACACTAAAAAGACCTTCAAGACACTGGTTAACACTGAAAACTCCGAACTTCCTTCACCCTTCCCCACTGGAATTCATTTCGTGATTTCCAGGGGGAACCTTCAAAATGACAGTGTCAAACTTCATACCCGATGAGTCAAGAATCTCAAAAGACCAAAAAAATCTCTTCAACTCCCATCGCATCTATCATCCCGTTGCGAGAGGATCCGCCTAGTTGTAAAAACGAGAGGTGGGTTCAATTCTAGAATTCAAGAAGAGATTCCTCTGATCAACTACAGGGCCGGCCAACGGCGAATTTCCTGTGGACATACTTCAATCACATGCCAATGATTTATGGGGGGGCATACACTAGCCAAGAAATAAAACCATGGACCAAACCAAACTGGTCCAATGGTTAAGACATACCACAAGTGAACACCAAATATGCAGGGGAAACCACTGCAAGGGCTCCCCGATGTACTTTTCAAAAGAATTAACTAGCTACATGCTTGCATACCAACTTACAAATAAGAACTCAAACTCGGGACACAAATCATTCAGAAAGGATCCTCGGCTCAAAACACCTCACATCCGACATTTCCTAAACACAAGGACATTCCACACAAACACTTCTTACTAAAACACCATTTTTTCCCTTTAACAAAACATTTTGAAAATAACAAAACCCAGTGGGTTTCACAAACACTGATGGCATCCCATGAGCCTCGCACATGCATGTTCTCATGCCGCACCAGCACACACCTTATATCCATCCAGGAACTCATCCACTCGTGCCATTAACCATTTCCATTTTCCCATACACTCATGCATGTGGTTTCCCTTGAGAGCGCCAAGGATCAAAACCAAACATTCCATTTTTTTTCAAAACCAAAACATCCAACCCACACTTTCCAAACCTTTCACGTAATTTTCTTTTTAAAGCGTTTCATATGAAAATATTTTCCAAGACCAAAACATTTTTACTTAAAAACCAAATTCCCACGAATCCAAAACAAGGAGACGAGAAATAACACAAGAGAAAACATGTGTCAGTGGGTGACTGGAACGTATGGTTGGCGGCCATATGCAAGTCACCCCACTGCCACAGAGGGTATTCTAGGACAGCGCCCCCAGCTCTACATGGCTTTCTAGACCCTGCGAGCTCACTAGGACCACGGACCTTACCCCTTTTCATTTCCTTTATACAAGATTATCCGCAAGGACCAAAAACTCAGACAAACCTCAACATACTTTGGTAACTTGAGTCCCGCCATGAGGTGTGCTGCCCAGGCACCTTACTCGTAGCCAGGACGTCGAGTCCCGAAAACCTTAACTCAAGTCTATCGTGACTCTAACCCGAAAGAACACGACCCAAGAGATCAAAACTTTCCCTCTGATACCATTTTGTCATGAACCAGGCCGGGTCGCCATCTGACCCGGCGCTCGACCCGGTCCGCGGCAAGGCCCGAAGGGCATTCCCGATCCCCACAGGATGGCACAAGTTCCTGGGTATCAAGAGTAACCTGTGGGAACGGTTTACTCGAAATGGTATACGCAAACACTAACAAGATAATAAAAATGAGACTAGGAATCAACAACCAAAGAGACCATTAAACTAAAATCAAAATTTAATGGTTTACAACAAGAACTAATGCCCTAAAATAAACGACAACAAAAGAGACTAAAACTATAACTCAAACCCCCAACCAACAAGAGTGGTATAGCATCCACACACCACAACGCCAACCTGGATGAGAAAACCATCAATAACCAAAACCATCACCGCTGAGCATGCTGCACAACCTAGAATACACATGAAACAAGGTCTACATACACCCGAAGGTGTATATAGGGTGTGAGAAAAAAGCTCGGTAGGATGTCACCCAATAAAAAGGTTTCATGCCACAACATCAAAAGGACTATTTAATGTGCTTATTCAAGTTATACATTCGAAATGATTTTAAAGAAAAAATTTACAATCCAAATACTAAAGGAAAACACTAAAAAGAACTCATTTCATAAACACGAATTTAAAGAGGAAGAGGAAGGTTCGTTATGGGCACACACACACACACACACATACTCACACACACACACATACACAAACAGACACACATATATACACGCACGCACACACACACACACAAGTGGTCTTCCATATGCCGATGGAAGGAACCACACCATCGATGGTAGAGCACTATGGGTAAATCCTTTAAGGATCATGTAGCTCGAGTGGGACCCTAGAACCTCGTGTCTCAGTGAAACGTGGCTTAGAAGGCCACGACCCACAAAAAAAGCGGCTTAGAAGGCCACGACCCTCAGAACACGTGGCTTAGAAGGCCACGACCCTTAGATATCATATGTTTAGTTAGTGTTGAAATCATCAATCTAGCTAAGTGAAACAGGGATGACACCCATCTGGTTCACTAGCGCACTAGTTCTAGTCCGGCCACCTAGATACCCAGGGTTTTCCCATGTGCTCAATCAAGTTTCACATTCACAGAGTATATTTCTTTCTCATATCGCAGACCAAACAAGATATTGCACACAAAAGTCACCATTTTCATACTAATGCACTATTTCAAATACACACGCACACGATATGTCTCATTTTATAAAAATACACCACTTTAATAATGAACGCGTATTCAACTCCTACAAAGCAGCATTTTAGCGTCATATAAATGTACCAATAAATCATTTGAGTTATTATTGAAATCATTTCTAGAAAAACCAAGAAGACATTCCACCAAAAACAGCTTGATTTTATATAGAGGCGTCACTTTAAAACTTGATACACTAGGTAACCATGTCAAAACTTGTTTTCCATTATTCAAACAATTTTTTATTCCAACTTCAAAAGTACACAACAAGGAAAACACACCAAAAGTGATTTATATACTTTCAAAATGTCTATTTAAAAACACAAACACCTAAAGTTACTTGGAAACACCTTTCGCACCTTCTAAACAACCCTCAAAAACCTTTTAACCATGTTTCGCACTCAAAACACCACTTAAATAAACAATTCCTTAATTTATAAAACATATCGAATGGAAATGAAACCATTACAAAATCAATTTCACAAATTGACCCTTCTAAAGCCTCATTGGCACTCTATAAACAATTATTAAACACTTCTAAAATTTTCCACAACAGGATCGAAATGGAAAATAACATAACGATTTCTAAAGAGAGTTCAATTTTCATCACGCACGCATGTAAAAAAAAATTTAAAACGCCTTTCTCACAACCTATTAAACACAACAAATCATTTATACAACAACACGCATATAGACAACAAAATCATACTATTTCGGAAACCCAATTTTCATTGAACAAACATGCCAAAACATTACAAACCTAGATCACACCATGAAACTAATTCATAGAACAAATTAAATTAAACTTAACAAACAAATTAAATTATCTAAATGAATCAAAGGCATGGAACCACCTACTGGTGTGTATAAATCCTCAAAATTGAGATGAAATATTCAAATTGGAGTGTCTAACTTCAATCACGTGTCGTGCGCACCACAAAGAACCTAATGCGATCCCGCAAACATGAATTCAAACCCAAAAATTAAAGATAAAAACCAAAAATCAGAACATGTACCTGATGGAAAAAAAATTAGCCTCAAAAAAATGCAAAGGAAATAGAACGAGGAAGGGGGATTAAGCAAGGGAGGTCGGATTGCCAGAAATGGGTTGGCCGGGAGGCTTGGCCATGGGGGAAAGCAGGGCACGATGCAAGGGGGGGGGTGGTGGTTTGGGGTTCGTCGGACCAAGCAATGGGGGCTGCTCATGTGGGAGGCGCCGGAGGTTGTGGTAAGGGCAGCGGCCGGACCTTGTTCCAAGGGGGTTTGCACCTCGGGCTTGACAAGGGGAGCAGGTGGGTTCATGTAGTGCGACGGTGGTACCAGCGGGAGGGGGGTCGACCACATAGAAGGGAGGTCGCCGGTGAGGGAGGGGAGGTTGCACGCTGGGTAATAGGGGTGGCTGGTCCCGGACGGTGCTGGCGAGGAGGAGTGGGGGCAGCAGGTTGTTGCCTGATGTGGGGGCTGGAGGGAAGGGCGACCGAATGGTGGGTGCTGATCCGATGGATAGCGCGGGCTGGGGGAAGGCAGAGACGGAGGTGCGGCGCGACCAAGGGAGTCTAGGGGAGGGTTTCGCGCAATGGAAAACTGGAGGGGTGGTGGGGAGGTCAGAAAAAAATCCAAACGAAAGAAAAAAAAACCTAAAAAAAAACAAAAAAAAACAATAAAATAAGAAGAAAGAACAAAAATAAAAACAATTAAAATAATCTTAATCATACCCCTAATAACATAATTAAAATTTTTACAAAAAAAGCAACAATAACAAAAATAATAATAATTAACATATTAATAATAATAGTAATAATTAACTTATTAATAAAATAATAAGAATAGTAATATCCTTAAATATTAAAAAGATCCATTAATTTTTTTACCACATTTTTTTATTTTATTTTATTTTCATTTTATCACCCTTTTAATTTTTTTTCTTTATTAATAACTCTATTATTTAAATAGTTGAACAACAGGTTGGTGAGAAGAGTACTGAGCGAGGCCGCACGGCTTAGATAGTGGCGCAGTGAACGCACTCAAGGCCATTACCAGCGTTTTTAATTAAAAACATCAAATTTTAGGTCGGGCTTAACCCAGACTACCCGACGTAGTGAAAATTAATGAAATAACTTATTTGAAGATGATAGGTGTGACACGTAGACTCTCTCTCACTTGAAGTATTACATGTTTATTGTGAGGCCAACCAAGTTGTGGATGCTCTTTACAAGAAATCTATTGAAGAGGTGAGTTCCAGTTGGTCCTTTGTGTCAGAAGAGTTTTGTAATGAATTTGTATAGGCTGATTATCATGGAAAGATTTATACTCTCCTTTGTAGACCGCCCCTCCGACTCTGTGTTGTTTGCTTTACCTTTTCATTAATAAATTTTTTTGGGAGCAGGCATTCCTGTCTCCTAAACGTCTTTGTATATCATATATATTCAATAAATGTATCATTAATGTATTCCATGAAGTGTATGAACAAATCACATCGCATTGAGGGGGTGGTAGTCCACACTTCCTCAAACAAAATTACCACGTTAACATAAAATGAAAACTATAACGATCTATGTTATAAATGAATTAAAGAAGATTAAGTAAAAAATAAATATAATATTTAACATATATAAATAGGTTTTACATCATAATTTCAACAATTAGAGGCGGTGAAGTAAAATTAAACAATCATCATTTAATGTGGGTGTAGTTTATCATACACACAAACAATATTTTTGTTACCCCTTAGATGTAAGTGTGTGTAAGTTTATGTTAAATAAATATAAACAAATTATCCAAGAATATTTAGTATAATGGTGTTTTTACACAATAATATAATAATAAAATTTATGTGTCTTTCTAAATAAAATAAAATAAAGGATTTTGAGGGAGGGTGTTATCTCTTAATCGGGTAACTCTTTTTGGTTGGAACCAAAGGGCTTCCTTGGAAGGTTTTCATCCCAATGTATGAATAAATGAGTAAGAGAGGGAATTTGGGGATATATTTGGGAAGATTTGGGTCGAGAATGATTTTTGATATTTGAGAGGAAGTGGGAGGATAAGATGCCTTTTATTATGGAGGAGGAGTTGGACTCCTGTAATATTTTAAAAGAATAGAACCCCTCCAACATTGTTTTATTGAATGTGTATAAATAATGGTTAAAATTCTAGAATATGGAATATAGTGACTACATATGTCCATAAAAGGTATTTTGGGAAAGTCTATATGTCTTTTTGGGCCATAATGTTTTAGTTTAGTCCCTTATTAGCTTAATTTAACTGTAATCATTGTAATTAATTTTAATTAATTTCACAATTACTTTTGGTAAAAAAAATAAGTTGAAATTATTAGATATTATAAATTATTATGATTAAAAATATAGAATCAGTTGTTCAAAATTCCAAAAACAGAAGTGGGAGAGATTATTTTAAATCTTATCTCTTAGTCGGGTCGATAATATGGGTTTCTAATGTAAAAAAATTCAAAAGATTGCTTTGTTTTTATATTAATCTTCAATGTTAAATGGAATATAATGACATAAAATTTTTTTAATGATAACAATATTATCTAATTAAAATTTGAAACGAATTTTAAATATAATCCATCTATATAATTAAATTATATGAAAAATCAGTTTTGAATTAAAATCCAATATTTTCTATTATTCATGAAAAAATGAATCCTTACATAAAAATACCTAACATTTATCCTAATCTAATTTTTATGTTTATCTAAAAAATATGATGTTTATTTAGACATATTAAATTTATAAAATATAAAAAAATTGTATTTAAAATGGGTTCTCCATTGAAAGATAGTAAAACTACCTTAATAAAAATATTGGGTTTTACGTGTTAAATTGGTTTTATTCATATATTAGGCTTATAAAATATATTGTACTATTATAAAAAATATTTACTTGGATATATTACAAATATAATAAATTTAAATTACTTACTAATTTTAATTAATTTAATTTATTAGTAGTAAAACAACATTTTGAGCATAATAACTGTTTTCTATAGAAATACTCCCTTTTTATTCAATTGTTTCTTATATTAAATTATAAATAATATGAAACTAATTACTTCAGTTTATATTTTGTGAAAAAATATATTTACATAAGTTAGTTAATTCTATTTATAACCTCTAATTTAACATCTATATTATATCTTATAATATTAAATAATCATATTTTAATAATATATTATTTTTCGGCTAACCTCAGTCATGTGTGTTACACAAGACATTGAGGAAAGTCATTGTTGAATTTAATCCAAAATATCCTCAGTGTTCTGTGTGGAGAATGATAAAATTTTTGTTGTTTGTAGTTCGCAAAAGCCTAGCATAGTGCTTTAATATAAAATAAACTATTTTCATTGTCGTATGAAATGAAAAATATCAAAAAGTTTAAATTAATTCAAAAAAATAATTCAATAAATCTTGGGGAATTACATTATAACCCATTTAAAAGGAATTTCTCCCTAAAAATTCATCTATATAATTAAGGTTTTAAAACATGAATGTTCCTTTCTTAGAAACCCACCTCATAAAAATGAATATTAAATCATACCTTAAAAAGGGAAAGTTGGAACCATAATGGTTTCCCAAAGTAACTCATATCAAGATTAACATATAAGAGAACATAGGTGGGAAGTTGAAACTTGGACATAGAAGAGAAATATTACAATCATGTTCAAATGGAAAGTGATAGAGAACAAGGGCATAAGAAATTTGACAATCACAAAGCCATAAATCGATGATAACCTAAGGGATCTTCTAATTCAATAGAAAATAAAGTACTAGGAAATAATGTTTGGCTTAAAGATACTTTTTTATAATGTTAAATAAATTTCATGAAAATATATACTTGCATTATTTTAGGACAATTTAACCCTTTTTATTTTGTTGATACACTTCACCTCTAACTCTAAAAAAGAAGGTGTATTTTTCATTCATGAAGTACTAACAGATCATGAGACCCATGATATGCCATCCCATCAGTTATCATCGTTACAAAGTAGTTTTAACATTCTATAAAATATGAATAAATTATAATATGTATATATAACACATTAATATTACTAGAATCATCTTAAGTTTAACATTACCATTCTGTAAATGGTTAATCTTTCAACCCTTGAATTATATAATTCACTATTTATTTCTTATATAATCTCTTATCTTAAAAAAATTATAATCTCGGGTCCATACTTTTAATGATATAAGATAAAATGTGATTTTATTATTCCATAATTCATGTAAGGAAAGCTAATTACTTGAAATATCACCATATGATGAACAATAAGACATTCATATGGATTATTAATACAAAATCAAACATAAAATTCCCAAATAATGATGGGAAAATAAATAATACTTAATTATATTTGTTAAATTAATCCATCATGATAGAATAATATTTACATTTTTTTATTCAGAGGTTTTTGTGGCATATAATTCATATTCGTTCTTAGAATGGGGAACTTGTTAGCTTATTGTCCAAACTCCATGCAATTGAAAAACTGAAGTGTTTGAGTTACATTATGTGTTGAATTATCATTATTTTCTTCATCATCGAACATTATCCCATGATATCAACATTTAGTGAGTCGATGACCTTCCTTCTACAATTAAAAAATTTAGTAGTCCCGTTAAGACCATTCAATCCTTGTTTCGACCCACAATTTTTGCATAAATGGAGGCTCATTTTCTTTTCTCTATGGTTGTTAGATATTCTTTTGTACCCCTTATTTATTTTCTTGTCAAACCATTAGATTGATACAGAAATCCTAACTCAATTTTCACCTTTATAGAACATCTAAATAATTTTTCATAGAAGCTAATTTCACTTTTATCCAAGGCCTTTCGAAGACTATGTTTCAGACCACCAAATAATTGATCGATCTTTCTTCCAAGTTTAATGATAATAACTTAAGAGTACTACACAAGACTTGTAAATTTTTCTTCACAGGAATGAATTGATTCATCATCCTCCAACTTAAGATCTAGGAATTACATTTTTATTTTCATATAAAGTGACCAAGAAAAGTAATTATTAAAATATAAGTTCTTGAAATCATCCCAATCCATTGATTCAATTTCGTTTGTTGCCTCATATTATTGATTATAGTCCACCACTAATCTAATTCACATTATAACTGATAAACTACAAAAACGAATTTCTCATGTTATAAAAATTAGAGAATAGAAAATATATTTTTAGTGGTTCTGATGCATTATTCATCAACAAGTGGATCAGAATACCTGCTAAACGAAAGAGGATGTTTCCTCATAAAAAACACAATAGAACATTGTTTCTTCTTTTTCCCATTTTAAAGTCCATAATGTTTCATAGCTTGTGAAATTTGGGTGAGTATAGAAATAAGACATTTCATTCCTTCTCCAAAAGCATTTGGTTTCTCAAGAGTAAAATCACTTCATTCCCCATTTACATCTCCATTAATATGTCCTTTGTGTTCTAGCTATTGACTAAAACCAAAAGCTGTTTTTAAGAAACATTCATTATAATGAGGAACCTCATAATATTAAAAATACCCTCATATGGTGTCTAAATTTTGACACCTTATTTAATATTTGAAACATAGGTTTATACTAGGATACTCATGGACAGTATCTACTTAAATCTTTCATGATTGTTCAGGAAGAGTTTGTGAATTTCTATAGCATATCCCCGAGGACTATTATCATAGCAGTGTAGTAAGGCCCATTTTCATTCACCCAATTAACAAGAGTTAGGTATGGAAAATTTTCTCGATGTTTTTACCCCATGGTACATAGGATCCAGAGATTCAACCACATGTAGTATCCAAATAGTTATGTATTTCTTGGAAACCACTTACTATATCCAGTACCAAAATTAAAGGAAATATTCCTAAACATAAAATTATCCTTATACATAACATTTGATAAATCCCAAAAAAAATCCTTCGAAATTTACCTAGGGATATCACTTAATTTTTCTCATCCTAGTTTCTAATGGATGGATAATCTATCATTTAATACCAAATATATATACCCAAGATCAATATACATGGATATTACATCCTGTTAGATGAATATTTAGTACATTACAAAAATAAATGCCTGAGGACCATAATAGTTTAATGACTTTGGAAACATGGAAACCAAATCTTCTATCATGGTGAAAGATCTTGAACATCTCCCATAAATTTCTCCTCCTTTATTACTTATACCTAAAACCTTTTTTCATGACCTAAGAGAAGGAAACATAAGAATGGGGCGAGCTCGGATGCTCAGTCAGGGTAAACAAAGGAAATATGTAGCCATAACATGAACAAAATGGTATGAAAAAATAACATAACATTTGTAGACTATACCTTAAATATTAGAGACTATAATAAATATTGACATTTCATAAGGCATGAATCATAGTGAAATAAATAACATAATCCATGACATCATAACATACAAATAAAACATGGAATTTTGGAGAACATATATAAGTACCCTTTGTCAAGGCGGCATACCAAGGCCTTTATAAAATGTTAGGCATGGGTTAATCACCTATGTACCAAGTTCATAAATGGGAGTCCCTCCTGTGTACACTCTTGTTTTCGGATTGGGATGTCCACCAGTGTACCCGTTTATTTCGGGCATGGTATGTCCTCTCGTTTACCCTCTTGCTTCAGGATTGGGATGTCCTCCCATTAACCCTCTTGTTTCTAGATTGGGATATCCCCTCATTTACCACCTTATTTTGGTATTGTGATTTCCATCTATATACCCTATTGTTTTGAGCTTGGGATTCCCTCCCTTTTACTCTTTGAGATCATAAAACATTTATCATTACCCAATGAATTAGAGGGAGATATAGGTCTCACCCATCTCATAATTAAATCATACATTCTTGTGCCCAAAAATCATAATCAATCATATCATAACGCATGAAATTAAATGGGTATCATAGAAAAGTATTCATATCTCAACCCATGGAAAAAGATACAGGTTTCATAATCATTTCATCAAAATTATAACCCATGAAAAGTATTGTGTTTTAGAAGCATATAACCCATGAAAGAGAAATGAGTATCATAAACATCAATCCTTCAAGACAGAAACCATCTGGAGAAATTATATGAATGAAAACATTAAATCATTTCCATATAATGAAATGATTTACATAAATAGATTCCATCTTAGATGGAAAATAATTTTAGAAGATACTCTAAAACCATTTGTTGAGGAAAATATCATTTCATTTTTGAAAAAATTATTTTTAACACCACAAAATTGTTTAAACCCATTTTATTAGGAATGAAAATTATAAATAATTCATGAAAAAATTTTGAAAAAAAAATTTACTTCAATACTTATAAAAAAATCTTGAATTTTTTTTAAACCATTTTTCATTGAAATCCATTAAAATAGTCTAAAAATGTTTTTAAAACCTTCTTATTTTAAAATACTTTTAATCAAAAAAATTTGATAATATTAGAGGGAAAATTTATTCTTGAAAACAAAATAAATTTCAAATCATGTAAATTAATCTTCAAGGTAATTTTGGTCATGATGGGGTATAAACCTAAACACACCAAACATTCATTTTACACCTTATAATGTTTAGAAAGGTGCCTCAACTGGAAAAAGAAAAGAAGATTCATTATTAAAACCCTTTTTTTGTAACGGTAAAACATGGGTAAAAATGAATGGTAAAGATTATAGGAAAATAATTGAATATTTTTGGAAAACATTTAGAAGACATGGTTTTGGATGAACACATATTTCTAACCAAAGAGTGAGGTAACGTAATACTTTATTAAAAACCCATTATTAACTATCCTATGTACCAAAGAGTGGAAAAATGGTATGTATACTTGAATATATCATGAATAAACAGGGGATAATTAAATTCAAGAGTGTTATTGAGATATGCATCACAATATTTCACGAAATAAGGCATAATCATAAGAAATCATGAAAATGTGATGAGACAATTCAATAAACTATTATAAGTTGGTAACTTTGAACCATAATCCTAACGTAAGAAAATGAAATGAAATTAAGCATAAATTATCATTAAATTAAGGATATTCATAATTTAACATTTCAAGTGTATTTTATACCCCTTACATAAAAATATAGGTGCATAACATGACATGTGTCTCAAAGAAGGAATGTTGAGAAAAAGTTACATTACCGATTTGGTATCTTTTGAAACATAAACCCCGTGGTATAAAGATAATAAAAGGGTTATCTGAATACGTATAGATTTAATTATAATTTTAAATAATAAATTAATGGTCATTATATACACCAAAAAATAAGTGAGGGTTGAATGATGCATGTATCTTAATGAAATAAGGAGGGAGATGATATTCCATTACCTTGTGCCTTGACTCTCATCATACTCATTCAAAAATCTTGTAAAATAAATATAAATTTATTATACCTCTATCAAAGAACCATGTTGATAATTCTAATATAATATATTGTTTGATTATTGATTAATATTACCTTCTTGTTTACAATTCTATTTTAAGGCTTCACTTTGGATAATATCCGCTTTGTTTTTCACATGTGTCTTAATTTGTTATATCTTTGGTCCTCGTAATTATATCATTATTTAAATAATTTAAACCATGATTTCAATATAATTTATATTAATTATATGCTTATTATAATAATCCATATAATATATAATTATGAAATGGAATACACCATTCTTGGAGATGGAAAGTCATACCTATGCATGAACGCTATTTCCGTTTAAATGTCGCGTTGAAAGAAAGAAAGTAGAAGAAATATATGTATATAAAATTATATATATAATTATCAAATTATATTTATTATATCATATGTATACACTAAAACCATCTTTAATACATTTTATGAAGTGTATGAATGAATCATATCACTTTGAGGGGGTGGTAGTCCACACTTCCTCAAATGAAATTATTGCATTAACACGAAATGGTAATTATAAAAATATTTGTTATTAAATAATTAAATAAGCTTAAATATACAATGAATAAAATATATAATATAAATAAATAGGGTTTCTATCACAATTTCTACCATGAGAGGTGGTAAAGTTAAATTGAAAAATCATCATTTAGTGGGGCTGTAGTTCACCGTACAGGTAATCAATTTGATTGTTGCTGATTAGATGGATGTGTCTGTAAGTGTACATTGAAACCTTATTATAATAAAATTATAGTATATTTATAATTATTGTGTTTTAATACAACAATATAATAATAATATTTAAGGGAGTTGGTAAGGAAAATAAAAGGAATGAGTTTGAAGGAGGTTGTTACCTCTTGATCGGGTAGCTCCTTTTGGTTTGATACAAATGGATACCTTGGAAGAATTTATTCCTAATGGATGATTCAATGAAAAATTGTGGTATTATTGAGATGCATTTGGGTAGATTTTGGTTGATAAAAATTTACTTTAGAGGTGTGAGAATGTTAGAGGAGAGGAGGTTTTTTATAATGGAGGAGTGGAACTTTTGTAATATTTTAAAAGAAAAGAACCCCGCCAATATTTGTTTTTTTATGTGAAAAAATAATGGTCAAATGTATATTAGAGCGCGTATAGGGTCAAAATATGTCCAGAAAATGGATTTTGGACAAGTGTATAGGTTGTTTTCGGTCTTAATGTTGTGTTTTAGTACCTTATTAAGCATAATTTAACTTTTATCATTTTAATTAATTCTAATTACATTCACTAATACATTTTTTAAAAAACCAATTTTTCCTTATTATACATAATAAAATATTATCATTATAGATATGTTAACCATTTTTCTATGTTCCAAACAAAGAATTTTCAAAAATTAATTTAAATCTTATCTTACATTTGGATCAACTATGAGATTTTTTAAAGTAAAAACATTCAAATGTTATCTATGTTTTTATATTAAATTCGAAAGTAAAATTGATTATAATGAAATAAATTGTATTTAATTATAAAAATATTATCTAATTAAACATTTAATCTAATTTAAAATATAAATTAAACTTATAAATAAATTATATGAAATAGTTGTTTGGTAATAAAATCTGGTATTTTTATCTATTCATTAAAAAATGATTCGTTACCGAAAAACTCCAAAACCTCATCCTACACTAATTTTAATGTTTTTATTCCTTGTATGATATTTATTTTGACATATTAAATCTAAAAAAGTTCCTAAAATTGAATTTAAAATGGGTTCACCATTAAAAGTTGGTAAAACTACCTTAATTAAAATATTGTTGTTTATGGGTTAAATTTGTTTCTTCATATCTTATTCTTATAAAATCTATTGGATGACTATAGATAAATATTTACTAGGATATATTAAATATATATTACATTAATTAATTTAATTTATTAGTATTAAAACTACTTTGTGAGTATAATAATAGTTTTCTATAAAAATACCCCCTTTATATTAAACTAGTTCTTATATTCATTTTCAAAAAATATAAAACAATTTTTTTCATTTTATATTTTTTGAAAACCATATTTTTAGAAAATTTAGTTAATAATATTCATAACCCTTAATTTAACATCTTTTTTATATCTTATTATTAAATAATCATATTTTAATATTAGATTATTATTCTGTAAACCTCGGTCATGCATGTTAAGAAAGCCATTGAGGAAAGTCATTGTTCCGTTTAACATAAGCTAACCTAGGTGTTATGTGTTGAGAAATATAAAATTTAGGTTGTGTGTACTTCACATTATCCAAACATGGTTCTTTCATATAAAATACACTATTTATAGTGTTGCATGAAATGAAAAATATCAAAAATATTAAATTAATTTCAAAAAATATAATTCACAAAATCACAGGGTGTTATATCCTTTGAGAAATCATCACAGGAAATGAGATATAGTCTAGTGAGCTATGGGTCAAATGAGGTATAGGATCTAATAATATTTCATTTTCTATTTAATTCATCCATGATCCTTGGTACTGTACTGGGTATTGAATCACGAGAGGCGACAAGTTCTGTCATCCTAGTAATATATATTTTTAAATCCCCATCCCACATACATTTATTGTGCTCCTCGATACCTTCATCTAATTCTTTATTTACCTCACTTAATATCACCAAGAATTTTCAACAAATATCTCTTTCCATTATAGCTACATATCAATATCACCCTCTTTGGTATCCTATTGGATATGGCTTGAATGAAACTTCATCCATACCAGATAAACTATCTTCCCATAGAAATTATTCAATCTATGATCCACAATATGCACCAATAGTTCATCAAATGATGCATCTGAATGTAACTAGATATCCTCCGCATTGTCCAAATGATATATATTGGGTTGTTATCTCCTAAACTGAGATACATGAAATAAAATATGAATAAAATCATACTAATGAGGAATAGATAATTGGTTTGCTGCTTTATTGATCCAATTGATAATCTCTAATAGAACCTTGAACCTAGGTAATAAATTTCCTTTCTTCTGAATATAATTTTTTCTATGTTGATGTTACACTCTCAAGAAAGTTTAATCTCCCCCCCCCCTAACTACTAGGGTCGATGAAGTTTATTAGAATAAAATAATTTTCTTCTCTAAGTGGTCAAAAATTACTTCTCGATCAACTATATTTTCACGACCCATCCCAGGGGGTCCTGAGCCGCAATTCCCCAACCCCGCCTCCAATAGGCCACAGGCTGGTGAATAGCACCGAGTAGGCATGTTACTAACATGGGAGGAATTTCCTATAAACCTGTATACACGCACACACATCTCCAAGCTCACAATTATGAAAATTAAAAACTACTAAAAATTGAAATTCATGCATACACTAAAAATATCAACCAACTGAGTATGACAGTAAAGTAAATACAATAATTGTAAATCCCAGGGCCAAATGTATGATCCCACCAAAAGAGAGTCTGTAAAAAATTCCAACCAGTAAAGAAAGGTGATGGAACTGAAATCTGTAGCCGTAGGAACACACCTCGGCCTGTCTGATCTCACTAAGTACCGTCCGGTCTTGGTCCACTTAGAATCCTGTCAAATGCTTTCTCGTCTGCACAAGAAACGAAACGTGCAGGAAAAGCCCGTGCAGGGGTGAGTATAACAATACCTAGTAGGACACCCCGAAATCAGAAAGGAGTACAACAACGGAAATACCACAAAATAAAGGTACACTCAACTCTACATAGTATATGTTTACAGAACATATAACATGAATATCGAGATATACTCCTACACAAACAGCCATTGTGAAACCACCACTAAGATCTAGCTCGAAGATTCCACTAAGCACGTAACAAGGAGAACACACTCCTAGGTCTGAAGAAAGAGATAAAAAGTACACATTCTGGGAGAACACACTCCACAAGTACTTGAGAATACGAGGTTCAGATGAGGATCACAACCAATAGCTATTGGGTTATTCCAAAAACTCAGTCTGAACTAATCCGCTAAGTAGAGGATCGGCGCCCGGGTAAAACTAACTCTACCCACGGTTCAAAACCATGGGTATAGCCCCAAAAACCTTGGGTATAGCCTATACCCACAGTTTGGGGAACCGTGGGGCTGAGTGGCATCGCAATAGGGGTCTTAGGCTATCGCCACGGTTTTCCAAACCATGGGAATTTCCGCGTTCCACCCAGTTACACAGGTAGCATAGGGATTCCCCCAAGGTTTGAAAACCGTGAGGATTTATATCTCAAAAAGAATCAGCATGTGGGATTCGACCCTGGGACGCGACACTTGCAGAACACCGACTTTGACCAAGCGACCTATCGATTTATTCAGTATATATGTATATATTTATATAAATATATTAATATTTCCGCTTATCGAAAAATTATTCAGGTGAGAATCGAACTCACGACCTGGGTGAGAACACTACAGTGCCTAACCAACTGAGCTGAGATTATTTTGTCTAAATATGAATACTTATATTTACTTATATTATCTAAACTTATTTATAAGAAAAAATAATTGACCGAGATTAGAACACCGAACCAGTGACCTGCCGAAGGAGGAGCCTCGCCGAACCAACCAACTAATCTACATTGATTTTATTGTTTTGTATTTCTATCCGCCTAATTAAATTAATCCAAATCCTATTCCCGCCAATTTGTTTTCATTGTACCGTGTAATATTTCCCCCTCATTATGGTGGGAAAGATATAATCACTATTCTCTATAACCGTGGGTATAACTCATCAAAAAAAATACCCCAATACCCACGGTTTTGAAGAACCGTGGGTATAGGTCTTCGGAAAAAACTCTATACCCACGGTTTGGCCAAAACTGTGGGTATATGTCTTAAAAAATACACATATACCCACAGTTTTCGAAAACCATGGGTATAGGGGTACCGTATACCCACAGTTTTTTGCAAAACCCTGGGTATAGGCCCATTTTCTAGTAGTGGATCCTTTGTGTTCTTGCTATTGACAAAAACCAAAAGCATTGATTAAGAAACATTTATTATAATGAGGAACCTCATAATATTAAAAATACAATTATATGATGTCTAAATTTTGACACCTTATTTAATATTTGAAACAAAGGTTTATACTAGGATACTCATAGATAACATCTACTTAAATCCATCAGGATTTTTTATGAACAGTTTGTGAATTTCTATAGCATATCCCCCAGGACTGTCAACATAGGGGTGCAGTAGGGCCCGTTTTCATTCACCCAATTATCCAGAGATAGGTATGAAATATTTTCTCGACGTTTTTACCCCATAGTACATAGGATCCAGAGTTTTAACCACATGTACTTTCCAAATAGTTATGTATTTCTTGGAAACCACTTACCATATCCATTACCAAAATTAAAGGAAATTTTCCTAAACATAAAATTATCCTTATACTTAACCTTTGATAAATCCCAAAACATATCCTTTTAAATTTACCTAGGAATCTCACTAACTTTTTATCATCCTAGTTTCCAATGGATGGCTAATCATTTCCTTTCATACCAACTATATATACCCAAGATTAACATACATGGATATTACATCCTGTTAGATGAATATTAAGTACATTACAAAAGTTAATGCCTGATGACCATAATAGTTTTATGCCTTTGGAGACATGGAATACAAATCTCCTATCTTGGTGAATTGAAAATCTCACATAAGGTTATGCACCTTTATTATTTATACCTAAAAACTTTTTTCATGACCTAGGAGGAGGAAACATAAGAAAGGGGTGAGCTCGGATGCTCAATCAGGGTAAACAAAGAAAATATATAGCCATAACATGAAAAAAATGGTATGAAACAATAACATAACATTTGTAGATTATACACTAAATATTAGAGACTATAATAAATATTGACATTTCATAAGGCATGAATCATAATGAAATAAATAACATAAGCCATGACATCATAACATACAAACAAATCATGGAATTTTGGAGAACATATATAAGTACCCTATGTCAAGGCGGCCTACCAAGGCCTTTATAAAATGTTAGGCATGAGTTAATCACCTATGTACCTAATTCAGGCATGGGAGTACCTCCTCTGTACACTCTTGTTTTGGGACTGTGATGTCCACTAGTGTACCCGTTTATTTCAAGCTTAACATGACCTCTTGTTTACCCTCTTGCTTCAGGATTGGCATGTCCTCTCATTTACCCTCTTGTTTCTAGATTGGGATATCCACTCATTTACCGCCTTATTTTGGTATTGGAATTTCCATCTGTGTACCCTATTGTTTTGAGCTTGGGATTCCCTCCCTTTTACTCTTTGAGCTCATAAAACATTTATCATTACCCAATGAATTGAAGGGAGATATAGGTCTCACCCATATCATAATGAAATCATACATTCTTGTGCCCAAAAATCATCATCAATCATATCATAACGCATGAAATTAAATGGGTATCATAGACATGTATTCATATCATAACCCATGGAAACAAATACAGTTTTCATAATCATTTCATCAAAATTATAACCCATGAAAACTAGTGGGTTTAGAAGAATATAACCCATGAATGAGAAATGAGTATCATAAACATCAATCCATCAAGACATAAACCATTTGGAGAACGTATATGAATGAAAACATTAAATCATTTCCATAGAAAGAAATTATTAACATAAATAGATTCCATATTAGATGGAAAATAATTTTAAAAGATCCTCTAAAACCATTTGTTGAGGAAAATATCATTTCATTTTTGGAAAATTTATTTTTAGGACCATAAAATATTTTAAAACCCATTTTCTTGGGAATGAGAATTATAAATAAATAATTAAAAAAATTTGAAAGAATATTACTTAAATACTGTTAAAATAATCTTGAAAATATTATTGAAACCATTTTCCTTGAAAACCATTAAAATAGTCTGAAAATGTTTTAAAAACCTCTTTATTTTAAAATACTTTAAACAAATAATTTTGATAATATTAGGGGGGAAATTATTTTTGAAAACAAAATAAATTTTAAATCATGTAAATTGATCTTGAAGGTAATTTTGGTCATGATGGGGGATAAACCTAAACACACCAAACATTCCTTTTACACCATATAAAGATTAGAAAGGTGCCTCAACCGAAAAAAGACAAGAAGATTCAATATTAAAAACCGTTTTGTTTGTATTGGTAAATCATGGGTAAAAATGAATGTTAAAGATAATAGAAAAATAATTGAATATTTTTGTAAAACATTTAGAAGACATGGTTTTGGATGAACACATATTTCTGACCAAAGAGTGAGGTAAAGTAATACTTTATTAAAAATCCATTGTTAACTATCTTATGTACCATAGAGTGGAAAAATGGTACGTATACTTGAATATATCATGAATAAATAGGGGATAATTAAATTCAAGAGTGTTATTGAGATATGTATCACAATATTTCACCAAATTAGGCATATTCATAAGAAATCATGAAAATGTGATGAGACTACTTCAATAAACTATTAAAAGTTGGTAACTTTGAACCATAATCCTAATGTAAGAAAATGAAATGAAATTAAGCATAATGTATCACGAAATTAAGGATATTCATAATTTAACATTTCAAGGGTATTTTATACCCCTTATATAAAAATATAGGTGCATAACATGATTTGTGTCTCAAAGAAGGAATGTTGAGAAAACAATTAACTTACTGATTTGGTATCTTTTGAAACATAAAACCCATGGTAGAAAGATAATAAAAGGGTTATTTGAATACATATAGATTTAATTATAATTTTAATATAATAAATTAATGGTCAGTATATACACCAAAAAAATAATTGAGGGGTGAATAATGCATGTATCTTAATAAAATAAGTAATGAGATGATATTCCCTTACCTTGTGTCTTGACTCTCATCGTACTCATTCAAAAATATAGTAAAATAAATGTAAATTTATTATACCTCTATAAAATGACCTTGTTGTTATTTATAATACAATATATTGTTTGATTATTGATTAATATTACCTTCTTGTTTACAATTCTAATTTAAGGCTTCACTTTGGGTAATATCCGCTTTGTTTTTCGCATGTGTCTTAATTTGTTATATCTTTGGTCCTCATAATTATATCATTATTTAAATAATGTAAACCATGATTTTAATATAATTTAAATTAATTATATATTTTTTATAATAATCCATATAATATATAATTATGAAATGGAATACACCGTTCTTGGAGATGGTAAGTCATACGTATGCATGAACGCTATTTCTGTTTAAATGTCGTGTTGAAAGAAAGAAAGTAGAAGAAATATATGTATATAAAATTATATATATAATTATCAAATTATATTTATTATATCATATGTGTACACTAAAACCATCCTTAATAAATTTCATGTAGTGTATGAATGAATCATATCACTTTGAGGGGGTGGTAGTCCACACATCCTAAAATGAAATTATTTCATTAACACGAAATGGAAATTATAAAAATATTTGTTGTAAAATAATTAAATAATCTTAATGAAACAATGAATATAATATATAAAATAAATAAATAGGGTTTCTATCATAATTTCCACCATGAGAGGTGGTATAGTTAAATTGAACAATCATCGTTTAGTGGGGTGGTAGTTCATTGTACACATAAACAATTTGATCGTTGCTGATTAGATGGATGTGTCTGCAAGTGTAAATTGAAACCATATTATAATAAAATACTAGTATATTTATAATTAATGTGTTTTCATAAAATAATAGATTAATAATCTATAAGGTAGTGGGTAAGGAAAATAAAAGGAATGAGTTTGAAGCAGGTTGTTACCTCTTGATCGGGTAACTCCTTTTGGTTTGATACAAATGGATTCCTTGGAAGGATTTATTCATAATGGATGCATCAATGAAAAATTGTGGTATTATTGAGATCTATTTTGGTAGATTTTGGTTGATAAAAATTTACTTTAGAGGTGTGTGAATGTGAGAGGAGAGGACGTCTTTTATAATGGGGGAGGAGTGGAACTTTTGTAATATTTTAAAAGAAAAGAACCCCACCAATATTTGTTTTTTTGAAGTGGAAAAATAATGGTCCAAAGTATATTAGAGGGAGTATAGGGTCAAAATATGTCCATAAAATGGATTTTGGACAATTTTATAGGTTTTTTGGGCCTTAATGTTATGTTTTAGTACCTTATTAAGCATAATTTAACTTTTAATATTGTAATTAATTTTAATTACATTCACTAATACTTTTTTTAAACCAATTTTTCCTTATTATACATAATAAATTATTATCATTATAGATATTTAAACCATTTTTCTATATTCCAAACAAATAATTTTCAAAAATTAATTTAAATCTTATCCTACATTTGGATCGACTACGAGAGTTTTTAAAGTAAATACATTAAAATGTTATCTATATTTTTATATTAAATTCAAAAGTAAAATTGATTATAATGACATAAAATGGATTTAATTATAAAAATATTATTTGATTAAACATTTAATATAATTTAAAATATAATTTAAAATTATAAATAAATTATATGAAAAATTTGTTTGGTAATAAAATCCGGTGTTTTTATCTATTCATTAAAAAATGATTCCTTACTGAAAAATTCCAAAAATTTATCCTACACAAATTTTTATGTTTTTTTCCATATATGATATTTAATTTGACATATTAAATCTATAAAAGTTCCAAAAATTGGATTTTGACTGGGTTCACCATTAAAAGTTGGTAAAACTACCTTAATTAAAATATTGATTTTTATGTGTTAAATTTGATTGTTCATATCTTATTATTATAAAATATATTGGATGATTATAGAAAAATATTTACCAGGATATATTACATATATATTACATTAATTAATTTAATTTATTAGGATTAAAACTACATTGTGATTATAATATTAGTTTTCTATAAATATACCCCTTTTATATTAAACTAGTTCTTATATTCTTTTTTAAATAATATATAACAAAATAGTTAATTTTATATTGTTCAAAAACCGTATTTTTAGATAAGTAAGTTAATAATATTCATAACCCTTAATTTAACATCTTTTTTGTATCTTATTATATTAAATAATCATATTTTAATAATATATTATTATTCCGTAAACCTCGGTAATGCATGCTAAGCAAGGCATCGAGGAAAGTTATTGCTCCATTTAACATAAGCTAGCCTAGGTGTTATGTGTTGAGAAATATAAAATTTAGGTTATTTTTACTTCACATTATCCCAACATAGTTCTATCATATAAAATACACTATTTATATTGATGCATGAAATAAAAAATATCAAAAATATTAAATTAATTTCATAAAATATAATTCACAAAATCACAGGGTGTTGTATCCTTTGAGAAATCATCACAGAAAATGAGATATAGTCGAATGAGATATGGCTCAAATGATGTATATGATCGAATAATATTTCATTCCCTATTTAATTCATCCAAAATCCTTGGTACTGTACTGGAGATTAAATCACGAGAGGCGACATGTTCTGTCATCCCAGTAATGAAAATTTTTAAATCCCCAGCCCACATACTTTTATTGTGTTCCTCGATACCTTCATTATAACGCCCCGACCCCATTTACCCAGAGTCGGTGCATTATTACATAACATTGTCATTATCACAAGAAATATCAAATCTCGAAACACCGATTAGTTTTGTAGCCTTAGAAACACTAGATATATTCATAAAGATTTACATTACATCATAAAAATGAAAACTACAACTACATAGTCTCCATAGTCCACACTCTTATCCCCTCATACTATCCCTACAGGTCATTCATTATTTACTTCTTCACATCCTGGGAAAGATAAAACATAGAAAAGGGGTGAGCTCAAATGCCTACTAAGGATAACAATATAGCTGAAACTTTCATAAATAAGAATAAACATTTATGGAAATGTATAACTAAAAAAATCCTTTTTAAACTTGAACTTCAACATAGTTTGGCGAAAATAAAATGAAATAATGCCATTTACTTATTCACATTGATATTCTACTAATCTAATAATCACATGCAATATCAATAACCACTTTCATAATGATAGAATGCATAACGCCAGACTATCATAACCACATAGCCAAGGCCTCGTGCCAAGACTATAAATAAGATTTTTCCAAGGCCTTGTGTCAAGACACTAGTTTGTCTCATGAGACCTACCGATGCATCGAGGAGCTATATCGGGCTCCACCCATCACATATTAAGTCCAATGCATTCCTATATGAAAAGGTTTAAACATAACATAAACATTCGTATTAAAACTAGCATAAGAAATGTAAATACTTCATCCATAAACCATGAATGGTATAAAAATATTACATCCATAGTCAAACATATCAAAAATCCTTCAATACAATATTGAAGTTTTGTATCATAATAAATCAACTTCAAATAAGCGTAAAATCCATCAAAGGATGTTGACATAGATGAAATCAACACTCTTTTTAGAGAAATATATCTTTCTATTTTGAAATCATTTAAGAGTCATATATTTATAAAATATAACATTTTCTTTGAAAATATTCGTATAAGCATTTAAGGTAAGCTTCGATGATTTTATAATGGTGAAAAATAGCCGCACCCACCGTATAAGTTAAAAAACATTCATACCTTAATTCTGTCAAAAAGGTTAAAAATGACCTTTTTTGGAAAACGACCGAAATATTCCTTTATAAACCCCTTATAAAAGTCAACAAGGGTATAAATGACTTTAACCCATAGTAAAAATGTTTTGAAATACATTTTTAAGAAACATGGATGTGGATGATTAAGAAGTCCTAGTAGATTATTACATATAAACAACCTCGGATAATGAAGAGAATGTGAAATAAACCCTTACCTTGTAATTTTCCTTGTTTGGGGTAGGTTAACATCATGTATAATGGTGAAATAATTTTTATTAAATTATACAAGAATCATATATATTATTATGTTATCATATATGATCTTTAAACATTTATTTGTTAATAATATCTTAGTATTATCGTCGTTTCGGGTGTTAACTTACTCGTTTTATTTTATATGTTTTGTTACGTAAGCCATGTTTATCATGGATAAGTTGTATCTTATTCATATCCAGAATGATATGAAGTCTGTAAAAATTATTTTTAAATCATCAAATGATAATTATACTTGAATGGATACGATGGAGAATGAATCTCATCACGTTCATGGAGACAGTAATCCGTACGTACGCACGAGCGACAATATCATTCTTTTGATATTAAAATAATATATAATTGGATGGTATATAATATATACAGAATCATTATCATGTTATATTTATTATTTACATGAATTAAAAATCATTATTATACCCATCCAAATAATAATATATTGAATAACAATTACACCACGACGTGGAGACAGTAAGTCATACGTACGCACGTATGGTGACATGTCATTCAAAGGATGGATAGAATAATGAATATGGTTGTACCATATTTATAATAATATTAAAGTATATAGGAGATAATGGATTCATTATTTTAGAATGGGAATAACAAATAAAGAAGAAGTGGAAGAAGTAAGGAACTAGAAAAGGGTGGTGAAATCATTACCTCTTCTTCGGGTTCTTCCTTTTGATTTGATCAAAAGGGCTCCTTAGGTTGGCTTTACGACTAAAGTAATTCCTCTAGGATGAATTGAGGATCTTTTAGAGAGTATTTTTACAGGGATTGGCCTAACCAAAAGGCTTTGAAGGTGTTAATTAATGATAAGGAGGAGTGCCCTTTTATAAGAGGGGTGAGGGGCACCTTTGGAAAAGCTAGAAATATTATTTTATAATAAATTCATATTCGGATTCTAATGTCTCCAAAGTGTATTATTTAAAGTTTAAGGTGGGTATGGGTGGAACAAAACTCAACCAATAGAATTTAGATAGGTTTGGGTCATTATATTATCTTCATCTTTTAGTTTTAACTCTTAGTTAATTCGTTTGACACTTACCATGTCACATTGAATTTTTATATTATATAGTTAATAAACATAATATATACCTCCAAGAGACCCCAAAGTGGTCCATTAATGATATAACTATCATGATATAAGTATATTGGCCGAACCATAAATTTTTAGGAATTGAATATAAATTAATAATATAATATTTGTTTTAAAAACTCTTTTATGTCAATTTTGACACATTCAATAGTTGATTTTTTGTAAAATTCATAACAGAATTATTACTTCGCAAAAAGTTAATAAAATCATTACTAACATGTCATATTAACCTAGAAAATTATTTTAATTCATAAAAAGTCTCAAATTATATTTATTTGGGTATTTATAATATCAATTATTTTAATGTTTCACTATTATGGTAATTATTGCATCATTATTGTGTCATAAATAAATTATATTATATGATGTTTAAAAATTATTTATAAAATATAATTATGTAGGAAATATTTTTATCTTTCTAATGAATAGTTATAGTATAAAATCCAACATATATAACCCTATGTAAAAACTGTTTTTCTAAAAGATATATTCTTATGACATTTTTGTATTTATTTTAACTTAATTAAAATAATGTGTCCCTGTCACCTAAAAGTGGCTCCATGGGGTCCCAAAATCGACCCAAAGATACCCAGGATCAGAAATGTATCCACCAATAAGGTTAGGGCACGTTTTAGGGTAATTTAGTATTATTACTATATTATTTTTTAACCCTTATTTACCGGATTCACCCTTTAACCATGGTAAATAAAATATTTACCGAAGTAATTATTCAAAATGTATAAAAATAAGAGTTACCTATTTACACAATTTGTACATCCTGATTCCAAATATGGAATCCATTTTTTCAAATTCAAAACACAGAATTGGCAAAAATTAATTTAAATTTAATTCATGTTGTCAAAACAAAAAGCGTGTTTTTAAAATATAATAACTATCAAAAGATTGATACTTGTTTATGTCCGGTTTAATTGTGAAATTATGTCCAATGACCAAAATTGTTTTAAATGGTAAAAATATATTCTAAATATACTTTAAAACCACTCAAATTCATAATTTATTACTATTAATTATTTTGATTAAAAAAGTTGTTTTTAATTAAAATTTAGTAATTTTCACAATTCATCAAAATATTAAAGTTATCCGAAAAGTACCAAAATTTCACCATAGGCTAAATTCGATACTCCGAATCCAAAAATGAAGTCCATTTTGAGAGATAAAATTTATAAACTTTTAAAAAGTAGTTATTACTATTCATAATGACTAGTTTGATTAGTTGTGGTGTGTTAGAACTCGATGTTGCGTACAACACACGCTATTGAATTATTCAAAGGGAAACGTACCATAGAAGCTTGGGGAGTTACATTCTCCCCTCCTTCAAATAATTTCGTCCTCAAAGTTTCTAGAATACTAGCTCATGAAAAGACCCAGGTGTTTCTTCATCATATGTTCCTTGGGTTCCCACGTTTCCTCTTCCATCTTATGGTTTCTCCACAAGACTTTTACCAGACGAGTCGTCCGGTTTCTTAGTACTTGTTCTCTCATATCAATAATCTTGACGGGCTCTTCGCAATAAGACAGATCAGGTTCCAGTTCTAATTCCTCATAGGTGAGTACATGTGTTGGGTCAGGCATCTATTTCCTCAATAGTGACACGTGGAACACATCGTGAACTTCGGAGAGACTTGGCGGCATTGCCAATTGGTAAGCTACAGCCCCAATTCGTTCTAAAATTTCGAAAGGTCCGATATACCTGGGACTCAATTTACCTTTCTTACCAAAACATATGACTCCCTTCCATGGACATACCTTCAGGAAAACATGATCACTGACTTGAAATTCCAAATCCTTCCATCGATTATCTGCATAGCTCTTCTGCCTACTTTGAGCTGCTTTGATGTGGTTTTGGATTACCTTCACCTTTTCCATCGTTTCCTCCACCAGTTCTGGGCCTACAAGTTTTCTTTCACCAACATCATCCCAACAGGTTGGTGTGCGGCATCTTTTTCCGTATAACGCTTCATATGGTGCCATATGAATACTCAAATGGAAGCTATTGTTATATAAAAATTCTAACATAGGTAATTATTGATCCCACATACCCTGAAAGTCAAGTGAGCAGGATCTCAACATGTCTTCTAAGGTTTGAATAGTTCGTTCTGATTGTCCATCTTTGTTAGGGTGGTAGGCAGTGATCAAATGAAGTTTAGTATCCAAGTCTTTCTGAAGACTTTTCCAGAATCTTAAAGTAAAATGGGGATCACGATCAGAAACAATCGATAGGGGCGCTCCATGAAGTCTAAAAACTTCATTAATATATTTTCTTGTTAGACGTTCCAGTGGTAAATCTACTCTTATAGTAAGAAAATGTGCTTACTTGGTAAGACGATCAACAATAACCCATATTGCATCATTCCATCTAGGAGTCTTTGGTAGTCCCTTGACAAAGTCCATCGTGATATTATCCCATTTCCACTCAGGTATGGGAATAGGTTTCAATACTCCACCAGGCTGTTGCCTTCCAGCTTTCACTTGTTGACAAACCATACATCTTGACACAAAATCGGAAATCTCCCTCTTCATTTTGTCCCACCAAAAATGTTCATTCAAATCTCTATACATTTTGGTGCTCCCATGGTGTATAGAGAAATTGGTACTATTAGCATCATCCATCAATTCCCTTTTTAGATCAGGTATATCAGGAACACAAAGTATCTTCCCAAATTTCAAAATTCCATCTTCATACACAAAGTCTCTCAACCTCCCATCATTCACAGCTTTAATCTTATTTTTAAATTCTTCATCATCGGTCTGAGAAATCTTAATCCTTTATAGTAAAGATGGTTTGGAAACCATTTGAAAAATCATTGATGTTTCACCTTCCCTAGTTATTCCCATGTTCATCTTCAATAGATCCATGAAAATTGGATCCCTTTCAATTCTCATATTGTTGAAAACTCCAGGGTCTTTTCTGCTCAAAGAATCTGCCACCTTGTTTGCTTTCCCCGGGTGGTAGTGTATCGTAAAATCATAATCCTTGAGTAATTCAAGCCATCTTCCTTGCCTCATATTGAGTTCTTTTTGTGAGAAAATATACTTCAAACTCTTGTGATCAGTATAAATCTCACATTTTTCACCATAGAGGTAGTGCCTCCATATCCTCAAAGAAATGATCACAACTACTAACTCGAGATCATGAGTATGATAGTTTTGTTCATGAATTTCAACTATCGTGATGCATAGGAAATAACACTATCATTCTTCATAAAGACACAACCAAGTCCTTTCTTTGATGCATCATTATAAATAACTAACCCATCATTCCCCGATGGTAGAGTCAATAGAGGAGCATTGACTAATCTTCTCTTCTGTTATTTAAAACATTCTTCACACTCTTTTGTCCAAACAAATTTAACCCCTTTACGTGTGAGCTTTGTTAATGGGTTAGCCAACCGGGAAACATTCTGGATGAAACGTCGATAATAACCTGCTAAACCAATAAAACTATGTACCTCAGTTATACTCGTCGGTGCAGGCCATTCTTGGATTGCCTTGGTCTTAGAAGGATCAAAATAGATTCCATCTTTAGAGACAATGTGGCCATGAAAAGAAATCTCATGAAGCCAGAATTCACACTTGTTAAACTTCCCATATAATTCATGTCTTCTCATTGTCTTCAGGATAATGCGCAAGTGATTTTCATGATCTTCGTAGTTTTTTGAGATACCAATATATCATCAATAAATAAGATCACAAATTCATCAAGATATTCCATGAAAACTCTATTCATTAGATCCATGAATACATAGGGTGCATTAGTCAATCCAAAAGGCAGTACTGTAAACTCATAATGCCCCTACCTAGTTCGAAATGCTGTCTTCGGAATGTTTTCCTTCTTCACACACAACTGATGGTATCCAGATCAAAGGTAAATCTTTGAAAAGTATTGATCTCCATGCAGCTGGTCAAATAAATCATCAATGTGAGGTAGGGGATACTTGTTCTTTATTGTTATAGCATTGATTTCCCTATAGTCGATAAATAACCTCATAGATCCATCTTTCTTTTAAACAAAAAGAATAGGGGCTCCCCATGGAGAAACACTAGGGTGAATAAATCTCTTATTACTCAATTCCTCTAGTTTTTTCTTTAGTTCATCTAATTATACAGTGGCCATTCTATAAGGGGTCTTCGATATAGGCAATGATCCATGAATTTAATCAATGGAAAACTCAACTTCTCATTCTGGAGGATGTCCAGTTAAATCTTCCGGAAACACATCTACATATTCTTTCACAATAGGTACGTCCTCTATTTGAACATTCCTTTCCTCATGCACTATAATTTCATTCTCTTCCTCCCCAATAATTTAATATAGATGAGCTACTGGGGGTGGATCTAGAGAAGAATTAGGTGGTGACAATTCTGCTGTAAAGATAAGGTGTTCCTTATCATCATCATCAAAAATCATAACCTCCTTCTTCTTACAATAAATCTTCGCATCATGGTCCAAAAGACAATTCATACTGAGGATTATATCAAACTCAATCATAGTTATGATGATGAGATCAGCAGATAAGGAACATTTATGTGCTCTAATGGGGAATGATTCACAAAACTTTGTTGCAATGACACTTCCCTTAAGAGTATTAACTGACAACTCCCTTGTTAAATCAAATTGGAAATATCTAATTTTCTTAGAAAACTGGGACGATATGAAACAATTCGATGATCCAGAATCAAATAATGCATTTTCTAACATTGTGGAAACCATTAAATTACCTGCCACCATGTCTTTCGGAGCTTCTACCTCAGTAGTAGTGATAGCATAATCTTGGCCTTGATCCCTTGGCCTTTTCTGAGGTAAGTTCATCTGACTCTTAGGACATACATTTGCATAATGTCCCATTTCCCTGTAATTATAGCACTGAATATTGGTAGCTTCCTTCTTCCCTTTGCAATCACGATATTGGTGGCCTTTTTCACCACACTTGTAACAGACTCCCATTCCTTTTAAGAAAGTATCGGGGTGTTTCTTCCCACATTTACTGCATGACGGATATTCAACTTTTCCCTTAATCCCCTTATTTCCATTCCCAGATTTATCGGCAGATCTCTTATTCTCTTACTTTACCTTAAAGTTATATGACTTAGAGAATTTTTCTCTGTCTTAATAGCACATTAGACAATTTCTTCATATGACGAGAAGGATTGTGAGACTAATGGTCAACAGAGAAATGGTTTTAACCCATCAAAGAAACGATCAATCTTACTTCTTGGGTTACGTATATAATCTCCAGCATACCTTTCTAACATTGTAATGTTAGCCTCATACATTGTGACATTCTCATCCTCCTTTTGTCTCAGACTCAAGAATTTTCCTTTCCATGTCTACTCAATGGTCACGAGGAAAGTATTTTTCTAAAAAAATATCTTTGACTCCCTTTATTCCATAGTTGATACTTCATCATCTTCCTTCATGTTTTGAATCAATGACCACCATTGATCAGCATCTCCAGTGGGGTGGTAAACTGCCATGATAACTTTTTCCTTTTCACTACATCCCAAAGCCTGAAATATTTTCTCTAGGGAACTTATCCATTTCTCAGCTACCAATGGATTTGTACTCCCATTGAAATTTGGTGGTTGTTGCCTCATGAATCTATCTAACAATGATCCTCCACGCTGCAGATCAGGGTGATCCATACAGGTAAGGTTATTATTCATAACCTAAGTGAGTTGTCCCAGTATGGTGATTAGCTGACCGACACCAGTTGCATCACCAACTCCACTATAATTATCTTGAGCAAAAGGGCAATCCCTACATGGAGTGCGTGCATTGATACGGTTTCCATTCCTTCCACTAGGCGCCATTTCTAAACAATGGCATAAACTAGATCAGTTTATGAATCAAAATACATAATTCCATACTTATAAAACACTTAACATAAATTGAACTATTTATGGATATAATCCATAATCATAAAAATGTTTTTTTTGAGAAAGTATTTACTCATAAACAATTCATAATGATTTGTAAATAAAATGAGAGTTATCCTATGCATATCCCTCGGGAGTGTCGTAACCAAGAGTGCAGCAAGGCCCGTTTTTGGGCCCCAGTTCTCGTTCGAGTCTAGCTCAAAGCGTTGTTTTTGGGTTTTACCCCTAGATACATATGTGCCAGAGCCACCTCTACCCGCTCTTATCCAGAAAGGGATATATTTCTCGGAAAACTCACAAAATATATACAATACCAAATTTCTAGGAAGTTATTCTATACTAATCTTCAAAGTCCATATTAGGTCTATGTGCTCTAATCAGAGTTTATCTAAATCAAGCTTCCATGTTTTGTACAAAACCTCCCTCTGATACCAACTGTAACGCCCCGACCCCAGTTACCCAGAGTCAGTGCATTATTACATAACATTGGCATGATCACAAGAAAGATAAAATCTCAAAAGACCGATTAGTTTAGTAGCCTTGGAAACACTAGATATACTCATAAATATTTACATTACATCATAAAAATGAAAACTACAACTACATAGTCTCAATAGTCCACACTCTTATCCCCTCATACTATCCCTGTAGGTCATACATAATTTAATTCTTCACATCCTGGAAAAAATAAAACATAGAAAAGGGGTGACCTCAAATGCCCAGTAAGGATAAAAATATAGCAGAAACTTTCATAAATAAGAATAAACATTTATGGAAATGTATAACTAAAACAAAATCCTTTTTAAACTTTAACTTAAACATAGTATAAAAAAAATAAAATGAAATAATTCCATTTACTTATTCACAAGAATATTCTACTAATCGAATAATCACATGCAATATCAATAACCACTTTCATAATGATGGAATGCATAATGCCAGACTATCATAACCACATAGTCAAGGCCTCATGACAAGACTAAAAATAAGATTTTTCCAAGGCCTTGTTCCAAGACACTAGATTGTCTCATGAGACCTACCGATACATCGAGGAGCTAGAGCGGGCTCCACTCGTCACATATTAAGTCCAATGCATTCCCATATGAAAATGTTTAAACATAACATAAACATTCGTATTAAAACTAGCATAAGAAATGTAAATACATCATCCACAAACCAAGAATGGTATAAAAATAATACATCCACAGTCAAACATATCACAAATCCTTCAATACAATATAGAAGTTTTTTATCACAATAAATCAACTTCAAATAAGCGTAAAATCCATCAAAGGATGTTGACATAGATGAAATCAAAACTCTTTTTAGAGAAATATATCTTTCTATTTTGAAATCATTTAAGAGTAATATATTTATAAAATAAAACACTTTCATTGAAAATATTATTATAATAATTTAAGGTAAGCTTCGGCGATTTTATAACGACGAAAAATAGCTGCACCCGCCGTATAAGTTAAAAAAACATTCGTACCTTAATTCTGTCAAAAAGGTTAAAAAGGACCTTGTTTGGAAAATGACAAAAATATTCCTTTATAAACCACTTATAAAAGTCAACAAGGGTATAAATGACTTTAACCCATAGTAAAAATGTTTTTAAATACATTTTTAAGAAACATGGATGTGGATGATTAAGAAGTCCTAGTAGATCATTACGTATAAACAACCTCGAATAATGAAGAGATTGCGAAATAAACCCTTAACATGTACTTTTCCTTGGTTGGGGTAGGTTAACCTCATGTATAATGGTGAAATAATTGTTATTAAATTATAAAAGAACAATATATATTATTATGTTATCATATATGATCTTAAAACATTTCTTTGTTAATAATATCTTAGTATTATCGTCGTTTTGGGAGTTAATTTACTCGTTTTCTTTTATATGTTTTGTTACATATGCCATGTTTTTCAAGGATAGGTTGTATCTTATTCATATCCAGAATGATATCAAGTCCTTAAAGATTATTTTCAAATCATCAAATGATAATTATACTTGAATGGATACGATAGAGAATGAATCTCATAACGTTTGTGGAGACGGTAGTCCGTACGTACGCACGAGCGACAATATCATTCTTTTGATATTAAAATAATATATAATTGGATGTTATATAATATATACATAATCATTATCATGTTATATTTATTATTTACAAGAATTTAAAATCATTATTATACCCATCCAAATAATAATATATTGAATTACAATTACACCACGACGTGGAGACGGTAAGCCGTACTTACGCACGTATGGTGACATGTCCTTCAAAGGATGGATAGAATACTGAATATGGTTGTACCATATTTATAATAATATTAAATTATATAGGAGATAATGGATTCATTATTTTAGAATGGGAATAACAAAGAAAAAAGAAGTGGAAGAAGAAAGGAACTTGAAAAAGGGTGGTGAAATCATTACCTCTTCTTCGGGTTCTTCCTTTTGATTTGATCAAAAGGTCTCCATAGGATGGCTTTATGACTAATGTAATTCCTCTAGGATGAATTGAGGGAAGTTTAGAGAGTATTTGGGAAGGGATCGGCCGAACCAAAAGGCTTTGAAGGTGTGAATTAATGATAAGGAGGAGTGCCCTTTTATAAGAGGGGTGAGGGGCACCTTTGGAAAAGCTAGAAATATTATTTTATAATAAATTCATATTCAGTTTATAATGTCTCTAAAGTGTATTATTTAACGTTTATGGTGGTTATGGGTATAAAAACACTCAACCAATAGAATTTAGATAGGTTTGGGTCATTATATTATCCTTATCTTTTAGTTTTAACTCTTAGTTAATTCGTTTGACACTTACCATGTTACTTTGAATTTTTATATTATATAGTTAATAAACTTAATATATACCTCCAAAACACCCCAATGTGGTCCATTAATGATAAACCTATCATGATATAATTCTCTTTTCCGAACCATAGATTTTTAGGAATTGAATATAAATTAATAATATAATATTTGTTTTAAAAACTCTTTTATGTCAATTTTGACACTATTCAATAGTTGATTTTTTTAAAATTCATAACAGAATTATTACTTATAAAAACGTTAATTAAATCATTAATAACATGTCATATTAACCTATAAAATTAGTTTAATTCATAAAAAGTCTCAAATTATATTTATTTGGGTATTTATAATATCAATTATTTTCATGATTCACTATTATGGTAATTACTACATCATCATTGTGTCACAAATAAATTAAATTATATAATGTATAAAAATTATATATAAAATATCATTATGTAGGAAATCTTTTTGTCTTTCTAATGAATATTTATAGTCGAAATTCCGACATATATAACCCTATGTAAAAATTGTTTTTCTAAAAGATATATGCTTGTGTCATTTTTGTATTTATTTTATCTTAATTAAATTAACGTGTCCCTATCACCTACAAGTGGCTCCATGGGGTCCCAAAATCGACCCAAAGAAGACCATGGTCGAACATGTATCCAAAAATAAAGTTAGGACACGTTTTAGGGTAATTTGTTATTATTATAATATTATTTGTTAACCCTTATTTACCGAATTCACCCTTTAACCATGGTAAATAAAATATTTATCGAAGTATTTATTCAAAATGTATAAAAATAAAAGTTACCTATTTACACAATTTGGACATCATGATTCCAAATATGGAATCCATTTTTCCAAATTCAAAACACAGAAGTGGCAGAAATTAATTTAAAATTAATTCTCGCTTTCAAAACAAAAAACGTGTTTTTAAGATATAATAACTATCAAAAGATTGATACTTGTTTATGTCTGGTTTAATTGTGAAATTATGTCCAATGAACAATATTGTATTAAATGGAAAAAATATATTTTAAATATACTTTAAAACCACTCAAATTCATAATTTATCACTATTAATTATTTTGATTAAAAAGTTATTTTTCATTAAAATTTAGTAATTTTTACTATTCATCAAAATATTAAAGTTAACCAAAAAGTACAAAAAATTTCACCTTAGGCTAAATTTGATACTCAGAATCCAAAAATGAAGTCCATTTTGAGAGATAAAATTTCAAAAAATTTAAAAAGTACGTATTACTATTCATAACTGCTAGTTTGATTGGTTGTGGTGTGTTAGAACTCGATGTTGCGTACAACACACGCTATTGCATTATTCAAAGGGAAACGTTCTGTAGAAGCATGGGGTGTTACATTCATAGAATTCATTATTTACCTCTATTAATATCACCAAGAGTTTTTAGTGAATAGCCCTTTCCATTACAGCTGCATATCAGTCTCACCCTCCTTGGTATCCTCTTGGATATGGCTCGAATGAAACTTCATCCATACCAGATAAACTATCTTCCCATAGAAATTATTCTATCTCTGATCCACAATATGCACCAATAGTTCATCAAATGATGCATTTGAATCTGACTATATATCCTCCGCATTGGCCACATGATATAGATTGGGTTGGTATCTCCTAAACCGAGATACATGAAATAAAATAGGAATAAAATCATACTAATGAAGAAGAGATAATTGGTTTGCTGCTTTATTGATCCAATCAATAATCTCTTACAGAACCTTGAACCTAGGTACTAAATTTCTTTTCCTATGAATATAATTTTTTCTAGGTTGATGTTACACTCTCAAGAAAGTTTAATCCCCCCCTTTAACTACTAGGACCGATGAAGTTTATTAGAATAAAATATTTTTATTATCTAAGTGGTCAAAAATTACTTCTCGATCAACTTTATTGTCACGACCCATCCCAGTGGGGCCTGAGCCGCAAATCCCCAAGCCCGCCACTAATAGGCCAAGGGCTGGTTAGTAGCACTGATTAAGCATGTTACTAACATGAGAGGAATTTCATATAAACCTCTATACACTCACACACACCTCCAAGCCCACAATGCTGAAATGTAAAAACTACTAAAAAATGGAAATTCATGGATACACTAAAAATCTCAACCAACATAGTATGACAGTAAAGTAAAGTACAAAAAGTGTAAATCCTTGGGCCAAAAGTACAATCCCACTAAAAAGAGTCTGTAACAAAGTCCAACCTGTTAAGAAAGGTGATGGAATTAAAATCTATAGCCATAGGAACACACCTCGGCCTGTCTGATCTCACTGAGTACTGTCTGGTACAGGTTCTCCATGAATCCTGTCAAAGGCTTGCTCGTTTGCACAGGACACAACACGTGTAGGCAAAGCCCGTGGAGGGGTGAGTATAATAATACCCAGTAGGACACCCTGAAATCACAAAGGAGTACAACAAGGGAAATACCAAAAAAGAAAGGTACAGTAAGCTCTACACAGTATATGTTTATGGAACATATAACATGAATATCTAGATATACTCCTACACAAATGACCATTGATAAACCACCACTAAGATCCAGCTCGAAGATTCCACTAAGCACGTAACAAGGAGAACACACTCTGAGGTCTGAAGAGAGAGATACGAAGTACTTGTTCTGAGATAACACACTCCACAAGTACTTGAGAATACGAGGTTCAGATGAGGATCACAACCAATAGCTATTGGGTGATTCCAACAACTCAGTCTGATCTAATCGTCTAAGAAGAGGATCGGCGCCCAGGTAAAGTTTGTCACGTCGATATCAAGAACTCTACATAGGGTTCCATGAAAGAATAGAGGATCCGGCTCCAGGTCTCATAGAGGAGATTCCAACAACTCTATTCAGTAATTCCTGCTGAAGCGATTATACTCCTATACATTGGAAATGATACCAGAAACCATCAGGGAAAAGACCAAGGGAACGAACCCTAAGAAATCTAGTCCAAGTCACAGAAGACAAATAGGGAAATCCATGTAAAATATGTTATACGACATGTAGTATGGTTACATGCCATGTTCCTTGACTCCGGGTACGGCCTGTGTAAACGGCCCATGTCTCCAGTCCAGGTGTGTAAAACCCAACTACACGGCATGTAGATGGATCACATGGAGTGTTCCTTGACTCTGAGTACTCCCCGTGTAAACGGCCCGTGTCATTCATCTTGTTGGATAGAAAGTAACTACACGACGTGTAGAAGAATCAAACGTTGTTTCCGAGCACCTAGGGCTCGTTCCGTGTACGCTGTCCATGTGCCCGTACATGGTTTTTGTCCTTGTCACCTACCCGTGTACCAACACAGGGGGTATCCCATGTATCTGGACAGGTCTGGCCGGGGAGGGGTATACACGTCGTGTCCTTGGCCGTGTACCCAACCCACATCCGCGTACTCCCGGAGTACACGCCAGGTGGTCCGCCAATGAACCCACGTCATGTAGCCCATACTACACGTCATGTAGTCCTAATTTTCCAGAAATGATGTCTTCCTCCTCACACCGTGGTTGATCCTCCGGATCCACGGTTTCTCGTCCGTTCATCCTGATACTCCAGGGGTTGGTTTGTTTTATCATACAAACACTGTAACGAGTGTTTTCGTTCCTTAAATCGGATTATAAACCTCGAATGATCCATCCAAAGAAAAAACTACCCGAAAACTCATATCTCTTGATCCACTCTGAATCGTCCTCCAAAACCATCATTGCACCTTTGTGACATCGCTCCAGGGTTGGATCTACAATCTCGGATCGTTGCGCCAACAAACAAATGTGCAACGATAAATTTCCTCCAAGATGAGGTGGAACGCAATGAAGAACGCGAGGGAGAAAAATAAAAAGAATCAAACAAAAGGGATGAACCTCAATCATTGTTCATGACAATCCGGGTTCATCGTCGTTAGATCAAAACCACAACAATCAACATATTATAAATTTTGAGTATTTGATCTCCCGATAAAACCCCAAATCCCACCTGCCCGCAAAAGGATCGATCTGAGGGCTAATCGGTTCGTAGATTAGTCCGGGTTCATCATAGGAATCAAGAACAAGGAAATAGATCAAGATCAAACATCCTACCTGTTTCTGCGGCGTTCTTTTGCGAAGGTCTGGTCGTCACGTCATCGTTGCCGGTGAAAATCATCAAGAACGTCGTCACCACGTTGGGAGGCTTTCTCCAGAGCCTCCAGAGCCTCCAAGGGTTTCAGGGTTATGAGGTTTGTAACCCTAGACCCCTGTGCTAGCCTTTATTTAAAAAGGATAAAAGATATCTATTGCAACAGATTTAAAAAGATTTCGCTGCAGAATAAAATATTTTTATTAAATATTTTATTTCTATTACGTCCAAAAACTAGATTTTACCACCGACCTGCGCCGGTCGATGTTAGGCCTCGCCTAAGGTAAAATCACTATTCGTAACACAATGGTGCCCTCAGATTTCTGATCTGACCACCCGTTCGGGAGTTATTACACTTTTTTAGGAAAACCACACATGCGCGTAATTTATTTATTTAATTAAATTTAAACATTTGTTCCAGGCTCACTGGGCCTCGGAACTACACGTCGTCCCAAAGATTGGTCTTCAAATAATTTCCACATATCTTTTTTTAAAATCAAGTATGGAAAAAATCTGAGACATTACATCACACCCACCTTAGGTGTTTTATGTCCCTGAAAATCCAAAACAAAGGCTACTCAAAAAGATGTGTTTACTGCACACGAATCTGAGCCTCCCGCTCTGGCGAGCTCTCCTGGAGATTCTTGTGCTGCCACCGGGCACGCACTAAGGGAATAGCTCACCCAAGAAGGACCTTCTTCTGATGATCCTCGATTGCCACTGGTTACTCAGCAAAGGTCTCTCCATCATCGATGTCCAGCTCGCCCCAGTCGATGACATGCGATGGATCATGCACATACCTCAGTAGCTGCGAAACATGGAATATTTTGTGTACCCATTCTATCTGAGGAGGTAGAGCCAAGAAATACGCCACCACGCCAACTCTACTCAGAATTTGAAAAGGGCCAACGAACCTCGGAGATAGCTTTCCGCCTCATCCAAATCTCTATAATACCCATCGATGTGAGACCCGAAGGAACACATAGTCTCCCTCCTCGAACTCCAAGGGCCTCCGCCTCCTGTCAGCATAAGAATTTTTCCGACTCTGTGCAGTCTTCATCCGCTCCAGGATGACCTACACCTTATCTATAGTAGCTCTCACCATCTCTGGGCCCATGTGTACTGTCTATCCTGGGTCAGTCCAGCAAAGTGGTGACCTTCAAGGTCACCCGTACAGAGCCTTGAATGGTTCCATAACAATAGTGGAATGATATCTGTTGTTGTAAGAAAACTCCACCAGTGGTAGGGGATCCTTCTAGCTATGACCAAAGTCAAGTATGCAAGCTCGAAGCATATCCTCTAGAACCTGGATGGTCTGCTCTGTCTGACCATCAGTCTGGGGATGAAACATTGTGATCAAGCGTAAATGAGTCCCAAAAGCTTCCTGAAATCCCTTCCAAATCTGGGATGTGAAATGAGCAACACGATATGGGATGATCATGGATGGAACTTCGTGAATTTGAACTTTCTCTTGCATGTAGAGGTGTCCCAAGCTATCTACTAAAATATACTCCCGTATGGCAAGGAAGTGGGCCGACTTCATGAGTCGATCAACAATCACCCAGATGGCATCGTGTCCCCTGGAGGTACGTGGTAAACCCGTCACAAAGTTCATGGATATCCCGTCCCACTTCCACTATGTCACCTCAAGGGGATTAGTCAAACCTGCTGGCACCTGGTGCTCAGCCTTTACTTGCTGACAAGTAAGGCACCGAGAAACAAACTCTGCCACACCTTCTTCATTCCAGGCCACCAGAACTGACGTCGGAGGTCTTGATACATCGTTGACATGCCTGCATGCACTGCCAAAGGGGGTGTATAGAACTCCCACATAACCTCATCTCATAACATCCATGGTACTACCCGGCGCCCTTTGAAAAGAACAACGTGCTTCCAACTTATTGAATATCCATCGGCAGCATCACCTGTAGATATCTGAGCAAGTAGAGTCTCAAAGATAGTGTCCTCGAGCTGTGTTTCTCTGACTCACTTTATGAGTGGAAGGGTAACAAACATTGACTAAAGGTATTCCCCCTCATCTCTATCCATGAAGGATAACTGTAAGGAGGCCAACTGCCTCGTCCCCTCATCCAGCAACTGCGAACTGGATTTCCTGCTGAGAGAATCTCCCACAACATTCCATTCCCAAGTGTGTAAACGATCTTAAAGTAATAATCATGGATGAATTCAAGCCATACTCTTTTTCTCAAATTCAGATCCTTCTGAAAAAAAATATATCTGAGACTCTTGTGATCAAAGTAGACGGAAAAACGCTCACCCATCAGGTAGTGCAGCCACATCTTCAATGTTAAGACCACCACTGCCAACTCACATCATGATTCTCATAGTTCTACTCATGTGGCCTCAACTGTCATGATCCATAGGAAATCATCGCTTGCCTCTTCATTAGGACACGACCAAGCCCAGTTTCTGATGCATTGCAGAACACTACATACTCGACACCCTTCTCCGGTAATCTCAAGATCGGGGCACTCGTCAGACTCTGTCTCAACTGCTGGAAAGCCTGTTGGCATCTCTCAGTCCACACGAAAGGCTTCCTCTTTCAGGTCAAAGCTGTCATGGGTGCTGAAATCCTGGAGAAATCAAGAATGAATCTCCGATAGTAGCCTACTAACCCAAGGAAACACCACAACTCTGACACGCTCCACGGTGGATCCCATAGTAGCACTACCTTTACCTTGGATGGTTCCACTACTACACCATCTGCTGGGATAACATGTCCCAGAAAGTGGACCATCTGTATCCAAAACTACCACATCGAGAGTTTCCCACACAACCGGTGCTCTCAGAGTGTGTCCAGAACCATCCTTAGGTGCCTCGCGTGCTCCTCCTCAGACAAAAAGTACACAAGGTTATCATCAATGAAAACCTCTAAAAACCAATCCAGATATGGCTGAATGATCTGGTTTATGAGTCTCATAAACTCTACTGGGCATTTGTCACGTCGAAGGGAATCACCAAGTACTCATAGTGACCGTAGTGACATCTGAAATCCGTCTTCGGTATATCCTCATACCGTACTCGTAACTTGTGATAGCCTGATCATAGAGAAACCTTCGAGAACCATCATACCCCTCTTAACTGGTCAAAGAGGTCATAGATCCTCGGTAGTGGATACCTATTCTTTACGGTCACCTGATTCAGGCGCCGATAATCCACACATAGCCTCAAGCTCCCATCTACCTTCTTGGAAAACAGCACAGGGGCTGCCCAGGGTGAAATGTTGGGTCTTAAAAATCCCTTCTTCTGTAAGTCTTCTAGCTGTACCCTCAGCTCACGACGCTCTACATGAGCCATCCAATATGCTGATGCTGATATCTATGTCATACTCAGTTGGAACTCAATACATAAATCTATCTCTCGATGGGGAGGTAGTCTAGGGAAATCCTCCAGAAATACATACTCATACTCATCCACTACTACTGGAAACTGGGAACTCATAACATCTACTGTGCAAAGGGCTAGGATATCCAACTGATCAGATATCGGTTGCACCTTCATATGCATGAGTCCATCCTGCGCTGCCTCGGTCTCTCTTTCATTGACAAAAGAGAACCACATTCCGTCATTTCGGACACACTGCTCCCTTCTCCTAAAATAGTCAATCTGGGCATGAACTACGGATAGCCAATCCATACCAAGAATGACATCTTAAGGCCTCGATGCTACCACCAAGTGGTTCCAACTAAAACTCTTGCCTCCAAGGGTCAGGTCACACTTTCTATAGAGGGGTGTGATCTATGAATCTCCTCCAGTCGGTGTTTCTAAGTGTAAGGGTCGAGTCAATGGCTAAACTGGAATCTCAAGGTCCCGAACAAGATAAGCATCAAGAATGGAATGAATAGAACCTCTGTCTATCAGTACATCATCCAAAGTAGAAAAGACACCGATTGTACCTTTAATCATTCCCGGAGAACCTGGGTTATAAGCCTCTGCTGCCTGCAGCTGTCCCTGCCTCTGTCCACCGGCTCCCTGAACATGGGGTAGACCTCCTAGGCGTGGTGGTGGTGAATGGTCAAAATGAAGACCACCTCCAGCTGCTCTCCCAGCTCCCCTACCACATCCGCCACCCCACAGATCTGTCTGCTCCACACGTTGCCTCTGTCTTGATGCTATATTCGCTTCTACCCTGTCATTAGTACGTCAGGTTGGACAATCCCAAGTGAGATGTCCCATGCCATCACATGATTAGAATTTCCTCTCTCGAGGCTGGATGGATTTTCCCTGCGAACCCTATACGGCAGATCCCATGTCCTATGATCTCCTCTGAAAACGTCTCCTACGCCTGGGTCCTGGACGTCGGCTCCCTGCTGTAGAGGTGTCTGCTCCAGCTCACTCACTACTGACAACTGCCGGCTGTCTCTGCTCTACCAAGACGCTCTCAACCACCAAAGCCCGCTCGAGCACCCTAGAATAAGTAGGAATTATCATAGGGACGATGATAGCTTGGATATCTCTGCACAAGCCCCACTCAAAATTCAAAGCTTTTAAGTACTCATCTTGGACCATATCCATCGAGTACCGCGAGAGGTCGGTAATCCTCGATGAATAGTCAGCCATCGTCATGGTTCCCTGCTAGAGTTGAAGAAGCACCTGTATACATACCGCCCTTAGGGTAACAGGTGAAAACTCCTCTCTGAAGAGATTCTCAAATTCCAACCATGGAAGAGTCGCCTCGTCGTGAGTCTGAATAACCAAACTCTACCATCGTCTTATTGAGCCCTGCAGAATGCTCACTACTAGGATCACCATCGGGACTACTTGTTTCCTGACCAAATGGAAGACTCTGGTCACCACCTCAAGCCAGTCCTCTGCTACCTGAGGGTCTGGCTCGACTCGAAACCTATGGGGTCTCTATCTCTGAAACTCATGGAGTGCATTCAGCCTGTGCTCCTCCTCTAATAGTACAGCAGGCACGAAACACTACCCCACGGGTGGTGGAATAGCTGGCACACCACCCTGAGGAAAAACTGAGGGATATGGTCCTTGAATCGAAGCTTCATCACTGAGGAGGTCATCCTCATGATCGAGCTTCTTGATCCTAGCGAGTGCACGTCACGGAGGCATCCTGTAATAAAACAAGATGTATCACAGTCAGTGAGTATATCTGGAGAGCTGACACAAGAAGGACATGGAAACCACTACCCATTCCTATATGATGTATATACCATTATGTTCCCCTGAAACTAGTGTTCTCATGTTTCGAGTCGAAAAAAAAGTTATCAGAGTCCTGTTGTATGGATACATTGGTCGTCCGCACCAACACTAGGGTCCCTGGCCTGAAAGCCGAACTCGAAATACTTAACACGGTTTCCCCAAACCAACTCACAAACTCTCGGTCGTAAGGTAGAACTAACCACCTCTGATACCACTATGTCACGACCCGTCCCAGTGGGGCCTGAGCCACAACTCCCTAATCCCGCATCTAATAGGCCAGGGGCTAGTGACTAGCACTGAGTAGGCATGTTACTATCATGGAAGGCATTGCCTATAAACCTGTACACACGCACACACATCTCCAAGCCCACAATGCTGAAAAGTAAAAACTACTAAAAAATAGAAATGCATGCATACACTAAAAATATCATCCAATAGAGTATGACAGGAATGTAAAGTACAAAAAATGTAAAACCCTAGGCCAAAAGTATGATCCCACCAAAAGAGAGTCTGTAACAAAGTCCAACCTGTAAAGAAAGGTGCTAGAACTAAAATCTGTAGTCGTAGGAACACACCTCGGCTTGTCTGGTCTCACTGTGTAACATCTTATCCTAGTCTTCCTAGAATCCTATCAAAGGCTCACTCGTCTGCACAAGACACGACACGTGCGGACAATGCCAGTGCAGGGGTGAGTATAACAATACCCGGTAGGACACCCCAAAACAACAAAGGAATACAACAAGGGAAATACCACAAAAGAAAGTTACAATCAGCTCTACATAGTATATTTTTATGGAATATATAACATGAATATCCAGATATACTCCTATACAAACAACCATTGTGAAACCACCACTAATATTTAGCTCGAAGATTCCACTAAGTATGTAACAAGGAGAACACACTCCTAGGCCTGAAGAAAGAGATACGAAGTACTCATTCCGGGAGAACACACTCCATCAGTACTTGAGAATACGAGGTTCAGATGAGGATCAAAACCAATAGCTATGTGGTGATTCCAACAACTCAGTCTGAACTAATCCACTTAGTAGAGGATCAGCGCCTGGGTAAATTTGGTCACGTCGATACCAAGAACTCTACCTAGGGTTCCAGGAAAGAATAGAGGATCCGACTCCAAGTCTCACAGAGGGGATTCCAACAACTCTATTCAAGAAGTCCTGTTAAAGGGATCATACTCATGTACATAGTAAATGATACCAGAAACCTTCGGCGAAATGAACTAGGGAACGAACCCTAAGAAAGCTAGTCCAAGTCACAGAAGACAAATGGCCCAAGCCATGTAAAACAGGTTACACGGTGTGTAGTATGGTTACACGTCGTGTTCCTTGACTCTGGGTACTGCATGTATAAAGGGCCCGTGTCTCCAGTCCAGGTGTGTAAAACCCAACTACACGGCGTGTAGAAGGATCACATGCTGTGTTCCTTGACTCTGGGTACTGCCCGTGTAAACGGCCCGTGTTATTAGGCTTGTCGGATAGAAAGTAACTTCACGACGTGTAGAAGAATCACATGCCGTGTACGAGCACCTATGGCTCACTCCGTGTACGTTGGCCATGTGCCCGTACACGGTCTCTGTCCGTGTCACCTGCCCATGTACCAACACACATGGTATCTCATGTATCTGGTCGGGTATGGAAGATGAGGGGTATACACGCCGTGTCCTTGGCTGTGTACCCATCCCATGTCCGTGTACTCCCAGAGTACATGCCAGGTGGTCTACTGATGAACACACGCCATGTAGCCCATACTACACGTCGTGTAGTCAGAATTTTCCTGAAACACCGTCTTCCTCCTCGCATCGCAGCTAATCCTCTGGATCCATAGTTTCTCATACATTTGTCCCGATACTCCAAGGGTTTATTTGTTTCATCATATGAACACCATAAAGGGTGTTTTCGGTCCATAAATTGGATCATAAACCTCGAAAGATACATCGAAAGAAAAAAACGCTTGAAAACTCATATCTCTCAATCCGCTCCAAATCCTCCACCAAAACTATCGTCGCACATCCGTGGAATCACTCCGGGGTTGGATCTACAATCTCGGATCGTTTCACCAACAAATGAATGTGCAACGATCGATTTCCTCCAAGAACGTGTAGAACGCAACGAAGAATGCGAGGGAGAAAAATACAAAGAATCGAACAAGAGGGACGAACCTCGATCATTGTTCATGACGATTCGGTTTCGTTGCCATTAGATCAAAACCACAACAATCAACAGATTATAAATCTTGAGTATTTGATCTCCCGATAAAACCCCAAATCACACTCTCCCGCAAAACAATTGATTCGCGGGCTAATAGGTTCACAGATTAGTCCGCGTTCGTCGTAGGAATCAGGAACAGGGAAAGGAATCAATATCAAACATCCTACCTGTATCTATGGCGTTCACTGGTGATGGTCCAGTCATCGCGTCGTCGTTGTCGGCGAAAATCATCAAGAACATCGTCGCAATGTTGGGAGGTTTTCTCCAGATCCTCCAGAGCCGCCAAGGGTTTCAGGGTTATGAGGTTTATAACCCTAGACCCCTGCGCTATCCTTTATTTAAAAAGGATAAAATATATCTATTGCAATAGCTTTAAAAAGATTTCGCTGCAGAATTAAACATTTTTGTTAAATATTTTATTACTATTACTTCCAAAAACTATATTTCACCGCCGACCTGTGCCGGTCGATGTTAGGCCTCGCCTAAGGTAAAATGGCTATTCTAAACGTAACGGTGCCCTCGGATTTCTGATCCGAGCAGCCGTTCGGGATTTATTCCACTTTTTCTTGAAAACCACAAACACGCGTAATTTAATTATTTAATTAAATTCAAACATTTGTTCTGGGCTCACCAGGCCCCGGAACTGCATGTCGTCCTAAAGACTGGTCTCGAAATAATTACAACATATTTTTTTTAAATAAAGTATAGAAAACATCTAAGACATTACATCACACCCACCTTAGGGCTTTTACATCCCCACAAATCCAAAACAAAGGCTACTCAAAAAGATGTGGGTATTGCACATGAATCTGAGCCTCCCGCTCCCACGATCTCTCCTGGAGATTCTTGTGCTGCCACCGGACATGCACAAAGGGAATATATCACCCATGAAAGACCTTCTTCTGACGATCCTCGATCTCCATTGGGTACTTAGCAAAGGAAGCTTCATCATCGATGTCCAGCTCGCCCTAGTGGATGACGTGCGATGGATCATGCATGTACCTCCGTAGCTGCGACACATGGAAGATGGTGTGCACCCAGTCCATCTAAGGAGGTAGATCCAAGTGATACACCACCTCACCAACTCTACTCAAAATTTGAAAAGGTCTAATGAACCTCAGAGATAGCTTGCCGCCTCGACCAAATCTCCGCAATCCCCGTCAAGGAGAGACCCGAAAGAACACATGCTATCCCTCCTCGAACTCCAAGGGCCTATGCCTCCTATCAACATAAGACTTTTGCCTACTCTGTGCAGTCCTCATCCGATCCTGGAGGACCCGCACCTTCTCTGTAGTAGCTCTCACCATCTCTGGGCCCATGTGTGCTGACTCCCTCGGTTAGTCCAGCAAAGTGGTGATCTGCAAGGTCTTCTGTATAGATCCTAGAATGGTGCCATACCAATAGTGGAATGATTCTTGTTGTTGTAAGAAAACTCCACCAGTGGTAGGTGATCCTCCCAACTACGACTGAAGTCAAGTATTCAATCTCGAAGCATATCCTCTAGAACCTGGATGGTCCGCTCTGTCTGACCATCATTCTGTAGATGAAACGTTGTGCTCAAGCGTAACTGACTCCCAAAAGCTTCCTACAATCCCTTTCACAACCAGGATATGAAACGAGCATCACAATCTGAGATGATCGTGGATGGCACTCCGTGAAGTCAAACTATCTCCTGCATGTAGAGGCATCCCAAGCTCTCTACTGAACTCTACTCCCATATGGATGGGAAGTGGGCCGAATTGGTGAGTCGATCAATGATCACCAAGATGGCATCATGTCCCCTGGACGTACGTGGTAAACCCGTCACGAAGTCAATGGATATCCTGTTCCACTTCCACTCTAGAACCTCAAGGGGCTGAGTCAAACCTGCTGGCACTTGGTTCTCAGCCTTTACTTGCTGACAAATAAGGCACCGAGAAACAAACTTTCCCACACCCTTCTTCATTCCTGGCCACCAAAAATGACGTCGGAGGTCCTGATACATCATTTACACTCCCGGATGCACTTCCAAAGGGGATTTATGGAACTCCCTCATAACCTCCTCTCACAACATCACTGGTACTACCCAGCACCCTCTGAAAAGAACAAGGTGCTCCCCACCTGTTGAATATCCATCATCACTAGAACTACCTGGCACCCTCTTACATATAACATAATACTATCCCAACACTAATAAATATAGAATTTATTGGATTTAACGTTCTTATAAAGCCTCAAAGGGTGTCATTTGAATCAAATCTAGATAAATACTAATATATAAAAACTCATAATGTTTGGGATGGATCTCCCAGTAACATCCAAAATTATATATGTTTTTTTAAGTATGACCTATAATACCAAGATTATATACTTAGACTACCAATCCATCTAATAATGTTTGGAATTTCATAGATAAAACTATGTATCAAGAACCTTTTGTTTCCATTTATAGAAAAAAATGAAAAAAATATTGTTCCGACGCAATAATCAGAGGTATATTTTATATAAATTAATTTTGTAAGGACACATAACCTTCCCAAGTTGTCTCGAATAAGAATGAAATGAAAAGCCTGGGTCTTCATTTTAATGAAAACACATTAAACATCTATATCTCAAAAAGGCCTCAGAAAACATTCATGAAGACTAACTTCACAAAATCCCACTCCCACTCATGAATGGGTGGTTAAAGGAGAAGGTATGTTGGTCATTGGTTCTCAGTCTTCAACCTAAGATAAATAATGCACCGCAAGATAAAACCTGTTATATCCTTTTCTTTCATGGACACATTTACTACCTATGAATGTCATAGTACATCATTTTAATCCCCAAGTGAAAAGTCAAATATAGGGAATGTGATTCATGACTCAGATCCTCGTGTATGCTCATATTGATTACTAGAAAAACATTGACATAAAGGCACCCATAAAAATATAAGGACTAATATGGTTTTGGCTCACCGCGATATATGGTGACCCTCATTACAATATAACCTAAATCTATTAGTTTACCCTCCATTATCCTTTTGATTTGAGATGATGTGATATAAGAACAAGTAATTATTTCTCATCCCTAATACTCTTAAAAATCTAGATACATATCAGTGAAGTGGGTCAGGATTTTCCACTCGTTTCTATCTTCTTACACCAAATATTCCTAAGTATTATTACATAGAGAATTGACCACCACAATCTTCTTACCATGAAAATATTCCATATCTATGTCAAATAAATTAAGGTACTCATCCCTCCTCCACTGTTGAAGGTTAATATATCAATAAAAATATATACTTAAGCCTCATTTGGTCAATATACACCATAAACCTCTCACCCAATATGTAGACATTGCAACATCTAAAAACATGGGATGCTATCACAAAATCAAAATATTGAGTCAAATAATTTCAATCATGTAGTTTCAGTTCCCATGAACCATAGGTGACTACATACCCATCCTATATCATAACTACTCAAAGACCAACTAATGACACATTGAAAAAAAGTGAGTATTCTTTACCCAGCATAGGTAAGATCCATATAGGGGTAGATATCAACCTACCTTTTATCTCTTAAGGGTCTGCCAACAAAATTTCAAATGCATGAACATAACCCCTATCCTGGTTAGGGACATCATGTTATTTCATGTAATAATTTCTTAATAAACCTCTCATAGTAACCTAATAAACTAAAGAAACTATGAATCTTGAATATATTTCTAGGCCCCTACCATGAAACTGCTAGCTCAACATTTTATAGTTATACTAACATTCTTACCAAAAGTATCACATTATAAATGAAACACACCCCATTAATCCAAAAACAATATTTTGAGAGATTAGAAAAAAGAGTATTCTCCCTCATTGTGCCCAAAGAAAACATCATATGGCATTTATAATTTTACCAACATTGAGTGTACACCAAAATAATATCAATTAAGATAACCAAAGAGTCCATATATCAATTAATACCCCTATTTATCAGGTCAATGAATATTTTTAGAACGTTTCTTAACTCAAAAATCATCATAATATACTATTATAGGATATAAAATCTCCTGAAATCATTGTGTGGAATATTAGAGGACCACATCCTCAAGTGGTGGTAACCCAGCCGCATGTAAATATTGGACAACCACATGGATCCAATTATATGATCCAATATGTCTTCAATAAGAGGAATGAGATACTAACTTTTAACAATAACATGGATAAACCTATGGTAATATATTCATAATATCAATGATCTATCTATATTTTTAGTGAACAATTTAGGAACACCCCAAGGTTACAAACTGTGGAGAATGATTACATTTTCCACCATATCCACAAGTATATCATTCAGATATATAATCACTAGGGGAGATATCCTTTAAGGTCAAATGGATGTAGGCTTTATACCTAGCCCTAGCTCAGTCATAAACTCAGCCTCTCTCTTGGGTGGAATTCCATATAATTACTCTGGAATTATTATTTACAACTAGTTGTTAATATGATGAAACATTACATGAAACAACTCCTCAGATCCTAAAATAATAATGGAAAACTGGGATAATAGCATCCCTAGGTATTGATGGCCAGGTTGAGAATGAATTTCTTATAGAACCCACTCTCTAAAGAAGGTATGTCAATCAACCTCGGTTGATTTTAAGGATACCCATCAATGTGAAAAATCAATATGATCTCAATATCAAGTCATACAATACATTCTACATATCACATCAAATTTATGCATCTCAAGAAGGAGTAAATACCATAGAAATATATAACCACATATTATAATAACACATTCCCAACATCTCTAAATATAATTTGATCACACTCCTAAGGGAGTATTAATATAAATAACCCTATATATTTATTTTATGATCAACCCCAAACCACCAGTGAACTAAGTAGATATGAAAAAGTGAAATGCATATGTATTTAATAAAGAAGATACTGAAATAAAATCCACCAATACCATACCTTAGACTATTGATGTCCCGAAAACACAATATATAAGGGTAGGTTCAATAGTACATAACTAAAATGAGTCTTGGACATAATATTCTTCTTAACTCCCTTGAGAACCACCCCTACTAACATTGATTCCATTGAACCTAGACACTACGTCCTATATCATATCCTAAATAGTCTATAAATTCTCATATACTACACTTTTCTTGATATCATGAATCTATTTTTGAACCCTTAATTTAACAAAATAATCATCTAGTAGAAAAATGATGGGATCTCCTACAATGCAATTACGAGTGATCCATATTTTAATGTGATCGTTACTCCACTGGTTACCTATGGAAATAATATAAAAATGGCCTATAATACCACATGAATAACACTATATGGACTCACTATTGAGGGTAAGAATAGATTATACCCCACAGGACTACTCTATCCACTATTTCCCAAGGGTGATCCATCAAATTGATGCTTTATACTACCAAAATTCTAACCATTGGTCCCCTCATTAATATCCAACTACCAAAAGCATCTTCCCACGTTCATTTTACTCTCATATATGGGGGATTAATTCATGACCTATGAGAATATAATATGAAAAATAAATTCACTTGTATCCGAATATAATACCTCAAACCATCCTAAAAACCCTTATTTATGGATTCCTCATCATGAGAAAATGTCAAGGAAAAGAATTTAATTTCTATAAAGTGCCTTTTTAAATCCATAATTGGATCCACTTTTAGCAAGACACAAGAACCATTAGGTCAAATCCACCCATAATATATTTTGGGATAAATTATAATAATACCAAGTTTGAAAGTCCCCCCATGATAACCAAACATGTTTTCTAGCCTATATCACGCCATCTTAATATCATTAACATGTTTTTTATAATATATAGGTCACTAGATTCATGCTACTCTCATTAATTTCCTAGAGATAGTCAAATATGGTCTACATAGCCTCCATCTAGGGACCATAAGCCTAATTTCTACCCTCACCCATTAATAGGGGTCGATACTACATCTGGAACCCCTATGTTTGCTCAAAAATATAATTTTTCCTAAAACACCTTCTTATACAATGTTGTACTGAACCGTAGTTGAATAACTTGAAGGCATTCATCTATTATCAGCACTAACATGACAGATGGTTCTGGCTAAATGGAATGTGGGAAATTTTTGTCCCAACCCTCAATGGGATCCCCTAGAGGATGTTATGGTGGAAGGTCAATAAAATTCCAAACACATGGATTAGAAGACAATTATCTTAATTTTTAGTATCACATTATAGGTAAATCAATAACATTACTGACATCCAACTATTTATACAAACCCCGAACCATTAATTTCTCACAACTTGGGTAATATCTCTATCCCCGTTTACCCGCTCTAAGGGTCAACATCCCATAAGATCCCAAAATTATAATAAATTTATCAAAATAAACTATAACATCAGTTTGATTAAGTGTTATGACACCCTCAGGATATATATGGAAGCACTATAGAATTTTTTCCTAACACTCAAAATAATATAACACTATATAAATACTAGTTTCTAAAAACAGTGTTAAGAACACAAATATTATGCGAATCTTATGCAAAAATCATGATGATTGAACAGACATCCCCTTTCCACACATGGGTAAGAGTAAAAAATACCATGAATCATAAACCAACAACACAAGGAATCATATATTGCAAAGTAACCCAACCATAAAAGAGAAAATTAAGAATAATAGTCCCATATTGGGTAACATAGACTTACCTCATACCTGGGTTAGCTACTCTAAGTTATATGATCCATACCACACCCTAAAATAATTATGTCTCTTCTCTATAATATCCCAAATACTATGAAAAAAGAAAGAAAATGATCCGATATCTCAATTTAAAATCATCTGGGGCACACAAAAATTGATGGGCTTATGCCCAATAATGTTTTTTGTTAGTTTCTTTATATAAATATGAAGAACTAGATGAACAAAACCCCATAATATTCAAAAATATGATATTTTCATATATAATTAATAATTAATTTAAAATAATAATTACATTGAATTGATAATTATTTCTTTATTTATTTATGATCAATATTGTCGTTGTTATTTTCATATCATCATTGTAATGAAGAATCCAAAATAAAATTCCAATATAGGTAATTGTATGTACTCTCCAAAACTTGAAACATCTCTATTGGTATTCAGGGTGCTAACATAAAAGAACCAAATGTCATTAATCATTATTCAGTGATTTAAATCAGATGTATTTTGGTCTTGAAAGGATTATCCTCTTATTATATCATTGTTCACATGGAATAGTATGATTATCTCTAATCCCTACGATAGTTTTTGATATGTTCTATCTTTATATTTTTGATAATGATCCTGGGAGAATACATTGAGCACAACTCTCACCACCTCTAAAATGATATAATTGATTTGATGTACTTAGGTTTAGAAATTTAATAATTTCACAAGGGAAATTATATAATTTTTTCTTCTAAGAACACCCCATGAAAAATAATTATAATAGTTTTATTATTATATTCAATGAGATAAGCTAACTCATAGATATTTAAATACCATTTTTAAATAAAAAAATCTATTGTTATTTATATGATATTAAATAACACATATCATTTCATTGATACTTTATCTCATCCCATTATTCCTCCTTTTAATTTATCTAACCTTGAATAATAAATTTATATTAATATAAATAAATATCATGATATTATTTATTCAATAATAAAATATAACAATTACAAGATGGAAAATAAATATTTATTTAATATTCAACTCACCTATATTCAAAAATCAAATAACTTGTGATTGAATTTATGTGTTCAACATAACCTAAAAAATCATTAAACTTCAAGTAGATACTAATAATTATTATAACTATTAAATTCAAATAAAATTTAACTAAGATTATAGATACAATTAGTGTGTGACCTTTTAGGCATATTTCTCTGTGGGATTAGATAAAAACATGTTAAGGAACTTATAGAGAAAAAATTTAATATCATAATGATAACATCCTCATAAGAATACTTACTATGTAATATAAACTATTTTCTTTGATGTCTCATCACACTGGTTGCATAATTTTGTAATAAATCTATATACTTGAATTATCTGTCTTTGAATATTTTAAATGAACTCATCAATGAACATCCATGGCCATGGATTTCATCATATTATTTTATTTAAATAAATGAGATAGATATATATTGTTCTAATAAATCATTTAGTAGATATACTTTATTGATTTTTTCAATTAATGCCGTATTACTCGTAACACACCCAATGTATTCCACCTTGACTCAAGCATATATAATCATTGTTTCCATCAATACATCAAAGTTTGTGATTAATTATATATATATTTATAATAATCTCAAGTGTATGGACCAATAAACATGCATGTTAATAGTAATATCAAATTAAACATATAATTTATGGAATTTATATTAGTAGGAAAGTCCTCATAGTCTCCTCTATTGAAGATTTCTAGGTGAAAAACTTCATGAATAGAATCCATTACTACATAAAAGAATTAAACACCTGATAGTAAACCATAATCAATGTCTTGATACAAAAATCATCACGACCATAGTAAATATGTTTAATAATATTATCACCTCATTTCTAGGTTCTTATTTTAATGGGAAACAATTAGCTCTTTTAAATAAGACAAATAATCTTGAGAAATTATCACATTAACATTACATATAATAAAACTCATAATGTTGAAGATATAGATTAATATTTATTAATCAAATATTTTTGTGATCGAAGGTAAAAAAGTCAATTGGTTCTAATGACGAATGCTCATACCTCCTAGGCCTGTATCTTTCTTGTGGATATTATTTTTATTGTGATGTCACCCCTATGAGAAAACCCATCAATAGGTGATTTCACTAAAGATTAACATTTTTCAATTTTTTATAAAATTGACATATTTTCTAGTATCATTTTAATAATTTTATCATAATATGATAATACTTTACTATCCTGGTAAAACCCAAAAATACGGAAAATATCATTTCTAAGATACTTCTCAATAGCATCAAAATCTTAATAATACACGGTCTATATAGATTTGGAAACCATTGATTATAATAATTTATTATATCTTATTACTATATTCTTACTATGAAACTATATCTAATTGATATTAAAGAAAAATAATTTTATATCCCATTGATGACTAGTTTTCGCACTTCCCCAAAACCCGGAACTCATCCAACTTCAATTCCAAGTATTGTAAGATAAATTTAATTTTTAGCATATCTTGTTATCTTAGTTATATTTGGTATTTTCCCTCCATGATTTACACAGAAGTAACATCAATCCACCATACAATTCCTAGAATATAAGATAGATTCTAAATTCCTCAAATCAATATGGAATTTATTCATCAAAATAATTTCCTTCCATGATTTCACACATCAAGTTGTATATATTTCATGTCATGTGACATTGGAAACGATTCTGTCTTGAATTATTCCACTATATATTCTAAATAAATTATAAATATATATACTATAACAATAATTAAGAAAAATCATATATCTATCTCATGATATCGTGTCCCTTATAACTTGGGTCGATACTTTAAGTCATACTTAGAATTTTTTTCCATTGTCTTAAAAATCTGTAAGGCTTAATATATTATTTCCTTATGTTATCAATATATTTGACTTGGAAAAATATAGCACTCCTGCTAATATATTATTAAAAAATGCCCCACTTTCATTCCTTAATATACCCAAACTTTATAATGGATTTAATAAATTATGATTCTATGATCACAATTCCTTCTTAAAACCATCAATTAATTGTTTTATTTTTATTCCTTATTGGAATTATTTTGGTCACCAACGCTTTAGGTTGTGTTATATTGAAATATTTTAAAATAATTATTTTAATAAAGGGTTCATGATATTAATTTTTTTAATATAATAATTATAGATTTTTTTATTATAATTATAATTATATGTGATTTTATAATACTTTTCCATTTAAGGTTTCACCTTAGACGATGTCTTGAAAGATTTTGAAACCTTCAGTAACCAATCATCAATTATTGGTAATAGTTTTTTCTATACATGTCAAGATACTTCTTTAACACCCACAAATGACTATATTTTATCAAGGGAAACTAGAAAAATATATAACATGATTTTATTATAGTAAATCCATATATGAATTTATATAACCATTCCAATATTATCATTGCTATCAATTATTACTAACTTATAGAATTTACTATTATTTTACAATAATATAATACCAAATTAGTGAATATAAAACGAACTATTTAGTTTTATTTTTCATAAAAAAAATATATGTCTCTATAATAGCTTCTCCCACTATGTATTTTGGAGTATAGTGTTCCTATTGGAACTCATATGTATCTGTAGACTTACCCCCATTGAAGTCAAGTCTTATCCAACATTCACAAAAGGTAATTGTTTCCTTCTTATAGAAACATAGTAAGTCTTGACAAATAACTTTATATATTAGTGATACTTATATCTGAAACATCTTTAGGATAATCAAATGAGATTAACTTAGTGTTTTATTTGATATAACATTATATCTAAAGGCTTCTTTTATAAGTGATTTTCATCAAACACAGGATGATATAATATAATAGATTCCCATAATATTTTAACATATATGATATCCATTAGTTAATCTCATTGGCATATAGTTAGTTTTTGCGATTCTATAATAAAAACATTCATTGAATTGAGGAAGATTTATAATAAATACCATTTTATAAATTGACACTTATTATACATATAATATATATTTAATGTGTATAATGTAATATGAGTTCAAGAGTAACTACATTCTACAATTAAATTATCGATGAATAATTGGTTAGTAAATTTTACAACTATCCCACCCAGAAGATGTTATATATTTACCAAAGTGTATTCATTACTTACAATTTATATTACTAAAATATCTTAAATGAACCTCCTTAAGTATATAAATTTACTATTATTAACTCCTAATAACAGTTCATGTGTGTCATTCTGAACCATCTCTAGATTTTTTGGGTCTTAAATTTGTTTCTAAAGGTTTATTTGTATAATTTTAATAAGTAAATTTTTTTAAATCCCTGAGATATTTATATCCATGGATTCTAAATAGCCTTCTAAGAATATCCATTACAACTAGTTGAGTATCCATAAAAAGTAATTTTCTTCCAACAATAGTGTATGAGTCTTATATTTTTCCTTTCATAATTCATATTGGACATTGGATATATTTTATTCATGTATTATTCAAATATTAGGTAAGTATGAAATTCCATAAAAACATTAATTTACAACATGTAAAAATATATCATTGTTTCTATAAATTTATATCAATATAAATTTATGGTTAATACTCAACAAAAATTAGTATTAAAACTAGAATTTATCCACTTTTTACTCTAAATTCATGTAATTATATTTGATAAAATGGAAATCACCCTCCTTCATCTACTCATAGAGTCTAACATAATTCTTATAACCTTTTGTTAAATTCATTGGTTCTTATTTTTCAATAAAATAGTTGAATTGCATATCATATTTAATACTCATGATGTGAAACAAAAATATTTCATGAAATGAGGAATATAATAGAAGTTGAATCATTTTTATCAACCCATTTCAATTCCCATTCTAGTTACCATTCTTTCCAAATTTGAATAAAAAATCCTTCTTTTCATTTCCCCCCTGAATCTCTTTCTTATTTAAAATATTTTTGAAATTAATCATTGAATTTTAACTACTCAATGGATTTTCAACAATGTCCCTCATTACGTTCACTATAAGGTATAAGGATCCATATTCCCAAAATTCCTTATATTCTTGGTGAGGAATTGTGAAAATATTCATGATCAAACTCTCCATATTTTTTATCATATATTTTTTTATGAATACGGAGTATCTTGGTGATAAAGACAATAATATGGGATTAATGGATAATTTCATATCTAGATGGAATCTCAAATATTATAACTAGTCAATATACTTCAGAATCTTAAATACAAGATCACTGGCTAGGTACCACTCTTCTAGTTCACATGGATACAATGTAGTGAACATATTATTTATATTAAACCGCGCATTCTCATTTCCATGTTTTTGGAGATGATATATCCTAGAATATACATTTATGTCTTTATATTTCATCTTTAGATCATTAAATATAGATAATAGTACAATATTGTAGACATATGAATAATCCTCTATCTATCTCTTAGAGGAATATTTTTTTTACATTAGTTCTCTCATTATGGTGGTTTGTCCTGAAGAGAGTATATTGATACATAAGAAAAATTATACCATGATGGCTCTTAAAAATTTATGTTAGTGAGGACGTGGTCATTTTCTATGAATGATCATAAGGTTCCGATGTTTTTTTTCATTTTCTACAATATAAAAAATTACATTTCAATACTTTATCATGATTACCATGTTTGAATGAATAAATTAATTTTAATAGTCTCTCACTATTTTTTCTAATCTTAATAGACCTTAAAATAAGAATCATAATATATTTTCTTATTTATATTACAGTGTTAAGGATCTACATTCCCCTTCTCATAACATAAAGAAGGACTGGTCATATTACTCAAAGGTATTTAGGTTGGTGGTCTTGTCAGTTGTATTAACTCACAGTTCCTTGATCCGTTGAGTATAAAACCTATTCCAAAAATCATATACATACACTTTCTCAACACTTTCTTCTAAGATAAACTTCATCATAAAAATGAAACTACTCTGGATGATAAATTGGTCATGACAACCAAAATACTTTATTTGAACATCTTGATAAATGAAAGTGACCTAACAAGGGCTATCCTAACACTTTAATCTATATTTACATTCACAATCAAGTAAAATAAGTTAATGATTGACTTAATATATTACTTGATCGATTTTGTTTATCCCTAAACATAAATATTATTTATTTCTTCATTTACATGAATGTTAATAATATGTGGCTTTTACATAATTAATTTACCATTTATGATAAAATTATATATGTAGAAATATTTTATTTTATTTCATATTTTAATCTTATTATTTGTTTAATTTATATGAACTCATTAAATATTCAAATAAACTTGAACCACATAAATAAAAGACCATGAACTTGAAAAATATACTTTACATATAAAATTATTATGAGATTTTAACTATTGGTTGGTTTATTGAGCGGATAATAAAACAAACATTTTACCCTAAGGTAAATAACTCCTTAATAAAATATTTGTCTTCGATTTAGAATTCCAAATTTGACCTGTATATCTATTTGTTTGGTTTCAACTTAGTATGACCTCGAACCATCTCATCATTTTAGGTGCTCCTTAGATTACATATGCTTACTCACTCACAAGTGAGGTATTTCATGAGTTTAGGGTTACAAAAAATAAACCATTAACATATAAATTCATACATAATAATGAGGAAGGGTTGATTCATATATCATCATATTTAATTTAATATTTATTTTATTAAATAGACCCATGAATGAAATAATTTAAATTAATAGAAACCCAACACATACATAGGTTGTTCATGCTCATGATCATCCAAAACATGAAATAACTATGCATTTGAACTTTCAAAAATTCATTTAAATTCGTTACATATAAAGATAAATTTATCAAGTAAATAATTAATCGTCTTATTAATTAATTAATTTTGTTATCATCCAAATCATCCATGAGATTCTCATCCTCTATAATTCTAAATTAATTAAATAAATTAATTTCAAACTAAAAAAATTTAATTAAGTTTTTACAAATATCAAACTTGATATTTACCCTCCAGGTAAAATTTAAATTATTTCTTAAATTTAATATACATAGCATGTACTAGAGGGAACAGGACATGTTCCCTTTTATATTTAATTAAAACCATTTTTGGAATTTAATAGTTAAATATAGTATACATTAACATAACATGGTGTGTGAATAATGTTTTTATGGTACGTTTTTTGTACGGTGTGCTTACATGACAAATATTTCTATACAACCTGTCCCAATATACAAATCATGTTAATCAAAGTGTGAAGTCATGTAGTCGAAATGAAAATTATAATTCGTGTTTGAAAGTGGGTGTTAATATTTAATTATTTTTTTTCTAAAATTTAATTAACCTTACCTATATTTTATTTTAATTATGAAACAATTAAAATTTTAAATATTTAATGAAAATTTATATTTTTTATTAATGATATTTTTACACTTATGCTAGCATTAATACATGACCATAGAAATTACACTACATTTATGCAGAGTTATAAATTTTTATTACATTAGACATTTATATGGATATATATTTATCTATGTGAATACATTTTAATCCTTCATTTGTGAATTGGAATTTTTTTCGAGCATTGTATAAACATTGTTTGAATTATGCCAATATTCCGACCATCGGTATGAATATCTCAATAATACATGTTGATGGGGAAATATGAAAACATATATTAACAATGCTTCCACCATTTTTAGTTGTGTACAGACATTCCTTACATCATGAAGCCACACCTTAAATTTAAACATGTTATATAAGACCCCACGATTATTGTAAATTCATTCCTTAAAGATCACGATAATCTTTAATTGAAAACTCACTTTGGTCATGATCAATATTCAATGAAACTCCATAGTATTGAACCCAGATCTACATACTTATTTCATATTTCATACATGAAATACATTAAATTATGTTTATGGTTGTGCATGTTTGTTTAGGCCTCAACATATTTACAATATTTTATTTATACACATAAATTCATCTTCCGTGTATTGTCATTATTTCCTGGATGATTTATGTCTCAATTAAAGAATAGTCCATATTTTCCCAGCTGGATAATTTGTGCTCTATAAAATATGGATATTCCATAGAGTTCATCAATGAGATGTATGGGTGAATGATGAATATTCATATATACATAATAATTCATCTTTCTAGGCATTCTTTTACCATTAATAGTACTCAAGTTTAGGATGATCTTTTACAAGGTTAAGAAAGATTCTAAATAGGCTGGAACCATGTAAAAACATTCCTAAGATTCTATACATGATAAAAAAATATAAAAATATTTATGTGGATAATATTACATTAATAATTTAGTCTGACCATTCTATTTTTCTATCACATCTTCGATAAACCCACTATGAGTAATGCTTTCATGAGTACTCTTCTCTTTGTAATAATGATCGTACATTTTATAATTCATGGCTGCTTGGTCATCAATGAGAAATATGACAATTCATGAGTATATTTTGTATGTAAATATATTATAAATTTTTCACCCATTTCTATTTTTCTCATAATTAAACATCTTGAGATTTTATAAACATGACTTAACATCATATTGTAAGTATGACATTGATGAAATGGTTTTTAGAAATATATCTCAAATTATATTATATTATTTTTTTTAAAAAATTATTAGAGATGAGTTATTTTTATATTATTTAATTCTATGTTTTAGTATCATTATAATATTTTGTAATACAACAAGAATACAACATTCATTTTAAATTAAATATTTTTTTAGTATTTATAAATACTCTAACAATGATCATATAAGATATTTCAAAAGTATTTAGTCATATATTTTTTACTTAATTTCTAAATTTTCTTTGTTATTAAATTACAGAAAGTATGGTAGAATTATTTTTAGTGATTTAATTATTTATAAAACACACTTATTTCTAACAAACATATTGTAATTTTTTCAGATATGTTTTATGGAGGAACAAAAGAGTGCAAAAATTATTCTTTAAAAAAACATGAAATTTTCAAATTATGGGTCATGGTATATTTATATAATTTAATTTTTAAACAATAACATTAGGTGTGTTTAATTTAGGAAACTCCCATACAATGATAATAAAATTAGTAAATTAGACGACCATTGTAGATTTTTATATAAATACAAATCCAAAAATTTGAGATTAAAAAAGATAAATAATACATGTTAATAAATTGTTGATACATTTCTATGACTATTTTTTAGTTTATGGGATCAAAAAGTAATTTCAATGTTTGACTCTCTATTATTTAAGTGTTCAAATAACATCAAGATATATTTACTTTCATATCTCCTACTCATTGTTTTTATTCTTATATTTTAATTTTTTATTTTTATATATTTTCTTTCATCTATTTTTTAAGAATCAGTTTACTATTTTTCCAATCAAAACCATTGTATAGTTATTATACCTAATCAAAAGGATGTTCAGTGGGTTATGAATCGCAAAACAAATTCATGTCAGTAGTTTATTTTTTCCTTAAGTAAAAAATTGGGTTTGACTTTTCTTTTATGTATTGTAAAAGGTAAGGTATATAAATTGTTTATCACTCCATTAAAAGTGTGTTTTATTAGTGGGTGTTGATATTCTCACTAAGTAAAGAAGATAAAAGAGTAGAAATTAAATCTTATAGATCTAAACTACTATAAAAATTATGTGTTCATATATTATTTCTACTAAATAATATTACAAATACATTCTCTACATTGTATTATATTTTATTAAGCGATATTAATTATTTGTTTAAAATTTTTAAAATGACCATTCACCCCACTTATGTCCATTTTTTCCATCATTATTAGGAAAAAAATCGGTATCAGAGATTGATTCCCTTTTGGAAATATCTCATGTTATTTTTATTCTAACCATATCTTTGTTTTAATATTATAATGAAAAAGATATTTTTATGATGGATGGGAAAATGTGAATGATGTATGGATACCTCAAAAGCCTCCTAATTTTAATAGAATTTATTATGGGTATTGGAAAGATAGAATGAATTCATAACTAAATAAGTTAACTATTGATCATTGTAAAATCATAGAAAACAATATAATCTGCTTGAATTAGATCCAAATAAAATTTTAGGCAATGATATGAAAAAGTGTTTTTTTAATTATGAAGTAATGAATATTTTATATTGCGTAATAATTAGATGTGGGAATAGCTATGTTTTATCCTATAAGGAATATCATTAAATTTTGATAATTATACAAGTCAGTAATAATCGAATAGATAAACTTATAATAACCAACATTGGAATACTACATACAAAATAATATGAGTTAAATCTGTGAGAAGATGAATTAGTGAACTAGATGTTTCACCAATTTAAAAGCATTATGAATGATCCGAGTTCACATGGATTATGGATTGATAATAAAAATATATTTGAAATGATATTGTTGTAACAATATTAAAACCAGTAGAAAAAAATGTAGTAATCGATTAAAGTATGAATTTAAAAGAGTATACTTCAGATGTGGTTATTCGTTTTTTATTATAGTATGATTCGGAATTGAAAACATTACATATGAGGAGTATAAAAAAGGAATGGTATTTATTATAATTATAATGTTAATTATTCATATAACTATTTAGAATTTACTTTTCATGGTGAAATAAGGATATGGTGCATTTTATAATTTTTTTACAAATTTATGAAAAACAAGGGTAGAAAAAGACATTTCAAATAGTGGAAAAAAGGAATTTAAAAAAATAAAATTAGTAAAAATAATGATGTTTAAAATATAACTTGTTATTATTTTATAATGAAAGGATAAATTAGGTATATTTTTCCAAAACTAATGAATTTAAACAAATAAAAACTAATAATGGATAAGTAAACATTTCTTGGAGGCCAGGATTGTACATAATTTTCAAATTCAAGAAGTAACACGAGAAGTGAACAATGTATTGGGATCCTCAATTTAATGGATACACTTTGTGATATATTTAAACCATTATTTAGTAAATTATTAAGTATTAATAATGTCTATTATAATTTAGTTACTGAATATGAAAAATAAATTGAGTCAAATTCCATATCGTATTTGGATTCTATGAATTATAAATTTAAACAACTATATAAAGAAAATCTGGAATTATAAAATTATAGTATCATATTTATTGAAAAATATAAAGATATAAATTTTAAAATAATAATTCGGGCAAATGAAATTATAATCATAAAAATGAATGTGAATATTTTAAAATTAATTCTTCACAGGATGAGTAAAATACAAAAACAAACAGATTCTAAAATATTAAAGCTGAAAGATGAGAATGAATGACTTAAAAAATTTTGGCAGTAAATGATAATGATCAAGACTGAATGTTTAATTCAGTTTTGGAGGAAATGACTTAAATTGATAATAAATTTAATGGTCTAAATAAATAAATAAAGAGTCAATGAAATATAGATTTGAGTAAAAATCAAAAGAAATGTCATTATATAAAAAATAACTCAAAAATAAAATGAGAAATTAATAGCTGAAATTGATAGATTAAAAAAATTCTACTTTTGTACTAGGAAAAAATATGATAAGAGTATTTCTATGAGGAAACCAAACTATAAATTAATTTTTTTGATTAAAATATTTTATAACCAATGTTTAATTAGACCAGATTCATTAAATAATAAAAATTAATCATTTGAATTGAAACATTTTTTAAATGTGGAATATGTGGGAATTATAAAAATTAATTATCATTGAGATTTACATAATATTCTATCCATACAAATTCATTTATTAATACAAGCTGATTTTCATAAAAGCGTATAAGTTGATATCTCAAATTGATTTGGGTACCTAAATATTCCAATTCTTATCCAATTTCCCCAAAAATATCATGGATACCAACACAAACATTTACTTGATTTATTTTGGGATTCCATCCTTATAAGTCTCGAAGTTTAATGGTATTAGGATTGTGTGTGTTCTTGAAAATGAAAGGTTTTATTTCTAATTTTCATTATTTCAATTCAATTGATAGAGAATTGTCCACATTTGGAGATAATTGTAGAGATCATATTAAATGGTATGGTGAAGTCAGATTTTCTAAAAAAATTATTTGCTTAAAATTTTTATATTTCCATGGTTTAAAACAAAATTAAATAAGTATATCATCTATTGTGATGATGGATCAAATGAAAATTTAGAAAATGATAAGTGTGCAATTTTAACAAATAAAATAATTTTATTTTTATAATGAATCTAATTTTTACTTATATATCTTTGCAACATTTTAAATATAATTTCCATAGATAAGAACCGAGTTAGCGTGATATTTTGGGGGTCGAGGAGGCCAGATATGAATAAAATATTTATATTAAATATATAATGTCACAAGTTTTCGTTTTTTATGAAATAATTTAATAACTAAAAAAAATAGTATCAGACTAAAAATTTAATACCACCATTGAATATCGAACATGAGTGCTACCCTATGCACAATATAATCCTTATACTCTATGGGTGTCCATCTTTAGCACCATCATGGGGGAATAATAATTAAATAAACTCATATATTTATTTAATTTTAATAATATAATCCAAAACCTAATCATCTCTTATATAGTATCAATTTTGAAAAATTCTTATGGTTAGTCGCATAATCCTAGGGATTGAGAGAGGGTATATATGAGGAGAATTCTTAGATGTTCAATAATGAATCGTGGATTGGTAATCGGTGTGACAATCAAATATTTTTTTATCTCACCAACGATTGTGATATGGAGTCATTATTCATTAGTTATTTATCCAAACCTGATGTATGATTTTTTTCATTTATTTGATCCCCATTTTTATCCCATGTTGAATGTGTGTTCAACCTTTTAACATGATGGAAAAGTGGATTAAGGGTTCATTTATAGATTTTTATTTATCTTTCTATATTTTGGAATTGAGTATAATGTTTATTCTTTACCTCTTTGTTATTCATTAGTTGTTCCAATAGAAATGAATTGAGGAAATCCTGAACGATGGATGAGTCTCATTCATCATCTTTTTCTTGTGCATTTTTTCCTCATTCTTCAAACATTTATCCCCGATTTTTTTGGTAATTGGTTTAAACAATACCCAATATACACTCATTGAATTGTCTTTATTTAGACCAAAGGATCATAATCACAGTTTCATGTTCTTCATTGGTGGATTCATCAAGGTGTGATGATGAAGTTGGATGATTGGAGGTGAATCGAGATTGGATTTTGACATCCCTGATTCATGGTTTTCAATATTTTAATGATGTGGCATGAGGAAGATGTTTTTCTAGTTAGATTTTATCGTTGGAATATAGTAACTGACATCAAACAGTCTTGAAAAATCCTATATCAATGATTATCGGTAGGTTTGGGGGATTAATCATTAATGGTGGTGGTTCAAGTGGAAGATGTGTGAAGGAATTCGTTTTTTGGAGAAATTATGAATATACTACGTATAGTATGAATAACAAATGCCTGGTAGTACCATTTTCACACCCTGACTCGTGTGTTTATTTTATTTTATGATTTTTTTGATTTTAAATTATTTTTCGGGGGTTCGTGTTCAGTCTCAGATCAGATTTTTTGAGTTTATGTTAAAAAGTGTGTGTTTCGGGTTGATGTCGGTGGCCCTTAGGCGCAACGCGTTTTGAAAAAACACACCATGAGGCTCCGCTCAGACATTACGCGACCTTCCATCTTTGAAAAATAGATAAATAAATTAAAAACATGGATTTTTATAACTAGAACGGGCATTAATTGTTGCATCGTTAAAATTTTTATTGCGTTAAGAATTAATTATTAATAAAATGACATGAACACCGTTATTTTTTTTATTACTATGATGATTATTATTTTTCTTTGTTATTATTATTATTATTATTAAGATAATATAATTTCTGTTTATTATTTTTATTTATTTATTTATCATTATTATTATTATCTTTAGTTTATTTTTCTAATTTTTCTTTTTTTTTTTCTTTCCCCTTTTCTTTAGGGTTTCATTGTTTTTTTCCCTTCATTCTCCCTTCTCTCTCCCCACTTGCAGCACCCCCTTCCCCTCCTGCTCATCCACTCCCATTCGACCTCCTCCAACGAGCATAGTCGCAGCAGCACCGGCCAGCCTGGACTCCACGTAGCGCCGCTCCCCCCCCCCCCTTGTTTCACGAAAATAGAGTGTTTCAGCTCTAATCTCCGGCGCGGCCCCGCCTCACCTCGGCCCCTCCCTCCTTGTTGTGTGTGACCCAACTCCATGTAGTGTCGTCGTTTCCTGGACACTGTCGCCCTCAGCTCCCTGCATCTCAACAATGCACCTTTTCTCCCTAGCACCCTTGGACCCAGCCATGCTCCTGCAACCCTCCTTCACGCTTGAAGACTCGTCTACCCTTTTTCAGCATAGCACGCCCCGGCCGACTGCCCAGTTTCTGGCTGCGAGACTCCTCCTGGATCCCTTGCTCTAGCATGCCAGCCAACCTCGACCACCACTGGCCTATTTTCCCAGCCAACTTTCTGTGCAGCGACTCTCCCCACTCCCTGCTACGACCCTGGGTTCCCCCCCTTTGCTACGCTCGAGCAACCAACCATCTCCCACCTACATCAACACCGCATCCGTCACCATCCCCCACCCGGCTGGTAAACCACAGTTTATCCACCTAGTTAGTGTTCCATTAATTTATTTCAATTGTTCATTATTATTATTATCATTATTATTATTGTTATTATTATTATTATTATTATTGTTGTTATTATTATTATTTTCGTTGTTATTATTATTCTTGTTGTTGTTTTTGTTGTTATTATTATTAATATTAATATTATTATTGTTATTATTATGGTAATTTTTATTATTTTTATTGTTATTATTATTATTATTTTTCTTATTATTATTATTATTATTGTTATTTTTATTATTATTATTATTATTATTATTATTATTCTTATAATTCAAATTATTATTAGTATTATTATTTTTATTATTTTTATTATCATTATTCTTATTCTTATTCTTATTCTTATTTTCATTTTCATTATTATTATTATTATTATTATCGTTATCATCTTACTCTTATTGGATTATGGGTTTTAGTTGATGTGGGGTTTTTATTGGTTGGTTTTGGATTTATAGGACCCGTGTAGGGCCTTTTCGAGCGAGCGTCATCGTCACACCTTGTTTCTAATGTTTCCTTGTCGTTACGCCCTGGTTCTGAGGTTGTGTTGTTGTCACACACCAATCTCGATGTAGGTTCCCATTGCACTACTTTTAAAGTTTAAGTTACTTTATTTCTTATTGTTTGTGCCCTATATATATATATTCTAAATATTATTATGGAACTTGAGATTAATTAATTTACTATGAAAATTTAGAATTTAGTTCGTGTGGTGTGAAAATAGTGTCGTTTTTTTCATGTTGGCGTACGCTAATTTTTTAATTAAATATTTTATTAATTTTAATAAATTTGAAATAGTATTAGAGAATTGTTTATTTAATGATTACTCAGTGTAAAAAGTGTTTTTTTATACACGACACTCGAAATATTTTCGTGATTAACGGACACACAATAGTGAAAGAATGACCATTTGGATTTTAAACATAATTCAAGAAACATCAAATGTATTTCTGGTTTAATGATAAATGATTTTGTTTGAAGCGTGAACAAGTACTTTGGTTCTTTTGAGAAATTTCCTCGTCTACTCTTACGGTTCCTCGGGAAAAATAAAATTTTTAGGTTTGGATTTATAAAAAATATTTAAAGCCTGTGAAGTAGTGTTTTTGGGCTCCTTAAATGGTTTCAAACTGATTTTGGTCTTATAAAGAAGTTTTAATTTTTTATGCAATGATTGTGGAAGGTGTTTAATTCCCGTTAGGCACTTTATGGAAAATGATATAATTGTTTTGATCAAAACCCTCCTTAGATAACTCTCATGACTTTTCAAATGTTTTAAAGGCAAGAGGTTGTCCCATGGAGTGGCTCAGGGTGATTCTTGTTGTGAATTATTATTATATATATATGTGTGTGATTGGATTATTGGATGGCATCGGTTGGCTCACCCCCTCTTCTAAATACTTGAGACATGGGAATCTGGCATACTGAGAGAACATTCAAGGAATTATTGCTACACTGGTAGGTTATGGTATTGAGCATTGACCCATAGTAGGTAGATATATTGTGTTTATTGCTATGGTATTTTCCAACATACTGTATAATAAAGGATGGTTGAGCGTATTGGGCGTTTTGATTTCATCATGTGTGACATGTCAATGAGGATGATATCTCATGTATTGGTGTCTTCTAGATTATTCTTGATCTCCTTGGTTCACCCATGTCTTTTGACTTTTCATTTACTTGCATTGATGATTTGGTACTTGTATGTATTTCTACATTTCCCTTGTTGTGTACTTACTTTGGTGCATTTTTTTATATGTTTATCCTTGGAAAGTGATAAATTGGTTTTCACTTGCTTTCTATAAATGGTTTTCAAATGAGAGTGTTTAATCCTCTGTGTACAAATTTTGAAAATGTAAACATTACATTCCCTTTCTAAAAATCCATTGACACGAATGAAATGAACCCAGATTTGGAAATGGTTAAGGACAATTGTTCGTACTTTGTTTTTAGGTAAATTATTTAGAAAAACATACTATTATAAATTTTAGTTCAAACTTGAAATGATGTTTCATTTATTTTAAAGGTAGTGCATTCGGAATAGATATCGGGCTAGCCTATTGAGTTTTAGTACTCACGCCTATAGTTCATTTCTGTTTTTAGTGTTTGTGTAGGATAAATCTTGAGTGAGCTCACCTTAGGAGACGCTTGATCGTTAAGTCGGAGAGTGACCCGCGGGGTCACATGAAGATAGTTTGGACGTCGAGTTTGATTAGGATTATTTTCTTTTATTCATATTTAGTCATTTTATTTGGTTTATTTATTCTATCGTGCTATGTATTATTTCTGTAGCTTTATTTATTTATATTGGGAGAAATCATTCCCACAGCCTCTGTTGATGCCCTAGCGCTTGTCGCCAGCTCGGGAGGATCGAGAACGCCTCTCGGGCCATGTCGCAGACCGGATCGGGTGACCGGTTCAGGGTCAACCCGGGTTGGTTCATGAGAAAATGTTATCTGAGAAATTCGACTCTTAGTGGACCTCTCTTTTCAAAGTGCCCTTTGTTATTTGGGATGTCAAGGTAGTGGGAGTAGGATTTTCGGGACTCGAGGTGTAGGAGCAGGAAGAGAATCTCGAACTCTTGCTCGTTCTGATCCTCAGGTTTTCACGGGAAGTCCAGTTTAATTTTTTTATCTGGGTTTTTATGGAACATTATGTTATTGGGACACGAAAAAAGGTGTTGGGCTAATAGTCCTCCTATGCTGAACGACCTGGAAAGCCTTTTGGAGCTAGGGGCATTGTCCAAAAAGACTCTTTGTGTCTGTGACGTGATTGACATATGGCCGCCAACCATATGGTCACGTCGCCCAATGACACTAGTTCCCTATTTGATATTCTTTGTGTCTCCTGTGACTTTTGAGAGTGGTTCTAATTTGAATAAAATGGGTTTTGAAAATAAATGGTTGTTTGAAATGAAAATTTTCATTTGTAGACTGTTTTAAAAGAAGTGGTATGAATGGTTTATATTTAGAAAAATTGAGTTTCTTTGTTTTGGAATTAGTGTTACTATGGGTTCTCACATGCATAGGGGTATGTTGTAAATGTGAATGGATTTTTTCGGTATGGTGGATGGATTCCTGGGCTGGCATGGATACATGCATTTGAGTGAGACTCTAAAGAATACCAATGATAGGGGTTTAACCGACCAATCTCATTTTAAATTATAGATGTTTTCAAAAGAATTTTTTTGATTTTATGATGGATCATTTTCTTGTGTTTAGTGCCTTTCATATAGGCGGTGTTGGTTTTTGAGGATTTTTATTTTTTTAGTTGGCCTTGTTTAGTTTCTTGACATTTCCTATTCCAGCGGTTATCCACTTTAAGATTTGAAGGGTGATCATAGTGCGGTTGATCAACCTATGGATTTTAGGCATGAGTTTCGAAAGATAGATCCACCTCTCTTTTATGGTCAAGGAGACCCTTCCATAGCGGTGGAGTGGTTGCGGAATATTTAAAGTGACTTTAACCTTGTTGAGTTGTTCCGAGTCATTGAAGGTCAAGTTTACAACCTTAATGATTGAAGTTTCACCGTGGATGTGGTGGAAGTCAGTGTCTCGAAACAAGCCTCGTCAAGAGTTTACTAGGGTGTTCTTTAAGGCTATGTTCATTTGTTAGTATTTATCTAAAGAAGAAAGGGTGAGGAAGGGAATGGAGATGTGTTTTCTGCAGTAGGGTGACAGATCCATGTTGGAATATTTCCAGTTCTTTGTGGAGCTAGTCCCTTACGATTCAGGGTATGCCAAATATGACCCCATGAAGGCTCGACGCTTCGAGGTGGGTCGCTGCCCTGATCTATAGTAGAAGGTGTCAGAGTCCAACCTAACTTCTTTTTCCAATGTGGCGAGACAAGCTTTTCATGCTGACGCCATGATGGCGGGAGTTCTTGACGTAGTCCTCCCTCCTTCAATTTCCATGAGTAGTGGTGAAGATCCTAGAAAAGAGATGAGTAAGCAATTGAAAGTGGATGGAGAAGTTTGTGGAATAAAAAGGCCTCAAGATATTTCATCAACCTCTTCGGAGTGAGATAACTTTGTGTGTTATCTGTGTGGAAAGATGGGTCACAAGAAGCTGTCATGTCCAAGTTCTCTGAAGCCCTATCGGGCATGTGGATTCTTGGGTCACTTGCGGCGATTCTATCGGGGCGTTGCAAGACAGCATCACGGAGTAAATTCTCAGAAGTGATGTGCTGTTGTGTTTTTGTTCAAAGTTTATGGTGTATTTTTTTAGTATAAGTGATCTTTTATCATTGAATTTATAATGATGGTGTTTTAGAATTTTACATGTATGGGATTTCATGGGTCTTTTGATGAACTCTGGCCTTCAATGCTGGTAAGTTTTTCATTTTAAAATCTTGTCCTTTATTTTTTTCAAACCAAATGATGTATGTATTTTATTGGGATTAGCAGAAACTGACTGTGAGGCAGGAGACGCTTCATCCATCAGAGCTCCATCCACAAGGCCTCTGAGTGAAGCCAGCGCGTAGTTAGGAACCCCCAGGGAATTTTGAGGAGTCTAGTTAAGGGTGTCCCTCTATCGTTGGGGTGAGACTGTTTTAGCGTTTCTGTTGTGGTTTCTCTATCGTTGTAAATTCTCTCTCATCACAAAAGCGGTGTGATAGACTTATCCCTCACGCAATGACAATAATGGTGAATTTTTGGGATTCCATTCACCGATTATTGGCCTTGCATGGACCACCGATGTAAATCAGTTAAGGCTTTAGTTTGTGTCCATCCCGAAGTGGTGAGACGTGAGTAGTTTTCTATCATAGTTTCAATGATCCAGTCCTTGTTCCCTCACTCCCTGCCCATGGGGATAAGGTTTTTGGTTTGTATGGAGTTTTCAATTCATATCTTATCCGATTCGGACGGGAGTAAGTGGTTTAAATGTCCTTGTTGTGATATTTCTAGCTTGAATAAGGCCTCATGCATGTCTAAGCTGGTTTTCATTTGATCGTTAGTAGGTTGGATCTTTATAGTGGGGAGACCCACCATCTCTTTAAGTTTTATATTAAGTCGTTATCTGATGAAAGTTGAGTGCTTAGGGTGGGGAACCCATTCAGTACTCCCCTCTATTGGTGATTTATTTTAGGAAATTAGGTTGAGTCCCATTGGTCGTCAATGGAATGTCCTTGGGTCAAGAGGTTGGATCGTGTTTATGTGGAATCCTTAGGTGTTGATCGATCATCGGGATAGTTCTATGGATTTCCAGGGGTGGAAATTATTATGGTGGGGAGAATTGTCACACCCTGACCTGTGCGTTTATTTTATTTTATGATTTATTTGATTTTAAATTATTTTTATAGGGTTCGTGTTCAGTCTCAGATCAGTTTTTTGAGTTTATGTTAAAAAGTGTGTGTTTCAGGTTGACGTCGTTGGTGCTTGGGCGCATCGCATTTTGAAAAAAACCCGACGTGGATCTTCTCGTACATTGTGCGAGCTTCCATCTTCGAAAAATATATAAATGAATTAAAATAAATGGATTTTTGTAATTAGAACGCAGATAAATTTTAGTGTCATTAAAATTTTTATTGCGTTAAAAGTTAATTATTATTAAAATGATATGAACACCATTATTGTTTTTTTATTTTATTACTAGGATGATGATTATTTTTATCATTATTATTATTATTATTAAAATAATATAATATTTGGTTATTATTTATATTTATTTATTTATCATTATTATTATTATCTTTAGTTTATTTTTCTCATTTTTCTTATTTTTTCTTTCCTCTTTTCTTTATGGTTTCGTTATTTTTTTCTCTTCATGCTCCCTTCTCTCTCCCCATTGGTGGCGCCCCCTTCCCCTCCTGCCCGTCCACTCCCATTCAGCCTCCTCCAATGAGAAGAGCTACAATAGCACCAACCGGCCTAGACTTCACATAGCACTGTTCCTTCCCCCCTTGTCGCATGCAAATAGAGCGGTGCAACTCTACTCTCCGGCACGACCCCACCTCACCTTGGCCCCTCCATCCTTGTCGCAAGCAACCCAACTCCCTATAGTGCTGTCGTTTCCTGGACACTGTCGACCTCGACTCCCTCCATTTCAGCAGTGCACCTTTTCTCCCCAGCACCCTCAGACCTAGCCATCCGCCTGCAACCTTCCTCCATGCTTGAAGACCTGACTACCCTTTTTCAGCATAGCGCGCCCCGACCAACTGCCATGTTTCCGGCCGTGAGACTCTTCTCGTCTCCCTTGCTCTGTCATGCCATCCAACCTCAACCCTCACTGGCCTCCTTGCCCAGCCAACTGTCTGCGCAACGACTCTCCACAGCTCCCTGAACTGACCCCGAGTTCCCACCCTTTGTTTTTCTCGAGCAACCAGTCATCTCCCACCTACATCAGAGCCGCATCTGTCGCCAGCCCCCCCCCAGCTGGTAAACCACGATTTATCCACCTAGTTAGTGTTCTATTAGTTTATTTCAATTGTTTCTTATTATTATTATTATCATCATTATTATTATTTTATTATTGTTGTTGTTTTAATTATTAATATTATTATTTTTTGTTAATAACAATAATAATAATATTATTATTATTATTGATATTATTATTATTGTTATTTTTAATAATAATATTATTATTATTATTATTATTATTACTATAATTATTATTCTTGTTATTATTATTATTGTTGTTGTTGTTTTTGTTGTTACTATTATTATTATTGTTATTATTACTATAATTATTCTTATTAGTAGTAGTATTATTATTGTTGTTGTTGTTGTTTTTATTATTATTATCATCATTATTATTATTCTTATTTTTATTTTCATTATTATTATTATTATCATTATTATTATTGTTATTATAATATTACTCTTGTTGGATTATGGGTTTTAGTTTATGGTGGGTTCTTATTGGTTGGTTTATGATTTTAGGACCTGTGCAGGGCCTTTTCGAGAAAGCGTCATCATGGCACCTTGTTTCCAAAGTTTCCTTATCGTCGTGACTTGGATCCGAGGTTACGTTTCTGTCGCACAAAAATCTCGAGGTAGGTTCTCAATGCACTGCTTTTAAAGTTTAAGTTACTTTATATCCTTATTTTTTCACCCTATATATATATACTGAGTATTATTATGAAACTTGAGATTAATTCATTTATTATGCAAATTTAGAATTCAATTATTGTGGTGTGAAAATGGTGTCGTTTTGTTATGTTTTCATACGCAAATTTTTCAATTAAATATTTTATTAAATTTAAGAAATGTGAAATAGTATTAGAGAATTGTTTTTTTGAATGATTACTCAGTGTAAAAAGTGTTGTTTATTTTATACCCGACACTTGAAATATTTTCTTGATGAATGGACGTACAATAGTGAAAGAATGCACGTTTGGATTTTAAACATAATTCACAAAATATCAAATGTTTTTCTGGTTTAATGATAAATGATTTCTTCTGATGCGTGAACAATTACTTTGGTTCTTTTGAGAAAATGCCTGGTTTTCTCTTATGGTTCATCAAGAAAAATAAAATGTTTTGCTTTGGTTTTATAAATAATATTGGCAGCCTGTGAAGTAGTGTTTTGGGGCTCCTTAAATGGTTTCAAACTAATTTTGGTCTAATAAAGAAGTTTTACTTTTTATGCGGTGATTTTGAATGGTTTTTAATGATCGTTTGGAACTTTATTGAAAATGATGTATTTGTTTTGATGAAAACTCTCATATTATAACTCTCTTTCCTTGTCAAATGGTTTAATGGCAAGAGGTTGTCCCATGGAGTGGCTTGGGGTGATACCTATTATGCATTATTATATATATATATATATATATATATATATATATCTGTGTGTGTGTGTGTGTGTGTGTGATTGGATGCTTGGCTGGCATCAGTTGGCTCACCCCCTACTTCTAAATAATTTAGACATGAGAATCTGGCATATTGAGAGAATATTTTACGAATGATTGTTTCACTGGTAGTTTAGGGTACTAACCAGTGGCCCATAGTAGGTGGATATATAGGGTTTATTACTATGGGATTTTCCCTCGACCTACCTGAGAAATGTTGGTTGAGCGTATTGGTTGTCTTGATTTCATCGTGTGTGACATGTCAATGAGGATGATATCTCATGTATTGGTGTCTTCTGGATTATTCTTGATCTCTTAGGTTCACCCATGTATTTTGAATTTTCAATTACTTGAAGTGATTATTTGGTACTTGTATGTATTTCTTCATTTCCCTTGTTGTGTACTTACTTATGTGCATTTATTTATATTGTTATCCTTAGAAAGTGACAAATTGGTTTTGACTTTATTTCTAGAAATGGTTTTCAAATGAAAGTGTTTAATACTCTATGTACGAATTTGAAAAATGTAAACATCAATTTCCCTTTCTAAAAATCCATTGACGCAAATGAAATGAACCCAAATTTGGAAATGGTTAAGGGAAATGGTTCATACAATGTTTTTAAGTAAATTATTTAGAAAGACATACTTTTATAAATTGTAGTTGAAACGTGAAAGGGTGTTTCTTTTATTTTAAAGATAGTCTATTGGGAATAGATATTGGGCTAGCCTACTGAGTTTTAATACTCACGCTTATAGTTCTTTTCTGAATTTAGTGTTTGTGAAGACTACATCTTGAGTGTGTACGCCTTGGGAGAAGCTTGATCGTTGAGTCGGAGAGTGACCCGCGGGGTCACATGGAGTAAGTTTGGACGTCGACTTTGGTTAGAATTATTTTCTTTTGTTCCTATTTGGTCATTTTATTTGGTTTATTTATTCTACGCTTCTCTGTATTATTTTTATTTATTTATTTATTTATATTTGGAAAAATCATTCCCACAACCTCTGTTGATGCCCTGGTCCTTTTTTACGGCCAGGGAGGAACTGGAACACCTCTCGGGCCATGTCGTGGAACGGCTCAGGTGACCGGTTCCGGGTCAACCTGGGTTGGTTCATGACACCCATCCAAAGGAGTTAGGTTTATGTAAAGAGAAAATTATTACATGCCATGTGATATGTGTCAAACACCTTGTAACTCATGGCTGGTAGATCGATGTGTACCTTAAGGGTATTTGGGAATATACATGACATAGAACTGGGGCATAGCTAGAGTATATGGGAATGACCTAGTACTCAGGAACATCTTGGTACATGGGCACAAGCTAATGTATACAGACTTGGGTAGGCACCAAATTAATTGATATACTAAACCCTGCATTCCATGTATTCCTAAATGACACACCTTTTATAGGGATAAAGACATTTTTTGTGAGAAGACATGAAACAGGAAGACCTGGGGTATATGAGACATGTTTTATACTCCCATTACATGAATTTTACTTTTTTCAGGCATATTGAGACCATCTATATCTTTAGTGTGGACTAATTTTATATGGGTGTGTATACTTGGATCATCCCCATAAGGATATAGTGTGGTATCACATCCTGACCATAAAATTTTGATTCACTATATGGGATCAATATTTCATAGAGTTCAAAAATCCCTCATTGTGACCTAGGGTGTGATCCTATATGATTTTATTAGCTTCTCTATGTGGGGATTGGGGTATCATCGAGACCAACTTTCACTTTCATATGATCCCCTACTTCATGTGTTATTATAGTTAGGGTATTGTATACCCAATAGGTCTAGGTGAAATCCCCTATCCATGTATTGATATCTTTCAAGTTCAAGTGAGTACTTCTTTGGTGGGGGTCCAACAAGAATGACCTCTCGGATAAGCATAATTAGCGATAGCATTGACCATGTTTTGAGTTCTCTCAAAAGTGCATTACCTTGAATCCTTTAGTATAATCATATGGCTAGTAATATGGTGGAGATCACTCCAAGACTTTGTGTCTATTATGATTATATCAAGGTCTTCTAATTTCAAAATTTTGTATTCAGATGGACATGACTATTTCATGATGAGGTGGATACTATCTGGATGTTGTATTATTGGTGATTTCAGGGTTTCCTATTGGGTATTTTCATACACACCATTTAATGGGTTCTTCCTGTACATATGTTTTTATGTAGAAGACATGAATTTTGGTTAATTACAAGGAGGAGCAGGAGTTGGTGAAGCCAAGTGAGATGGATAGATAATGGATCATTCCATGTTTCACATTTGAAAGTAGTCCCCTCATTGTTATAATGTTTGACACTTTATCAGTATTTGGTGGTCTTTTATTTGGTCTTTTATCCTTTATAGTACTTTATTATACTCTGATGTGGGATTTATGTTATGTATACATTACTATGTCAATTGTGTTTTAAATTTAAACATTGTATAACTATTAGGATATATGATTAAGTGTATATGTACCTTAGGCTAAGGCCTCCTATGGGTGTGAATTGCCTACTTGGGGATAGACTCTAAACCCTGTCTTATAGTAAGTGGGATTGGGGTGTCACACTAGGCTTACTTTCTGCTAGGCGGGCCTTGGTGAGTTGGGTAAAGAGTCGTATAAAAATGTGTTCAACCTAGTAGAAATGTTAAAATATTGTCTTACTGCATGTTTGTTTTGGGAACTAGGGAAACAATGTAAAAGTGTTTTGAGTTTATCTCTTAGGCTGGAGAATCCAATGTTAGTACAATGACTGACATATCCATTCAACAGACTTTGAAAATTGTCTTGTTGACTCGATAGACAAATTCCGTAGTTGTAAGGAAAAAATTGGTACATGCATCATGGAGTAATGGGTTTTGGTTTCCATGTCCCTCTTAAGTCACTATAGTAAAAATACAATTTAGCGACAGTTTTTTCATGGTTGTTTTCAAAACTGCCACTAAATAATTTTTGGGATAAAATTAGGTGGCAGTTTTTAACGACATTTTTAATAGCTACCACTAAATTTTTTTAAAATATTTTTTATAATTTGTTTAAATTTTTTTATAAAAATAATTCAAATTTATTTTAAGCGGAATTTTTTAAAAAATCCGCCCCAAAATTAATGGAAAAAAATAAAATCATATCTTTAATTATTAATTATTATTCACAATAATATATAGTTTATTATTTATAATTTTAATTAATTATTATTCTCCAATTAATAAATATTTATAATTATTCACTAATAATAATTTTAAAGTGAAAAAAAATCTTCAATAAGTAAAAAAAATAATTTTACATAAAATGACCATAAATTTTGATCAGGGAGTCAATTTTAGCTTCAAACCTATCAAATCAAAGCTGATGAAATGATATAAAAAATTATATTTGAATTTCATAATAAGTAAAATAAAAAAATTATTATAATTTCAAGATATGTTGGAAATCAAACACAGAATTCAAACAACCATAACAATTGATTTCTGTGTTTGTTTTGACTCTACATCCAGTCAAATTGAATCTTATATGGATCTATATGCCCTACATGATACAATTAAACCTGTGTCACATTTTTCGAGGCCTAAAGAGACAGAAAAAGAATTCATACATGAGTTTTTTATTTGGGGTACCCAAATTATTTAACATTTGATGGATTTTTAGCCTCGGTTAAGGGTGTCCTTTTTTTCTTTTTTCAGCGGGGAATAAATTTATTCTTAGATATTACATTTATATTTATATTATGGATTTAAAATTTTATCGGTTTTCAAAATGTAGTTGTATTTATAATTTTATATTTTATATTTTATTATATTCATCTATAATAAATCACTTATATAAATACATATTTATATTGAAATGTATTTTTAAACATATAAACAATATAGAAATAAATATTTATTATTAATTTAATTTAATTTAATTTTTTTTGACTTTATTTACCTTATAAAAATACATTAATATGTATATATATACCTATACATATAATGTTTATATATAAATATATGTGGAAAAATAAAAAATTGTACTTATGTTTATATCATAATATATGTAAATAAATACAAATATATGTAAATATTTGTGTGTATAAATAATATATAAATTTATTATTTCAAAAATATATCATTATCATTAAATATATTATATAAATTAATTTACAATATATAAATATTAATATATATATATATATGTAAACATATATAAATAATGATTATATATACATATGCATGCGTGTTGACAAAAATATATATATTTATATTTATATTCTATTATATGTAAATGAATATTAATATATAATATATTTAAATAAGTTTATTATATATATATATATATCATACACATTTAATTAGATTTTATCTTTGTTTAAGAGTTTCCTCGTCTTTTTTATGTCATTTATGATTTTATTCCCTTTCTTTACATTCCTTTTGATTTTATGGTGTTGAAATTATTGTGCTTTATCCTCTTTTGGTAATTTATTGTTATATATAATTATATATATCTATTTATAGGAATTCTTAATTTTTTTGTAAATAATTATACATATTTGTGTATATATATTTTAATATAATATAAGAGTAAATACAAATATAGTTATTTATTCTTACTTATATATATATATATAAAATTATATATCTGATTGTGTTTATATATATTTATGTAAAATAAATTTGTCTTTATATATATAACTACATTCAAAAATGAATACTTCGGGGAAGCTTGAAAATCTTAGGAAATGCCTCCAGGAGATTTGGGTTTCAGTGACTAGTAGATGGTATTGATTGATTTGAATTTTTTCCATTTTACATTTCATTCCATTGATATGAAGATAAGGACATGGAGTCGGGGGTTCAATAATCTTAAGCAAGGAATCCTTAGGTTCCAGAACTGGGATCCATAGTCTGATCCTTTTTAGGCCAAGAATAAGGTAGCTTAATCCTGCTTCCACATCAAAGTATGGAACTGGGTATTTTGGAAACCAAGAGTCCTTTGGGATGTTGCATTGGAATTAGGCACACCCATTAATATTGATAAGTATACTTTAGTTGTTTATCATGGTCATTTTCCTCATATTCTAGTTGAGTTTGTAATGTCATTTCATATTATTGAGACAATTATTTTGATTGATATAAATTTTAAATTTGATCTTGAGATTGAGTTTGAGCATGTTCCTAATTTCTATATAAATTGTTTTAGCATTGGACATGTTAAAAAAATTGTAATAGAGTTTTTTGATGTTCCAATTATCAATAATATGGAACCCTTTTTGAAATCTATAAATTAAAATTATCATGTGATCCTGCTCCAGCAATGCCTTTGTTTGGGAAGAAGGGTACCCCTAATGGTGATAAGGATATCCCACCTTCATCAATAAAGTGGGATATGGTTCAAAATAATTTATTTGATTCCATTAATGGGGGATTTGTTTCATTTCCTACTGTTATGGTTGGTAAGAAAAAAATTGGGAGACATTTTGATGGTCACAAAAGTAAGGGTGCGATATTTACACCTTCGGGTGATAACACACTCCTTTTTTACATTAATATTCCAACAGAACAGTAGGAACCCTTTAAATGGGGAGATATGTGTTCGGGTTGTACTGAGAGTGATAAGAAATTGGATATTATAGTTTTGATAGAGGATAAATACTTTTCTAAAGGTAAATTAGGTAGTGGATCGTTGCAACATTCTATTAGGAGAGGAACTCATGTCACTGATCACTCTATCGCTTCAGATGCACATAGGTGTGTGTAGGTTACTAATGATATGCACGATTCTTTTTTTCATTCTTTTATCCACACAATATGTGTTTCGAAGGCTTCTCATACTGTTTTCCTCACAGTAGTTGTTGTCTCACATGGAAACATGGGGGGATATGCATGCTCAATCTAGAAGAATTTTTGAGTAGGTTATTGTCCATGTGGCTGATAAGACAGTCACTTTAGAGTCACCTTCTATGCATGACTCGACATTTCCCTCTTCTATATCCAAGGTCCTTCTGGCCTTGGATGATGGAGCTGCAAAATTGTCACATGATCAGCATGTGCGTTTGAATGATCTTGCTACCAAAGTGGTAGTGACTCCTAACACTGGTGTTGCAAAGTATAACTTCTTCACCAAGCTTGATTCAATAAATTCCCCTTATTTTGATTTTATATATATGGAGATCCATGAAAGGAAATATAAACATATGTTGAGAAATACTATTTATGTTGTGTCTTCTCCTTTGATGGTTACACAGGACGACACTGAATAGGTCGGACAGTCCTCTAATGAAGATGGAGATCAAGGCATTATAGGTAAGGATAGCAATGTCATTAAAGATAACACTAGGGCTGACCCTATTGACATCTAGCATGATGATCATAACTCTAATGATGGACAATTGGGTGTGGATGATCATGGGGGTGCATGGTAGCCATTGAAATAGTAGAGAGGAGGAAGGCATCCAAGAGGATATGGTGGTCATCGTGGAAGGGGTGGTAGAAGCAATGGTTGACATCTATTTTTCTTGTTTTTTTGTTTTATAACTTATACCCAAAACCTCATTACATTTCTGTTTGCATTTACTTTTAATAATAATTTTATAGATCATGGAATCACCTCAAGGAACCGTACAATTCTATTATATATTGTATATTGTATATTGTATTTGATATTTTATATTTTATTTACTATTTACTATGTACTATTTATTATTTAATAATTCTTATTTGCCATTTATTTCCATAATATATATATATATATTATTCATTTATTTTCTACTTATTAAAAAGAAATTTTTAATTATTAAGTATTAAATATTAATAAATACATATTAATTTTTAATTATTAATTATTAATTATTAATCATTAGTTATTAATTAAACATTATTGATTAAACATTATTGATTAATAATTTTTTAGTTTGTATCTATTTGTTATATATTATTTATTTTATCAATTAATATATATATATATATATAAGTATATTAAATTCTATTTATTCACCACAAGAAGAGCCTACTAGAGTGGTAATGTCTTTGGAGAATAAGCAAGAGGTAAGGGGATCAAATCTCACCCAACATAGAATTTCTATATATGGCATGGGCATATGCATGAGCATGGTAAAGATAACCTTGGCATGTGCATGTACATGAAAATGAGTATGCTAATAATAAATAAGTTAATGAATAAAAAAATAATTAATTAATTAATTAAGTAATTAATTATGAAACTAAATAATAATTAATAATTAATTAAATAAACATAAAAATTAACTAATTATGAATATATATATATATATATAAATTAATTAGTTAATAAATTACAAAAAATATTTAATTACAAAAAATTAACTCATTAATTTTTAAAATAAATAAATAAATAAATTATTAAAATAAATAATAAATAGTAAATAATTAATAACTAATAATTAAATTCAATATATATCTATTTATTTAAATAAACACATTAATCAATTAAAAAATTTAATAAATAAATTCATTAATTACTTAACTTCAAAAATAAAAAATTAATTAATTAATTTGGAAAATAAATAAATAATTAAGTTTTTTAACTAATTACAAGAATTAATAAATAAATAAATTCCAAATAAAATTAAATAATAAATTAATTAAAATAAAAAAAATTAAGTAATTAAATAATTATTTATGAAAATTGAAAATTAATTAAATAAATAATTATGAAAAAAATATAAAAAATATAAAAAAAATAGAATATAAAAATAGAACATAAAAAAATGATAAAAACCACTACTAAAAACCACTGCTAAATAGTTTTGTGATTGTTTTGAAAAACCAGCGCTAATTGATTGTCGACAAATGATTTAACGATTTTTTTCTAAAACCATTGCAGAATAAATTAGTAGCGGATTAAAGTGCCTCTAAAGAAATATTTTGGTGTATTCAATTAGTACCCCATATATACTTGTTAAATAGGGTACATCCTGATTTTATTTTAGGATACATCTATGGTGATAGCCTTCTAGGATTCCTTAGTGGGATCACGATTATTATCTTCCTAGTGATGAGGTTTTCGTACAGGGTCATCTATTGGTGGAAGTTATTTTGGGTGACTTTCAAGTCTTACCACCAGCTGTTGAGTAGAGGGTTTCACTGGTAGTACTGGATATGAACATGCACATGCTAAGAAAACTCCATGAGTTTCAGAGTGATTGACCTCCTAGGTTTTTGGGAATTTCTGATTCCTAGGCAGTTGAGGATTGTATAGAGGAAGTTACTTTATGATGACAACTCCATACCAGAAGGTGGTCCTATAAGAATGTCTTCTTCAAGGATTCATAGAGTGATGGACAATCCTATTGACTTTTAAAGATGGTGAGATAGCTCGATCATGGTTAGATTTTGTGTTTCTCTTCTAGGAGGAGTTCGATCTATCCATGAAGTGAGTAACACGCATATATGAGCTTCTAAAGATTCATTAGGGAAGCATGACCCTGGAGTAGTATTCATCAAGGTTCCCCAACCTATTGAGATACACTGTGGATATGGTTCAAGATCTATTCTTCCAAACATAGTCCTTTGAGTTTGGAGTGTGTTAATATATTAGGGTTGTAGTGATATATGTTTCCATTCCAACTTATGTTGGGGTGCTTGAGCAAGTCTTAGTGGTGGGGATGTTTCTAGCTATGCAGAAGCTGATAGTTGGTGATAGTGGTAGGAATATTATATTCAAGACCTTATAATATAGTAGAATATATTAGGGACATGAATCCATGCATGTTATATTCTTTAGGAAATGGTCTTGGGGTATATATAGACTACAGTTCAGGGCTCATGGGATGGTTCTAGCCAGCCTAGAGAGATATGGTGGTATTATAGCAACGGTCTGGGTCATCTCACGTAGGATTTTACAACCCTCCATGCAATTGATAGAGAGAAGGTTGATGGACCACCCACGTACATACATCTGTAGTATCATGGAGATCATTAATGAACTGGATGTGGTAGAGGATCATGTATATTATCTGGAGGTGGAAGATAGTTTTACTTTTTGTCACCAGCACCCCCAGGTGGTCCTCTCTAGGCTTAGAGATTTGGGGTTCAAGGATGAGGATTTCTGTAAGACATGAAGTCCTATGACCCATAATATTTAGGGATGATTAGAGTTATAATATATATCTTCTCTTCTTTAGATATAATACTAATTGATATAGTTGTGATACACTCTTTTCTTTCTAATTCTCTTATTTTTAGAATTATATATTCTAGTGGGGCATATAGATCGAACTGTAGGGTTGGAGACTCCAAGAATATGGGATTCAATAACAACACACATTTACCAATAGTGTTTCCAGTCTCCTTGAAGAGAGATATTTCTATGGGATCTAATTTTAGTAATGATGAGTTATATAATTTCAGATTAGTTATAAACTATCTATCCAATTTGTTTTTCCAAGATTTACTATTTCATGTAAAGTATGTGGCATTTCTACAATGATTGATCAAGGATTTCATTTTTTGGTCAGAAGGAAAGCTATACAAAGCATAATGGTCTCATACACAAAAGGGTACAACTGATTTCTAATCATTTGGATAGTATTACATATGGAGTAGTAAATGTTGTGGGATTCCAATTTCTTACAGTGGTGGCGGAGTATGTAGATGTCTTCTTAATGAGGTATTTTGATTAACACTCCACTGAGAGATATAATTATACATATAATTGAACCTAGGTATTTCTTTCATATCTATTCCAGAATATTGGATGGATATTGTAGATATTTTCGAGTTACTGGTCCATTTAGAGGACTTTTAGAAGAAATAATTTTTTAAATCCAGTGTCTTCCCTAGGAAGCCACAGTTTTAATATCTAAGAAGGTGGATGGGATATTGATCTTGTGTGTATATTTTCATTTCCTTAACCATATAACTATATTGAATAATTATCCACTACCATGGATCAGAAATCTCTTTTACTAGTTGAGAGGCGATATATAGTTCACAAATATTGACCTTATATTGTGTTCTCACTAGCTACGAGAATGAGATGTGAATATAATAAACATAGAATTTTGATATTTCTATGGTCATTATGGGTACATGGTGATTCCTTTCATCATGAAGAATGTCATTTAAGTGTTTATGTGTCTTTTTAGTCAGACCTTTATCTTTTATCATGCCGGTTTCTAGTGATTTTCATTGATGAAATTATAGTGTACTCAACACATAAAGAGGACCACATGATAATCTTAAGTATGTTCTTAGACATACATTGAATGAACCAGATATCTTGGGAATATCTCTAAGTGACAGTTCTGGATTTGGGAGACCCACATTCTAGGACATTTCATCTCAGTAGAGGTTCTTTAAGTGGGGCCATTAAGGGTTGAGGTAGTGTTTACATCAGATCCACTGAAGAGAGTGACATAGGTGTGAAAATAGTTTTTCTTGTATGTTTTTCAAGAATTATGGTAGAAGTTGATGAGGGCCCCAATCTTGAGAATTTTGAAGGAGGTTGTTGAGTACTTATTATTTTGAGATACCTCTTGGACCAGGCTTAGATGTTTACTGTGGATACCCATGCTTTACATACATGTAAATTACATTACATTTTCCAAATACTTAATACATGACAAAAATAGATTCCCAAAGACTGTATTATTTTAGTTCCTTTAGAAACTCAGAACATAATATTCTAATCCTGGTGTCAGATCTTAAAAATATCCCATAAAGATCTTCCTCTTCTATTTTCCTACCTAAAACATTTCTTATATCCTGGGGAAAAGAAAACATAAAAATGGGGAGCTCAAATTCTTAGTAGGGGTAAAGATGGAGAAAATAAAACAAACCATATACATTGGAATCGAAAAACATGAACATAATGTTTGAACATCAAAATCATGTGTCATGAAATAAATCATGGTAGTAAAATAGCATGAGAATAAAACATGTAATCATATGAAACCATTTAATAATATAATAATATTTCCATAGTATCCAAGGCATTGATTCCAAGACCATTATTATAGATAAAGTCCATTACTAAACCATGTTTACTTGTCATTCCATCAATGTATTACTAAACCAGATTTACAAGTCGTTCCAATCATGTCTATATCATGATATATAAGTCTTTAACCAATTCATTGGAGGTAGATATAGAATCCACCCATCTCATAGTTAAATCATACTTAAATGTGCCACAAAAACATAAATCATTAATCAGAGCATAACCCATGATATAAAATAGTATTCTTAAACATCATGTCATCATAACGTAATCTATATATGATAAATGGACTTCATAAAAAAATAATTCCATCTTAGAAAAATCAAATAAAAGTAATAATAGGTATAGAAACATAACCCTATGTCATCTTAAATGGAAAATAATTTTGATAAAAAACCTGAACTTAGTTCTTGAGAAAAATGTCCTTTCTTCTTCAAAAATGTTTTCTTATCTCAAAATTACGTGAAATTTTAAAAGAAAAAAATTTAGTTGAAAATATACTTGAAATAATATAGAGTAATCTTCATGGAAATATGGCTTCATGAAAACTTAAAAATCCATTCACGCTTTATAAGATAAAAAACATTCTCCTCATACTTTTTCCAAAAAAGTCATAAAGTACCTCATATGGTAAAAAATGATTCCTTCTATACCATATATTAAAATTCAATAACAGGTAAAAATGAATATAAACATACATAGAAGAGTATTAAACATTTTGGAAAAAAAATTTAGAAAACATGTACATGGTTGACAAATACATCCCTAGTATATAATTACTTATAAACAATCTCACATAAAAATTAGATTGAAAAATTATCACTTAACTTATGTCTAATTTCTTTCTTAGGTGTCTGAAACTCATATATAATGGATGTAAACATATTATTAACTTGTAAAAGAACTATAATTATATTTATGACATCATATATGATTCACTTTTGACTTGATATTACCTTTTCATTTGTCAATTACACGTTAAAACAACATTTTTGGTAATAATAGTTTCATTTATCGTACGTGTTTGGAATTGTTATTCATTATATGATTACATTGATCATGATTTTATTACCTCCAAAATTTAAACCATGATTTATATATATCTTATAAATTCATTATATATATATATATAGTAGATAGATAAATGAAATGGAATACACTTTTTATGAAGACGGTAGGCAGTACATACACATGAACGCTGTTTTCGTTTCCTCATTGAATTGGATAAAAGTAAGTAAATGACATATATATATATACCTAAACATAGTATCAATATTATGTAATATATTTCATGATTATTTATTATATATACTTTATAATAATTCTTGAATGGTTAATGTGGAGATATAATCTCATCGCATCATGGAGATAGTAAGCAATACGTATGCATGAGCGATGATATCGTTCCAATAATTATTGAATGGTATTGAATTGGATGGTGTATAATATATCAGAATTTTGGTCATGTCTTAAAAATCATATATAGTTATTATTTCCACCATTATACCCATCAAATTTAGGTGGTGGTGAAAAACATATTACACCACGGCGTGGATACGGTAATCCGTATGTACGCACGTGTGATGATTTCTTTTTTCGTAAAATGGATAGAGGGTTAAATAGAGTTGTTTATAATTTATAATAACATATAATTATATGAATGATATTTATGTTATTAATTTACAATTATATATCTAAATAACATTAATTAGAAGAATAGATAAATTTGAAATAATCTGTAGAAAAGATTACCTCTTCCTCGACGTGCCTCCATTAAATTTCCTCTTAGGGCACTTGAGTTGGTATTCTCAGAAGACTAGAACATGTAGAATGTAACCAGAATATTTAGAAGAGATATTATCAGGTCTTGGTAGAGATTGAAGGCAAAAAATGAAGTGAATAAGAGAGGGAGGAGGATCCCTTTTATAAGAGAGGAGAGGGGCACTTTTGGAAAGTTAAAATGTCACGAACCAACCCGGGTCGACCCTGAACCGGTCACCCAAGTCGGTCCGCGACATGGCCCGAGAGGCGTTCCCGATCCTCCCGGGCTGGCGACAAGCACCAGGGCATCATTAGAGACTGTGGGAACGATTTTGCCCAATATAAATAAATAAGAATGCAAAGATAAAACAGAGCAGCGCAGAAAAAAGATAAACTAAACAAAGTGACTAAACATGAACAAACATGAATCAAACTAACCAAACACGACGTCCGAACAACTCCGTGCGACCTCGCGGGTCGCTCTCCGACTCAACGATCAAGCGTCGCCCTAGGCGAGCGCACTCAAGCTATAGCCTGCACAAACACTAAAAACAGAAAACAACTATAGGCGTGAGTATTAAAACTCAGTAGGCTAGCCCGATATCTATTCCCAACGCACTACCTTTAAAATAAAAGAAACATCATTTCAAGTTTGAACTACAATCTATAAAAGTATGTTTTTAATAATATTCTACTCAAAAACAAAGTACGAACCATTGCCCTTAGCCATTTTCCAAATTCGTGTTCATTTCATTAGTGCCAATGACATTTCAGGAAAAGGGGAAAGTGATGTTTAAATTTTCAAATTTGAACAAAAGGGATTAAACACTTCCATTTGAAAACAATTTTTAGAAACCCATTAAAAGCAATTTATCAGTTTCCAAGGAAAACAATATGCCAGAATGCACAAAGTAAAACATACAGCAAGGGCAATGTAAGTATACACGTGAGCATCACAATCATTACTCCAAGCTACAAAAGCTGAATAGACATGGGTGAACCTAGGAGATCGAGAATAAACCAGAAGACACCAATACATGAGAAATCATCCTTATTGACATGTCACGATGAAATCAAAACGCACAAAACGCTCGACCATCCACTCACAGGCAGGTCGAGGGCAAATCCCATAGTAATAAACCCAATATATCCACCTACTATGGGCCACTGGTCAGTACCATAACCTACCAGTGCAGCAATCGTTCTTAGAATATTCTCTCAATATGCCAGATTCCCATGTCTCAAGTGTTTGAAAAAGGGGTGAGCCAACAAATGCCAACCGAGCATCCAATCACATACATATATATATATAAAGCACAACAGGCATCACCCGAGCCACTCCGTGGGACAACCTCATGCCTTTTTCTACTCAAGTACCCGGGAGCCTCTAAGCGCGGCCTCCCAAACAAACAATCGCAACCAAGGCATGAGAGTCGCCCTAAGAGGGTTTTTATCAAAACATTTTTATCGCTTTCCATAAAGTACCAAACAGGCATTTAATACATTTCACAATTACTACCAAAACCAGTTTAAAACTATTTGAAGAATCCACAAAACACTACTTCACAGGTTGCCAGTATTTTTATAAACCAAACCAAACCATTTTCTTTTCCAAATAAACTTTAAGAGCCAACCGGGCAATTTCTCAAACGAACTAAAGTATTTGTTCACACTTCAAAAGAAATCATTTCTCATTAAACTAGAACTCTATTTTATATTCCGTGAATTATGTTTAAAAGCCAAACGGGCATTCCTTCATTATTGGGTGTCCACTCGTCAAAAGGATGTTTCATGTGTCGTGTATAAAATAAACGGCTCCTTTTGACATTAAATAACCATTTTAAAATTAACCATCTTATATTAAAAATTAATTATCGTATATTATCTCATATTTATTACAATTAATAAAATGTTGATTTTGAACAATTAGGGTGCGCAAATAGCATGAAATAATATAACTTAAATTTTAAAAGCAGTGCAAAGGGGACCTACCTCAAAATCAAGCGCGTCGACAAACAACCTCGGATCCAAGGCGCGATGACACGACGTGTGTCCGAGACTACGTGACCAAGTCTAATACTCTGCATAAACAAAACCAAGGACTCAGACACATCCAAAACTCACCAGAGCATTTGAAACCAAGCGGCGAGAATAAACGCTCACCTTGAAACCAAAGCGCGGCGACGACGGAACCTCAAATACAAGGCGCGGCGGTGGCGCTCACTCGGAAACGCCCTGCGCGGGTCCTAAATGTCCTAAGCCAATAAATAAAAACCCACGATCAATAAGATTACGATGATAATAATAAAAATAAAGATAATAATAATAATAATAATACTAATAATAATAATAGGATTAGTAATAATAATAATAATAGAAATAGTAATAATAACAATAGTCATAATAATAATAGTAATAGCAACATAATAATAATAATAATAATAATAATAATAATAATAATAATATGAAAAACAATAATAATAATAACAAGACAATAATATGAACATTAATAATAATAATAATAATAATAATAAAATTAATAGTAATAATATTAATAATAATAATGATAATAATAATAATAATAGTAATAGAATTAATAATAACAATAATAATAATAATAATGATAAAATTAATAATAATAATAATGATGAAAATAATAATGATAGTAATAATAATAATAGTAATAAAATTAATAATAATAATAATAATAATAAAATTAATAATAATAATAATAATAAAATTAATAATAATAATAATAATAATATTAGCAATACTAACATTAATAATAATAATGATAAAAAAAGGTTATTAACATATTAAATAAAATAAAATAGCAAATTAAATAAAAAAAACGGACCTGCGGCGGAGCAGAAGAAGGAGAAAGAAAAGAAGAAGAAGAAGAGAAGAAGAAGAGGAAGAAGGAGAGAAGAAGAAGAAGAAGAAGGAGAGAAGAAGAAGAAGAAGGAAAGGAGAAGAAGAGAAGAAGAAGAGGAGGAAGAAGAAAAGAAGAAGAAGGAGGAGAGAGCAGGGGCGCCGGCTGTGCGCGCTGGACAGGGGAGGAGAGGAGGAAGAAAAAGAAGAAGAAGAAGAAGAGGAAGAAGGAAGAGGAGAGGAAGAAGAGGAGAGGAAGGAGAAGATAAAGAAGAAGGTCGGGCGCCGGGAGGCTGGTCGTGCGAGGAGGGGGTTGCCGGAGGGGAGCCAGTAGGAAGTTCTGTCGGCAGAGGAGTCGCGCCGACAGGGGGCTACGCCAGCAGGGGGCTGCGTCGGCAGGGGCTTCACGTCAGAGAAGGCTTTGCCGGAAGGAAGGTCCTCCAGGGGAGGCATGCGCCGGTGGGGATGGGAGGTAGGTCAGTGCGCATAGGGGAGGGGTGCGACAGGATAGAGAGGGGGAGGAGAAGGGAACCCGCGGGTGGGAGAGAAGAAAGAATAGAGGAGGGGGTGGCGGCGGCTCCAGCAGGGAGAAAGAAGAAAAAAAAAATTTAAGGGGGGGGCCACTAGGGTTAGAGAGGGAAAGGAAAAATAATAATAATAATAAAATAATAAAATTAAATTAAATAAAACAAATCAGAATCATAATAATAATAAATTAAAATAATAATAATAATAACAACAAAAAATAGTAAACATCATAGTGATAAAATATTAAAATAAAATAAAATAAAAACAATAACGGTGTTCGTATCATTTTAATGATAATTAATTCTTAACGCACTAAAAATTTCAACGACGCAACAATTAACGCGCGTTTTAAATATAAAGACTCTATTTAAAATTTTCAAAGACAACGGGATGCGCAAAAACACCGGGCAGGGATGCGCGGGGCTTCCTGAATAGTCTCCGCTCACGCGCCCCACGACGTCGCGTAAAAAAACGAACATTTTAACAAAAATTCAAAAACTAGGTCCGATACTGAACACGAACCGCAGCAATATAAAAATTTAAAGTCAAAGAAATCATAAAATAAAATAACCGTGTGTGTCGGGGTGTGACAATTCTCCCCACCATAACGCTTTCCGCCCCCGGAAAGCCACAACACCAACCAGTTGGTCGATCAACACCTAAGGATTTCATAGAACACGATCCAACCTCTTAACCAAGGATGTCACAACGACTACCAGCGGGACTGAACCTCATTAACCAAAGTAAATCACTAATAGAGAGAGACCCGAACGGGCTCCCCACCATAAGAACTCAACTAGACTTCGATGACGACATAAGAGAAAACCCAAAGAGACTCATGGTGGGTCTCCCCACCATAAAGAACTAACCTACTAGAGACCAACCAGAAATCCAACTTAGGCCAGATCAGGGCCTTTCCCAAGCTATATATAAAATGCACAGCAAACCATTTAAACCACCCACTCCCGTCTGAATGGGATAAGAAATGAGTCAAAACTCCATACGAACTATAAACCCTAACCCCATGGGCGGGGAGGGTGGGCCCAAGGATCAAACCACTAAAACTACGACGTACGACAACTCACGACCCATCACTTCGGGATGGACACAAACCAGGGCCGCAACTGATTTACATCAGTGGCCCACGCAAGGTCACTGATCAGCAACTTACATCCAAAAGGCACAATTCCCGGCGTTACACGAGGGATAAGTCCATCGCGCACTTTGCGACAAGAGAGAACCACAACGACAGAGAAACCAGAGCAACAACACCAAAACTATCACACCACGATGATAGAGGCACGACTTTCCCCAGACTCTTTAAAATTTCCCCCGGGGTTCCTGACTACGCGTCGACTTCACTCCGAGACCTTTTGGCTGGAGCTCTGATGGATGAAGCATCTCCTGCCTCGCAGTCAGGTTCTGATAATCCCAATGAGATACATACATCTTTTGATCTGACAGATTGAAGGACAAGATTTTAAAATTAATACACACCAGCATTGAAAGACGAGGTTCGTCAAAAGACCCATGAAGTTCCCATACATTTTAAACCCAAAACACCACCAGTATAACTACAACGATAAAAGATCCCTTAAACTGAAAGGAAACTTACACCAAGAACTCTGAACAAAGACCCAATAGCACACTACTTCTGAGAACACCCTCTGCGACGCTTTCTTGCAACGCCCCGACAAAATCGTCGCAAGTGACCCAGACGTCCACACGCCTGGCAGGGCATCGGAGCGCTTGGGCACGATGACTTCTTGTGACCCCGCTTGCCACACTGATAACACACAATAATCTCTCGCTCCGAAGAGGTTGATGAAATATCCCGAGGTCTCTTGACTCCACGACCTGATCCATCCACTTCCATTTTCTTACTCATCTCCTTTCCAGAATCTTCACCACTGCTCTTAGGGATCGAAGGAGAGAGGACTACTTCAAGCACTCCTGCCATCGCGGCTTCGATACGAAAAGCTTGTCTCGCCACATCGACAGAAGAAGTTAGGTTGGACTCTGAAACCTTCGACTGTAGATCAGGGCGGAGACCCGCCTCGAAGCGTCGAGCCTTCACGGGGTCATTTGTGGCATACTCTGAATCATAAGGTACTAGCTCCACAAAGAGCTGGAAATATTCTGACACGGATCTGTCGCCCTGCTGCAGACAACACACTTCCATCCCCTTTCTCACCCTATCTTCCTCAGAGAAATACTGGCGAATGAACGAGGCCTTGAAAAACTCCCAAGTTACCTCTTGACGGGGCTTGTTCCGAGACACTGACTTCCACCACATCCACGGTGAACCTTCAAGCATGAAGGTCGCAAACTTGACCTTCAACGACTCGGGCAACTCAATGAGGTTAAAGTCCCTTTCAATCTTCCGCATCCACTCCTCTGCCACAGAAGTTTCTTCTTGACCATAAAAGAGAGGTGGATCCAACTTCCGAAACTCAAGCATAAAATCCTTAGGTTGATCAACCGCACTACGATCACCCATCGAAGCTTCAAAGGGATAACCGCTGAACAAGGAAAGGTCAAAAACCCAATCAACGCCAACTCAACAAATGAATAACAACCTCAAAATCAAACACTACATAGGTGACAAGCTCGAAATACGAGAAAACAAGTTATCATAACATCAAAACTTTTCTCTTTGAAAACATCTTTAATTTAAAACAATCTTGGTAAGTTAAACTCTCGCCATTGGTATCCCTTAGAGTCTCACTCACATGCATGTATCAGTGCCACCCGGGGTATCCATCCACCATAACAGACATCCATCCTCATTTTCCAACACACCAAAATGCATGTGAGTACTCATCAGAACACCAAGGCCAAAACAAGCAACTTCATTTTCCAAAAACAATTTATTCATACCACTTCTTTTAAAACAATCCGCAAATCAAACATGTCATTTCAAAAAACACTTTTTTTTTCAAAACCAACTTTTCTGATTCAAACCACTTTCAGAAATCAACGGAAACCCAAAACAAATCAAACAGGGGACTAGTGTCAGTGGGTGACTTGACCATATGGTTGGCGGCCATATGCCAAACACGCCACTGACACAGAGAGCCTTCTTGGACCATGCCCCCAGCTCCACATGGCTTGCCAGGCCGCGCGGGTTAGGAGGACTAATGGCCCAACTCCCTTTGTCGTACCCCAATCGCAAAACATTACCATAAAAACCCAAACAAACAAATTAAACTGGACTTCCCATGGAAACCTGAGGATCGGTACGGGAAAGAGTTCGCGACGCTCTTCTCGTACCTACCCCTCAAGTCCCGACAATCCTACTCCATCTACCTTGACATCCCAAATAACAAAGGGCGCTCTGAAAAGTGAGGTCTGCTAAGAGCAAACCTCCTCTGATACCATTTTGTCACGAACCAACCCGGGTCGACCCTGAACCGGTCACCCAAGCCGGTCCGCGACATGGCCCGAGAGGCATTCCCGATCCTCCCGGGCTGGCGACAAGCACCAGGGCATCATTAGAGACTGTTGGAACGATTTCGCCCAATATAAATAAATAAGAATGCAAAGATAAAACAGAGCAGCGCAGAAAAAAAGATAAACTAAACAAAGTGACTAAACATGAACAAACATGAATCAAACTAACCAAACACGACGTCCGAACAACTCCGTGCGACCTCGCGGGTCGCTCTCCGACTCAACGATCAAGCGTCGCCCTAGGCGAGCGCACTCAAGCTATAGCCTGCACAAACACTAAAAACAGAAAACAACTATAGGCGTGAGTATTAAAACTCAGTAGGCTAGCCCGATATCTATTCCCAATGCACTACCTTTAAAATAAAAGAAACATCATTTCAAGTTTGAACTACAATCTATAAAAGTATGTTTTTAATAATATTCTACTCAAAAACAAAGTACGAACCATTGCCCTTAGCCATTTTCCAAATTCGTGTTCATTTCATTAGTGCCAATGACATTTCAGGAAAAGGGGAAAGTGATGTTTAAATTTTCAAATTTGAACAAAAGGGATTAAACACTTCCATTTGAAAACAATTTTTAGAAACCCATTAAAAGCAATTTATCAGTTTCCAAGGAAAACAATATGCCAGAATGCACAAAGTAAAACATACAGCAAGGGCAATGTAAGTATACACGTGAGCATCACAATCATTACTGCAAGCTACAAAAGCTGAATAGACATGGGTGAACCTAGGAGATCGAGAATAAACCAGAAGACACCAATACATGAGAAATCATCCTTATTGACATGTCACGATGAAATCAAAACGCACAAAACGCTCGACCATCCACTCACAGGCAGGTCGAGGGAAAATCCCATAGTAATAAACCCAATATATCCACCTACTATGGGCCACTGGTCAGTACCATAACCTACCAGTGCAGCAATCGTTCTTAGAATATTCTCTCAATATGCCAGATTCCCATGTCTCAAGTGTTTGAAAAAGGGGTGAGCCAACTAATGCCAACCGAGCATCCAATCACATACATATATATATATAAAGCACAACAGGCATCACCCGAGCCACTCCGTGGGACAACCTCATGCCTTTTTCTACTCAAGTACCCGGGAGCCTCTAAGCGCGGCCTCCCAAACAAACAATCGCAACCAAGGCATGAGAGTCGCCCTAAGAGGGTTTTTATCAAAACATTTTTATCGCTTTCCATAAAGTACCAAACGGGCATTTAATACATTTCACAATTACTACCAAAACCAGTTTAAAACTATTTGAAGAATCCACAAAACACTACTTCACAGGTTGCCAGTATTTTTTTAAACCAAACCAAACCATTTTCTTTTCCAAATAAACTTTAAGAGCCAACCGGGCAATTTCTCAAACGAACTAAATTATTTGTTCACGCTTCAAAAGAAATCATTTCTCATTAAACTAGAACTCTATTTTATATTCCGTGAATTATGTTTAAAAGCCAAACGGGCATTCCTTCATTATTGGGTGTCCTCTCGTCAAAAGGATGTTTCATGTGTCGTGTATAAAATAAACGGCTCCTTTTGACATTAAATAACCATTTAAAAATTAACCATCTTATATTAAAAATTAATTATCGTATATTATCTCATATTTATTACAATTAATAAAATGTTGATTTTGAACAATTAGGGTGCGCAAATAGCATGAAATAATATAACTTAAATTTTAAAAGCAGTGCAAAGGGGACCTACCTCAAAATCAAGCACGTCGACAAACAACCTCGGATCCAAGGCGCGATGACACGACGTGTGTCCGAGACTACGTGACCAAGTCTAATACTCTGCATAAACAAAACCAAGGACTCAGACACATCCAAAACTCACCAGAGCATTCGAAACCAAGCGGCGAGAATAAACGCTCACCTTGAAACCATAGCGCAGCGACGACGGAACCTCAAATACAAGGCGCGGTGGTGGCGCTCACTCGGAAACGCCCTGTGCGGGTCCTAAAAGTCCTAAGCCAATAAATAAAAACCCACGATCAATAAGAGTACGATGATAATAATTAAAATAAAGATAATAATAATAATAATAATAATAATACTAATAATAATAATAGGATTAGTAATAATAATAATAATAGAAATAGTAATAATAACAATAGTAATAATAATAATAGTAATAGCAACATAATAATAATAATAATAATAATAATAATAATAATACTAATATGAAAAACAATAATAATAATAACAAGACAATAATATGAACATTAATAATAATAATAATAATAATAATAAAATTAATAGTAATAATATTAATAATAATAATGATAATAATAATAATAATAGTAATATAATTAATAATAACAATAATAATAATAATGATAAAATTAATAATAATAATAATAATAATGAAAATAATAATGATAGTAATAATAATAATAGTAATAAAATTAATAATAATAATAATAATAATAAAATTAATAATAATAATAATAATAAAATTAATAATAATAATAATAATAATAATATTATCAATACTAACATTAATAATAATAATGATAAAAAAAGGTTATTAACATATTAAATAAAATAAAATAGCAAATTAAATAAAAAAACGGACCTGCGGTGGAGCAGAAGAAGGAGAAAGAAAAGAAGAAGAAGAAGAAGAGAAGAAGAAGAGGATGAAGGAGAGAAGAAGAAGAAGAAGGAGGAGAGAAGAAGAAGAAGAAGGAAAGGAGAAGAAGAGAAGAAGAATAGGAGGAAGAAGAAAAGAAGAAGAAGGAGGAGAGAGCAGGGGCGCCGGCTGTGCGCGCTGGACAGGGGAGGAGAGGAGGAAGAAAAAGAAGAAGAAGAAGAAGAGGAAGAAGGAAGAGGAGAGGAAGAAGAGGAGAGGAAGGAGAAGAGAAAGAAGAAGGTCGGGCGCCGGGAGGCTGGTCGTGCGAGGAGGGGGTTGCCGGAGGGGAGCCAGTAGGAAGTTCTGTCGGCAGAGGAGTCACGCCGACAGGGGGCTACGCCAGCAGAGGGCTGCATCGGCAGGGGCTTCACGTCAGAGAAGGCTTCGCCGGAAGGAAGGTCCTCCAGGGGAGGCATGCGCCGGTGGGGATGGGAGGTAGGGCAGTGCGCATAGAGGAGGGGTGCGACGGGATAGAGAGGGGGAGGAGAAGGGAACCCGCGGGTGGGAGAGAAGAAAGAATAGAGGAGGGGGTGGCGGCGGCTCCAGCAGGGAGAAAGAAGAAAAAAAAATTAAGGGGGGGGCCGCTAGGGTTAGAGAGGGAAAGGAAAAAAAATAATAATAATAAAATAATAAAATAAAATTAAATAAAACAAATCAGAATCATAATAATAATAAATTAAAATAATAATAATAATAACAACAACAAATAGTAAACATCATAGTGATAAAATAATAAAATAAAATAAAATAAAAACAATAACGGTGTTCGTATCATTTTAATGATAATTAATTCTTAACGCACTAAAAATTTCAACGACGCAACAATTAACGCGCGTTTTAAATATAAAGACTCTATTTAAAATTTTCAAAGACAACGGGATGCGCAAAAACACCGGGCAGGGATGCGCGGGGCTTCCTGAACAGTCTCCGCTCACGCGCCCCACGACGTCGCGTCAAAAAAAACGCACATTTTAACAAAAATTCAAAAACTAGGTCTGATACTGAACACGAACCGCAGCAATATAAAAATTTAAAGTCAAAGAAATCATAAAATAAAATAACCGCGCGTGTCGGGGTGTGACATAAAAAATATTAATTTATTATAAATTCAATTAAAATTTACAATGGTCTAAAACATATTTAAATATAATATAAGATTATTTTTATTACATACCTAGAATCCAATAATTTTTTTACATGTCTTGAATTTTTATATCCTTATATTTTTTGTTTTACCCTTATTTTACCCTTTTTAATCTTACTGTGATATCAGGTGATTTACACATTGTGGATTAATGTATTTACCATATCATGTAAAACAATGCAAAAATAGTTATTTATTACATATTGGGACTTATATTTTCCATTTTTGTAGAAACATATATTTTTAGGAATTTAATATCATTTAATAAACTATTTTATGTTTTATGTTATGAATTGTGTCGATTTTGAATACTATTCATACTTCATTTATTAAAATTCATAACAGTATTATTCCTTAAAAACATTGACTTAACGTATCCCTAATATGTCAATTTAATCCATAAAATTATTGGATGGCATCAAACTATTCATATTAAATTTATTTTAATATTTATGATTTCATTTATTTGAATTCGTAATTAGTGAATAAATCACTACTTTATAATTGTGTCATAAATAAATAAATTTTTCTAATGTCTAAAAATTAAAAATAAAATACCATGAGGTAGTAAATCTTTTTATATTTATAATAAATTTTTATATACATATATATCTATTATATAACCCAACATTAAAATTGATTTAGTAAAAAATATATATATATAGGTTATAATTATCTTTACATAAAATTTATTCTTATAAAATGTCATTTTCACATCCCATTGAATCCATGGGGTTCAAAAATCGACCCAAGGATTACCATGGTAGAAAATATCTCATCCAAGAGTATTGGGACATTTGTTAGTGTAACTTAATATAATTATAATATTATTTTTCCCTTATTTACTAGATTTACCCTTTACCCAAGGAAAATAAAATAATTACTGAAGTTACTATTAATAACATCCTAAAATTAAAGTACATATTTAAAACATTTAAAAATTATGATTCAAAATATAGAATCCATTTTTTCCAATTCAAAATATAAAAGTTTCAATGGTTAATTGAAACTTAATTTCTGTTGTCAAAACCTAATAGCATGGTTTTGATAAGTAATAACTATAAAAATATTATCATGTGTTTATGTCCAATTTAAAAGTGAAACTACTTAAAATGACCAAAATTATATTAAATGATAAAAACATAATCCAATTACACTTTAAAACCAATTAAAAAGATAATATAACTACATAAATAAATTATATGAAAAGGTAGTTTTCAATTAAAATACAATATATTTCACTATTTATTAAAACTTGAATTTTATCATAATAATACAAAAAATTTAAAAAAAAGTAATTTTTTATTTCTTTATTCCAAATAATAAGTTTATTTTGTCCAATTGAACTTATAAATGTCTCAAAAACTAGATTTAAAATGTATGTTCCATCAAAAGGCAGTAAAACCGCATTTTTTTAAAATACTTCTTTTATTTGAAAAATTCATTTTTTCTCATACCATGTTCAATAAAATGTGTTAAAAGAATGATATTGTTATAAAATGAAAAATTTGGTTAATACTATTAATAAAATCTAGTTTATATCTCATTAAATAAATATATTTTAATAATATATCATTGTTTAGTGAAACTCGGTATTGCGTACAACACAAGCTATCAAGGAAGGTCACTTTTGTGTGAAACGCAAGCAAAGTTAATTTTGCGCGTAGATCATGCTTCCATTGGTGTTTTGTATAACATAATCAAAACATTTTTCATTTATACATTGAAAAAAATCTATACTCAATGTTGTGTGAAATCAATTCAATCAAAATAACTTCAAATTGCGTGCAACACAAGACATTTATATTGTTTAATATACTACAACTAATATGGTGTTGTGTATAGCACAAGATAATATTGGTGTAGCGTAAAAGAAAATAAATCAATGAAATTAAAAATAATCTATCTCATAAAATCTTGAGGTGTTACATTCTACCCTCCTTAAAATGAATATCTCTCTCGAAATTCATCAGGGTTATATACGGTTTTCCACTTGAATGTTTCATTTATGGAAACCCACATCTTAAAAAGGAATAATATAACTTTATTTTAAAAGGGAATGTTAGAAAAATAATGTTTACCAGAGTTAACACAACATTATGTTTCCATATAGTAGAATATAGGTGGGATGTGTAAACGTGGAAAGAGAAGATAAATCTAACCATCAAGTTCTGATGGATAGTGAAAGAGAATAAGGATCGGAGAAAGTTATCTACCAGAAAGCCATAAATCTATGATGATTTTAGGGACCAAATGATTCATCAGAAAATAAGGTACTAGAATAAAATTTTTGGTTTCCATGATCCTTTACCTAAAGTTTATTAATTTTTTATGAGAATAAATACATTATTTTTGAACAATCTTACTGTTGTTTGTGCCTTGAAAAATTTCCACTTCATTTATTATTTAATGATATGAAGTCCAATTATTCATTCTTGAAGGGTTATAAGATCATGTGATATATTGATAGTTCATTACATATATCTCGATCACAAAAAGGTTAGCACAAGTTATTAAATATACATAAGTCCATCTATGGTGAGATTAATTGTATATGGTTTAAAATATAGACATATACTTCAACTATCATAACACTTAATAAAATAAAACAACTTTCCACTAACTAGGAACATCATGTAGGCCAGTGGTTGGTGATAAAGTCCAATCACACTATAGTTATTGGTTCGATTCACATAGACTTGTTTGACATGATGGGTTGTTCCTTGTCCTACGAGTTTTCATTTTTCTAAAACTATACTATTACAACATTCCATAAATAATATAAAAAAATATCTATCCTAAAAAATACTATATTTTTTCTATATTAATCCATTCCAACCTTTAGGCTTATCCAACATACTTATGTCTAATCTCATAGTACAAAGAAAATAATTACCAGAAAGGTCATATAACAAGCATGTGAATACCATCATTTATCCCCTATATATCATAATATATATCTTGTTGGTAACATTGCAAACATTTGAATACCTTAATAATTTATTCTCTTGAAACATAAATTACAATAAAACCTAAGTGAAGACATGAATGTTGTAAAAAATTAACTCTTTCAAGATACCAAAATCCCAAAAATTTCTATATACTCAAACCATGATATCACTTTGTTCATATATCAATCATGAGATCATTAATACTATCAAACATCTTATTATCTTCTTATCCCTTCATTATAGGCATATCATGTGCCTTCCAAAAATATCTGAATAAAATTTCATGGTTATTGGTACCATTCAACATATACATTCTAATACAGAAGTAAATTTTTTTTTGTAACGATCCTTAAGTGTTTCTTTATTCCATAGTACCGTACTTATACAACATTACTCTTGATAAACATGAAATCATTCCACTACATTCTTAATCCATTGAACGATCTTCATCAATTTATTCCTCCACACTTCTTCCATCTCATATATCATTTTGAGTCTCTTGATCATCACCAACATAAACACTACCCGTATGACCATGTTGATTATCTTCATGAAATTTTCCCTTAGGTAATCGATCTGCATAATGCCCGTACATTCCACATTTTAAAAATTTAACCGTTTTTGATGTCTTAGTAATACCATTATCCTTATCTATTGTGTTAACGGAACCTTTTCCTTTGAAATTACTAGATTTATAATTTTCTTTTTCACACACAAAACATCTTCTAGTTCCTTTTAAAAATTCTCCTTGACGCCTCTTCCCACATGATTTAATGAGAAAAACTGAACTTCTTTTCATTTATGATCACCATGAAACATTATCTTTCTCTTATTAGCTACTTCAGGAAACTCGCCAAAGTTGGTATTATTGATCATATTATTATATTTCCAATTTTGAATTATAATGAAGTTTCTCCTTCCAACTCCCATTTCATTTGGTTACTCACTATGAATTTCATTCCATTGTCCATCATATTATCCATTAACATGATCCCTCTGGTTTTCATCCATTTTCTAAAACACAAAAAGAATAGTGTGGGAGGAAAAAATCATACTAAGAAAACAACATAATCAAGGGGAGTATGTTCAATCTCTAACATCTTAGGTTTAATGTTTTTTTATTAATGATTGTTATCATAATTCAAGTACTATAATCTATACATATACTTAACCTTAGGGACATCCCTAGACATGCCTTAAAAATATCTCTAAGGATCTCAGAAATGTTTCTGCATCCTAGTTTCCAAAGGTTAACTAAACCATCACTCTAATACCAACAATATAGAACCAAGTTTGAAATACATGGAAATTACAAAAAATTTTCAGAATATATAATACATAAAAAAAACAGATACCCAAATACCACATTAGTTTAGTGCCTTTGGAAACTCAGAACATAATGTTCTAATATTGCTGAAAGATCTTCAACATCTCCCACAAATATCTCCCCTTTTTTTCCAACCTAAAACCTTTCTTTAAATCGTGGGGAAAAGAAAACATAAAAAGGATTAACTCAAATGATTATTATGGGTAAACATGGAGAAAATAAAACAAACCATATACATTTGAAAGTAAAAACATGAACATAATGTGTAAACATCAAAATATAGAGTCATGAAATAAATCTCGGCAGTACGTAAAGCATAGATCATAAAGGAACATTAATCATGGTTAAATATCATGGGAATAAAACATTTAATTATGGACAAAAATTAAGAAGATAATATGATTTCTATATTATCCAATTCATTGTTTCCAAGACCATTATAGTGGGCAAAGTCCATTAGTAAACTGGGTTTACTTGTCGTTCAGGCCACGTATTACTAAATTGTATTTACCTTCCATTCCAGTCATGTCTATATAATTACATATAAATATTTACCCAATGAATTGAAGGTACATATAGGTCCCACCCATCTATTAGTCATATCGTTATTACATGTTCCACAAAAACATAAATCATTCATCATAGCATACAACATGAAATAAAATTGGATTCTTAAACATCATGTCATCATAAGATAATTTATATAAGATAAATGTAATTCACAAATAACAATTCCATATTAAAAAAAATCAAATAAAAGTAATAATAAGGATAGAAACTATACCCTATGTCATCTTAGATTCAAAATAAATTTTATAGAACACATGAACTTAGTTCTTGAGTGAAATATTCTTTCTTATTCTAGAACATTTTCTTTTATAAAAAATACAAGAAATTTTAAAAGAAAATAATTTAGTGGAAAATAAAATTGAAATAATGTAAATAAATCTTCATGGAAATAAGGAATCATGAAAATTGTATAAATCCATTCATGATGTAGAAGATTAAAAAAACATTATCCTCATACTTTTGCTGGAAATGTGAAAATGTACCTCGTATGATAAAAAAAGATTCCATTCATACAATGTAGTAAAATTAAATAATGGGTAAATAAGACGTTAAACATATATAGAAGAATAGTATTAATTTTATGAGAATATTTTTAGAAAACATGGACGTGGATTATAAATATATCCCTAGTATATACTTACGTATAAGAAATCTCAGTTAAAATGAGATTGTAAAATTACCTCTTACCTTAGGTCTGATTTCTTTCGTATGCGTCTGAAACATTTTTATAGTGGGTTTAAACTTATTATTAACTTTTAACATAACCATAATAATATTTATTACATCATATATGAATCATTTATGACTATATATTATAGGCTCATTTGTCAATTCCATGTTAAAACAACATTTTGGTTAATAATCGTTTCATTTAACGTACGTGTTTGAACTTGTTATTCTTCATATGATGACATAGATTACTATTTACTTACTTATAGAATGTAAGACATGATCTATATATATCTTATATATTATGTATATAAATATATATATATATATATATAATATAGATACGTGAAATGGAATACACAGTTCATGGAGATGGAAGGTTAAACGTATGCATGGATGCTATTTTGGTTTCATCATTGAACTTGATCCAGGTAAGTAAATTAAATATATATATATATAATTAAATATTGTAGAATTATTATTTATCATATTTCATGATTATTTATTATATATACTTTATAATCATTCTTGAATGGTTAACTTGGAGAAAGAATCTCATCGTGTTATGGAGACGGTAAGTCGTACGTACGCACGAGCGACGATGTCATTCCCATAATTGTTGAATGGTATTAAAGTGGATGGCATATAATATCCCAAAATAAGTATCATGTTATAAAACTTATATAATTATTATTTCTACCATTATACCCATCCACGTAAGGTGTATGTGAAAAACATATTACACCATGGCATGTAGATGGTAATCTATACCCACGCACGCGTGGTGATTTAGTTTTTCATAGGATAGATAGATGGTTAAATATGGTTGTTTCATATTTATAATAACATATAAATATATTAAATAAACTTTTTTTTATAACTTTATATTGAAAAAACTAAAAAATTGTAAGTAGGATAAAAAATAAATTTGAAAGAATCGGTAGAAGAGATTTCCTCTTCCTCGACATGCCTCCTTTAAATTTCCTCTTAGGGCACTAGAGTTGGTCTTTTGAGAAGAAAAGCACCTCTATAATGTAAATAAAGAAGTTGATAATATAAATGGGTAGTGTTTGGCCGATAATGAAGGCTCAATATGGAGTGAAGAAGAGAGGGAGGAAGATCTATTTTATAAGAGATGAGATAGACACTTTAAAAAAGTTCCAAAATAGTAATTTTTTATAAATTGAATTTTGATTTAAAATGCCCAAAAACATATTTAATTCAAATAAAAGATGATTGGGTTTCTAATACCAATAAAAAATAAATTTTTTACATGTATTGAATATTTTTTATCCTTATCATTTTGGTTTTACCCTTATTTTACGCTTTTTAATCTTACTGTCATATCATGTTATTTACACATCGTGGGTTATTATAATTACCATATCATGTCAAATTAACCAAGAAATGTTATTTATGACATCGTTGGACTTATATTAATAATTTTAATGAATCTAACATTTTTATGAATTTAATATAATTTAATAAACTATTTTATTTTTTAAGATATAGATTCTGTCAATTTTGGAAACAATTCAAACTTATTTTTTAAAAATTAACAACAACCTTATTACTTAAATAAAAAGGAATTAAATTACCTCTAATTTCTAAATTTCATCTATAAAATTCGTTTATGGAATCAAAACATTAAAATTAAATTTATTTTAATATTTATAAATTCATTTATTTGAATTTTTTATTAATGAGGAAATCACTACATCATAATTTTGTCATAAATATATATATTTATCTAATGTATAAAAATTATAAATAAAATACCATGAATTAGGAAATATTTTTATCTTTATAATTACTGATTATAGACATAGATCTCTATTATATAACCCCACATTTAAATATATTTAGTAAAAGAACCATGTTTAAGTTATAATTATCTTTACTTTAAATTTATTCTTATAAAATATCATTTTTACATCCAAGTAAATCCATGGGGTCCCAAAAACGACCCAAGGATGAACATGGTCAGAAATATCTCATCCATTAGAATTATGAAGTGTGTTAGGATAATTTAATTTTACTATAATATTATTTTTTACGGTTATTTACCAGATTTACCCTTTAACCATGGTAAATAAAATAATTACAAAAATTACTATTCATAACATCAAAAAATAAAAGGTAACTATTTAAATAATTTAAACTATCTGATTGAAAATATGGAACCCATTTTTCCATGTTAAAAATAAAAAAGTTGATGTAATTAATTTAAAATTATTTCCCACTGTCAAAACAAAAAAACTGGTTTTTAAGATGTAATAATTATCAAAATATTGACATGTGTTTACGTCCAATTTAAAATTTCAATTACTTCCAATGGCCAAAATTTGATTAAATGATAAAAAATTAATCCAATTAAACTTTATAACCAATTAAAAAGACAATCTAACTACATAAATAAATTAGATGTAAAGGCAGTTTTGAATTAAAATGCAATATTTTTCACTATTCATTAAAATTTGAATTTTATCAGAAAAATACCAAAATTTCAACAAAAAAAATTAAGTCCAAATTGGAAATAATATGTTTTATTTTTAAAATTTAACTTATAAAAGTTTCAATAAATAGATAAAAATGGGTGCACTATCAAAAGGCAGTAAAACTGCATATTTTGAAAAAAAAAATAATTTTTTTTTCTAAAATTCATTTTGTTCTCATACCTTCTTCTATAAAAGGTGTAAGATGAATGATAATGTTATAAAATTAAAATTTTGGTTAATACTTTTTATAATGTCTAGTTTATATCCCATTAAATAATAATATTTTAATAATATATCATTGTTTAATGAAACTCGGTATCCCATACAATGCAAGTTATCGAGGAAGGTCACTCTTGCATGTAAAAAAATCCAAGTTAGTGATGCGTGTAGTTCAAGATTATTTTGGTGTTGTGTATAATATAATCCAAACTTAGAACATTTATACATTGAAAAAAAAATCTTTACTCAGTGTTACGTGAAATCAATTCTATCAAAAGAACATCAAATTTTGTGCAACATAAGAAAAGTATATTATTGTGTATACTACAAGCTAATATGATATTGTGTATAGAACAAGATAATATTGGTGCAGCATAAAACACAATACATCAATGAAATTAAAAAGAATCTTTCTCATAATATCATTAGGTTTTACATTTACTAATAAAGAGAGAGAAAGTGATTGCATATGGATCTTAATAGCTAATATATCTTTAGGATAACTACATAACCCATAACCTAGAGCTAACAATCGTATTATTCACCCAGGAGGTTTTGAGAAACTACCTCATGGGTTTGGGGTTTATCATCTATTCTGGAAAAAAGAGTATAAATTATATCTTCTCACAGAAGGATATTAACATGAGATAGGGTTGATGGCTAGAGTTTCTCTTGGATTATGACTTTGATATAATATATATATAAGAGAAGTGTAATGTGGTGATTGATTCTCTCAATAAGAGATCTTGGTAATAGTTATTGAATGAGGTGTCAGATATTTTATTCTCATTGAAGGTGTCCTGGGTGGAAGAGGATGGTAAATCTTACCACCAGTCGATGGTTTTTACTACACCACTTTTATGGAATGTTATGTATTCTCAGATTGGAGATGCTGACTATGAGATGTTGCATATTTAGATATTTTTTGAATTTTCTCCTCATGGATTCTATTAAGTTGGGGTGAAAGTCATCATTTTTAGGGGATGGATTATGGTGCCAATGATTTTTCCTAAGAAGGTTCAAAGGGAGTTCTATACATCCCCTAAAGATACATCCATGTGTGGAAAATATGTACTTGGAACATCAATGTCAATTTTGGGGGTCATGCATAAATTACTATATGTTGGAGTTTTTATCTCAATACCTCACATGTAAGCAGGTTAAGGATAAAAATTATGTTCCAGTAATTTTTTCTCAACCCCTAGAAGTGACATAGTGGACGTGGGATTAAATATATTTGGAATTTGGGATGGGAATCTCAAGAACTTTTATAAGAAATTATTCCATCTAGGTGAAAATTAACTAACACAGCCGGTCATCCCACTTTCTAGCTATATAAGAGCATAGTTCAGAAGAGATATTGGGATGCCTTTATGTGCAGGTGATATTCCAACATCATGAATTTACCCCAATGTTCAATTCATACTGTGAAGTTAAATTCATTCCATGATTTTGTTTGAGGATTTCAAGAGACCATTGGGATGTATTTATGTTTGAGCATGAAGTTATACCCCCAAATTGGTAGCCAGAATAAGAGAACCATTCATTATCTAGAGTATATATTGTTGGATTAAATGATGGTCTATTGAAATATTTTGAAGGATGACCTACACTTGGTGGAAGACCATTCCAACACTAGTATGTGTTAGAACCTAGACCTTCTTTTCAGGTTTGTTTTTCCTTTTTCTAAAGTCTTTGGGAAATGAGTAGTATCTGGAAATTTTTTAAGTACACTCCATGTACTTTATAAGTACACTCCATGTACTTTATAAGTACACTCCATGTACTTCAATGTCGAGTGAGGCCGTGTACTGGCCATGTCCGTGCCACACACACAGTTTTGTGGGGTGTTGTGGAGGCCACTTAAAGCAGAGTACGGAAAAGCCTTGTACATTCCATTTACTCCAAAAGTAGAAGCTGTGTACTTTATTTTTTTCATTAAACACACCGGGGTCACGTCTGATGGACATAACTGTCTTCTTCTAGGTGTTGTTCTTCGGAGAGAGTCTATATGGCAGTAGAACTTCTCCGAGCCCCCGAGCCTCTGTCCGTTCTCTAAATTGACCGTCGTCGGTTTTGTTGGAACCTCAGCAGTAAGCTCTTCCTTCTTCTAGAGCATCATTTTCCAATTATTCTTCTTTTCCATGTTATCTTGGGTTGAACGATTTGTCTGTTTTCATAGATCTACGATGTTCTAAGGATATTCAAGCCTTGTGGTTCAATTATATTGATCTCCTAGCATCGATGTAGGTGGTTTGTGCCTTTACGTTTAGAGTTTTTGAGTATTATGTGAAAATTCCACCAATACCCTAAAACGGGGTATTGCGTGCTTACTATTTTCCCCTATTGTTTTCTTTCCTTGATTGTATTATTTAGTCGAGGTAATTTGGTTGTGTATAATGATAATTTCTATTTTTGGATGTTTTTCCCATTCCTTGTTTGGTTTATGAACTTTTGGTCTTGTTTAGCCTTTGGCTATTATACCTATTTTCCATGCATTCTGACCATATGATGGAGTGTTTTTCCCTGACATACTTTTTATGTTGTAGACTGGTTATCCAAGTAGCTCTGTAGGTTTACTTTGGCCTTATAGAATTATTATGCTCTGACTGGCATGAGGCTGTGACAACCTGGTGCTATAGACTATAAGGGGATAGACTGAGTGAGCTTCCACAGAGAGTCTTGGTTATTATAGGCTATAGGGGATAGACTGAGTGAGCTTCCCAGAGAGTCTTGGACATTATTGACCATAATAGGATAGACGAAGTGAGCTTCCTCATAGATTCTTGAGCTTTATAGACTATACGGGGGTAGACCGAGTGAGCTTCCTCAGAGAGTCTTTGTTTTGTTTGAATTTCCTTAAACCATTCCCGGATATTGGATGAATTGACCAAGTGAGCTTCCTCAGAGAGATTGTGGTCGACCTGAGGCTATATAAAAAATTGACCGAGTGAGCTACCTCAGAGAGTCTCTAGAGCTTGGGGCTATAAGGGGAACTGACTGTGTGATCTTCCTCAGGGAGTCCCTGACTACCTTAGACTATAAGGGGAATTGACTGAGAATGATTCCTCAGAGAGTCTTATAATTTTGTATGACAGAACGAGAGGGGTTGGGCTGAGTGTACTTCCTAGAGGTTTGTCGGTAATTCCTGGATAGGACAAGAGGAGATGTCTGTGAGTACTTCCTAGAGGGATTCCTGTTTGTGGTTAGCTGTTTTCTTCACTACTTGTTGTTGATCTGTGGATTGTTTACTATTGTGTACCATCCTGTTTACTGCTTACTGTTTACTGCATATTGTACTATTACCTACCATATACTCACTGACTGTTAGGCATAGATCATCGGGTAATTGCCTACTGGGATTTAGTCTCACACCTTGTCTGGGTCATGCTTTTGGGCAAAAACAGATTATATTGCTGGTGGTATAGACAAGGGAAAGTTCACTTCAACTTCAACAAATTGATTGCATTGGAGCAGGAGAACGTGGGACCAAGCCGAGACTTGCGATGCTAAGGAGTTGCTTATATGTTTTTCTTTAGTAATTTGGTTTAATATTGTATTAAGCATTGTGACCTGTTAGGATCATTTCCAAGAAATATGTATCATGCACTATTTCATATATATGTATGTGTGCTCCAGTTGTTTATTGTTTTTGTCCTCTATTGTTTACTTTTTTAAATATTTACTGTTTCTGCTATTGTATGTTTTGTTTAATTCTGTCGTGTACACTTCCAATGAGGGTATAGTTTCTCCACTAACAAACCCAAGGCCCACGCTGCTAGTCAGCAGCCTCTGGTGTTCGGGGAAATACACTTGAGGCCATGTGACCAACCAAGTACAGGGCGCCTCTGGGTGGCTTTCGGAACCGGGATGTTACAAAGTGGTATCAAAAGGAATTATTTTCTTTTGACATACCATTTGGAGCCTATATCCAGGGATAGGATACAATAGGTACTGGGTAATAAGTTGTTCCCAGGAGTAGCTAACCCGTGTATAGGAAAAACCAATACAACCTCATTTATTGCAGTTTTACTGGTTTTCACTTTTACAGTTGATTTGATTTCACTATTGGGTGATTTACATGCTTTGTGATGTTACCGTTGTTTTTATTGCAGTTCTACTTCTATCGCAACTCTATGAAATGAGTGTATGCCATCTCATGCATCATATAGGCACTTTCTATAAATTGCATTTCATGCATTCTTGCCATACCATCTAGGATGCATTAGTAATTTCATGTTGTTGTGATAGACATTGTGTAGATTATACATTCTATTGTGACAGATGCTTTGATTGATTCCCTGCTGTTTGATAGGGAACTTAATTGTATAATTCTTTTCTTATATGGACACCAAACATTGGTTCTTGAGGTGTTATAGGACCTCATGGACCAGAATTTGGTGGATCATGGCTTTTATTCCTTGTTATAACTTCTATATGATTCCAAACTTTGATTCGCAGGGAGTATGGGCCCTCACGGATCAGAATTTGGAACCTTAACGTTTTTTTTCTGTGTTTTCTGGGCTCTAGGGCAATTTTTGAGGCTACTTCCTGGAAAAATCTAGAATACACGGCATGTACATTATGAATACACATCGTGTAGTTTTTAACTGTGTCACTAACTATGTGGGAAGGGACATGGTGTTATGAAAAATCTTTCAAGAACACGTCGTGTAAGGTACATACATGACATGTTGTAGTGACTATATGTCTCACCGTGTGAATAATGACACAGATGGTTGAAACTTCTACTATACACATCGTTTCCTAATTACACATGTTGTGTTGTGTAACCTAGGTACCCGTCCGTGTCACGAACAACACGGGTCGGGGAAATCCTTCAGGTACACGTCGTGTCCACATGGAGCACACCGTGTAGAGTGAATCATATAGCCGGCTGTGTAACTAACCACACGGTCTGTTGGGACTTCTTAGTACATGTTGTGTCCTTCTAGAACATACCATGTAGTGTAATCTGGATACATAGGTTGTTTCACTGACAACACGGGCCGGTGAAGCTTTTTGAGTACATTCCATGTCTCCCTCGAAGACGTCGTGTAGTCTTGACTTAGGAGAGTCGTGTGGCATGACTGTGTAGAAGGAATCCGGTAAGGGAAAAGGATTCAAGTACACACTATCTGTTTTGAGAACACACCATGTGTTTGGGGTGTTACATGACCATTTTAAACTGAAGTACACGCCCATGTGAATGAACTCAAGGAACACGCCGTGTAGGTAGTGTACACGCCATGTAGTCATGTTTTGTGAAACTTGAATGTTTTCTTCCTCTTGTTTCCTTCTTACGATCCTAGTTTTCAGTCCATAATAATGTTGATCTGAGGTGTGTGCTTGACCTTTGAGAGTCATGACACCGAGATGTCCTTCTGTTGTTACAGTCTTGGCACCAACTGTCATTTCAGACATAGGTGCTGATGCACAGTTTCGAGAGGGTTTTATAATGTTCATGCAGACCATCCGAGTAGGCGGGATGCATCTTCTAGTAGTTAAGTGGTGTGCTTACAGTGCGAGAGAAACGGGAATACAAGGCTGTTGTGTAAGAGAGACCCAGTAGAGTGCCAATCTTGCAGCAAGTTGGGGCACCATCAGCGCTTCTGTAAGGTTTTCTCTCTAGATGCTGGTGACAGGGGTCCATCCATGACTCCTCATTTAGGGGAAGTGCCACCAGTTTCTTTTCAGTCCAAAAACTGGAGTTCTTTCTGCTGTTCGGGCCGAGGTGGAGGTCGTGGCCGTGGTGGTTAGTCACAGGTATTCCAGAGACAATAGTGTGGATCAGCTCAGAGTGGTCAGGCAGGGTAACAGGGCCATGGTACAGGTCAGGCTTTTGTAGTGGAGCAGACTCAGCAGGATCTGTTTCCCGGACCCTCTACAGTTCAAGGTACGATCTTAGTAGCATCAGTTTTATCTTATACTCTTTTCGATACAAGGGCTTCCCATATCTTTATATCTATTGTTGTTGTGGAAAGCTTTGGGCTCTACATCTTTTCCTCTGCCGATATTTTGAATCTAGACACACCGTTGGGGACAAGAGTGGTTAGTGTATGTTAGTGAAGAGAGTTCCCTCTTGAGGTTGCAGGGTGTCACTTCTTATGGGACCTCTATGTCCTAGAGATGTCGAGCTATGATTCCATTCTCAGAATGGACTGGAAAGTTCCCTTCCAAGCAGTCATTGATTGTTATCACCACAGGGTGAGTTTCGAATCACCAGAGGGTGGATCCATTCTTCATAGAGGCAAGTGGGATATCCAGGCGAGCAAAGTGGGTCTAGAGCATCATGGGTTGGGAGCAGTTATATCCCAGATTTCTAGTCATTATCTAGATGACCAAGGGACTTCATAGTTAGTCTTTCCTCTAGTGGTGGATCGTTTCAGGGATGACTTTCGAGAGGACTTTACTGGTTTGCCTCCAGAGCTTGCGGTAGACTTCTCAATTGAGATCGTACCAGGAGCAGCATCGGTGTCCATTACTCCTTATAATATAGATACACCTGAGTTGCAGGAGCTCAAGAAGCAGTTGGAGGAGGATAAGGAAAATGATTTCATCCGAACCAGTACTTCTCCTTGGGGTTCGTCTGTCCTGTTTGTGAAAAGGTCAGGCGACACCCTTTGGCTTTGTGTGTATTATCAGAAGCTAAACCAGTTGATGGTGAAGAAGTGATATCCCTTTCTAAGGATTGATGACCTCTTTGATCAGCTTCAAGGAGCCTGGTTGTTCTCAATGATCTATTTGAGGTCCGGTTATCATCAGTTTCACTTTAGACAATCTGATATACCTCTTACAATAGTCCATAGTAGTTATGGTATATACGAGTATATGGTTATGGCGTTCGGTCTCATGAACGGGCGTGAAATTTTCATGGCACTGATGAATTGAGGGTTTTATCCATACTTGGAATCCTTTATAGTGGTTTTCATGGACGACATGTTGGTATACTCTCACACTAGACACGAACATGCTACCCATCTTGAGATCGTTTTGAGTACACTGAGGGGGCATCATTTATACGCTAAGATCTCAAAATTCCACTTTTGGATGGACCAGATTCAATTCATGGGTCATGCTATCTCAGAGGTAGGAGTATCATTAGACCTAGAGAAAGTGAGAGAAGTAGTTTCTTGGTAGCATCCAAAGAATGTCTTTGAGGTGTGGAGTTTTCTCAGGTGGTCTGGATACTACAGACATTTCATACAGAACTTTTCATTCTTAGCAGCACCGCTGACGGGTCTGACCAAGAAGTGTGTGAAGTTATTATGGTCAAATCCCAATTAGGCAGCCTTTCAGGAGCTAAAAGGGAGGTTGACTTCAGCACCGATTCTAGTCTTTCCAGATCTAGGAAAGACCTATACCGTATATTGTGATGCTTCATGCATCGGGCTGAGAGCTGTGCATATGCAGGGAGATGGGGTTGTCACGTACGGGTCTCGGCAGTTGAGGCCACATGAGAAGAACTACCCGACGCACGATCTGGAGTTGGTGGGTGTTGTTCATGCCCTAAACTTTTGGAGACACTATATTCTGGGATATCACTTATTGGTGTTCACCAACTACAAGAGTCTCAAGTACATATTCACTCAGCGTGATCTGAATTTGAGACAGCGAAGGTGGGTTGAGTACCTTAAGTCTTTTGGCTTTGAGCTTGCCTACACGCTCAGGAGGGGAAATGTTAAGGGTGATTCACTATGAAGGAGGACTCATATAGAGGCAGTTTAGGAGGCCAGCAGTGAGTGGAAACTTATGAATCTATTCTCTAAGATGCATTTGGAGGTGCACGATAGTCATGGATAGACATTTCTTTCTTCTTTATCTTTTACCTCTACACTTCTTGATCGAGTTTGAATGAGGAAGATATCAGATTATAAAGGCCTAGACCTATGGGAAAGCGTGTTAGGAGAGGACCCTATTCCAGGATGGACAGTAGGTGAGGATGAGATCTTGCATTTCCAGGGATGTGTACGAGTTCCAGTAGACATACGCGATGATCTGATGTGGGACTTTCATTCCTCAATTTGGATAGTTCATCCTGGCGTCACCAAGATGTATTGTGATTTACACTGTCAGTATTGGTGGAAAGGTTTGATGAGGGACATTACTAGTTTCCTCACGAGGCATTCCACAAGTCAGTAGATGAAGGCAGAGAATCAGTGACCAGTAAGACTTTTTCAGTAGTTACCCATTCCCGAGTGGAAGTGGAATGATGTTGTGATGGACTTTGGGACCGGTTTTATGAGGTCACCTTGAGGGAATATTGTTATTTGGGTTTTCATCGATAGTCTTACGAAGGTCACTCACTTGTTGCCGATCAAGGAGTCCATCAGTGTTGATGAACTAGGATGGTTGTACATACAAGAGATTGTACGTCTACATGGATTTCCACACTCCATTGTTTCAGACAGGGATGTGTGCTTTACTTCTCGGGTCTAGCAGGGGATTTAGAAGGCTTTGGGTACACATGTACTTTTGAGTACATCATACCATCCCCAGACAGATGGCCAGTCCAAGTGAACGATTCAGGTGCTTGAGGATATGCACCGAGCATGTATCCAAGACTTTAGAGGTTCTTGGGAGAAGCATATACCTCTTGTGAAGTTTTCCTACAACAATAGTTTTCAAGAAACTATTCAGATGGAACCTTACGAGGCTTTGTATAGTGGGTCATGCCGATCACCTTTATGTGGGATGGTGGCAAGAGAGGCATCTTTGTGGGACCTAGTCTTGTTCAGAAGACCACAAAGAAGATAGAGTTGATTAAGAAGAGGATGGTTATGGCACTGTCTCAACAGAAGTCTTATGCTGATCAGTGGAGATGACATCTGGTGTTCGGGGTCGAGGATCAGGTTTTCCTGCATGTCGCACCAAGGTTGGGACATAAGAGGATTCAGAGACTATGTAAGCTTTCACTGAGGTACTTCGGCCTGTTTGAGGTGTTGGAGAGAGTTGGGCCGGTTGCCTATCGGCTGCAGTTACCTCAGAGGTACTGATCTATGCACGATGTCTTTCACGTTTCTCTGCTCTGACGTTACTTTTCAAACATGTCTCATGTCTTTCAACCTGAGGAGGTTGAGCTCGAAGCGGATGCTTCATTTGAGGAGCATCCTATCTGGATTCTCAATCGCAGTACGAAGGTTCTCTATGTCCAGTCTTCTGCTCTGGTACGGGTGCTATGGCAGCATAGACGAGTACAGGACGAGAATTGGGAGAGGGAGGTTCATGTACGATCGCAGTGGCTGGAGCTATTTAGGGTTTCTTCTTCTACGCCTCTCTAGGGAAATTCTGGGGTGAATTTTTCTAAGGGGGGAAGTTTGTAAGAACCCATAACTTCTTTTCAGGTATGTTTTTACTTTTTCTAGAGTCTTTGAGAAAAGAGGAGTTTCTGGATATTTATGAAGTACATGTTGTGTAATTTATAAGTACACATTGTGCACTTTGATGTCACGTGAGGCCGTGTGCTGGTCATTCCTATGCTACACACACAGTCGTGTGTGGTGATGTGGAGGCCGCTTAATGCAGAGTACAGAAAATCCTAGTACACACTGTGTACTCCAAAAGTACCCACCGTGTAATTCCTTTTTTTCATTAAATGCACCACGGTCACGTCTGATAGAAAGAACTATCTTCTTCAACGTGTTCTTCATCAGAGAGAGTCCATACGTCCGCGGAACATCTCTGAGCCCCTGAGCCTCCATCCGTTCTCTGAATCGACCACTGTCGATTGTGTTAGAACCGTAGCGGTAAGCTCTTCCTTCTTCTAGAGCATCGTTTTTCCAATTCCTCCTCCTTTTCAAGTTATCGTGGGTTGAAATTTTTGTGTGTCTTCATATATCTAAGATGTTTTAAGAAGATTCAAGCCTCATGGTTCGAGTATATTGATCTACTATAATCAAGGTAGGTAGTTTGTGCGTTTCTGTTCAATGTTTTTGAGTATTATGTCCAAATTCCACAATTACCCGTGAACGGGGTATTGCATGTTTACTGTTTTGCCCTTGTTGTTTTCCTGCCTTTCTTGTATTCTTGTGTAGAGGTAATTTTTCTATGTATAAGGATAATTTCTATGCTTTTATTTTTTTCCCATGCCTTGTTCGGTTTACGACCTTTTGTTCTTGTTCAGCCTTTGGTCGTTATACCTGTTTTTCATGCCTTGTGGTCATAGGATGGAGTGTTGTTCCCTGACATATTTGTTAGGTTGTAGACTAGTTAGACATGTATCTCTATAGGTCTAATTTGGTCTTATAGCATTATTATGCTCTGACTAGCATGGGGCCATGAGAACCTGGTGCTATAGACTATAAGGGGGTAGACAGAATGATCTTCCTCAAAGAGTCTTGGACATTATAGACTATAGGGGATAGACCGAGTGAGCTTCCCAGAGTGTATTGGACATTATAGACCATAAGAGGATATACAGAGTGAGATTTCTCATAGAGTCTTGAGATTTATAGATTATATGTGGGTAGACCGAGTGATCTTCCTCAAGAAAGTCATTTTTTTGTTTGAATTTTCTTAAACCATTCCAGGCTATAGGAGAAATTGACCATGTTATCTTCCTTAGAGATTCTGTGATCAACCTGAGGCTATAAATGGAATTGATTGAGTGAGTTTCCTCAGAGAGTCTCTAGACCTTGGGGCTATAAGGGGAATTGACTGCGTGATCTTCCTCAGAGAGTCCCTGGCTACCTTAGACTATAAGAGGAATTGACTGAGCGTACTTCCTCAGAGAGTCTTATAATTTCTTATGACCAAACCAGAGGGGTTAGGCTGAGTGTACTGCCCAGAGGGTTGTTGGTACTTCTTGGATAAGACCAGAGGGGATCGCTATGAGTACTTCCGAGAGAGATTCCTACTTTTGGTTAGCTGTTTGCTTCATTATTGCTTGTTTATCTATGGATTGTTTACTGTTGTGTATCATCCTTTTTACTGCTTACTGTTTACTGCTTACTGTACTATTACCTTCCATATACTCACTGACTGTTAGGCACAGATCTTCAAGTGGTTTCCTACTGGGATTTAGTCTCACACCATGTTTGGTTCATTCTTTTGGGCTCAAACAGATTATATTGCTGTAGGTATAGACAAGGGCAGGCACCCATCGACTTCAGAAACTTGATTGAATTGTAGTAGTAGATCATGGGACCAAGTCGATGCTTTTGATGCTGAGGAGTTGCTTATATTTTTTTCTTTGGTACTTTGTTTTAGTTTCGCTGTTTACTATTGCTGAATATTTAATGCTTCCTATATTGTATGTGTTGTTTACTTCCATTGTGTACTCTACCAATGAGGTTATAGTTTCTCCACTAACAAACCCAAGGCCCTCACTGCCAGTTGGAAGCCTCTGGTGTTCGGGGAAATGCGCTTGAGGCCATGTGACCAACCGGTTATGGGGCGCCTCTGGGTGGCTTCTGAAACCAGAATGTTAGAAAGTGGTATCAGAGAAATTATTTTCTCTTGACTTACCGTTTGGAGACTATAGCCAGGGGTAGGATGGAATAGGTACTTGGTAATAATCTGGGCCTGGGAGTAGCTAACCAATGTACAAGGAAAACCCATACTACCTCGTTTAATTCAGTTTTACTAGTTTTCACTTTTACAGTTGATTTGATTTCACCGATGGGTGATTCACATTCTTTGTGTTGTTACCTTTGATGTTATTACGGTCCTATTTCAGGAGAAACTTGATTAGATTAGGGTATTCCATCTCTTGCATCATATAGGAACTTACTAGAAATCACATTTCATACATTCTTGCCATTCCATCTAGGATGCATTATCAATTGCATGTTGTTGTGATAGACGTTGTGTAGATTATGCATCATGTTTTGATAGATTATTTGATAGAATATATGCTGGTTGATAAGGCATTTTTTTGTATAATTATTTGTTTAGATTGATTCCAAACATTGGTTCTTGAGGTGTTATGGGCCCTCTTAGACCGGAATTTGGTGGATTATTGCTTGTTTTCCTTGTTATAACTTGTATAAGATACCAAGATTTTATTTCTAGGGAGTATGGGCCCTCATGAATCAGAATTTGGCACCTTAACATTTATTTCTGTGTTTTCTGGACTCTGGAGAAGATTCTGAGTCTACTACCTAGAAAAACCCAAAATACACAGTTTGTACTTTTCGAAGACACGCTGTGTAGTTTTCAACCTTGTCACTGACTGTGCGGGCAGGGACACGGGGTTATGAAAAATCTTTCAAGACCACATTGTGTACAGTACTTACATGTTGTGTTGTAATGACCATATTTATACCCTTGTGAATAACGACACAGATGGTTGAAACTTATACTATACATGTCATGTCTTAATTCAACACATTGTGTCGTGTAACCTAGGTACCCGGTCATGTCACAAACAGTACGGGTCGGGGAAATCCTTCAGGTACACCCCGTGTGCACATGGATCATGCCATATAGAGTGAACTGTGTATCCGGCCATGTAACTAACCACATGGTCTATTGGGACTTCTTAGTACAAGCCATGTCCTTCTGCAACACATTGTGTAGTGTAACCTAGGTAAACATGTCGTGTCACTAACAACACAGGACAGTAATTCTTTTTGATTACATGTCATGTCTCCATTGAACACGCCATGTAGTCTTGCCTTACGAGAGCCGTGTAGAAGGACTCAGGTAGGGGAAGATGATTCAAGTACACGCTGTGTGTTTTGAGAACACGTTGTGCGATTTGGGTGTTAAACGACCACTTTAAACTGAAGTACACGCCCATGTGAATGACCTCAAGAAACATGTCGTGTAGGTAGTGTACACGTCATGTAATCATGTTTTATAAAACTTGAATGTTTTCTTCCACTTGTTCCCTTCTTATGCTCTTATTTTTCTGTCATTAGTAATGTTGATCTATGGTGTGCACTTGAACATGGAGAGTCATGCCACTAAGACGTCCTCTCGTTGAGACAGTCTTGGCACCAGCCGTCATTATGTACACACTTGCTGATGCACAGTTCTAAGAGGGTTTTATAATGTTCATAGATACCATCCGAGTCAGTAGGATGCATCTTCTGGTTGTCAAGTGGTGCGCTACTAGTGCAGGAGAAATGGTCATATAAGGTCGTAGTGCTAGAGAGATCCAATAGAGTGCCAATCTTGTGGAATGTTGGGCCACCTTCAACGCTTCTGTCAGGTTTTCTCTCCAGCAACTGGTGATAGGGGTTCATCCATGACTCCTCATTTAGGGGAAACACCACATGTTTCACACCAGTCCGAGAACTGGAGTTCTTCCAGCCGTTCGGGACGAGGTGGAGGTCGTAGTCATGGTGGTCAGTCACCGGTATTTCAGCAATAGTAGAGTGGATCAGCTCATAGCAGTCAGGAAGGGTCAGAGGGTCGTGGTACATGTCATGATTTTGCAGGAGAGCAGACCTACCCGGAGCAGGATCCTAGACCCTCTACAGTTCAAGGTACGAGCTTAGTAGCCTCAGTTTTATCTTCTGCTCTTTTCTATACAGGGTCTTCTCATAGCTTTATCTCTATTTCTGTTGTGGAGAGCCTTGGGATCTGCATCTTTTCCTCTGCAGATACATTGACTCTAGACACACCGTTGGGGACTAGAGTGGTTAGTGTACATCAACGCTGAGAGTTCCCTATTGAGGTTGCAGGGTGTCACTTCTTATGAGAACTATATGTCCAAGATATGATGCATTATGATGTCATTCTCGGAATGGACTAGATAGTTCCCTTCCAGTCATTCATCGACTGTTATCACCGTAGGGTGAGTTTTGTATCACCAAAGGGTGTATCCCTTCTTCATAGAGGCGAGTGGGATGTCTGGGCGAGCATAGCGGGTCCAGAGCATCATGGGTTGAGAGCAGTTACAGCCCAGATTTATCGTCTTTATCTGTATGAGCAAAAGAATTCACAGTTAGAATTTCTTCCATTGGTTGATCATTTTAGGTATTTCTTTCCAGAGGAATTTTGAGTTATGCCTCCAGAGTGTGAGGTAGAATTCTCGATTGAGCTCGTACTAGGAGTGGCACCGGTGTCCAGTTCTCCTTATTGGATGGCTACACCTGAGTTTTAGGAGCTCAAGAAGTAGTTGGAGGAGTTGTAGGAAAAGGGTTTTATCTGACCCAGTACTTCTCCTTAGGGTTCTCTTATCCTGTTTATGAAAAAGGCATATGACACCCTTGTTCCTTGTGTGGAATATTGAAAGCTAAACCAGTTGATGGTCAAGAACCAATATCCCTTTCCAAGGATTGATGACCTCTTTGATAAGATTTGAGGATCCTGGGTGTTCTCAAAGATCGATTTGAGGTTAGGTTATCATCATTTGTCCGTTAAAGCATCTCATATACCTCTTACGCTTTCTGGAGTAGGTGTACTCTATACGAGTATATGGTTATGTCGTTCAGTCTCACGAACGCACCTGCAGTTTTCATGGCAGTGATGAACTGAGTGTTCCATCCATACTTGGATTCCTTCGGGGTGGTTGTCATGGAATACATCTTGGTATACTCTCACACTCAACACGACCACGCTACCCATATTGAGATCGTTTTGAGTACACTAAGGGAGAATGAGTTATATGCTAAGCTCTCAATATGCCACTTTTGGATGGACCAGATTCACTTCTTAGGTCGTGTTATCTCAGAGGAATTAGTATCAGTAGACCTAGAGAAAGTGAGAGAAGTAGTTTCCTAGGAGCAGCTGGAGAATGTCTTTGAGGTGAAGAGTTTTCTAGGGCGGGCTGGATACTACAAACATTTCATACAGGACTTTTAATGATTAGCATCACTGCTAACTGTTGTGACCAAGAAGGGTGCATTGTTCTTATGGTCAGATTCTTGTGATTCATCCTTTCAGGAGCTGAAAGGGAGGTTGAATTCAGCACTGATACAAGTCTTTCTAGATTCAAGAAATAGATATACCGTTTACTGTGATGCTTTAGGTATTAGGCTGGGAGCTGTGCTTATGCAGGGAGATGGGGTCATCGCGTACGAGTCTCGGCAGTTGAGGCTGATGCACTGAGCAGGAGGACTCAGATACATGCAGTTTAGGAGGCCAGCAGTGACTGGAATCTTATGTCTCTATTCTCGGAAATGCATTTGGAGGTGCATGACAGTCAGGGATAGATGATTATTTCTTCTGTAGTTGTTACCTCTACACTTCTTGATCGTGTTCAAATGAGGTAGCTATCAGATTCTGAAGGCCTAGTCCTATGGGAAAGAGTGTCAGGGGAGGACCCTATTCTTGGATGAATAGTTGTCAAGGATGAGATCTTTTGTTTCTAGGGACATGTGTGGGTGCCAGAAGACATACGCGATGAGCTAATGCAGAACTTTCATTCCTCTGTTTGCGCAGTTCATCCTGGTGCCACCAAGACGTATTGTGATTTACACCATCAGTATTGGTGGCCAGGTATGAAGACAGATGGTGTTGGTTTCTTCATGAGGTGTTCCACTTGTCAGCAGGTGAAGGCGAAGCATCAGTGACCAGCATGGCTTTTATAGTAGTTACACATTTTTGAGTGGAAGCGTAATTATGTCGTGATGGACTTCCTGACCGGTTTTCCGAGGTCACCTCGAGGGAATGATGTGTTTTGGGTTGTCATCGGCAGGCTTATGAAGGTTTCTCACTTCTTTCCGATCAAGGAGACATTCAGTGGTGATGAGTTGGGATAGTCGTACATCCGATAGATTGTATATCTACATGGAGTTCCATGCTCTATTGTTTCAGACAGGGATATGTGTTTTACTTCTCAGGTCTAGCAGGGGCTTCAGAAGGCTTTGGGTACACATGTACTTTTGAGTATAGCATACCATCCCCAAACAGATGGCTAGTTTGAGCGTATGATTCCGGTGCTTGAGAATATTCTCTGAGCATGCATCCTAGATTTTAGAGGTTCAGGAAATAATCATATACCTATTGTGGAGTTTCCCTACAATAATAGTTTTCAAGAAACTATTTAGATGGCGCCTTAGGAGGCTTTGTATGGTAGGCCATACCGATCACCTTTATGCGGGCTGGAGGCAGGAGAGGTAGATTTACTGGGACCTCGTCTTGTTCAAGAGACCTCAGAGCAGATAGATTTTATTCAGAAGAGGATGGTTACGACATAGTCTCGACAGAAGTCTTATGATGATCAGTGGAGATGACCTATGGTGTTCGAGGTTGAGGATCAGGTTTTCCTGCATGTCACTCTGAGGTTGGGACACAAGAGGATTCAGAGACATGGTAAGCTTTCACCAAGGTACGTCGGGCCATTTGAGGTTTTGGAGATAGTTGGGACGATTTCCTATCAGTTCTAGTTACCTCAGAGGTATCGGGCAATGCCTGACGTCTTCCATGTTTCTTAGCTCTGACATTACTTTTCAAACCCATCTCATGTCTTTCATCCTGAGGACGTTGAGCTCAAAGCGGATGCATCATTTTAGGATCATCCTATCTGTATTTTTTATCACAGTACGAAGGTTCTTCATGGCTGGTCTGTTCCTCTGGTACGGGTGCTATGGCAGCATAGACGAGTACAAGATGACACTTGGGAGAGGGAGGCTGATGTATGATCGCAGTGGCCAAAGCTGTTCAGGGTTTCTTCTTCTACACCTCGCTGAGGAAATTCGGGCACGAATTTATTTAAGGGGGGAAGTTTTAATAACCCGGACCTTTTTTAGGTATGTTTTTCCTTTTCTAGAGTCTTTGATAAAAGAGGTATTTTTGGAAATTTTTTAAGTACACACCGTGTATTTCGATGTCGCACGAGGCCGTGTGCTGGCCATGTTCGGGCCACACACACGGTCGTGTGGGCTGATGTAGAGGACACTTAAAGAAGAGTAGGGAAATGCCTAGAACACACCATGTACTCCAAAATGACACATCGTGTACGTTTTTTTCATTAGACGCATTGTGGTCACATATGATAGACAGAACCATCTTCTTCTTGGTGTTCTTCATCCAATAAAGTCTGTATGGATACAGAAGTTCTCAGATCCCCTGACCCTCCGTCCATTCTCTAAATCGACCACCATCGATTGCGTTGGAACCACAATGGTACGATCTTCCTTCTTCTAGAGAATCATTTTCAAATTCCCCTTCTTTTCCAAGTTATTGTGGGTTGAACGTTTTGTGAGTTTTCATAGATCTACAATGTTCTAAGGAGATTCAAGATTCTTGGTTCATGTATATTGATCTCCTAGCATCAAGGTAGTTGGTTTGTGCCTTTTCATTCAATGTTTTTGACTATTATGTGAAAATTCCCCCAATACCCTTGAACGGGTTATTGCGTGTTTACTATTTAGCCCCTATTGTTTTCTTTCCTTGATTTTATGCTGGTGTAGAGGTAATTTTTCTGTGTATAAGGATAATTTCTATGATTGTATTTTTCACATGCCTTGTTTGGTTTATGACCTTTTGGTCTTGTTCAGCCTTTGGTCGTTATAACAGTTTTTCATGCCTTGTGACCGTAGGATGTAGTGTTGTTCCCTGACAAACATGTTATGTTTTAGACTGGTAAGACAAGTAGCTTTGTAGGTTTACATTGGCCTTATAGCATTATAATTCTCTAACTGGCACGGGGCCGTGAGAACCTGCTGATATAGACTATAAGGGGACAACCCTAGTGAGCTTCCTCAGAGAGTCTTGGACATTATAGACTATATGGGATAGACCGAGTGAGCTTCCCAAAGAGTCTTGGACATTATAGACCACATGAGGATAAACCGAGTGAGCTTCCTCATAGAGTCTTGATCTTTATAGACTATATGTGGGTAGACCGAGTGAGCTTCCTGGGAGAGTCTTTGTTTTCCTTGAAATTTCATGAAACCATTCTCGGTTATTGGAGGAATTTACTGAGTGAGCTTCCTCAGAGAGTCTGTGATCAACCCGATGCTATAATAGTAATTGACCAAGTGATATTCCTTAGAGAGTCTCTAGACCTTGAGGCTATAAGGGTAATTTACCATGTGATCTTCCTGAGAGATTCCATGATTACCTTAGACTATAAGGGGAATTGACTGAGCGTTCTTCCTCATAGAGTCTTAAAATTTCATATGACCAAACCAGAGTGGTTAGGCTGAGTGTACTGCCCAGAGGGTAGTTGGTACTTATTGGATAAGTCCAGAGGGGATCATTGTGAGTTCTTCCCAGAGGGATTCCTATTTTTGGTTAGCTGTTTGCTTCACTACTGGTTGTTGATTGGTGGATTGTTTACTGTTGTGAATCATCCTTTTTACGACTTACTATTTACTAATTACTGTACTGTAACCTGCCATATACTCACAGACTGTTAGGCACGTATCTTATGGTGGTTTCCTACAGGGATTTATTTTCACATCATGTTTGGGTCATGATTTTGGGCCCAAAAAGATTATATTGCTGCAGGTATAGACAAGGGAAGGCGCCCATCGACTTCCGAAACCTGATTGCATTAGAGCAGGAGAGCATGGGACCATGATGAGGCTTGCGATGTGGAAGATTTTCTTATCTATTTTTCTTTAGTACATTGGTTTAGTATTGTATTCAGTATTTTGTCCTGTTTGGATGCTTTCCTAGACATATGTATCATGCATCATTTCATATATATGTGTGTGCTCTAGTTGTTTATTGTTTTAGTCTTCAACTATTTACTATTGTTGGATATTTTCTGTTTCTGCTATTGTATGTGTTGTTTACTTACACTATTTACTCTACCAATGAGGGTATAGTTTCTCTACTAACACACCCAAGGCCCTCGCTGCTAGTCGATAGCTTTTGGTGTTCGGGGAAATGCGCTTGAGGCCATGTGACCAACCGGGTACGGGGCGCCTCTGGGTGGCTTCCGGAACTGGGAAGTTACAAAGTGGTATCAGAGGAATTATTTTCTCTTGACATACCTTTTGGAGCCTATAGCCAGGGATAGGATGGAATAGGAACTTGGTAATAAGCTGGGCCCGAGAGTAGCTAACCCGTGTACATGGAAAACCCGTACTACCTCATTTATTTTAGTTTTACAGGTTTTCACTTTTATAGTTGATTTGATTTCACCATTCGGTGATTCACATGCTTTGTGTTGTTACCATTGTTGTTATTGAGGTTCTATTTCTGGAAAAACCTGATGAGATGAGGGTATGACATCTCATGCATCATATAGTCACTTTCTAGAAATGAAATGTCATGCATTCTTTCTATGCCATCTAGGATGAATTAGCAATTGCATGTTGTTTTGATAGACATTGTGTAGATTATGCATGCTGTTGTGATAGATGCATTGATAAAATCTCTGCTGTTTGATAGGTAATTTGTCTGTATAATGATTTGCTTATATGGATGCCATACATTGGTTCTTGAGGTGTTATGGGCCCTCATGGACCAGAATTTGGTGGATTATTGCTTGTTTTCCTTGTTATAACTTGTATAAGACGCCAAGATTTGATTCGCAGGGATTCTGGGCCCTCATGGATCGGAATTTGTCACCTTAACGTTAGTTTTCTTTGTTTTCTGGGCTCCAGAGTAGTTTTTGTGGCTACTGTCTCGAAAAACCCAGAATACACGGTGTGTACTTTATGAATACACACCGTGTACTTTTTAACCGTGTCACTGACTATGTGGACAGGGACACGAGGTTATGAAAAATCATTCAATAACACGCTGTGTATGGTACTTACACGCTGTGTTGTAGTGACAGTATGTCTACCTATGCGAATAAAGAAATGGATGGTTGAAACTTATACTATACATGTCATGTCCTAATTCCACATGTTGTGCCGTGTAACCTAGGTACCCGGTCTTGTCACGAACAACACGGGCCGGGGAAATCCTTCAGGTACACGCCATGTGCACATAGATCACGTTGTGTAGAGTGAACCTTGTAGCGGGCTATGTAACTAACAACATGGTCTTTTGGGAATTCTTAGTACATGTCATGTCCTTATGGAACATTTCGTGTTGTGTAACCTAGGCACACAAGCCGTGTCACTAACAACACGGTCCGGTGAAGCTCGTTGAGTACACGTCGTGTATCCCACGAACATTCCTTGTATTCTTTCCTTAGGAGAGTTGTGTGTCATGACCGTGTAGAAGGACTCGGGAAGGGGAAGATGATTCAAGTACATGTCGTGTGTTTTGACAACACACCGTGTGTTTGGGGTGTTACAAGACCAGTTTAAACTGAAGTACACACCCATGTGAATGACCTCAACGAACACGTTGTGTAGGTAGTGTACACGCTGTGTAGTCATGTTTTGTAAAACATGAATGTTTTCTTCATCTTGTTCCCTTCTTACGATCCTAGTTTTCAGTCCTTAATAATGTTGATCTTAGGTGTGTTCCTGACGTTGAAGAGTCATGCCACTGAGACATCCTCATGTTGTGTCAGTCTTGGCACCAGCCGTCATTCTGTACACAGGTGCTGATGCACAGTTCTGAGAGGGTTTTATAATGTTCATAAAGACCTTCTGAGTAGGTGGAATGAATCTTCTCCTAGCCAGGTGGTGTGCTACCAGTGTGGGCGAAATAGGCAAAAAGGCAACAGTGCCATAGAGACCCAATGGAGTGCCCATCTTGCGGCAAGTTAGGGAACCTTCTGTGCTTCTGTCAGGTTTTCTCTATCGCAGCTGGTGACAGGGGTTCATCCATGACTCCTAGTTCAGGGTCGGCGCCACCAGTTTCTCACCAGTCCGGGAACTGGAGTTCTCCTAGCCGTTCAGGCCATGGTGCTCAGTCACCAGTCTTTCAATGACAATAGAGTGCATCAGCATAGAGCTGTTAGGCAGGGTCATAGGTCCATGGTACATGTCAGGCGTTTGTAGCGGAGCAGACCCAGTAGGAGCAGGATCCCAGACCCTCTACAATTCTAGGTACAATCTTAGTAGCCTCATTTTTATCTTCTACTCTTTTTGATACTGGGGATTCACATAGCATTATCTCTATTGCTTGTGTGTATAGCCTTGGGATCTACATCTTTTCCTGTGCCGATGATTTGACTCTAGACACACCGTTGGGGACTAGAGTGGTTACTATACATCATTGCAGAGTGTTCCCTCTTGAGGTTATAGGGTGTCACTTCTTATGGGACCCTTATGTCCTATAGATGACAATCTATGATGTCATTCTTGGAATGGACTGGCTAGTTATCTTCTAGGTAGTCATCAATTGTTATCACCGCAGGGTGAGTTTCATATCACCAGAGGGTGGATCCCTTCTTCATAGAGGTGAGTGGGATGTCCGGGCAAGTAGAGCGGGTCCAGAGCATCATGGGTTGGGAGCAGTTACAGCCCAGATTGCTAATCTTTATCTGGATGACCAGGGGAATTCACAGTTAGACTTTTCTCCAGTGGTGGATTGTTTTAGGGATGTCTTTCCAGAGGAATTTTCAGTTTTTCCTCTAGAGTGTGAGGTAGACTTCTCGATTGAGCTCGTACCAAGAGCAGAACTAGTGTCCATTCCTCCTAATAGGATGGCTACACCTGAGTTTTAGAAGCTCAAGAATTAGTTGGGGGAGTTGCAGGAAAAGGGTTTCATCCGACCCAGTACTTCTCCTTGGGGTTCGCTTTTCCTTTTTGAGAAAAAGGTAGACGAAACCCTTATTCTCTGTGTGGATTATCAGAAGCTAAAACACTTGACGGTCAAGAACCAATATCCCTTTCTAAGGATTAATGACCTCTTTGATCATCTTCGAGGTGCATTGGTGTTCTCGTAGATCGATTTGAGGTCCGGTTCTCACAAGTTGTGTGTAAGACCATATGATATACCTCTTACAGCTTTCCGATGAAGGTATGGTCTATACGAGTATATGGTTATGTCATTCGGTCTCACAAACATGCCATCAGTTATCATGGCACTGATGAACTGATTGTTCCATCCCTACTTGGATTTCTTCGTGGTGGTTTTCGTCGATGACATCTTGGTTTACTCTCACACTCGACACGACCATGCTACCCATCATGAGATCGTTTTGTGTACACTGAGGGAGCATTAGTTATATGATAGGATCTCAAAATGCCACTTTTGGATATAACAGATTCACTTCTTAGGTCATGTTATCTCAGAGGAAGGAGTATCAGTAGACCTATAGAAAGTTAGATCAGTAGTTTCCTCGGAGTAGCCGAAGAATGTCTTTGAGGTGTGGAGGTTTCTAGGGTGGGCTGGATACTACAGACGTTTCCTACATGAATATTTATGCTTCACAGCACCACTGCTGGGTCTGACCAAGAAGGGTGCAGTGTTCTTATGGTCAGATTCTTGGGGGTCAGCCTTTCAGGAGCTAAAAGGGAGGTTGACTTCAGCATCGATACTATTATTTCCAGAGCCGAGAAAGTGCTATACAATTTATTATGATTCTTCATGTATTGGGATAAGAGATGTTCTTATGTAGGGAGATGGGGTCCTCACGTACGGGTCTCAGCAGTTGGGGCCACATGAGAAGAACTACCCAACACACGATCTGGAGTTGGCGTCTATTGTTGATGCCCTACGATGTTGGAGACACTATCCTCTGGGAGAGAACTTTTTGATTTTCACCAACCACAAGAGTCTCAAGTACATATTCACTCAGCATGATTTGAATTTGAGACAGTGAAGGTGGGTTGAGTAACATCAGTCTTTTGACATTGAGCTTGCCTACATTCCTGGGAAGGAAAATACAGTAGCTGATGCACTGAGCAGGAGGACTTAGATACAGGCAATTTAGGAGGCCAGTAGTGAGTTGAAGTTTGTGGCTTTATTCTATGAGATGCATTTAGAGGTGCAAGATAGTCAGGGATAAATATTTATTTCTTCTGTAGCTTTTACCTCTGCACTTCTTGATCGCGTTCAAATGAGGCAACTATCAGATTCCTAGGTCCTATTCCTATGGGAAAGCGTGTCAGGAGAGGACCCTATTCCTGGAAGAACAGTAGGAGAGGATGAGATCTTGTGTTTCTAGGGACACGTATGGGTGCCAACAGAAATATGCGAGGATTTGATGCGGGACTTTCATTCCTCAGTTTGGGCAATTCATCCGGGCGTCACCAAGATGTATTGTGATTTACACCTTCAGTATTGGTGCAAGTGGAACGATGTCACGATGGACTTCATGACCGGTTTCCCGAGGTCACCTCAAGGGAATGATGATTTTTGGGTTTTCATCGACAGGATTTCAAAGGTTTCTCACTTCTTTCTGATCAAGGAGACCATCAGTGTTGATGAGATGGGACGGTTGTACATCCGAGATATTGTACGTCTACATGGAGTTTGACAATCCATTATTTTAGACAGGGATGCGCGTTTTACTTCTCGGGTCTCGTAGGGGCTTCATAAGGCTCTGGTTATACATGTACTTATGAGTATAGCATACCATCCCCATACATATGTCCAGTATGAGCGTACGATTTAGGTCCTTGAGAATTTGCTTAGGGAATGCATCCTATACATTAGAGGTTCTTGGGAGAAGCATATACCTCATGTGGATTTTTCCTAGAAAAATTGTTTTCAAGCAACTATTCAGATGGATCCTTACGAGGCTTTGTACGGTAGGTCATGCCGATCACCTTTATGTGGGATAGAGGTAGGATAGGCAGCTTTGCTAGGACCCCATCTTGTTCAGGAGACCTCAGAGCAGATACAATTGATTTGGAAGAGGATGGTTACGGCACAGTCTCGACAGAAGTCTTATGCTGATCAGCGGAGATGACCTCTAGTGTTCGAGGTCAAGGATTAGGTTTTCCTGCATGTCGCACTGAGGTTGGGACATAATAGGACTTGGAGACAGTGTATGCTTTCACCGAGGTATGTCAGGCCGTTTGAGATGTTGGAGAGAGTTGGGTCGGTCTCCTATCAGCTGCAGTAACCTCAGAGGTATCGAGCTATGCATGATGTTTACCACATTTCTTAGTTATAACATTACTTTCCATACCCATCTCATGTCTTTCAACCTAAGGATGATTAGCTCATAGTGGATGCATCGTCTGAGGAGCATCCTATCCGGATTTTCGATCGCAGTACGAATGTTCTCTGTGGCCGGTCTGTTCCTCTAGTACGGGTGCTATGGCAGAACATATGAGTACAGAACAATACTTATGAGAGGGAGGCTGATGTACGATCATAGTGGATGGATCTGTTAGATGTTTCACCTTTACACCTCACTAGGAAAATTTGGGGACGAATTTCTTTATGGGGGGAAGTTTTTTAGAACCCGTACCTTCCTTTCAGGTATGTTTTTACTTTTTATGAAGTCTTTGAGAAAATAGGTGTTTCAAGAAATTTTTGATGTACATGTCATGTACTTCGATGCCACGCAAGGCCATGTACTGGATGTGTCCAGGACACACACATGGTTGTGTGGGGCGATGTGTAGACTGCTTAAAGTGGATTATAAAAAAGCCTATTACACACCATGTACTCGAAAAGTACACCTCGTGTACTTTTTTTTCATTAAACACACTAGGGTCGCGTCTGACGGAAAAATTTGTCTTCTTCTAGTTATTCTTCATCCAAGGGAGTTTGTGCAGCTGTAGAACTTCTCCAAGCCCCCGAGCCTCCGTCTGTTCTCGAAATCAACCGCCATTGATTTCTTTAGAACCGCATCAGTAATCTCTTCCTTCTTCTAGTGCATCATTTTACAATTATACTTCTTTTCCAAGTTATCATGGGTTGAATGTTTTGTGTGTTTTCATAGATCAATGATATTATAAGGAGATTAAATCCTCATGGTTCAAGTATATTGATCTCCTAGCTTCAGGGTAGGTGGTTTGTGCCTTTCCGTTCAAAGATTTTGAGTATTATGTGAAAATTCTACCAATACACTGAAACGGGGTATTGTGTGTTTATTGTTTTCCCCTGTTGTTTTCCTGCCTTGGTTGTATTCTTGTGTAGAGGTAATTTGGATTAGTGTAAGGATAATTTCTATGCTTGGATGTTTTTTCCATGTATTTTTCATTTTAAAACCTTTTGGTCTTGTTCATCCTTTGGCCATTCTACCTATTTTCCATGCCTTGTGACCGTAGGATGGAGTAATGTTCCCTGACATACTTGCTATGCTATATACTGGTAAACCAAGTAGCTCTGTAGGTTTACTTTGGCCTTATAGTATTCTTATTCTCTGAATGGCATGGGGTTGTGAGAACATGGTGCTATAGACTATAAGGGGATAGACCGAGTAAGCTTCCTCATAGAGTCTTGGACATTATAGACTATTGAGGATAGACCAAGTGAGCTTCCCAGAGAATCTTGGAAATTATAGACCATAGGAGGATAGACCGAGTGAGCTTCCTCAGAGATTCTATGATCAACCTGAGAATATAATAGAAATTTACTGAGTGAGCTTCCTCAGAGAGTCTCTAGACCTTGGGGCTATATGGTTAATTGACCGCGTGATCCTTCTCAGAGAGTCCCTGACTACCTTAGTCTATAAGGGGAATTGACTGAGCGTGATTCCTCATAGAGTCTTATAATTTCTTATGACCTAACTAGAGGGGTTGGGATGAGTTTACTACCTAGAATATTGTTGTTACATCTTGTATAGGACCATAGGGGATTGCTGTGATTACTTCCCAGAGGGATTCCTATTTGTGGTTAGTTGTTTGCTTCACTACTTCTTGTTGATCTGTGGATTGTTTATTATTGTGTATCATCATGTTTACTGTTTATTGTTTATTGCTTACTGTACTATTACATGCCATATACTCACTGACTGTTAGGCATAGATCATTGGGTGGTTTCCTACTGGGATTTAGTCTCAAACCCTATTTGGGTCATGCTTTTGGGACAAACCATATTATATTGCTGCAGGTATAGACAATGGCAAGCACCCTTCGACTTTAGGAACTTGATTGCAGTGGAGGAGGAGATCATGGGACCAAGCCAAGGCCTGTGATGCAGAGGAGTTTCTTATCTATTTTTTTCTTTAATACTTTGGTTTATTATTGTATTCAACATTGTGACATGTTTTCCTTCTTTCCTAGACACATGTATCATGCATCATCTCATATATATGTGTGTGTGCTCTAATTGATTATTGTTTTAGTCTTCCGATGTTTAGTGTTGTTGAATATTTTATGCTTCTGCTATTGTATGTGTTGTTTACTTCCACTGTGTACTCTTCTAATGAGGGAATAGTTTCCCTACTAACACACCCAAGGCCCTCGCTACTAGTCCGCATCCTCTAGAGTACGGGGAAATGTGCATGAGGCCATGTTACCAACCGGGTATGGGGCGTCACTAGGTGGCTTCTGGAACCGAGATGTTACAGTATGACACCATTGAAGGCCTTATATGGTAGACCCTCTAGGTCACCACTGTATTGGGATAATTAAGGTGAGTCAGTACTCATGGGCCCATAGTTTGTGTGAGGTACAACTTAGAAATAAAATATTATCTAGGTTTGGATGAAGACTACCTAGAGATGTTAAAAGTTGTATACAAATTTATGATATAGGACTTTTTGGTTTGATTAGGTAGACCTTGTGTTCTTAAAGGTCTCACCTTAATGTGTATTATATATATTTGGTTAGGGTGACATGTAATCTCTAAGATTCAATGGCCCTTTTCAGATACATAATAGGGTGGGTGAGGTGACAAACCTCTTATCCTCACAACTATAGTTAAGCTCGGTATACGACATATACAATGTATCACAACTGAGGAGGTATATGCATAACCCATCAGATGTTATAAAATAGGGATTTATAGACAACGAATATGGGGATTCTTTTTTATATTACTCATTATAGATCAAGGATAACGATGGGAATATCTTTTACAGGTGAGTGATTACCTTGGTGCATATTCTATGGTTGCTTGGGAAGCTTTTGAAGATCACCTGGAAGTGGGAGAACTAGATGTTATACCAGTACCCTCATCTTTTTTAGTATGATTTTTTCTATTTGGGATGAAATCTCTACATTTCGGATAATGTAGTTATTCTGTTTTTTCCTTTTGGGGATTTTGAATATTTAAAATGTTATTTTCATATCTAGCCATTTACTTATCCTAGGATTCTGAGGCCCGGGAGGACCATAATGTATATAATATAAATGTTAAATATATTATGGCATGCACATATAATTTTCTAATATAATGGAATAACGTCTGAAAAAATCTCATATCATGAATATGATACTTTCATTGAATCTGGATTGTCGGTTTTACCTTATACATGATATAATCCATATATGTGTCAAGTATTCAACTAGAGCACCATCAGGGGAGAAATAATAATTAAATAAATTATTATAATTATTTAAGTGTTATGGTAACATTTCTATTTTATCAATGTAATGTTTTCAAATATAACTAATAAAAATTTCAAAGTCAGACACTAATATAGCATGATATTCTAAGGTCTGGATATGTTTGGAGTTGATATTATATAAATATTAAATGTATGATATCATGTGCCCATAGTTTTCCTAAAAAAGTGTAATAACTCCCAAATGGAGTCTTGGATGAGAAATCTAAGGCCAATGTTGAGTTCAGAACAAATTTTTAAACTTTTCATGACATAACCATTGTCATAGTTGGGTTTCTAGCTTGAGCACCAATGTGGGAGAAATAATTATATAAATTGAAGTATTTATATAAATATTTTAATTAAAATATAAAATAATTATCTCTTCAATAAATATATGGTTATAGCATAATCATAGGGTTATCTTCATATACCTATGTTTTATGAGGAGTTTTTGGAGGATATCTTGGTGAAATACATTGAATAAAGGATCTCTAATGAAAATAGACTTTGGTGATCTCTCCAATGATGACAATGAAGATTCTATAATTATTAATGATCAATCCAAAACTAAGGTATAATGTTTTTTTGGTGGATTATTTCTCTATTTTATTATCGCATGATGAAAAAAAATTCAACCAACATATTGAATCAAATTTTGATCAAATTTTGAGTGTGGGTTAATTTTATATGGGTTTTGGGTAAATATTATTGTTGTTTATTTTTTTACCACATTCATCATTTTAATAATAAAAAAATTTCAAACTCAAACAATGTCCAAGGTTTTTTCAAATTTTATGTTTCTTATATATCTTCCCATGTTCTTTTCATGATTCAACATCGATGTTTCTTTATTCAGTGGTTTGACTAATACTCTATATTTGTTCATTGTGCAACCATTATTTAGTGAAATAGACTGATACCACAAGAGTTGATTCACAATAAATGGTTTGATCAATAAGCAACTACGAATATGAATTATTGGAGGATGATCATAATCGAATTGGTGATTTTGGATTCATGGATTCAAACATGGAGAAAGTGTGTGGTGATGACATTGGAAATCCCAACAGATCAACAGCCGGATTATAGTGAGCGGTGACCATGAGGGTTAGATAAACCATAATCCTTGTTCTATAGAATTATATCGAGAAGAATTAGTGGTGGAAGTGGTGAAATTATAATATGCATGATGAATTCATGGGATTATATAAAATCCATCATTATATGACATGTACACTAAATAACACATGTCGTGTGGGGCCTGGCAACAATCCAAGGCTTTACATGTGAAGAAAAATATCATATGCTATGCGACACATGTCATAGACCATGTGACCTAGGGTTGGAATCTCGTAATATACCTAGAAGGGTAAATAGGTATGGATGTGGCCCAACACACATGTATGAGTGCAGTACATGATCGTGACCCAATTTTTAGACATGGCCATATTCACAGACACGACAAGGTATATGAACACGGGTAGGTACATGGAAATGAATAGTGTACATGGGAATGGGTGGAGGAACTTGAGTAGGGACATGAGTAGTTATGAGTTTAGAGTTACACATCATGTAGCATCTATAAATGTTTTGTACTTCCTTTGAGGAATTTTAGAGCCATTAATTTTTTCATTTCCGACCAAGTTCAGTTCACTACACTTCCATGGTTCATCATTATGAGGGTATAATGTGGAATTACATCATTAGAATAGGATTGATATCACCTCTAGGTGTTTTGTCTCATATAGAGTTTAGAGTAAACCCTTGTGCGTCACCATGATGGGATCCTCAGTCATTCCCTATTTATCAAAGGTAGGGTTCATGGTATCATCCAGACCACCATGCGCAGGATGTCGATCCAATATCTAGACAGTTAATATAGTTGGATTTGCGAAATCTCCCAACAATCATGTGTGTGATATCCTATCTTCATATAAAGATACTAGATATATAGAGAATAATTATTCATTGACACTCGATGAAAATGACCACTCAGATGAGCACCACCAGTGACAGCCTGGATTTTAGAGTGTATTATCCCAAATAGGCATTAACTTGAAGCCTTGAGAAGAATACTTGGACTAGGAGTATAGTCGAGACCTTTGAGACATGAAGTATGTTACCTGTCCATATGGTTTTTTGTCACTTTATCTCATATCTTTATATACATTCTTATGTATTAATGAGATTAATACTCATTATTCATTATGTTTAATGATTTAGATTTTTCCTAATGGGTATTTTTATACTCACCCATGTATGGGTGCTTTCAACACTTATCATGTATTAACTAGATGAAATACAATTTGAAGGATCCATAGGAGGACTAGTTGAAATAGAATCATAGTTTTGGATAGATATTTTAATTTTCATATCAAGTGTGGCATCTATTATTAGTCCCCTCATACTTAGTTTTTTAGACTCTTCTATACTTTTTGGGGGGCCTGTGTTTTTCCCTTATTTATTAGTGATTTTTCCATAATCTGATTATGATATTTAGATGTATGTATGAATTAGTATCTATTGTACAATACTTTTAGTGTTTTATGGTCTTGGAGATGTTTTTTTATACAGGAACCTAGGACATTGCCTCCCATGTGTGGGATATGACTACTCAACATCAGTCTCCATCCCCTAGACTATTTGATGATGGATTTGGGTTTTCATGCTCATCTTATCGCTGGCCCGGAAGGCCCTAGTGGTTTATCTAATAAAAGAGTGTTGTCATAGTAGTTGGTTCAACCTTATAATCTATGATTGGATATTTTCTACCATTGAGGATTGATTGGGATTTATGAAAATGGTGTTAAAGTGTTTCAATTATATATTTTAGGCTAGAGACTTTAGTGTTGGTTTTGCTGGTGACATATCCATTCACTAAGAATCTAATAACCTACTTCTTGAATTGGTATATATATACACTGGTATCACGAAAAACATTGGAACATGCATCATATAATAATTGGTTCTAGTTTTGATGCCTTATTGAGTAAGTTTCCCAAATATACACTTTGAATGTGGTACATCATCATTTTATTTTAGGATATTTCCATGAACATAGCCATATTAGAATCCATACTATGATCATGAGGATGATCATTCATGTGATGAGGCATCAGTATAGGTTCATGTATATGAGGTGGTATATTTGGTTGGTTTTACAGCTTCCCCACTACCCATTGACCGGAAGGACTCATCGGAAGTACTTTCCAAGGATATGCCTGGTATGAGGATACTCCATGAGTTTAAAATTCATAATCACCTAGGTTTTAGGGTTATCCAGTCCACCATAAAACATTAAAATGGAATGAGGAAGTTAACCAAGTTTTTGTCATTGTGAGGACACTTGAAAATCATATAGTGGTCATAGTGGTGTGTTTTCTATAAGAATTTACTAGGATATAGTAGATTCTGGTGGTGTATTCACATGAAAAGACATAGTTTTCCTAGTTATGCTTCAAGCATCTCTTTAGGGTGGAGTTCAATGAGGTTATATTGTGATTAGTGTGCACTAAGGAGCTTATTTTGTTACAATAGGGAAGAATTACTATGTCATAGAATTTTTCAAGGTTCACTAACCTCTCTTGATACTCTATATATATGGTTGCAGATACCCTCTTCAAATAATGAATATTTGAGGACGACTTACACCAAGATGTTATGGATGGAGTTATATTTCTTTGTGTTCCCACCTATGTCATATTACTTGAATGATCTTTAGTAGTGGATACCTTTCTGTAATAGTAGACACTGATAGTTAGTGATAGTAATAGGAACCCAGGAGTTGAGACCTTGGATGATGGTATCCAAAATAATTCACAGGTATTCTTGTGTTTGAGACACTTTAGGAGACTTTCCCACAATAGATAATTAGTTATTCATGGATCTTAGGATGTTTCTAGTAAACTGAAATAGAGGTGATGTTTCTCTTTGGATGATTCGGGACATCTCACATGGTTTTGTCCAAACAATCATATAGATAACATTGAAATCATTGAAACACCACCCTAGAAGAGACATTGATATGATAAAGGAGTTTTGTATGGTAGAATATGTGGAAGATGAGAATATATATAAGCTAAAGGTGGAAGATGTTTTGACTTGTTTACAACACCACACCAAGGTGGTCCACCTCAAGCTCCCAGAGCTTGTATTTAGGGATGAGGATAACTGGAGGTAGTGAAGTCATATGAAGTCGTAGATCCAGTGATGATTAGGCATAATAGTCGTTTCTTCTTTACTTTATTTTTGTTAGTAATATAAATGGATTCATTCTACTCTACTTTCCACTTCTCTAGTTAGAGACTTAGAGATTCTAGTTGATCCATTGGATCAACCCTTATTCTTGGAGACTCCTAACGTAGGTGCCTCAAAATTCAAAAACTTCTTCTAATGGTGTAAACTAACACTTGGAGAATATATATTCTTATGGGATCTATTTATAGTAGTTATGAGACCATATTATTTAATCTTATGTATAGAACAATTATCCATAGTTCATGCCTAGATTGACAATTTCATATAGAGGATGTGATGCATCTGCATTGATGGGATGAGGTTTTCCTTCATAGGATATAAGGAAAAAAACTAGAGTGGGATGGGATCATTCATAGGAGGATAAGAAGTAATTTCAAACCAATTTTATAGTATTACCCTTAGATTAGTGGTTTTTATGGGATTTCAACATCCATTAGTGGTGGTAGACTATAAATAAATATTTCCTGATGACATTTTGAGATTATCACTCTTCTAAGAGATATAAATTTTCAAAGAATTTCACCCAAGGATGGCCCAGATATCTCCACCATCATATTGAATGTATCCTGCTGATATTTTTGAGCTAAAGGTGTAGTTGAAGGACTTATAGATAAAGAGGTTTTTTAGACATTGTATGGTTCATTGGGCTGCCCCAGTGTTGCTTTCTAGGAAGGTAGATGAGAGCTTGAGGTTATGTGTTGATTATTGATTCCCAATCTTAGTTATCATGAAGAGTATGTATCAATTACCATGGATCTATTACCTCTTTGACTAGTTCATAGGGGAATGATTTTTATCAATGATTTTCTTTAGATTGGGCTATCAACAAATTTACGTATGTGATATGAATATACCGAAGACATCATTACAATTTTTTATGGTTTCTGTGAGTACTTAGTGATGAATTTTAGTGTGAAAACACCCTATTAGTTTTCATGGTACTCATGAATGGAGTGTTTTATCCAATCCTAAAATGGTTTGTGGTGGTATTCATTAATGATATCCTAGTGTACTCTGTGTATGAGGAGTAGCATGTGAAACACATAAAGATAGTTTTTGACATACTGAAGAGCAAAAACATTAAGGAAAGATATATATGTGTCTATTCTAGATTCTATAAGTCCAAATTATATGTAATTTCATCTTAGTATTGGGTTTAGTAGTGGACCTAGAAAAGGATTCATTAGTGTTATCTTGGGATATATCGAAGAGTTTGATAGAGGTGCAAAGTTTCCTTTGATTTACAAGATACTACATGATATCCATGCCCAATTTCTATAGGATATTGACACCTTTGAATTACATAACATAAAAGGTTAATTCATTCATATGGATGGAAGGAGAAAATATGATTTTTTAAGAGTTGTGACAGAGGTTAATGAGTGATCCCATATTAAGATTACCAAAAAAGGGTTCTTAGTATGTAGTGTTCTATGATTCATTATGGAACAGACTTGGATATCTTCTGATGTAGAGGTAGATAGTGATTGCCTATGGGTCTCAAAATTTGATACCACTTGATCAACAATATGGTCCTCATGATCTAGTTTTTTATAGTGGTAGTATTATTCCTAAATATGCAGCGACAGTAGCTTATAGGTGATCAATTTATTTTCTATTATTACAATAGGAGCCTCAAGTATATATTATCTTAGATGGATATTAACATTATATTTATTTAATGGATAAATTTCCTCTAGGATTATGACATTGAGATAGTCTATACTCTTGATAAGAGGAACATAGTTGAAGTTTCTCTCAGCATGACATCTTGTTCATGGTTGTTGACTAAGGATTTAGATAAATTATCCTCATTGTAATTATCAAAATTGGAGAAGGATGGTGGAACCAATCTCCAGTCGATGATTATTAGCCCACCACTTCTACACAATATTAGGGAGTCTCACAATGAAGATATTGACTATAAGACCTTATGTACTCAGATATCTATTATGTGTACTTCTGATGGATTTTGTGATGTTGGGGAGCACACCATCCTTTTTAGATGAAAGATGATGATACATGTGGCATTTCATGAGGATGTTATGTGGGAGTTCCATACATCCCCCTAGGAATTAAATAATATTGTGTTTAAGATCTACAAGAACATTAAAAATTGGTTTTGGTGTCCATATATGAATAAGTGTATAGCATAGTTTATCTCTTAATGCATCACTTCTCAATAGGTGAAGGCTGAGTACTAGGTTTTAAGGGGTTAGCCCGACCCCTCGAGGTGATATTGTGGAAGTTGGATGGTATATCTATAGGATTCATGATGGGGTCTCCATGGACATCTAAAAGACATGATTACATCTAGGTGATCATAGACTAACCCAACATGTAATCCCAATTTCTATATATACAAGATTGGTGTTTAGTAAAGATCTTGGAATGCCTTTAAATTCCAAAGATAGTATGGATTCCAAGTGTTCACTTGATGATCATTTCAGACCATCGAGTTGGCATCACATTGCAATTATAGAGAAAATTGTAGGAGTCATTTGGGACTCAATTACATTTGATCATGGTGTTCCACCACTAGAATGATAGATATACTAAGTGGACCATTTATGCTCTATAGGACATGTTTCATCCTTGAATTTTGTATTTTTCCATATTTGGGAGGATTTTTTACCCCTAACAGAGTTAATGTGGAACAATATCTACCATTAAACCATCGGTGTGGTGACATTTGATGCCATGTATGGGTGACCCAAAAAGAAACCAATTTAGTAGACTGATCCCGGTGAGTTAGCACTCATGGGCCTAGAGTTAGTGTGAGCTAAGATAGAGAAGATGAAAATCATACAGGAGTGGATGAAGACTACTTAGATCAATCATAAATTTTATGTATACTAATGAAAAAGGCCTTTGAATATCAAGGAGGGAGGTCATGTGTTACTTAGGGTCTCACCTTTATGTAAATTATAATGCTTTTTGTGTGGTGGAAAGCTATCTATGCAGTTCATTGTCCATTTACAAATACTATGTATTGTTGACATGGTGGAATACCTCTTTCCACTAGAACTATAATTTGGCCAGGTACACGATATCTTCTACGTGCCATAGTTGAGGAGGTATGCTCCCTACCAGTTTCATGTTATCAACTGGGATGAGATGGACATCAAATATGGACCTACCTTTTCATAACACCTAGTAGAAATTCAGGATCATCAAGATAACATCCTCTATGGAAAAGTTATTCCTTTGGTGTGTGATGGGTGGTAGCATGAAAATCATTTGGAGATCACTTGGGAGTATGATACTCATATACAGGTTTAGTACTGACCACTTTTTATGTAGTCATTTCAATTTATGGGTTGGAAATCCCAAAGTTGGAGAGAATGTAATGTATTTTTACATGTAAATATTTTAAATATATATAATAATATTTTCAAAACAAGAGACTAATACAACAAGAGATTCTGAGGATGACAGAGTCTCGATATTGAAATTTTATAAATATTAAATTTATTAAATCATGTGTTCATAATTTTCTAGGAATAGTGGAATAAATCCAAAAATAATTCTTAGATAATAAATATGATACCACCATTTATTTTGGAATATGGGTTTTACCCAAGGCATGCTATAATTTTTCCAGCATCGGGGTTTTGGCTTGATTTCCATCGTTGGAGAAATAATTAAATAAATAAATATATTTATTTAATTGATTTAATCAAATAATGACCTAATTATCTCCTCTATAAATATATATTTATAAACTAATCAAATTTTTAACCACATATCCCCGAGGATTTCAAGGATCCATTAGAGAATGTATTGGGAAAAACATCAGATTGAGGATCTTCAAAGAACAAAAATTTCTAGGATCACAAAAATGATGATAATAAAGATTAATTATTAATTATAAATTGATCCTAACCTGAGGTAGTTATTTATTTCCATAGATTACTACCAAGTTTTATTATCCCATGAAAAACATAGATGAAATCAACCAACATATGGATGTTTGGGTCGATCATGTTTGGGGTGAGGGATTATTTTATCTTGGGTTTGAGGAGTTATTATTATTTCTTATTTATTGGTTATTTATTCATTGTTGTAATGAAAATGAACCAATTCCAACCCAAAATTATCCAAATTTTATTCGTATTTTTTCTTTTTTGGATTTATTCCCCCATTATTCTCATAATTAATCATCAGTATTTCCTTGGTCATATTTTTGATGAATAACATTTTTTTTATTATTGTGTGACCATTCTTCGGGGAAATAAATGACAAAAGGGCGTGGTTTCTTGATTTTGAGTGTAATCTAGGTCTGAATATGATATAATAAGATCAAAGGAAGATCAAAATTAAACTGGTGATTCTTGATTTATAGTTTGATGTGTGGATATGATGTGGTGTCAGGGAAGTTACAATTAAAGTAGATCAAAAGCCAAAGACTTGTGGGAATAAATGGAGAAGGTCGGATGACCAGATATCCTCATTTATAGGAATAATATATAGTTATATTTTAAATATAAATGATAAAAATATAATACATGAAGGAATTTTTGGATTCTAGAAAAATCTGTATTACACAACATGTACTCCAAAGAACACATGCCGTGGTGGGATCTTTCTATGGCGCTAAGCTTTATGAATAAAGATAAATATAATACGCCATGTGATATAAGTCACACACCATGTGGCCATGTTCTAGGGGCTCACCATGTACCCTGAAGGGTACACATGCCTAGAAACAGAAAGGAACACAGATACAGGTAGAGTACATGGGCATGACCAATTACTATAAAATGTCCAGGTACACAGACATTGCCAGGAACACAGACATAGATAAGAACAATGATATAACCTGGTACATGGACACAAACATTCTACACAAAAATAGGAAGAGGAATGAAATCATTAACATAACAAGGTACATGTTTAGAGGTACACACCATGTAATTCTTATGTGGTTTTTTAGAGCCATTTATTTCCTAACTATAGATCAAGTTCAGTTTAGTTCACTACCTTGGTCCATCACTACATGGGTATAATGTGGCATTATGTAATGAGGATAGAATTGTGATCCCCCCAAATTGGTTTTGTATCAGGTAGAGTTTGGTGTATTCCCCAATGAATGACTTGTTTGGGATCCACTATAATACATTATTTATCCTTGGTAGGGTTCATGTCATTAGCATAAAACCAATAAATAGGGTGTTAGTCCCCTATCAAGCATGTTGATTCATTAGGTTTTTTTGTCCCCTAGTGGTTCTTTGTAAGAATCCTTATCTACGTAACATGATATTAGAGATCTATTTAGTACTTCTTTAGTGATACCTAACTAGAAATAACTTTTAGATGAGCTCTATCAAGTTTGTATCATAGATTATATTCTCTCAGGAAAGCATTACCTTGAATCCTTGAGAATAATCCTATGGCTGGAGGTATTGATAATAACATTGAAACTTGGAGTCTATGATGAGTATATCTATGTTTTTAATTATTATCATGTCTCATATCTTCATTGAAATACATGTTTATTGATGAGTTCAATACACTTGATGATTTATGTTTAATGATTTAGAGGTGTCTTAATAGGTATTATTATACTTCCCCTACATTGGATATTCCCACACATTTCTTCTCTTATGTAGATGATAGGTCGTTTGATAGAGTCCTATGGTGACCAAGAGTATAAAGATTATAGTTTTGGATAGAAATATAGTGGTTCATATAAGGTATTTCATTTGTTATCAGTCCCATCCTACATAGATGGTTGGACACTTTTCACTTTTGTGTGCTCTTTCATTTGACCCCATATTTGATTTCAATAATTTTTTCATACCTAGATTGTGGGGTTTAGATGTATGTAAGAATTGGAAGAAGTTTTAATTTATTTTCATATTGTATGGGTTTGGATGTGTGTGTGTGTGTGTGTGTTTAGGAACATAGGCTAATGCCTGCCATGTGTGCGATATTCCAACTCAGTGCTATTCACCCATCCATGTCCAATGTTTGGAATCCTTGGGGTTTTCACACTCAACATATCACTAGCTAGGTGGGCCCTAGAGGTCCATTTCCTGATATTTTTAATTAAATCTTAAAGATAATCATCTCTTATATAATATATGTTATACAAAATCCATAGGGTAAGCTGCATAAACCTAGGGATTTAGGGAGGATCCACTAGAGAAGGATTCTATTTTATTCAAAGAAGTATCATGGATTGGGAATCAAGGTGTAAATTTGAGATTGGATATATCACTAATGGAAAGTGATTTGGATCTGTTCTTCACCCGTGATTGATGAAAACCCAATGTTGGAAGTTGATTTTTGAATTTGGTCCTTGTTTGTTTATTATTGGTCAAACATGAGTTCATCCTTCTAAAAATATTGATTTGTGGACTGATAGTATATTTTATGATATTAATTTATCATCCTAAACAATTAGTTTTCGATATTTATTATTATTATATTCCTGGTTCTTAGTTTTGAAATATAATAATAATTAATCTAGTTCAACCTTAACAACATCTAAATATCATTACCCTTATTGTTCCTGAGAATTTCATACCATGTTCTTTTAATGTTCATTTATATTAATTTATTTGGTTAGCAGTTTGACCAATAACACATGGAAGAACATTGTGTGATCATCATTTATAAAATTGACCATCCATGGGGGTTAGTTTCACGATTGATAGAGCGAACGGGGTGTGATAACAAACATTGATGATCGGAAGTAGATTGCAATCAAATTTAAATATCCAAGGATCATGGTTTTTGATGTCCAGAAAATGTGGTGTGATTGAAGTTTTTTATTGATTGGATTGGATTGATGGGATATGATTACTAGTGACAACCTGGCTTAGATGATACTAGATCCATGATTATTTGCAAGTCTAGTAGTACAATCAACAGCAACAGTGGTGTGAATGAAAGCTGATTGATGTTTCTGTATTATAATATCAATACTAACTTCATGGAATGTATTATGAAGTACACACACCATGTTGTCCCCTCCTCTTGATCTAGTGTTTAAATGATGGTGAAAAATTATAGGTCATGTGAAACATGTCACACATTGTGTAAAATGAGGCTGGAAGCTCAGATTGTACACTAGGGTTACATGGTCATGAACATGGATAGGAACATATGCATAACCAGAGTACACAGGCGCAACTTGGTATATGATTACAACCTTATACTCAAGAATTAATGAGTACATGGGCGTGACCAAAGTACGTGGGAATGACTCAAAGTTCACAGGAATGAACTAATATACATGGACTTGGGAAGGTGGAATGTTGAGTTCTAGATAGACCACTACACACTATTTATTCCAAGAAAGCACACACTTTGTATGTAGATAAAGACATGTTGTGTTAGATAGAAATATGTACATAGACTTGGGGTAGGTGATAAACATCATGTACTCCTTGTACATGTTGTGTACTTTTTCCAGGGCATGCTGATGGCCTCTATCTCTTCAGTATTGACTAGTTTTAGTCATGGGTGTTTTCTTGCATTATATTCAGGGAGTTACAATATGCAATAAAATCCTAAGCATAATATTTTCATCCCCTATATGGTGTTAGTATGAGATTGTTTCTGGGAATACTTCTATGTGACAATAGGTGTGATACTTTATCATTTGGTCATCTTCCCTATGTGGTTTTTGAGGAATCATCATGACTGGATTTCAAGGGTGTAAAATACCCTACATAATAAGTTATTCTTGGTAGGGTATAGTATACCATAAATGCTTGGTTGATATTTCCAATCCATGTATCAATATCATCAAAGATAAAATGATAACTTCTTTGTCAAGGAATGATAAGAATGATTTCTCAGACGAGTGCCATTAGAGATATCACAGCTCTTGAAGTGAGTTCACCCAGAAGAGTGTTACCATGAATACTTGAAAAAAATCATGTGGATGGTAGTATTTTTGAGAACTCTTTAAGATTTAGGGTCTTTTTTGAGTATATCTTGGTGTTATTGTTACAATGTATCATATTCTAATTAACATTACTATGTGATGATGAGAAGACTATTATCTTAATATTGTATGTTGGGTTATTCAAGATTGTCCAAATGGATATTGTTATACACATCCCTAAATTGGATCTTGTCGCACATATTGTTTCTTATATAGATGACATACCTTTTTGAATATTCCTAGGAGGACTAGGATCAGGTAGAGCATAGTGATCTTTATTGATGGTGGTTTTTCCAAGGTGTTTTATTCAACAACATTCCCCCCTTATTAGAAGTTTGGTATCATTATTAGTTTTATGTCGTCATATATTTTAGACATTATTATTTCTAGTACTATGTTATACTATTATATGGGTTATATTTTATGAATAAATTATGGTATCATTTGTGTTTTACCTCTCATAATTTTATAGGTATTTGGAGATGTGTGTTTCTATATAGGTACCTTAGACTAAGGCCTCCCATGTGTGTTATATTCCTACTCGACATTGGTCTCTAGACCCTAGCATTTTAGAGGCAGGCATTGGGTGTCTGGCTCAGTTTACCATTGAATAAGTGTGCCCCAGTGTGTTGGTTGTGATAGTTTTTGGTAAACCGAAATGATAATGATTATAATATTGATTTTTATAATTTAACCAAATAAAAGGTTTATTGTTTAAATGTTTAAGAAATAGATAATTTTTTATGGAATAAGAGACTTGGACATGAAAACGTCATACTTTATCATAAGTTTTCTAAGAGTGGAAAATTTTTAAAACTTCATATTCATAATAAAAAATATGTATTTTGTGCATGATTGTTGTTTAAAAGCTTAACAACTATTAGAAAGCTTTAAATAAATTAATATTGTAAATAAATTTATGCCTCTTGAACTTCAACATCGTGATTTCTTTTTCCCTTTATATAATATAATTTTATGTGAAAAAAAGTATTTATTTTTTATAGTTTATAATTATAGCAGATTTATATAGACTCAATTCATATCTCATAATACCGAGTCTTCAGCAATGTTTTTCTCTTTCAATAGTATTACAGAAAAATAGAAGGTTATTTAATTATTTCAATCAAAATTTATAGAGTTTGGGATTTTTTTTAATTTATAATTTGATAAATTTTTTGAATTCAATGGGTATAAACATTTTTCTTCTCTTTAGACACCCCAACAATATGGTGTTGTTGAAAGAAAGAATAAAACAATTTAAAATATAATGAGAACAACTCATAATGAAATCAATTTTTCTGAATACATTTAGGTTGGATCTATCAATAAATATTTTCATATTTTAAATAGATATTCAATAAGATCAATTCTAAATAACAACACTTATGAAATTCTTGAATGAATTGAAAAACAAACTGGATATTTTAGGCTATTTGATTGAAATTTTTTATTATAAATATAAAATATAATCTTGATAAGATTGAATTTAAATGTGATTGTGAGATATTTTTAGGATATTCCACTTCTATTAATGCATGTAAAATTATCTGTAAGAGAGCATTAATTGTTTTAGAATTAGTACATGTCAAATTTTATGTCATTGAAAATATAAAATAGAATTATAATTTAGATAAGTTTGAAGAATAATTTATAAAATTTAACATTGGAAAAGATGCTCTTTGAAATAATAATGATAATTCATTAACTACAGTGGAGAAAATATATTCTCAATATGATCCTAAAAACTAAAAAACATATAAAGATCAACCTCTTGAAAAAAATCACAAATGTTTAATAAATAATACAAACATGAAAATCTATTTTGACTAAGTGTGTTAATTATGCCTTTGTTGCTTATTTTTTACCTATTAATGTTGATGATTCCATGAATTATTAGAATTTGATTGATTCTATGAATGAAAAAATTAATCAATTAGAAAAAATAATTGACTAGAAACTAATTTATTTACTTAAATACAAACTTATTATAATAACTAACTGTATTTTTTTTAACAAAATTTTTGAATTTTGTAATATAGTCAAAAAAATTCTAGTTTAGTTAGACAAGGATACTATGAGGAATATGGAATTGAATTTGAATATTATTTTACACATAATTCTAGGATTGGATCAATTATGATTTTATTATAATATTCTTGCTTTCAAAATATCAAATTATTTAAATTGGATATATAATATGAATTTTTAAATGGAATAATTTCTGAAGATGTATTTTTTAAACAATCCCCAAAATTTGAAAATAAAAATATCCCAAATAATTTTTCAAAAAATTAATGATGTGTTTTATATCCTTAAATAAACTTTATGATATTGGTATGATTGGATAAAATTGTTTTTATAAAAACACATATTACTAACAAAAAATTTTATCCAACATTATTCCTTTGGAATGTTTTAAATAATATTTTAATTTTCTATAAATATTTTGAGGATATAATTTTTAGTTTTAAAAATATTTTCATTGTAATGATTTTTCAAAAATCATAGCTAGTGAGTTTAACATTACATTAATGGGAAAATTGAATTTTTTTATTATGTAATTTAATAAAATAAATACTAGTATATTAAAAAATATAAATATTTTAAAATAATTGTTAAAATATTTGATCTTGATTCTTAAAAAACAATTAAAACACATATGAGCACTAATTCTAAGTTTTACATAGATGAATCTATAAATTCTATTGATTTTAAATAATATAGAGGCATGATTGGTTGTTTTTTTATTTTATTTATTCAGATGGGATATATTATTTCTAGTTTTATTATGTGCTAGATTTTAGTCAAAACATAAGAAATGTCACATCAAGTCAATTAAAAGAATCATAAGATACAGAAAAGGAACAGTAAACATTTGTTCATTTTATTCAAATCAGAACTATTTTGATATATTACCATATTATGAGTATAAATTTTGTGGTTGTTGGTTGGAATATAAAATAACATCAAGTACATGTCATTTTGTCAATAAAACATATAATTTCATGGAGTTATAAAAGAAATTATCAATCAAATTATCTATATATATGGTTGATTATATTTATGATTCTAGATTTTTTACTTAAATCCTTTATATTAAAATTATATTATGTGATTTTAATGTTTTTTTTGATAAAATTCAAATTTATTGTTATAATTATAGTGCAATTTCAATTTATAAAAAAATTCCCACTCCTGGAAAAAACATATTGATGTTTGGTTTAATTTAATTCATGATCGATTTAATAAAAGAGATATTAGTTTGAAATTTTTACAAAATGAGGATCAATTAGTTGAAATTTTTATTAAAACAATTGATTCTATGAGATTTGGTAAAATAATGTTTTAACATTGTATGTTAGAATAATATTTCGTTAGAATTAAATATCATCTAATCATTCATGAAACTCTTCTTTTCCTAGTTAAAATTCATAACAATTTAATAATTTTATTATATTATTTACAAATATAAGTGTTTTATAATATTTTATTGAAGAATATTATATTATTTTTTAAAATTTATTTATAGTTTGGAAATTACTAATTATTTTTCTTCTATAGTGGTCATATGTTAAACTGTAATAATTATTCTAAAATATTAAATGAATTTATATAATTGGAGATTACTTTTTTTCTAATATTAATTTTTAATTAATTTATAATTCTATTCATAGTGATGTGTTCTAAACCTGGTGTTTGAATCCTATTTTTGGGAAAATAATTTCAGTATTTAATATGTTTTCTACTTTTTTACTTTTTGATAATTTTCAAAAATGGGAAAAATGTTTTCAGAATTATTATAAATACTCAATTTTTTATTTTAAAAAAAGTTATAGATTGTTAGTTTTTAAAATTATTTGTTAGTGTTTAATTAGTTTTTTTAGTTATATTAAAATTAAATCACATTTATTTTATCCCCATTACATAACAATTATGGTTTTAATTGGTTAAAAAAATTGATTAATTTTTTTTATTGATTAACGATATTTTTTCTCTTATGATAACATTGAGATTTATCTATACCAGTTCCATTATGTTTACGTACAGTTATAAAGGACCACTTTCTTTATTCATTTATGTGGTTGTACATTCATATATGTGAAGACATATTACTAATTCATTTTTTCATTGGAATTTCCATCTCGTCATTGTATATATCCCATTCACATAAAGCCAAAATAATGATCATTTATATTAATATCTCAATCATCTTTGCTAATACATCCATATGGAAACATAAAGTATGAATGATTCCACTATTTTTAGTTACGTGAATTGATGACTTTGATTTATCCATGAAATGTAATCCTCTATAATCGTTGAAAATTCATCTGTATAGGACCACATGAATTTTATATTGACAAGGTAGTATGACCAAGAATGATCTTCCCTAACACTTAATAAAACAAAACACACATGAATGTAATGCATTCATACCATATACATATAGTATCATACACTGGGAGTCTGAATGTGTGTGTCTCTATATGACACTATGCGCATATATGATTTCGTGCATACACATCATTTCATCATCCATTTATTTTCATTCTTCCATGGATTATTTTTTATTATACAAGAAGTATATGCGTTCATATCTCGAGCATGCATGCTTTACATAATATGGATCTTCTTTGGATTTGGACTTGATATGCATGAGTTCATGATGAAATATATGCGCATTCACACTAATGCATAATTCTGAACATGATTTTTCCATAAATAGTACTCATGTTTATTTTATTTTCTCGGAGTCTAAGAATATTTTCATGTTGGGTGATACCATGTAACAAACTTTGATGAGGCCAATATTTCATAAAGAAAGAAATCCTACCATGTTATAGTTTTTCCCAAACCTTCTTTAAAGCCCCCAAGAATAATTCATACATGAATATTATTACCTAAATATAAACAACTATACAATTTATGATTTTTCAATTCTTGATCATTAGTGAGAAATAAAACCATTCTTGTTTATATTATATATGTATATATATAAAATTTTTAACATGTTTTTATTTTTCTCAGGCAGGGACAACTTGATATTTTTAAAACACAAGATAACATCAAATTATAATTATGATATTGATAAAAATTTTATTACAATAATATATTAAATTATGTTATGTTATTCTATAAATATGTTTTGTTATATATTAATTTTTTTTTATATTCTCCAATTCTATATTTCAGTGTCATTTTAATATGTTCTAATAGTACAAGCCTAAAACATTTATTTTAAATGTAACATTTTTTAAATATAAATAAATACTCTAAAAATGATAATCAATGTTTTTTTCAATGTACTTATTCACAAACTATTTAAATCGTTTATAATGATCTATATTTTAGTTTTTGAATTAATGAAAGTTTATTTGAATTATTTTTATTATTGGAATTACTTTTAAAAATATTTTATATTCTAAAAATCAAATTGGAGATAATTAAATAAGATTAATATGGGAATAAATTATGTAACACCCCAAGAATTCATAATGTGTTATTTCTTCAAAATAATTCAATAACTTGCACTACACGCAACACCGAGTTCAATCACACCATGACTTACCAAACAAGCCGTTCAAAAGAGGTTATGAATAGTATTAACTAAATTTTAAACTTTATATAATCCTTATAATTTTAGAATCCATATTATGAGTTTCTTAGACATAATACAAGAAGAGATTCATTTTCAGTATTGCACTTTTATCAAATTTTAATAGTGAAGCCTTTTTAAATACAATATTTTAAACTTTTTGACTAAATGGGGACATCAAAAATATTTAAAATGAAACATCCCAAGCTTCCACGGTACGCTTTTCTTTGAATAATACAGTAGCGTGTGTTGTACGCAACTTCGAGTTCTAACACACCACAACCAAACAAACTAGCCGTTATGAATAGTAATACCTAATTTTTGAAATTATATATATTTTATATTTTATAATGGACTTCATTTTTGGATTCGGAATATCGAATTTAGCCTAAGGTGAAATTTTGGTACATTTCGGATAACTTTCATATTTTGATGAATAGTGAAAATTACTAAATTTTAAAAAACTTTTTTAATCAAAATAATTAATAGTGATAAATTATGAATTTAAGTGGTTTTAAAGTATATTTAGAATATATTTTTACCATTTAATATAATTTTAGTCATTGGACATAATTTTACAATTAAACCGAACATAAACTGGTGTCAATCTTTTGATAGTTATTATCTCTTAAAAACACGCTTTTTGTGTTTTGACAGCGGGAATTAATTTTAAATTAATTTCTGCCTCTTCTGTGTTTTGAATTTAGGAAAATGGATTCCATATTTGGAATCAGGATTTTCAAATTGTGTAAATAGGTAACTTTTATTTTTAGACATTTTGAATAATTATTGCGGTAAATATTTTATTTACCATGGTTAAGGGTAAATCCGGTAAATAAGGGTTAAAAAATAATATTATAATAATACTAAATTACCCTAAAACGTGTATTAACCCTATTGGTTGATACATGGTCGACCATAGGCATCTTTGGGTCGATTTTGGGATCCCATGGATCCACTTGTAAGTGATAATGACACTTTATTTTAATTAAGTTAAAATGAATACAAAAATGACAGAAGCATATATCTTTTAGCAAAACAATTGTTACATAGGGTTATATATGTTGGATTTTAGATTATAAATATTCATTAGAAATATAAAAATATTTCCTACATAATGATATTTTATTTATAATTTTTAGACATTATATAATTTATTTTATTTATGACACAATGATGATGCAGTAATTACTATAATAGTGAAAAATTAAAATAATTGATATTATAAATACCCAAATAAATATAATATGAAACATTTAATGAATTAAACTAATTTTATAGGATAATATGATATATTAGTATTGATTTAATTGACTTTTTTCGAAGTAATCAATCTGTTATGAGTTTTACAAAAATGAACTATTGAATAGTGTCAAAATTGACATAAAAGAGTTCTTAAAACAAATATTATATTATTAATTGATATTAAATTCCTAAAACTCTAAGGTTCGGCCAAGAGACTTATATCATGATAGGTTCATCATTAATGGACCAGTTGGGGGTCTCTTGGATGTATATAGTAAGTTTATTAACCATATTATATAAAAATACAAAGAGACATTGTAAAAGTGAAACTAATTAACTTAGAGTTAATACTTAAAGATAAGGTTAATATAAGTACCCCAACCTGTCTAAATTCTATTGGTTGAGTTTTTTTCGACCCATCCCCACATTAACCGTTTAATAGTCAACTTTGGAGCCATTGGAAACCGATTATGAATTTATTATAAATTAATATTTCTAGCTTTTCCAAGGGTGCCCCTCACCCCTCTTATAAAAGGGCACTCCTCCTTCTCATTTCTTCACACCTTCCAAGCCTTTTGGTTCGGCCAAACTCTGCCAAAATACTCTCCCAACTTCCCTCACTACAACCTAGAGGCCTTAGTTTGATCATAAAGCCAAACTAAGGAGCCCTTTTGATCAAATCAAAAGGAAGAACCCGAAGAAGAGGTAATGATTTCACCACCCCTTTTCCAAGTTCCTTCTTCTTCCACTTCTTCTTACTTTGTTGTTACCATTCTAAAATAATAAATCCAGTATCATATATATACTGTGATGTTATTATAAATATGGTACAACCATATTCATTATTCTATCCACCCTTTGAATAACATGTCACCATACGTGCGTACGTACGGCTTACCGTCTCCACGTCGTGGTGTAATTGTTATTCAATATATTATTATTTGGATGGGTATAATAATGATGTGTAACTCATGTAAATAATAAATATAACATGTTAGTGATTCTGTATATATGATATACCATTAATTTATATATTATTTTAATATCAAAAGAATGATATTGTCGCTCGTGCGTACGTACGGACTACCGTCTCCACGAACGCGATGAGATTCATTCTCCATCATATCAATTCAAGTATAATTATCATTTGATGATTTAAAAATGATGTTTATGGACTTGATATCATTCTGGATATGAATAATATACAACCTATCCATTACAAACATGGCTTACGTAATAAAACATATAAAAGAAAACGAGTAAGTTAACACCCGAAACAACGATAATACTAAGACATTATTAACAAAGAAAAGTTAAAAGATCATATATGATATGATATTAATATATATGATTCTTTTATAATTTAATAACAATTATTTCGATATTATACAGGAGGTTAACCTACCCCAACCAAGTAAAAGTACAAGGTAAGGGATTTTCTTATCTCACATTCAATTCCGTGAGATTTCCATTATTCGCCACTAAATTATTGAAAGTGGTGTATTGTGTACTGGAATTTGATATATATTATCATGATTATGTTTATATTAATGTTATTATGTAAATAGTTTGGTGGTTATTAACTTTTGGCCATACGACTCAGTTGATTAATGTGGTAAGGGGTTTTCATCTCACTCTTTATTTCCGTGAGATTCATGCCATATTTCCACTATTATCTTTTGTGTGGTGTATGTACTGCCCATAATTGTATTCTTTGTGTAATAAACTTTACCTTATGTGTGTTTACATTTTCATTGTATGATACCTCTTTCATGGGATATATTTTTCATAAGTTACCAAATTGATAAGGGTTTACTTCACAATCTCTTTAATATCCGAGGTGGTCTTTACGTAAGTATCTACAGGGACATATTTACTATCCATGTCCATATTTCATAAAAAAGTTTTCAAAGGGATTATTTCTAAGGGAACTTTTACTAAAACATCATTTTAAATGTTTTAAATATTTATTCTTCTAAATCATCCTCATTTATGTCCACGTTTTCAAAATGGTTTGTAAGGATTTATTTATATGAAAATGAATGTTTTAAAAGTGTTAATTCAATTCAAAAGTTTCAAAGTGGTATGGGACACTTTGATTCAAAAATGTATTTAAATGCCTTACTTTCTAAATTGTGTAACATTAAAATGTTTTCATGAAAAAGGGATATTTCTCTCAATAATTTAAAAAAAACATTTTCATCTATGTCAACATCCTTTGATGGATTTTTTGAAGTTGATTTATTATGATTTAAAACTTCCATATTGTAATGAAGTTTTGTGATATGTTTGACTATAGATGTGTCATTTATATAGCATTCATGGTTTATGAGTAAAGTATTGACATCTCATATGCTAGTTCCAATAATAATGTTTATGTTATATTTCAACCTTTACTTCATATGAATGTGTTGGACAAGTATGTTCCAGGTTGGGGACTGGTTAAAGTAAGCCCTCCAGGCTGGGGACTGGAAAAAGTATGCTCTCCAGGTTAGGGACTGGTAAAAGTAAGCCCTCCGGTTTGGTATCCGGTTATTAGAGGCACTCCGGGTTGGTGTCCGGTTATTAGAGGCACTCCGAGTTGGTGTCCGGTTATTAGAGGCACTCCGGGTTGGGTTCCGGTTACAGTTATCCCCAAGGTCTTGGGACGAGGCCTTGACAAAGAAATTAAAGTTTAGCATTATGCATTCCATCATTTTGAAAGTGGTTATTGATTTTGCATGTGATTATTTGATTAGTAGAATATCCATGTGAATAAGTAAATGGCATTATTTCATTTTACTTTTTCCATACTATGTTGAAGTTCAAGTTTAAAAGGCTTTTGTTTTAGTAATGCATTGCCTTAAATGTTTATGCTTATTTTGAATGTTCCGCTATATTGTTATCCTTACTGGTCATTTGAGCTCACCCCTTTTCTATGTTTTATTTTCCCCAGGATGTGAAGAAGTAAGTTATGAATGACCTGCAGGGATATTATGAGGGGATAATAGTGTGGACTATGGAGACATTATGTTGTTGTAGTAGTTTTTCATTTTATGATGTAATGTAAAACTTATGAATATATCTAGTGTTTCCAAGGCTACTAAACCAATCGGTCTTTCGAGATTTGATCTTTCTTCTGATCATGCCAATGTTATGTAATAATACACCGACTCTGGGTAACTAGGGTCGGGGCGTTACAGTTGGTATCAGAGGAAGTTTAGTACAAACCTTGGAAACTAGATTTAGATAAACTCTGATTAGAGCACGTAGACCTAAGATGAACTTTGAGGATTAGTATAGAAGAACTTCGTAGAATTTTGGTATTGTAGGGATTTTGTGAGTTTTCTGAGCAATACATCCCTGTCTGGATACGAGAAGGTAGAGGCGGCTCTGGCACAGATGTACCTAGGGGTAAAACCCGAAAACACCGCTTTGAGGTAGACTCGAACGGGAACTGGTGCACGACAACGGGCCTTGCTGCACTCTTGGTTACGACACTCCTGGGGGATATGCTTAGGATAACTCTCATTTTCTTTACAAATCATTATGAAGGGTTTATGAGTATATACTTCCTCAAAGAAAATATTTTTTATGATTATGGATTATATCCATAAATAGTTCAATTTATGTTAAGTGTTTTATAAGTATGGGATTATTTATTTTGATTCATAAACTAATCTAGTGTATGCCATTGTTTAGAAATGGTGCCTAGTAGAAGGAATGAGAACTCCAGCAATGCACATGATCCAAAGAGAAGGAAGGATCATATATTTCATGGTCTTAAGGTAGAATTTATAAGATAAACAGTCTCCCATGTATTATCATCATATGAAGAAATAATATCATGTGTTGATAAGATAAGTAAAGAGTTTACTGAGTCCTATGGGTTTGAAGGGAAGCAAGAGAAGAGAAGGATAGAAGAGAGAAAGATGGATAAAGGGAAGAGGGAAAAGAAGAATTTTCTCATATGTGGTAACTGTGGAAAGAAACACCCTGGAACTTGCCTGAAAGGAATGGGAGTTTGTTATAAGTGTGGAGGAAAAGGGCACAAAGTACGTGACTGCAAGGGTAAGAAAATGGTTTCAAATGTACAATGATTCATTTTCAAGGAGTTTGGACACTACGCAAACCTATGTCCCAGTCATCAGACTATGCCGCAAATGATGTTATTGGATATTAATCAAGTTATGATACTACCACAGATGAAGAGGAATGATTAGAGTTCTTATGTTGATTATTTCAATTGAGTGTTGTATCAACAATGTACTTGTTATAATAATTATGGAGTATATAAGGATTGTACTGCAGTACTATTTCATTAAGGACTTGAGATTGTGTGGAACAAAGAAAAGTGACTCAATAGCGGGATAAATTTTTGGAAAATATATGGTTGAGAGAATGATAAATCATAATATAGTTCTGATACTGAGGTAGTGATTTTGGAATAATATGTGATTGTTTTGGATAAATTATATTGGATATTCTTGACTACCTTGGAACTGATTAATGATTTGTATATTCCATCATTTTTGGGGTTTAAAACATTTTTGGATTAATGAAGTATATCCATCATTCTATATGGAATAAGGGAGCATGAATGTAATCAATAAGGAATATGGTAATACATGATGAAGGTATTCATATTCTATTACGGGGTAAAAAGGATTTATATTATGTTTAACTTCCTTATAAATGTAGGACTGTGAGTTTGGACAGAAGTATTTTGGATAGTTCTAGTTTGGATTATTTTGGATTGCCATAAAATGACAACCCGGAGGTCGGGCGACAACCCGTCGCGTCCGGCAAGGCTGCGAGGCTTGAACCCGCAACCGAAGCGCGACAAGGGTGTATCACCTACCACTGGCCCATGAGATGTCCGGGATTAAATAATGTAGTTTTTATTAAAAGATCTTGTAGATTAATTATAAATTCGTTTATTTTGGAACCCTATACGAATAGTGTAAATAGAATTTTTTACATTCTATTATAATTTAGAGTGAAAGATGAGTTTGTGGTAGAAATTTATTAATGGATAAAACTCTAATTATAAAGTAAGTATATCTCCTTATGATCTTATCCAATCTCATAAATAAATTCCTCAACATTAAGAAAAGCAACTTAGAACAAAAATGTTTTCCTAGATGGTATCTTAAATCATCACTAATTTATGGCTTTGGGATTGTTGGCCTTTTCATAGCCATGTTCTCTACCACTCTCCATCAGATATTTGATTGTTATATTTTTCTTCCATATCCATATTTTCCTACATGGAACCCTAGTATTTGTTATTTTCGGTAATCTTCATACTTTCGACTCTTTATTATAAATAGAGGCCTCATTAATTCATTTTTCGATGTGGGATTTCAACTAAGATATTTTGAAACGTCAAAAATGTGTTATCCTAATACCCTATGTTTTGTTGAACCGATGGTATTTCAAATCATTATAGATTGATGAATTTAAGGACCTAAATTTTACACTTGTTTGTGATTGATGACCTCAATCACTACCTATAAATATTTACGTTTTTCCTCCAATTATATGTCTCTAATTTCCACCAATGTTCTCATAATCGAGATCATAATTTGGAGGTGACCCTTTGATTTCTATTTTCCTCATATTAAGACTAAATTTTAGTAACCCAATTTCCGATGTGGGTTTTCCCACAAATATATTATCTACTTTCAACCTTTTATTTTCGAAGAACAATTTCAAATTGCGAGGATGCAATTTATTGAAGGAGGGGAGAATGTAACACCCTAAGAATTCATAATGTGTTATTTCTTCAAAATAATTCAATAACTTGCACTACACGCAACACCGAGTTCAAGAACACCATGACTTACCAAACAAGCCGTTCAAAAGAGGTTATGAATAGTATTAACTAAATTTTAAACTTTATATAATCCTTATTATTTTAGAATCCATATTATGTGTTTCTTAGACATAATACAAAAACAGATTCATTTTTCGTATTGCACTTTTATCAACTTTTAATAGTGAAGCCTTTTTAAATACAATATTTTAAACTTTTTGACTAAATGGGGACATCAAAAAAATTTAAAATGAATCATCCCAAGCTTCCACGGTACGCTTTCCTTTGAATAATACAGTAGCGTGTGTTGTATGCAACTTCGAGTTCTAACACACCACAACCAAAAAAACTAGCTGTTATGAATAGTAATACCTACTTTTTGAAATTATATATATTTTATATTTTATAATGGACTTTATTTTTGGATTCGGAATATCGAATTTAGCCTATGGTGAAATTTTGGTACATTTCGAATACCTTTCATATTTTGATGAATAGTGAAAATTACTAAATTTTAAACAACTTTTTTAATCAAAATAATTAATAGTGATAAATTATGAATTTAAGTGGTTTTAAAGTATATTTAGAATATATTTTTACCATTTAATATAATTTTGGTCATTGGACATAATTTTACAATTAAACCGAACATAAACAGGTGTCAATCTTTTGATAGTTATTATCTCTTAAAAACACGCTTTTTGTGTTTTGACAGCGGGAATTAATTTTAAATTAATTTCTGCCACTTCTGTGTTTTGAATTTAGGAAAATGGATTCCATATTTGGAATCAGGATGTTCAAATTGTGTAAATAGGTAACTTTTATTTTTAGACATTTTGAATAATTACTGCGGTAAATATTTTATTTACCATGGTTAAGGGTAAATCCGGTAAATAAGTGTTAAAAAATAATATTATAATAATAGTAAATTACCCTAAAACGTGTCTTAACCCTATTGGTTGATACATGGTCGACCATGGGAATCTTTGGGTCGATTTTGGGACCCCATGGATCCACTTGTAAGTGATAATGACACATTATTTTAATTAAGTTAAAATGAATACAAAAATGACACAAACATATATCTTTTAGCAAAACAATTGTTACATATGGTTATATATGTTGGATTTTAAATTATAAATATTCATTAGAAAGATAAAAATATTTCCTAAATAATGATATTTTATTTATAATTTTTAGACATTAAATCATTTATTTTATTTATGACACAATGATGATGCAATAATTACTATAATAGTGGCAAATTAAAATAATTGATATTATAAATACCCAAATAAACATAATATGAAACTTTTAATGAATTAAACTAATTTTCTCGGATACTATGATATATTAGGATTGATGTAATTGACTTTGTTTGAAGTAATCAATCTGTTATGAGTTTCACAAAAATCAACTATTGAATAGTGTCAAAATTGACATAAAAGAGTTCTTAAAACAAATATTATATTATTAATTGTTATTAAATTCCTAAAAATCTAAGGTACGGCCAAAAGACTTATATCATGATAGGTTCATCATTAATGGACCAGTTGGGGGTCTCTTGGATGTATATAGTAAGTTTATTAACCATACTATAAAAAAATACAAAGAGACATTGTAAAAGTGAAACTAATTAACTTAGAGTTAATACTTAAAGATAAGGTTAATATAAGTACCCCAACCTGTCTAAATTCTATTGTTTGAGTTTTTTTCGACCCATACCCACCTTAACCTTTGAATAGTCAACTTTTGAGCCATTGGAAACCGATTATGAATTTATCATAAATTAATATTTCTAGCTTTTCCAAAGGTGCCCCTCACCCCTCTTATAAAAGGGCCCTCCTCCTTCTCATTTCTTCAAACCTTCCAAGCCTTTTGGTTCGGCCAAAATCTACCCAAATACTCTCCCAAATTCCCTCAATACAACCCAGAGGCCTTAGTTTGATCAGAAAGCCATCCTATGGAGCCATTTTGATCAAATCAAAAGGAAGAACCCGAAGAAGTGGTAATGATTTCACCACCCTTTTTCCAAGTTCCTTCTTCTTCCACTTCTTCTTACTTTGTTGTTACCATTATAAAATAATAAATCCAGTATCATATATATACTGTGATTTTATTATAAATATGGTACAACCATATTCAGTATTCTATCCACCCTTTGAATAACATGTCACCATACATGCGTACGTACGGCTTACCGTCTCCACGTCGTGGTGTAATTGTTATTCAATATATTATTATTTGGATGGGTATAATAATGATTTGTAACTCATGTAAATAATAAATATAACATGTTATTGATTCTGTATATATGATATACCATTAATTTATATATTATTTTAATATCAAAAGAATGATATTGTCGCTCGTGCGTACGTACGGACTACCATCTCCACGAACGCGATGAGATTCATTCTCCATCATATCCATTCAAGTATAATTATCATTTGCTGATTTAAAAATGATGTTTAAAGACTTGATATCATTCTGTATATGAATAATATACAACCTATACATTACAAACATGACTTACGTAATAAAACATATAAAAGAAAACGAGTAAGTTAACACCCGAAACAACGATAATACTAAGACATTATTAACAAAGAAAAGTTAAAAGATCATATATGATATGATATTAATATATATAATTCTTGTATAATTTAATAACAATTATTTCAATATTATACAAGAGGTTAACCTACCCCAACCAAGTAAAAGTACAAGGTAATGGATTTTCTTATCTCACATTCAATTCCGTGAGATTTCCATTATTCGCCACTAAATTATTGAAAGTGGTGTATTGTGTACTGGCATTTGATATATATTATCATGATTATCTTTATATTCATGTTATTCTGGAAATAGTTTGGTGGTTATTAACTTTTTTCCATACAACTCAGTTGATTAACGTGGTAAGGGGTTTTCATCTCACTCTTTATTTCCGTGAGATTCATGCCATATTTCCACTATTATCTTTTGTGTGGTGTTTGTACTGCCCATAATTGTATTCTTTGTGTAATACACTTTACCTTATGTGTGTTTACATTTTCATTGTATGATACCTCTTTCATGGGTTGTATGTTTCATAAGTTACCAAATTGATAAGGGTTTACTTCACAATCTCTTTAATATACGAGGTTGTCTTTACGTAAGTATCTACAGGGACATATTTACTATCCATGTCCATATTTCATAAAAGAGTTTTCAAAGGGATTATTTCTAAGGGAACTTTTAATAAAACATCATTTTAAATGTTTTAAATATTTATTCTTCTAAATCATCCTCATTTATTTCCACGTTTTCAAAATTGTTTGTAAGGGTTTATTTATATGAAAATGAATGTTTTAAAAGTGTTAATTCCATTCAAAAGTTTCAAAGTGGTATGGGACACTTTGATTCAAAAATGTATTTAAATGCCTTACTTTCTAAATTTTGTAACATTAAAATGTTTTCATGAAAAAGAGATATTTCTCTCAATAATTTAAAAAAAATCATTTTCATCTATGTCAACATCCTTTGATGGATTTTTTGAAGTTGATTTATTATGATTTCAAACATCCATATTGTAATGAAGTTTTGTGATACGTTTGACTGTAGATGTGTCATTTATATAGCATTCATGGTTTATGAGTAAAGTATTTATATTTCGTATGCTAGTTCCAATAATAATGTTTATGTTATATTTCAACCTTTACTTCATATGAATGTGTTGGACAAGTATGTTCCAGGTTGGGGACTGGTTAAAGTAAGCCCTCCAGGTTGGGGACTGGTAAAAGTAAGCCCTCCAGGTTAGGGACTGGTAAAAGTAAGCCCTCCGGTTTGGTCTCCGGTTATTAGAGGCACTCTGGGTTGGTGTTCGGTTATTAGAGGCAGTCTGGGTTGGTGTCCGGTTATTAGAGGCACTCCGGGTTGGGTTCCGGTTACAGTTAGCCCCAAGGTCTTGGGACGAGGCTTTGACAAAGAAATTAAAGTTTAGCATTATGCATTCCATCATTATGAAAGTTGTTATTGATTTTGCATGTGATTATTCGATTAGTAGAATATCCATGTGAATAAGTAAATGGCATTATTTCATTTTACTTTTTCCATACTATGTTGAAGTTCATGTTTAAAAGGCTTTTGTTTTATTAATGAATTGCATTAAATGTTTATGCTTATTTTGAATGTTCTGCTATATTGTTATCCTTACTGGGCATTTGAGCTCACCCCTTTTCTATGTTTTATTTTCCCCAGGATGTGAAGAAGTAAGTTATGAATGACCTGCAGGGATATTATGAGGGGATAATAGTGTGGACTGTGGAGACATTATGTTGTTGTATTAGTTTTTAATTTTATGATGTAATGTAAAACTTATGAATATATCTAGTGTTTCCAAGGCTACTAAACCAATTGGTCTTTTGAGATTTGATCTTTCTTGTGATCATGCCAATGTTATGTAATAATGCACCGACTCTGGGTAACTAGGGTCGGGGCGTTACAGTTGGTATCAGAGGAAGTTTAGTACAAACCTAGGAAACTAGATTTAGATAAACTCTGATTAGAGCACGTAGACCTAAGATGAACTTTGAGGATTAGTATAGAAGAACTTCCTAGAATTTTGGTATTGTAGGGATTTTGTGAGTTTTCCGAGCAATACATCCCTGTCTGGATACGAGCAGGTAGAGGCGGCTCTGGCACAGATGTACCTAGGGGTAAAACCCGAAAACACCGCTTTGATCTAGACTCAAACGGGAACTGGTGCACGACAACGGGCCTTGCTGCACTCTTGGTTACGACACTCCCGGGGGATATGCTTAGGATAACTCTCATTTTCTTTACAAATCATTATGAAGGGTTTATGAGTATATACTTCCTCAAAGAAAATATTTTTTATGATTATGAATTATATCCATAAATAGTTCAATTTATGTTAAGTGTTTTATAAGTATGGGATTATGTATTTTGATTCATAAACTAATCTAGTGTATGCCATTGTTTAGAAATGGTTCCTAGTAGAAGGAATGAGAACTCCAGCAATGCACATGATCCAAAGAGAAGGAAGGATCATATATTTCATGGTCTTAAGCTATAATTTATAAGATAAATAGTCTCCCAGGTATTATCATCATATGAAGAAATAATATCATGTGTTGATAAGATAAGTAAAGAGTTTACTGAGTCCTATGGCTTTGAAGGGAATCAAGAGAAGAAAAGGATGGAAAAGAGAAAGATGGATAAAGGGAAGAGGGAAAAGAAGAATTTTCTCATATGTGGTAACTGTGGAAAGAAACACCCTGGAACTTGCCTGAAAGGAATGGGAGTTTGTTATAAGTGTGGAGGAAAAGGGCACAAAGTACGTGACTGCAAGGGTAAGAAAATGGTTTCAAATGTACAATGCTTCATTTGCAAGGAGGTTGGACACTACGCGAACCTATGTCCCAGTCATCAGACTATGCCGCAAATGATGTTATTGGATAATAATCAAGTTATGATACTACCACAGATGAAGAGGAATGATTAGAGTTCTTATGTTGATTATATAAATTGAGTGTTGTATCAACAATGCACTTGTTATAATAATTATGGAGTATATAAGGATTGTACTGCAGTACTATTTCATTAAGGACTTGAGATTGTGTGGAACAAAGAAAAGTGACTCAATAACAGGATAAATTTTTGGAAAATATATGGTTGAGAGAATGATAAATCATAATATAGTTATGATACTGAGGTAGTGATTTTGGAATAATATGTGATTGTTTTGGATAAAATATATTGGATATTCTTGACTAACTTGAAACTGATTAATGATTTGTATATTCCATCATTGTTGGGGTTTAAAACATTTTTGGATTAATGAAGTATATCCAACATTCTATATGGAATAAGGGAGCATGAATGTAATCAATAAGGAATATGGTAATACATGATGAAGGTATTCATATTCTATTACGGGGTGAAAATGATCTATATTATGTTTACCTTCCTTATAAATGTTGGACTGTGAGTTTGGACAGAATTATTTTGGATAGTTCTAGTTTGGATTATTTTGGATTGCCGTAAAAGGACAACCCGGAGGTCGGGCGGCAACCCGTCGCGTCCGGCAAGGCTGCGAGACTTGAACCCGCAACCGAAGGGCGACAAGGGTGTATCACCTACCACTGGCCCACAAGTGTCCTGGATTAAATAATGTAGTTTTTATTAAAATATCTTGTATATTAATTATAAATTCGTTTATTTTGGAACCCTATACAAATAGTGTAAATAGAATTTTTTACATTCTATTATCTTTTAGAGTGAAAGATGAGTTTGTGGTAGAAATTTATTAATGGATAAAAATATAATTATAAAGTAAGTATATCTCCTTATGATCTTAGCCAATCTCATAAATAAATTCCTCAACATTAAGAAAAGCAACTTAGAACAAATTTGTTTTCCTAGATGGTACCTTAAATCATCACTAATTTATGGCTTTGGGATTGTTGGCCTTTTCATAGCGATGTTCTCTACCACTCTCCATCAGATAATTGATGGTTAGATTTTTCTTCCATATCCATATTTTCCTACATGGAACCCTAGTATGTGTTATTTTCGGTAATCTTCATACTTTCGACTCTTTATTATAAATAGAGGCTTCATTAATTCATTTTTCGACGTGGGATTTCAACTAAGATATTTTGAAACGTCAAAAATGTGTTATCCTAATACCCTATGTTTTGTTGAACCGATGGTATTTCAAATCATCATAGATTGATGAATTTAAGGACCTAAATTTTACACTTGTTTTTGATTGATGACTTCAATCACTACCTATAAATATTTACGTTTTTCCTCCAATTATATGTCTCTAATTTCCACCAATGTTCTTTTAATCGAGATCATAATTTGGTGGTGACCCTTTGATTTCTCTTTTCCTCATATTAAGACTAAATTTTAGTAACCCAATTTCCGATGTGGGGTTTCCCACAAATATATTATCTACTTTCAACCTTTTATTTTCGAAGAACAATTTCAAATTGCGAGGACACAATTTATTGAAGGAGGGGAGAATTTAACACCCCAAGAATTCATAATGTGTTATTTCTTCAAAATAATTCAATAACATGCACTACATGCAACACCGAGTTCAAGCACACCATGACTTACCAAACAAGCCGTTCAAAAGAGGTTATGAATAGTAATAACTAAATTTTAAACATTATATAATCCTTATAATTTTAGAATCCATATTATGAGTTTCTTAGACATAATACAAGAAAAGATTCATTTTCAGTATTGCACTTTTATCAAATTTTAATAGTGAAGCATTTTTAAATACAATATTTTAAACTTTTTGACTAAATGGGGATATCAAAAAAATTTAAAATGAAACATCCCAAGCTTCCACGGTACGCTTTCCTTTGAATAATACAGTAGTGTGTGTTGTACGCAACTTCGAGTTCTAACACACCACAACCAAACAAACTAGCCGTTATGAATAGTAATACCTAATTTTTGAAATTATATATATTTTATATTTTATAATGGACTTCATTTTTGGATTCGGAATATCGAATTTAGCCTAAGGTGAAATTTTGGTACATATCGGATAACTTTCATATTTTGATGAATAGTGAAAATTACTAAATTTTAATCAACTTTTTTAATCAAAATAATTAATAGTGATAAATTATGAATTTAAGTGGTTTTAAAGTATATTTAGAATATATTTTTACCATTTAATATAATTTTGGTCATTGGACATAATTTTACAATTAAACCGAACATAAACAGGTGTCAATCTTTTGATAGTTATTATCTCTTAAAAACACGCTTTTTGTGTTTTGACAGCGGGAATTAATTTTAAATTAATTTCTGCCAATTCTGTGTTTTGAATTTAGGAAAATTGATTCCATATTTGGAATCAGGATGTTCAAATTGTGTAAATAGGTAACTTTTATTTTTAGACATTTTGAATAATTACTGCGGTAAATATTTTATTTACCATGGTTAAGGGTAAATCCGGTAAATAAGGGTTAAAAAATAATATTATAATAATACTAAATTACCCTAAAACGTGTCTTAACCCTATTGGTTGATACATGGTCGACCATGGGCATCTTTGGGTTGATTTTGGGACCCCATGGATCCACTTGTAAGTGATAATGACACTTTATTTTAATTAAGTTAAAATGAATACAAAAATGACACAAGCATATATCTTTTAGCCAAAAAATTGTTACAAAGGGTTATGTATGTTGGATTTTAGATTATAAATATTCATTTGAAAGAGAAAAAGATTTCCTACATAATGATATTTTATTTATAATTTTTAGACATTAAATAATGTATTTTATTTATGACACAATGATGATGCAGTAATTTCTATAATAGTGAAAAATTAAAATAATTGATATTATAAATACCCAAATAAATATAATATGAACCTTTTAATGAATTAAACTAATTTTATAGGATAATATGATATATTAGGATTTATTTAATTGACTTTGTTCGAAGTAATCAATCTGTTATGAGTTTCACAAAAATCAACTATTGAATAGTGTCAAAATTGACATAAAAGAGTTCTTAAAACAAATATTATATTATTAATTGATATTAAATTTTTAAAAATATAAGGTTCGGCCAAGAGACTTATATCAAGATAGGTTCATCATTAATGGAAAATTTGGAGGTCCCATGGATGTATATAGTAAGTTTATTAACCATATTATATAAAAATACAAAGAGACATTGTAAAAGTGAAACTAATTAACTTATAGTTAATACTTAAAGATAAGGTTTATATAAGTACCCCAACCTGTATAAATTCTATTGGTTGAGTTTTTTTCGACCCATCCCCACATTAACCTTTGAATAGTCAACTTTGGAGCCATTGGAAACCGATTATGAATTTATTATAAATTAATATTTCTAGCTTTTCCAGAGGTGCCCCTCACCCCTCTTATAAAAGGGCACTCCTCCTTCTCATTTCTTAACACCTTACAAGCCTTTTGGTTCGGCCAAACTCTACCGAAATACTCTCCCAACTTCCCTCACTACAACCTAGAGGCCTTAGTTTGATCAGAAGGCCAACCTAAGGAGGACTTTTGATCAAATCAAAAGGAAGAACCCGAAGAAGAGGTAATGATTTCACCACCCTTTTTCCAAGTTCCTTCTTCTTCCACTTCTTCTTACTTTGTTGTTACCATTATAATATAATAAATCCAGTATTATATATATACTGTGATGTTATTATAAATATGGTACAACCATATTCATTATTGTATCCACCCTTTGAATAACATGTCACCATACGTGCGTACGTACGGCTTACCGTCTCCACGTCGTGGTGTAATTGTTATTCAATATATTATTATTTGGATGGGTATAATAATGATTTGTAACTCATGTAAATAATAAATATAACATGTTATTGATTCTGTATATATTATATACCATTAATTTATATATTATTTTAATATCAAAAGAATGATATTGTCGCTCGTGCGTACGTACGGACTACCGTCTCCACGAACGCGATGAGATTCATTCTCCATCATATCCATTCAAGTATAATTATCATTTTCTGATTTAAAAATGATGTTTAAGGACTTGATATAATTCTGTATATGAATAATATACAACCTATCCATTACAAACATGGATTACATAATAAAACATATAAAAGAAAACGAGTAAGTTAACACCCGAAACAACGATAATACTAAGACATTATTAACAAAGAAAAGTTAAAAGATCATATATGATATGATATTAATATATATGATTCTTGTATAATTTAATAACAATTATTTCAATATTATACAGGAGGTTAACCTACCCCAACCAAGTAAAAGTACAAGGTAAGGGATTTTCTTATCTCACATTCAATTCCGTGAGATTTCCATTATTCGCCACTAAATTATTGAAAGTGGTGTATTGTGTACTGGAATTTGATATATATTATCATGATTATCTTTATATTCATGTTATTCTGTAAATAGTTTTGTGGTTATTAACTTTTGGCCATATGACTCAGTTGATTAACGTGGTAAGGGGTTTTCATCTCACTCTTTATTTCCGTGAGATTCATGCCATATTTCCACTATTATCTTTTGTGTGGTGTATGTACTGCCCATAATTGTATTCTTTGTGTAATACAATTTACCTTATGTGTGTTTACATTTTCATTGTATGATACCCCTTTCATGGGTTGTATGTTTCATAATTTACCAAATTGATAAGGGTTTACTTCACATCTCTTTAATATCCGAGGTTGTCTTTACGTAAGTATCTACAGGGACATATTTACTATCCATGTCCATATTTCATAAAAGAGTTTTCAAAGTGATTATTTCTAAGGGAAATTTTTCTAAAACATCATTTTAAATGTTTTAAATATTTATTCTTCTAAATCATCCTCATTTATGTCCATGTTTTCAAAATGGTTTGTAAGGATTTATTTATATGAAAATGAATGTTTTAAAAGTGTTAATTCCATTCAAAAGTTTCAAAGTGGTATGGGACACTTTGATTCAAAAATGTATTTAAATGCCTTACTTTCTAAATTGTGTAACATTAAAATGTTTTCATGAAAAAGGGATATTTCTCTCAATAATTTTTTAAAAAAAAATTTTCATCTATGTCAACATCCTTTGATGGATTTTTTGAAGTTGATTTATTATGATTTAAAACTTCCATATTGTAATGAATGTTTGTGATATGTTTGACTGTAGATATGTCATTTATATAGAATTCATGGTTTATGAGTAAAGTATTGACATTTCGTATGCTAGTTCCAATAATAATGTTTATGTTATATTTCAACCTTTACTTCATATGAATGTGTTGGACAAGTATCTTCTAGGTTGGGGACTGGTTAAAGTAAGCCCTCCAGGTTGGGGACTGGTAAAAGTAAGCCCTCCAGGTTAGGGACTGGTAAAAGTAAGCCCTCCGGTTTGGTCTCCCGTTATTAGAGGCACTCCGGGTTGGTGTCCGGTTATTAGAGGCACTCCGGGTTGGTGTCCGGTTATTAGAGGCACTCCGGGTTGGGTTCCGTTTACAGTTAGCCCCAAGGTCTTGGGACGAGGCCTTGACAAAGAAATTAAAGTTTAGAATTATGCATTCCATCATTATGAAAGTGGTTATTGATTTTGCATGTGATTATTCGATTAGTAGAAGATCCATGTGAATAAGTAAATGTCATTATTTCATTTTACTTTTTCCATACTATGTTGAAGTTAAAGTTTAAAAGGCTTTTGTTTTAGTAATGAATTGCCTTAAATGTTTATGCTTATTTTGAATGTTCCGCTATATTGTTATCCTTACTGGGCATTTGAGCTCACCCCTTTTCTATGTTTTATTTTTCCCAGGATGTGAAGATGTAAGTTATGAATGACCTGAAGGGATATTATGAGGGGATAATAGTGTAGACTGTGGAGACATTATGTTGTTGTAGTAGTTTTTCATTTTATGATGTAATATAAAACTTATGAATATATCTAGTGTTTCCAAGGCTACTAAACCAATCGGTCTTTCGAGATTTGATCTTTCTTGTGATCATGCCAATGTTATGTAATAATGCACCAACTCTGGGTAACTAGGGTCGGGGCGTTACAAATTATCACCAAAATTATTCTTTGAATAATCATGACATTTAAAAAAACAGGTGATGGTATATTTACATAATTTTATTTTCTAACCATTGCATGAGGTTTTTTGTGTTTAAAAAACTCCCACAAGATGAGAATTGATGTGGTAAATTAGATGATTATTGATGATTCTTTTAAAAATAAGTTTCCAAGATGTTTAATTTTAAATAGAAAAATTATACACGATAAAAAATAGATTAATATTTCATTGGTGTGATGAAAAATAATTTTCAATGTTCAAAACACTACTGGTGAAGTGTTCAATGAACATCATGATACGTTGAATTTCATATATACTTATCATTATTTATCTTCATTTCATTTCAATTTCATTTTATTTTATATTCTTTCAATTATTTTTATGGGTTTTTTATTCTTTTCCCAGTCAAAAATGATTTTTGTTATTATATCTAAATAAAATGAAGGTCTTTTGTTTTTTAATCCTAAAAAAACATCATGTTAGTAATAGGTTATTAAACATAAAAAAGTGTGGGTTTTTTGTATCTAGGTATTTTAGAATTTATGGTATTTAAATGAGTTATCACTCATTTAAAAGTGTGTTTTCTAATTGGGTTTCAATAATCTCACCTATTAGAGATGATTGGATAGTTGGAGAAGGATCTTAGTGACTGAACTACAACAAAAATTTTGTGTTCATATTTTATTTCTGCTACCTCGTATTTTGAACACTTGAACTTCAGTGTATAATATTTTATTAACACTTTTGATTATTTTTTTCAAAATTTTAAAAGGATATTATCACCCCTCTAGTAAATTATCTCCGTATTTCTCAGGCCAATATGTACGACCATATGAAATTATATATATATATATATTAAGTGAGAACCAATAGGGATTTCCATGAAATACATAGCATGTATGATGACTATACACACAAAACTAAAAAAATAAAACTATTAAAATAGTTTAAAACCATGACTATAGGCTCAAAAACCATGGTTGTAGTATATGGCCATGATCTACTTGAATTCTGACTACTATATCAATTGCAATAGGGTTTGACGTATATTTATAGTTTAAACCTTGGTAATAGGAGGCTATAGTCATGGATTAAGATGTAGAAATTTGTCGCTATATACATGGTTTAATATGTGGGAATATATATCTATGGGATTGTTTTAATAGTGATAATATATGGCTATATCCATGGTTTAAACGTTGGAAATAGGCGTCTATATCCATAGTTTGAAATTATAGAATTAGGTGTTGTAACACCCTGAACATAGAATCTGGGAGCCAGTACATGAATTTATTACATTGACCTGATTATAAGGAATCAAATCTGAAAAGACCGATTAGTTTAGTAGTCTTGGATAACAAGATACATAAATTGTTCCCATATTACATTGGTAAAACCAAAAAGAAAACAAAGGAAAATAATTTTCATCCATCAACTTGTTGACAAATTTCATATTCATTACCTGGGGAAAGGAAACATAATAAAGGTGATCTCAAATTCCCCAATAAGGTAATGTAAATTGGAAGAAATAATGAATTCAAGATAGTAATCTAATATGGAAATGTAAATAACTGATAACAAATTCCATTCAAATAATGAATTGAGAATGAAATGCATCCATGGATATGTTGATACAAAATATCACAGATTAATAATAACTCGAAAGAAAGAAATTCTTAATTATTAGATGCCATGTATCTAGAACATGAACCACTTCCATCAAGACCTTTTTAATAGATGGTTTAGGTCCATGGTTAAAAACCTGCCGATTCCGCTTTGAAACAAAATCAACGGATTTTTATCTAACTAATTTTATCTCATGAGACTAATGATGTATTAATTGGTTTGAATTAACCAATCCTCAAGATGTATGTATTTCATTAAACAGTCCCCAACCCATGTCATACCCATCCAAATAATTTCTCATATATTGAATAATTGATTTAAAAAATATTTTTAAATAAATGTTTCTCATAACACATTGAAATATTTGAGTCTTAATCCCCAAAAAAGAAAATAATTATCAAATTAAACACTGAATTTTATGAAGATAAAAAGATTAATGATATTATATATTAAAAGGATAAGTATATACCCCATACAAAATAAGTAAGTTGTGAATATGAAATTAATCTCACAAATGTAAAATGCGAGTTGAAAATCACTTACCACATTGTAAAAATTTATTTAAAATACCAAACATTTATGAAGGAAAATATTTTCTTTTAAAAGAACCTTGTGAACAAGTAAATTAAGCTTCAAAAATTTATTTATTCATTAAGGTGGAAAATTCTATTCATGTCGTATATGTTAAAAAACATTCCTTTTACTTTGGTAAGAAAAGTCATAAAGTTCATTGTTTTGGAAAATTATAAGAATATTATTTTTAAATAATTTTATAGAAAGTCAAAAATGGATAAAAATAACTTTATGAAATCATTTGATAATGTTAAAAAAAAATTTAGAAAGCACTAACATCAATGACATATATTTTCCATAGGATACTTAAACAAAAATAATCCCTAATAAGGATGTGATTACGAAATAAATCTTTTCCACATTATGATTAGTTGAATCATATTCCCCATGAAATAAACTTAAATTGATATTAAAATAAATTAATATTCAAAATTATTCTCAATTAAGACATTCGTGAGAAATAAATACACCACATATGAGAAATTGGTGGTGAAAATGGCTTTTATCTCAGGAAAAATAAAAAAAGAGATGAAAATCTCTTACCTTAATTTTCCTTCAGTCAAATGTTCTTTAATATTTTGTATACTTATTTTATGAAATATATTAACCTATATAAGAATATTATTCGTATTTATGATATCATATATGATCTTATTATATTATTTTATCGCCTATTTTTTTATAACATTTCATTATTACCCTCGTTTCGGGTGTTAACTGCTTCATTTTCCCATGCATGTTTTATCAGGAATGTTTTGGTTCCTTTGTATAGGATATAGCTAAAACATATCTAAAATTATATAAATTTTTTAAATATAATATTTATTGATTAAATACATTTTTTATTATCTTTTTTTATTTCTTATCATGGGAAATGAATCACATCACGTCATGGTGAAAGTAGGTCGTACGTTCGCAGCAGCGACACAATCATTCCCTTAATGGTGAAAGGGTAATAAATTTGGTGGTGTATTAATTATAAAGAATAAATATCATGTTATAAGTACTATATATATCCAATATTTCCATAATTATATCCATCTATGTGAATTTGTGGTGAAAAATAGATTACACCACAATGTGGAGACGGTAAGTTGTATGTACGTACGCACGATGTTTTAATTTTTAATAGTATGAATAAGTCATGGAATATGGTTTTTTCATAATAATAAAAACATATGTGAATATATATGATGATGTAGTTATTAATTTAGTATTCAAACAACACATGAAGAAAAAGTAGAGGATAAATGATCTTGAATGATTAGTAAAAATGATTTCCACTTCTCTGATGGACTTTCATTAAATATCTTCTTAAGGGATATATAGTAAGGCATTTGGGATAAAAAAACCAAAAAAAACATATATAAGGATGTTGGGAAGATTAATTTTCATATTTTTGTTGATCTAAAGGGCTCAAGGTGATGTAATGAATTAAGGGACGTTACTCCCTTTTATAATTGAGGTTAGAGGATGTTTTGGAAACTGTAAAATATAAAATTAATATTAATTAATTTTATAGTAAAAATGGCCCCACAATGAATTTTTTTTGAATATATGATGATTATTGGGCGAAATAAAATCACTAAATTATAATTATACTAGTATTTATCATTTTTTCATCCTTATCTTTTTGTTTTAACCATTATTTAACCATTTCAACTCTTATCGCAATAACATGTAATTTAAAATTTGAGGGTTAATATAATTACCATAAATTCTAAAAGAAATTTAAATGAGTCATGGATGGAATTTTTAACATAATACCAATTATTTAGTAGAATTGTATATTTTTATAAATAATGTATATTTTGGCACTATTAATTACTTGTCTTTTAAAAAATATTATAAAAACTAGAAAAATTCAATAAAATACTTTAGAAACATTACTAACATTTTAATGTCATCTAATTTTTTTTATAACATTAATCATATCAAATTATATTTTTTTAATTTCCTTAACTTAAACAATTACTGCATCAACATTATGCAAGCCTTTAATTTAATTATTTCTTCCCTAAAAATTACAAATAAATTATCATGATAAACATAAAAATTTTATCTTTCAAATGAATATTTATAGTCAAACATATCCCCTACATAATCTCATATTAAAAATATTTCACTTATTAAAAACAATAGTGTGGAAACATTAAATATTCTTTGAATATAATATTTAAAATGTAATATTCTCATCCTAGTGGATTAAAAAGGTTATAATTACATCCCAATTACTATTTTGGTTGGATAAAACCAATCTAATGAAATTAGGACATGTTTTAAGGAAATTTTATACAATTTATAATATTATTTTTACCCATAATTACATACATTACCCTTAACCACGGTAATTAAAATAATTCTATATTTACATTTTAAATGACCAAAAATAAAAAGAAACCTATTTAAATAATTTTAACCCACTAATTAAAAATTTTGAATTCATTTTCAAAAATTCATAACATAGATGTTTCATTGATTATTTAAAATTAATCTGGTGATGAAATTCCAAAATGAGTTTATAATGTGAAAAGGTTTAAAAGTTTGGAATAATTTTATACCAAATTCAATGTAAAATTGATTACAATTTACTAAATTATATTAAATTATAAAAAAATATCTAATTATACTTTTATAAAAAAAATAGTAATTTTAAACAATAACTTAGATGAAAAAGTTGTTTTCAATTAAAATACAATATTTTAATATTATTCATCAAAACACGAATCTTATCAAAAAAATACCAAAAACTAAACAAAAGAAAATTTTTATATTCCGTGTAAAAATAATATGGTTATTTTATCAAATAAAATATATAAATGATTAAAAAAATATATTTAAAATAGGTTCTTCATTAAAAGGCGGTAAAAATACCTTTAGAAAAATAGACTTTTAATGCGTAAAAATTGATTCATTATTTTCTTAAGCCCATAAAATCATTTTGATGAATTTGGAAAATTTTTATTAAATATATAATATATTAATTTAATAATTTGGTAAATACTATTCATTTCTCTAATCTAATAGTTAGTTTATAATTTCATTTCAAATAATAATATTAGTAGCATATCATGATTCCTTTAAGATCAATGTTGCGTGCAACATAAACTATTGAAGAAATTGTATTTATTTAAGAATATTTATTCATTAATTTCATAGAGTTTTATAGGTGGCTATGAACATATTTTCAATTTGTAGCTTTAGGTGTCTTTAGTGACAGTTTGACACCATGGTAGTAGACTTAAAAAAATAAACGTCTCCAGTGAGGTTTGATCCTCCAACCTCTATTATATTCTTTACAACACTTTACCACTACAATTAACTCTAATATGTATATTTATATATTTATATATAAACTTTTAAATATATATATAATTATAATTATTAATCATTTAAAAAATAAAAAACCTATAACCATGGTTGAAACTGTGGAAATAGATTGTTATAACCACAGTTTAAACTATGGTAATAGGTGGCTATGGCAATGGTTTAAATAATATAAAGAGGTGGATATTTCTATAGTTTAAAAAATTTAAATTGGTTATTATTTACATTGTATAAAACAAGGCCTTAGATGGCTATGGTCACAAATAACTAAACAATGGTAGTAACCTTTCCCTCCAATTTCCCGCAATTAGTTTTTTGTTCCGGAACATACCATCGGTGTTTCATATAATAATGGTTATATATTGGCCTATAGACATAGTTTATAGAAAAAATGTTTATAGTATACCTACATCAATATTTTTCCAAACTATGGTAACATAATTGTGTTCGTAGGTTAATTTTATAGTTGTGACATCATTTATTTGTAGAAAAAAACAATTAAATGATTTAATACCACAAAAACTAACAAAAATAAGATATAGTGTAATTTTTGTGGATAACCATATCAAATTTTGCATACAACTAGATACATTTCATTTAGTTTAGTCTTTATTTAATATTTTTTTCTTCAATGTGTTTGACCCCAATTAAATTCCTGTCTCAGTGGGCACCTTTCATGGGTTTTCCTTCGTAAGAACTCATGTTTTTTATGATTGGAATTTTTAGCGTAAATTTGGCCATTTTAACTTTTATATTCCTATAAGGAATAAAATGTTCATTTTACATTATAATATTACCCCTTATGAATTTTTGACAATTCCATTAGATCTGGAAAGGGGTTATACCTTAATGTAGATGTTTGGTAGAATTTTAAATTGTTTGAATTTTCATGGAATAGTTATATTTGATTAATAATTAATTAGTTATTAATTTATCCACATGTGGTTGTTTGGTTATATTTATTGAATTATGTGTTTTAATTATGTTATGTCTCTACTATTGAGTTCTAAATGGGGGTTGTTCCTAGGTGAGGCATAAACTCAAGTCAGGTGCGGGGCGTAGGCCCGGACCCCCTTTTCTTTTTTTCCCTTTCCTTTTTTCCTTGATTACATTGTGTCCCATCCCTTAATTCTCACATATTCACCATTATTTCCCTTGTTTTTCATGACTATGAAATAAATTGATAGGTATAGAGAGATATTAAGTGGATGGTAGGTTCCACCGCAGATCTTGAGAGGAGCCCGATCGTTGTTTGGTAGCTGTAGATTGCAAAACTGGGTGAGCTTCGGCAGATTCAATGTAAAGGTATGTCATTTTTATTATCTACAATAACTCCTCATTGATTTGACTTTTTCATGTTTTAAACCAATTTTATCACTACTTAGGACCCATAGTGGATTAATCTATATCTTTTGTGTTGAAGAACGTGGTTTTAGGCTGATTTAAGGGATTTCCTAGATGGAAATGCTAATCACATGGTGTGTGGTTCAAGAACACACATTATGTTTTATTCCTATTTAAAAAATATGACATTTTTAGAAGTAAAAACCATGTGTGTGATATACACACTATATAATGAGACTCAGTCGTGTATCTATGTACTATGCCAAACAACCTGTGTAGGGGAACATGGGTGTGTAGAGTACAAGTCTATACACCATGTGGGTTGCACATTGTGTAGTGGTACACTACTAGGTAATGTAAATGACCATTCCATGTGAGGTACACTGGAAGGTAACCTGTGTAGGGTACAAGACATGCACTAGGGTTTAACGTGCCATGCCTAACAAAAGTACACACCCAGGTGGATCTTTGAGGGTATGCTTTGTGTACTAGGGTATACATTCTGTGTACTCCTCCCTTTCAACCCTTTGATTGTTTTCATATATTTACAACCCAAAGCTACAATTGGACACATGGTAAGTCCATATTGAGTATATTCTGACATAAATCACAATAGTGAAACTCTTATGGTGGTTTAAGGACTCCTATAAGGATTTTCAGGATTTTTACAAAATATATAGGTTCTTTCTCTAGTACTCAAATATAGATATTGCATGTGTATGATTTCATATTATTATTGTTACAACTCTCCTTGAGTATTGCATTGAACTTTTTTTTCATTCTTCTATTAAATTTGGTGGCCGAGTTCCTTTGAGTTTGGAGGGAATTTTCTTGGATGAATTACCTAATATTTGGGGATACATGTTTGACAGAATTAATGGAGCTTGGGTATGAATACATTAAAACTCCTTAAAAAGTTATCCATGACATTAGAAGGCTTAAGAGGTGGTAGGAACTCTTCTAATGAAGATGGATTGAGAGACGTATCCAGGATGTTTACATGGTATGAACATATTACACAACAAGTAAATTTTTCCAATAACACATTAGGACCAAGTTTAAGATGTCAAATGGTTACATGTCATGAAACTAGTTCACAACATGAAATGGAGAATTAGAGTTATTTCCACCTGAGGTAATGCATTTTCAGTATATCTCATAAATTGTGAAATATACACATTGAAAGTATTTCCTGTCAGGTATTTCTCAAGTTCGGTGATTTTAAATCCACATTTTCTGCATGATTCATTATCCATATGTGGTGTATCACTCTCCCTCAGACTGTAAAAATACTCCACGTGATTTTGGAGTGATTTATTCTTTCCTAGATTTCTTTATAACATTTTCAATCACCATTGAGTTGCTTCTATTTTCCCATCTCTTCTTCTATTTCTCATTATCATAGTGTAATATTTTGACCACTATGGAATCAGTAGTTGATCTTAATCTTGTATGATATAGGTTATTATGGTGATCTTGTTATCCTTTGTTGTCATTAACATTACTTATTTCATGCATTTATTTGATGGCTAGATAAAGGTAGTGGTCATAAACAATTCCCTACGACCTATTTTTTCTTTAAAGTATGTTTGATATTTTGTGATTGCACCTACACAATGTGAACATTATCAAATAGAATAATGGGTGATGATAATATTATTTTTAGACAACACATTGGATCCCTTTCGACTCAATGGTGATGATCCTTGTCCTATGGCTACCTGTAGAGTGAGACTCCCTTGAAAAATAACAAACTTGCTAATGGTTTAAAGTATGTTTTATTTTGACATGAAATATCAATTAATTTATTATGTTAGATTCACCTTGGATATGGAATCCTTGATTTATGAATGACTGAAGATTATTTGATATAAAATTGGTGGGGAAACTAGAATAGAAATTGATATGGTTATAATTTAATGAATGAATGGTTAATTGAAAGATAAATAGTAATTTTATGAATTAACCATTGTGGATTGTGATATTATGATGTGTTATTCCTTCCTTAACTTGTGTGGTGATTGAAGTTGAAATTATTATATAAATGGTATGGGTCAGATGCTGAAATGATTATATAAAGGGGATTAGACTAGATACTAAAATTCTTAAATATATTGCTTATCCTAGATTCTAGAATTATTATATAAATGGATTAGCTCGGTGATGATGAAATTCTTATATAAATGGATTTTATCGGATATGTTATAATTTTTATAGGGATTGACCCAAATATGTGTTTATTTCGTAGACGTTTTTTATGGTTGGAATGGTTGTACTACATGCTCAAAGGTATTTCTGCATAGTGCCAAAGAAGCTCAATTATTGTATTGCTTTAATTTATTACGTAACAAACATATTTTTTACTTTATGGCATGAACTTATTATTAGATTGGTTTTATTTAGACTTAGTTGATTCAATCTACTGTGATTTAATCACACCTTATTCAGTCCACTATTTATTAACTTAATAGATTACATGGATGTAGGTATGGATAAAGAAAAATGACCTTATTGTTGATTATTTCTTTATGGATGAGTTAGATCTTACAAATGGGATTGACATAGGATTTTGGATCAGGATCTTTGGATTCTATTTTTGTTAGCATAGTATTTTATATGTATGGATTTTAGTTTGACATTAAGATATATTCCAACCTGACATTACATGGTTTATTATTTTATTTACTCAGTTCTTCATTTACCTTCCAGTTTAATGATGTACTATATCAACTATTTATGTTACTCTGATATTTGTTTATTTCTATTTCATATCAACTATGTACTAGGGGTATAGTCTCTCCAATATGTCCTTTTTACCCACACTACATGTGGGCATCCACTAAAAATTTTGGAGGCATACCTGAGGTCTAGTAACCAAACTTATTTGTCCATGTGAGAGGATTCTAGATCATGGTACGTTACATCATGGGAGTGAGAACCATTTATTTAATTTGTTCTATGCTCTATTACTCTTAACTAGTATTTAAAGAAATAACCTTTTAGGTCATGAGTTCATATTATTTTTTGACCTAGAGGATCCCTTGTAGGATGCCTCTGTCTTATTACTCTTACTATGGCTCTCCTGTGGGGTTCCTTCACTTATATAGCAACCTAGGGAATCCCTTGTAGGATCCCTTTACCAGTTTACACTATCTGAAGATCCTATATAAAACACCATTTCCTACATGTACTATTATTGTGAATCCAATGTAGGACATATATTATTATATACCATTCCAATTATCCCATGTTGGATGACTCTGTTTACTTACCATCAAGGACCCCATGTCAGATTCCTTTGTTTACCTTGATTATTGAGGATCCCATGTTGGATGCCTTCACTTATGTGTTAACATCAATGATCCCATGTAGGATTCATCTCCGGGTTTTTGACCTGAGGGTCCCAATGGGTGCCCTGATATTTGAACAACCCTCATAAAGTGTGTTTGGGGTTTGGGTAGTGATGGTAGTGAGTGTCTCTATAGAACCCATGTCAATAATGATGATGTAGTAGTGGGTTTAGGTGTTTTACAACCATGACTCTTTATTTATGTATTCACATGGTTATTATTGATGCACCTATAATACCCATAGGTGCTTCTTTGTTTGGTTCTAATTCGCCTAAGTGATATGGTATATTTTTATTAGGATTCCCAGACATAAATTATGGGATTCGGAAATTGATACATCCAATATTAGTATTTCCCAAAATACTACCTTGAGTGTAGCTTTTAATCATTATTCAATTGGTATTTCCAAATGTAATTCTCAAGGTATGACATATTATTAATGATTGAATATTATAGTTTCTTTTATTTTAAGTCACATTGGTCACTGTGATTAATCCCTATTTAGTGATATGGTGGTATTTCGCTCAATGTTTATTGGAACCCCTCTTATAATAGGTAACTCTATGAATGGATAGTGTGATATGATTCAAGAGGATGCTAAAGGTTGTGGAGTGGGTGAATTCCCCCCATGTATCTGGATTTTGATGACCACCAGGAAGATGGAATTGATCTTCTCATTTGATTCCTAGTATACCCCCAAGGATATGTGGATGCACCATTATAGTATCATCTAATTTTTTTTTCATATCAGGTTTTTGATCTAGTTAAAGAATGTTTCCATGTTTTTATACAAGACTAGGTGATTATTCCTTAAAAATCACCTAAGGTTCACTCCCTTAGTGATTATATGAGTGGAAATGTTGGGACTTTTGATGGACTAGTACCTAGGAATTTGTCATCAGACTGGATTATATTTGGATATAATAGTATTCCATCTAGGACAATGCCAATTTTTTTAGGATTTCTAGTTGATACATGAAATCCTTCATCTTAGTTATTGGATGTGAGTATGACGGAACCCATTTCTAAGACATGTATCCCCCTATGGTGACTTATCTTGTTCAGAGACATTCCTATTCTGGTTTAAGAGGTTATTATCATTTTTATTTATAGACCCTAGGATTGACTTAATGATATATGGCTGGAGTGGTAAAACATCCATCTTAGAGACATAGTCATAGGATGTCTAGGTGACTAGATCTTGGATATGAGGCTTGATAGTGGATGATGTTTTTCATTATAATTTTGTATATGGAAACCTTAATCTGATGTATCGGGTTAGTTCTGTTTCCATGTATACACCAACACAGACACACCCACATGGTAGAATATATACGTATATAAATATATGTGAATCCATAGAGCCAGGAACATTCCAAATTAGATAGAAGTAGATATGCTCGATAGGGATTATAGACCCAAGGATAGACTATTTTTTGTTTTCATGTTATTTCTCTCTTTATTATTCAGGTTGTGTCTCATCTGGGATGAGAATATAAAATTTGAATGCAATTACGATAGGATGTTTTTAGGTTCATCATTGGGGTGTCCTAATAAGATTGTTTATCACCATTGTAAATGCTCCTTAGTGTGCATATAGAACTTGTGTCTTCTTTTCATGTAGAAAACATATTAGATAGTGTCTATGGATGATGCCTTGTGTTTCATGATAGAATTCATATAATCATGTTTATTTCTTTTGATAGGGAAGGATAAGTTCAACTATGTCATGGAGACTATGTATATAATCTATCTCTGAGTTAGTATGAGAGCCCTGTAATTTTAATTCAAATTATTTTATGTGATCTTGTATTTATAGTTATCCCATTAGGTGACCAGTTTTGTATGTCTGACATGGATGGATGGGATTTTATATAATTTCATTTATTAATACAACTTGTTTTTGTTTCATCTTATTTATTTCTCCTACACTATTTTTATTTTCTATTTTGGAAAGTATTTACTTATATATACTATTGTTACCCTGATATGAAGTTATATTCTCTCCACTATACCACCTTTTGACCCTTTCTGTTAGTATACAACTTCTGTCATATAGGGAGGAAAACATGACACCTTGTGGAGAACCTGATTTGGGCATTGGTTTAGTATAATCTAGATCAGGACATTAAAAATTGGTATTATTGGTGTTTCTTTTCTGTTGTATTACTATTTGGGATAAGGTATATAGGAGTATTAGGAAGGTGTTAGATCCTATGATGAATATCAGATTGGTGCACCGAGAATGGTTTTTCTAGTAAGAAGTTATGGTTTCCAAGTACATGGGATTGTTGTTATGATCTATAATGTTATAGTTGTATATAATTTTCACATTTATCGATGAATGTTTTGTAAATTTTATGATTTATTGTTAATTTATAGCTCTTAAACCATTGGAAATATGTGAGTGATGGATATTGAATCTTGGCTTGAAAATTCAAGAGGCATATTAAGCATCATAATTGGAATGTAGGATTTTTATGTTATAATAATGATAGTGTGTGATTATTAATGATTATAGAGGAAACTTACTTAAATTTTTAACAACAGACTAAATGGTTATTTCCCATATGATTTCTTGGAGGAATTCTATTTAATCTGGCCTACATGAATATATATATATATATATATATATATATATCATTCTAATATCTATTGATGTGGATCTATGTTGAGATATTTTATGATCAAGGTGATGACTGATTTCTTATGCACAAGAGGTGTGGAGACCTTGGTATGTCAATATGGCTTGATTCCCATTTGGTGGATCCCTTATAAGTTGTTGTTTCATGGGTTCTATTATTTAAAAGCATCAGTAATAAACTATATAGTGTTTTCCATCTTATATTAGAAATATATTCTACTTAATGTGATAGTAATCTACAACACAGATCATTGAGGTGATGCTATGTGATTATTATTGGACCTTGTATGTCAACCTTGGAAATTTATGTCTTCATTTCTTATGGTCTAGTCATGTCACTTTTTATGATGCCGATAAAACCAAAATGTTTATGGTGAATTGGAACTTGATGGGTTATTACCATATAAAGATTCCTAGTAAGTGTTAGTTAATAAATCTTTTCTATGATCATATCATGATACTATAAAGGGAAATACCTTTTGAGGATTCATAGAGATGATCATGCCACTAGTAGGTAGATGGTTGACACTTTTAACCCTTGTATATTAGTTTTATATTTACTTAACTTAGAGTAGTTTGATCTTTGGTCTAGGTGGTTAGACCTAGCCACCCTTTTGTGATACATGATTAGTAGTTCTAAGTGGGAACCCTAGAGGCCCTTGGTTTTAACTCATACCCTTTTAGGTCGAAATTATGTTATATCATAAGAAACAAATTTGTAAGTAAGCCCTAGGTTTATGGATGCCTTTTTGGCAGTGATTTAGGTGATATCCTCATTTGAGACTGATGCATAATCATTTTTTGGGTTTTTTTATATATTCATGTGGATTCCATTTTCTTTTAATAAAGAACCTTTGGAGATATTGTATCAATACTATCTTTGTTGGGTGATAATATTTGAGTTCCTAGACCTATTGAATGGTGTTTCCATTATTACTAATATAATTAGAGTTTGGGTAAATTATTATTACAATAATGACATTGTTTGACTAGAGGTCATGGGATAATTATGGCCAAGGTGAGGTTCCTGATTATGAAGACGAATTATATGGTAACTTCAATATTTTTTGTACTGGCATTCCATGTAGCATGGCTAGTATGGTTTTTATAGGATATAGCTTGTTGGAGTCTTATTTAGGTGATAAAGTTAAACCCTATTTTTTGTGGTTTCGTTTAAAATTTAAATCGTTGAGTGGATATATTCTATCCAAGGACTAAGGTTTTAATGACTTTCCACAAGAATGGTTTCTCGAGAGTGGTGTTTAAATGGTGAATTTACCTCCACAGTATTGTACACATTAGAAATGGATCAGGTTCATTGAGACGGTTGACTTGTGGCTTAAAGTGGACATGAATTTTTAGGAGAAATTGTTCTTGTAGTCTGTTAAACAAAAATACATCCAATTTTGATGTGTGCATGGATCGAATATAGAAATAAATTCCTATCAATTAAACCATAACATACTTTTGGTTAAAGATGATCATTCTCTATATCTTGAAATAATTTTATGTAAATTGAGAGATCATCGGTTATATGTAATTCTTCTTTCATTTAAATATATTTTCTTTTTTTTTTGAAATGAAACATGTTGAGGTTACATCGGAGGAGAGGGGAAAGGTAATACATATGGTGGGGAGTACACCATTGGTCATTTGAGGGTGATGAGCCTAATTTTTAGTTGAAATTCAATGTTTACATTGATCGTGGAACTCATATGTGAGGTGGAAATTGGATACTTTTATGGTGGGGTGTACCATATCGGTTTAAATTAAACCATATCCCATGTAAGATACATTTGTAGATACTATAAGATTGGTCGTTGAACATTCAAGATCGCATGTTTGTGCATATGAATAGTTTTAAGGAATGGATACTAGTTTGACCACCAAATATTAATTAGGATAATAAATTTTATGGTGGGGAGACTATTAGAACCCATGTGTTTCTGATGTTTAATTTCTGGCATAAATTTGAATTTCTTCTTTAAGGTGTTTATAATGGGTGAAATGGTCATTTTCCCTCAAAAGATGATCTTTTATGATTTTTATTACAACTTTTTGTTTCAAAAAATAAGGTTTTTATCCTAGGATAATATTTTTTTGGAATTACAAACCATTATAGTATTCATTTAATAATTATTAATTAATACTTCATTAATTAAATATTAATTTATTCTCATTTTTTCATTCGGATTAATCTTTTGAAAAGAGCATCAAATTAGAAATTTTTCATATTCATTGAGCCCAAAATGGGGGAGGAGGGGATGTTGTGTTCCTAGGATAGGCATAAACCTTTATTAGGCACTAGGGATGAGGATATGCCCCTTTTTCTATTTATTTTATTTTCATCCTTTTCTTTTTTCTTCTTTTCCATCATTTAATTCCATTTATTTTATGTATGCTCTTGTGGGACTCCTATGTCACATGACCAAGATATAATTAGATAGGGGGAGATATAGATAGATAGATAGAGATATATAGAGAGGGGAAAATGAATTGAGGTTCCACCGCAGATCTCCGAAAGATCTGAATCATCATATGGTAGGTGCGGTTTGCCGAAATAGGTGAATCTTCAATGGAATCCCCCCAAAGGTTGGCCATTTTTATTTTTTCTATATTCATTAATATTTAAAATTTTCATGTTTTAAATACCCTTTTCACTAATTAGGTCACATCTTGGTTCAATATATTGATTTTAGAGTAAATAAAAGGATTTAAAAACAATTTAAGGGGTTTTCCATTGATAAATATCAGTCACAGGTTGTGGTGTTCAAGAACACACAACGTGTGTTATTAAAATTTAGCTATGGTGACCTTTTTATAATTACACGCCGTGTATATGGTATACATTCCATGTAATAGGACTCATCCATGTAGCCGAGTACCCGAACAGATAGCCTGTGAAGGGGAACATGGCCCTATAGAGTACATGTCTATACTCAGTGTGGTTTGAATACATTGAAAAGGTACTTGGCCATGAAAAGTACATGGGCAGTCCATGTTATGCACATGGGCATGGATGCTATGTAGGGTATATTCCATGTACCTATCCTAAATTTTATTTACATGGGTTTTACATTCAAATTCTGGTTGAAGTACATTCCCATGTTTATCTTTCAGGGAACATGTTGTGCACTAGGGTATACATGTCGTGTACTCCACCCATGACACCCTTTTAGGGTTTTTTTATCATTATACATTGGTGTCAGAATTGGAAACCTGAGTTGTCAATTTTGAGTATCATTCCACATAGATCACAATGTCTAAACCCATGAGGTGGTTTTAAAACTCTTAGGACGTGGTTTAGTATTTTTACTGAAAGGGGGGTTTCTTCCTATCGGATTTGAATCTAGCTATCTCCTGAGAGTGAGACCCCTTGATCTAAAGCTATAATTGACAAATATATCTAGATTTTTATTTAAATACATTTATTTCTTGGCCATAATGTCATATAATATTTTGACCTAGATGATCATGTGTAGGATGTCAATGTATTATTTCTTTTTTTAGGGTCCAATGTGGGAATAATTAACTTACATGTTGACTTAGGTAATCTCTTGTAAGACCCCTTAAACTATTTACTCTTTCCAAGGATTCCATGTAGGGTGCCTCTATCTATATGCACTATTATTTTGGGTTCCATGTAGGACTCCACATCCAATATATCATACTAGGGATCCCGTGTAGGATACCACTATTTACATACCATTAAGGATCATGTGTAGGATAATTCTTTTTACCATCACTTTTGAGGATCATGAGTAAGATGACATCTCTTATTCTTGGAACTTGAGGATCCAGAGTCAGATGCCTCACAAGTTTTCTAACCTATGGATCCAAATTGGTACCCTGATGTTTGGCCAACCAGGAGATAGTGCATTAGGGGTTTGTGCATTGTTGGTGGTGGGTGTCACCTTAACATGTCTCGAATGTCTAATTCATGAGGTTTTGGTAGTATTAGTAGGTTTAAGTGTTAAAAATACCTCACTCTTTATTTATTTAATCACATGGTCACTATTGATACATCTATCATAGATAAGTGTGCTTAATGGTTTGCGTATGATGTGCCTAATGTGATGTGGTGTGTTTTTTTGGGGTTCCCAAACATAATTCCTTGGATTAATCTACGGATCCCTTTGGTTATAGGATTTCTAGAAGAAATACCCAAAATACTGATTCTAATACTTATATTATTGATACCACCATATATACCTCATGGGATAAAACATCCAAGACTAACATGATATAATGATGTTGTTACTATTACTGGAAGTCAATTTTTTTCATTGGGATTCCTCTTTATTTTGGGATAAAAAGTTATGTTTCTGATAGTGTATGGGAACCCCTCTTATAATGGATCTCTCTACGAATTGCTAGTCCACTAGAATTATAGACAGTTTTGAAGGTTTCCTAGAGGGTGAATCCCCCCCAACCAAGCAATGGGATTATAATGAGGTCGTCAAGGATGGACTTCATCCCATCACTATATTACTATGATAATCCATGGGATCGATGGAAACATCAATATAGAATCTCCCATACATTCTTGGGGATGAGGCTCTTAAGACAACTATTGAATAATTCCCTGTTGTTATAATAGATTATGAGTGTATTCTTATAAATATATTTTAAGGGCCATCCATGTTAGGGATTATCCATGTTGAAATTTTGGGATTCTTTAGTGGATGGGACCTATGAATTTGACATCAAACTAGATTACTCATGGATTGAGTATTATGGAATCTAGCTCAATTCCAAATTTAAATGATGGATAGTTGATACATGTAGTCCTTCATCTTAGTTATTGTAGGTGAGTACGAGTGAACTTAAGTGTAGGATATGTATCCCCCTATGGTGATATGGATTTTTTAGATATATTCTTGTTCAGGATGAAGCAGTTATTTTCAATCAGGATTAAGAACCCAAACATAGAATTAATAATAGAAAACTAGTGTGATATGACATCCATAATATATCCCTAGTCACATGATGTCTAGGAAATGAGATATATGATCCTGGGAAATAATGTGGATTTAGTTTCCCTTTATGATATTGTTCATGAGCATGTTAAAATATTATCTTGAATTAATTACAAGGTCATATATATATATATGTATGGGAATATATATGTATATATATATGTGTGTGTGTGAAAAAAGTAACCCATAGATATTATGACTCATGTAGAAGAATATATGGTCGATAGGGATTCTGGACCCAAAGATCGCCTATGCTTCTTTTTATGTTATTGATATCTTTATTATTAAAGATATGTCTCAACTAAACTAAGAATATTTCTTGAGCATGAACATATGATAGGAAATTTATAGGTTCATCATTGGGGTGGCCTACTGAGACTATTTATCACCCCTTTACATTCACCTCGGTGTGTGTGAAGATCATATGTATGCTTTTCAGGTTCAACACCAATTGATTGGTGGATAGGGATGAGGACTAGGGTTTCCTGATTGAGGAGATCCACTCATGTGGATTTCTTTTGATCCGGATAGAGTAACATGGCGATTTCTTGGATATTGGGTATTGGGTCTAGCTCTAAGATAGTATGATAGCCCTACCGTTTTATTTTAGTTTCTTTTATGTAATTTTATATGTATGGTCAACCTAGAGGATGATTAATGTTTTATATATGACATGGAAATTTTGGATATTATATAATTTCATTTATTATTATATCATACTTATTTTTTGATATATTTAAAACTTCCACACTCTGTTTATTTACTAACATGGATGATATTTGGTTATATCCCATGTTTTTACTCTTATATGAGGGTATAGATTCCCTATAGTACCACCTTTCAACCCTTTCTGGTAGTTGAAAGCCTCCCAGATATGGGGATGTGATCTTAAGTACTTTTGGAGAACTGAATCAGGGCCCTGGTATAGTGGCATCGTGGTTGGGATGTTACATCTTAAGTTACATGGTGTGTAAAACCTATTACATGTCATGTAATACGTTACCAAACACCTGTAACACATGGCTAGGAACTTGATGTGGATATTGTGTTGTTTATCACATGTTACATGGTGTGTACTAGCCAGCTAAACATCATTTACTTCATGTGATACCATTTCGTTTTGTTGGTAGTCAACACACTTCTTATAATGGTATCTCATACTTTACATGGTGTCAAAATAATGGGAGGTCACATGGAATATAACTCAAAAATGTCATATACCCTATTTATTTCCATGTTCCAACTGATGGTCAGGACATGACATTTAATGACACCATAGAATGACCCCTACACAACATGTCATGATTATCATGACATGTGATTCTATGGTTGACCAATGGTATACAAAATGTACTTTTATACTACATGTTAGGAAATTATATAAGTGGGCTATAATCCTTAGTAACTCGGGATATGATCTTAGAGAATTATTCATTTCTTCTTGTCCTGTGATTGGGCATATTAAATTTAATGATAATGTTATATTGAAATATTGATTAATTAAAAAACCTGGGTATGAATAAAGACAAAAAAATTATTGAAATCGAGAAAAAATAATATATAATTTTATATTAATATGTTTCTAATTTTATACTAGTTTAATTTTTTAGAGTGTAGTAGAAGCATTCTCGCCCATTCCCAAAAATGTTTTTCATCATTTTCTTCGGATAAATCCAAATAAATAGCTGAACAAAAAACAAAAATATTCATAGAGAATATTTTTCACATATAATTAATATCGAATTTAAATTAATAATTACCTAATCTTATTAATTTATTTTTTTATTTTTTTTTGATCAATCTGGTTACCACTCTTGTTGTATCTTTATTGTGATAAAGAATTAAAAGTATAATCCCTCTAGTTGTGTCCAAAATCACTCAATGAGACATAAAAATTCATTTTAGATATTCCACATTCTATAACTAAGGAGACATATTCCTTTTATCATTCACCATTGATCACAACATGGAGTCATTTTTTTCTTGAAATAGTTCTTCTCTTTTTATCTCATTCTTCACAAGTTGTAAGAGGATTGCCTCTCATTATTGAGAGAGTTATTGAGAACTTCTCTCTAAGGATTTGAGAGAATTATCATGGAAGAATAAATTTTCCACAAATCTCACAACCTCTAAAATTATTTAATTGTGTTTATATTGTAACACCCTGATATTTGAGTAAATATTACTTTCGGTAAATATCATTTTGAATTTTGTGTTATATACAAAAAACCAAACTAAATTGAATAATAATTTATTAAAATGAAATTTTACCATCACTATATTATTAATATAAAATGTAAAAAAAAATTAACACTCACTGGTAATTGATATGATATAAGGTTATGAACATTTAATGTTTAAAAGGGTATTTTTTCTATAAAAGTATGTTTTTTTATTATTATTTTTTTATTGAAAAGATAAATTTCTTAATTATAGAAATTTAAATTGAGAAAAATGGAAATAATTTTTTTCACCATAATGTCAAAATTTTATGATTCTTATTTTATAAAATGTTTTTGAAATATATGATTTTTAAGTGAATAGTGAAAAATACAAATTTTATAAAATATATCACTTTTATGAAATTATAATTATATAAGTATGAAATGAATTTTTTTGAGTCATTTTTTAGATAAAATATATATTTAATAAGTGGTTTGATTCATTTGAAAGTATAATATTGAACTTATAAATCGATGCTTAACTTTTTGGAAATATTTGTAATTTTTATATTCTAATAAAAACTATTTTGGATCTTCTCTTTTAATCAAGTATTTAAAATATTACTTTATTTTTTCCTTTATTTTTTATTTAAAATTATTATAATTTATTTTAGCCTAATCTAAATTAATTCTATGAGAATTAACATTTTACATGAATTATGGTGTCTAATCATTTATATTATTAAAATGGAATTTTTCGAAAAATCGTTTATCATTGTGTATTGAAAACTTAAATAGAAATATTTTTTAACACTTCATAAAATTGAATAAGATAAATTGGATTCAATATTTGGAATATTAATTTCAAATTTGGTAATGATTTAAATATCATTTTTAGTCATAATGAAAATTTACTATTATAATACTTTCTCATCATTGTTTGGGTTAAAAGGGTTAAAGAATGGTTTCAAACTAAGAGATAAATCATAGAATATCTCTAAAACATTCATAGACATGATTTTTTGAGTTTATTTAGAAATTGAATTATTATATATTTTAAATTAGATTAATTGGATCCACTATCCATGAGATATGCAATAATTATTTTTTAAATTTCCTAATATTTATAAGGGTTTCACTCCTTTCACATATAAATAGGAACCTCCTATCTTAAATTATACACATTTTGATATTTATAGATTAAAATGCATATAAAATTCACATAAAAACATTCCTACCAATTTACTAGATTCTTTGGTCTCACTAAAATAAATATCCTTGAAGGTTAAAGGTGTAAGCCAATTGTAGATATTTGAGGAGATGATATCAGTCTTAATCGAATTACATCAAGTTTATTTATTATTCTAACTCCTTTAAATGTATTATAACCATATTTATGTAATTAGATATGTATATTTTGTAAAATTAAATGTAATTATATTGATATAACAACTATTTTTACCTCTTTTTCATCCTATGGAAAATGAAAACGTTGCTCTGTGTAGGTGCGAAATATTGACCCAATGAAATGATGAGTTTTATTTTTTTTCATAGCCTCATGAAAATGGTTTTAATGATATATTTAATGGATATATATATTATTTTTATGAACAAATTATGATTATATACTGATGAAATTTAACCTACATTCTCACCCTCTCATCTTTTGGAAAAATTGAAAACTATCTCATACATATGTGCAGAATACCACCTCTGTAAAGGGATGTGTTTTTTTCATCCCCACCACACACAACTAGAAATAAGGATTTATTTTATTATTATATATTATATTTATAAGACTATTATTATTATGTAAATTTAAACCTTTATCTTCATTATTTCCTTTCCATCCATTGAAAAAACAATTACGTCTCTCTTGTGTACATGCAGACTACTGCCTCCATGAATGACATATCTCATTTTTAATTCCTTACATGCATAGATGGTTGTAAAATAATTTTTAATTTTGAAAAAATATAATTATTACATTCTTAAGATTTTATATATGATTCAACCGTAACTCATTTTACTATAGTAAATAAACCAAATTTTTGTGTGACCAAACAACCTCAAAACGACTGACATAAACTAAAAGAATTTAGTAACTGAATAAAAATGGTAATAAATGAAATAAGAAAAATGATTATGTAATTAATATTTAAAATTTTCTTAATAAGTTAAATAATTAATATATTCTTTTTTTCAATAGTTAAATAATGCAATAATAATTGTGAGATTCAACGTAAGATATTTTTCTTTGAAACATTGTTTTTTTGTTTTCCTTCACACACTTTTTGTCCATATATATGTTCTGAAAAATTGTCAATTAATTTTTTACATTAATAATATTATTTTTCAATGTCATTTTAAATTATCCTTGACTATTTATAAGGGTTTTTTAAAGTAATATTTTTAAAAAATTTCATTTGGGTCACTTTTGACTCTTTTTATCAATGTACAAGAGAATGTTCTTTTCATGTTTACCACTTGAAAAAACATCCCATAATCATATTCATTATTCATTATAATGATTAGTATATAATGTTTTATGTATTTTTAAAGAATATTATATACCCATTAATCTATAAAATTTTAATTTTAATGTGTTTTCAAAATAAAATTATAGTTAACCTTATTTTCATGAGAATATTGAATGTAATTTTAATTAGGGTTTCAAATGAGTGATTTTATATAGAACATCAAGGTACTATAATTTTTATCTTATAATTTTTCTTGAAAATTTTATATAGTAATGAGTGATTTCAATATATTTCTCTCCAAAACATTGGGTAATGATTTATTCTTTAGATAAATTATGAATATTTTTAACAAATTGTGATTTATTCCACACAACTGAAACATGAGTGAAAACAAGTGAAAAATATAGTTTCCCAATGTTCCAATATATTTTTTCTATGATTGAAATTATTTTAAATATAAATATTCTGAATATAGGAATAATTTTTATAAGCTTCTAAATTTGATAGGTTTATTTTCAAATATAAAATTCATTTTTCTAGGTTCTCATGTTTTACTAAGATAACATCATAGTTTTTAATTCTTGTTATTGATTTTAAAGGTTTTCATAGAGAAAATATTTCTTTTAACATGTTATTATTATTTATTTTATAGACTCAATGTTTATTTTTAAACTGGTAATCATTTTTATGTGTTTATTGAGTTTTCAATAGACTAAACAATTTCGTATATTTTCCCCCTTGACTGAGATTTTTATTCTTATATCATGTCTTCAAATGTTTTTAATGGGATGTAAGGGTGTGTAGGAATAATAAAAATGTCAATATTTTGGCTCTTTTGACTCACATAAAATGAATAAAAACAATTATGAATTATCTAGTGGTAAAAATTCAAGTGCCTATTTTTGTGAGAGAAAATTGCACACTTTGTAAAAATGTCCACAATATATTGTAATGGTTTCAATTGTTGTCTAAAACTCAATCCTAAAATATCCTATTGATGCGATAATGTGAAATCCATGATATTAAACTCATAATTATGGGGGGTTTTAATCTAAGGGGTGTTTTAATTGGATTTATATCCAGGGTTTAGATACCTAAAGAAGTTAGGATGATTTTTTAGAATAAGATTGTTTTTTTTTGTTGAAATTATTTTATATCCATAGAGATTAATAAGATAGAGATAATTATTATTATGATTGTATGAATAAAAATATTATAATATTATAATTCATGTTTAATTATATCTTAATATTTATCCTCTGTATATGATTTTTTCTTTTTATTTAATTTTCTATAGTCACACTAACTATTTTTTTTGTTTTAGTAAATGGTTTTAGCCAGTATGTGTTATGTTAATAATGGATATGAAATAAATTTTTTTGGTTGTGTGAATGAGAAAATAGGATATAACCTAGAGAGAAAAATAATGTTTTTATGTTTACTATATATCTCAAGTTATGATTAACAACCTGAACCATGTTGAGTCTCCTAACACTCAAAATAATGGAAAATTTAAGTTTTATAGAAGTTAGAGTTTTAAATATCATTAAGGTAAACATATTCAACATATAATGTGTAAATAATATGGATATAATCACCAAAGGAAATATGTAAATGGAATAAGAATATGTTTCAGATGTGGTAAATGAGGGTGTAGAGAAATAAACTTCCAAGGAAAAATAAAGAGTTCAGTTAACAAAATACAGAGGAATAAATTTCTTCCTAAGTTATGAATTGAATGTTTTAAATGTGGGGAGTATGCGTATTATTCAAATCAATGACATCAGGTGAAATATCATGAATGGGATCAGAAATATCGTATTAATAATGTTTTTGTATTTTCATATACTAAAGATGAATAATCATTGAATAATACATTGAATGTGTGAATTATTTTCATTACCATGCTTGATATGAAAGTATGATTCATGATTCAGATTATATTGATGAATCGTAGAACAAGATTTACATTTTTTACTATATAAAATATGTATTAAGGAATAATATGAAAAATTTAGTTAAGGGGTTTTTCAGGGAGTTAAAAAACTAGATTTTTTTTAAACAAAGGTTTTAATGAATAATGATGTAATGATATTATATTTAAGGGTCTAAAAGATTATAGATGATCATAATTCCAAAGTTATTTATGCCATCTTTTTCTACAATGTGATTTTTATCTCATTAATGATATTTTGGAGTTTTTTATTGGGATTTAATCGATGATCGAGGTAAATTTAATCCTTGGGTTTATTATGTGATTTACTATGAAGGCTATTTGGGAAGAATTTTATTATTATAGGGATAAAATTAGTATGTTAAAGATAACATTCTATGTAAATATGATCGTTGATTTTAAAGTAATGATGGTTAATTAGGATAAGGGTTTATTATATTTTTGGGGATTTTTGTTTATTAATATAGATAACCGTTGGATTAAAAAGTGATTTGGTTATTAGGTGGATAATATTATTTTGGGATAAATTTGCTATATTTGTAGGAACATCATAAAAATCCTGGTAAAGTGTATATTTTTTCTAGTATGGGATTTTATGTCAGATTGGTTAATATTAATTTAGGATAAACTATCGAGTTGACTTTTGAAATCATATATGATTTAATTAGGGATTTATGGAATGTCAGGTTATTTATGGAAAAGATTATCATTTTTAAGTGATTATGCAATTACGGTGTATACATTTTAGTTATGTGACTTAATGAGTTATTGAGGTTGTTTGGAGATAAATGTGTTGTTTATTTCGGAAGAATATGTGTTCATAACATTTTCGTCTTTAGGTTATAATATTAGTTTGGTATATTTTGATGAGTTTTAGGGTTAATTATTCATATAGTGATTTATGTGGAACATACAGTTTTATTGTTGAGGATTTAGAGAATAATTTATTATTTCGTAATATCAAGGTTTATTCATTTTGTCTATTATCTTAAAATTTTAAAAAACATTTTTGCTTTTGGTTAATAGAAATAAACAATAGAAGTATCTTGTCATCCTTTTACGGATATTATTATCAATTAAAAGTTAATTTTAGTTTCCTAATATTGATAATTACATCATAGTTATTTATCATGTAGATTATGATTTGAAATAGAGATGGAAAATAGATTCACACACAATCAAGTAATAAAATTATTCTTATGGTATGGACGAAAATCAAGTATGTTGATTTTATAATATTCTCTATTTTGGTTGTAAAATAATTTCGTAGTCCCATCTAATAAGAATATAAATCAATCATGTAATATATGGAAAATACCACTAAAATATAAAGTAGTTTTTTTGAAACTCTTTCGCATGTATGATCCTCACAATGAAAAATTCATGGATTAAATATTATATATGAAATGATAATTTTCTTAGTCTTAACATAGAAATTAATGTTATTTTCAAAAGGAAATTTTATCGATATGGATTAAAAGGTATTTCTTTCAACATAAGTATACATTATTAAAACTAAATTTAATCATTAATAAATTATTAATATTAACTTTTAAAACTATTTAATTAAAATGATTGGTAATTGATAATATATAAGTCTAATAATACTTAAAGATTAAATTGGTCCTTTTTATATAAAATCACATTTTTTGATTTTTTATTTTTATTTAAAAGTTAAATATTTGAATTTTAGAGATCTAATTTTCAAAAACATACATAATTTTGGAAATAATCAAGTCAAAATAAAATTAATATAATATTTTGGTATTTTTAAAAAAATTGTTTATTTTGGGGTGAATACTAAAATAAATTGATTTTAAAAATATTTTCAAATTTATGATATTTCTATCATATAATTGTGATGTGAATGTTTTAAAACCCATTTTATTAGAATAAATATATATAAAATAAGTAATATTATGTATTTAAAAGTGAAATTTTGAACATATAAATCTATGTTTGATATTTTTGAAATCTAAGTAATGTTTTTTTATACTAAACACTATTTTTGGATCTTATCTTTTAGTCAAATATTCACAAGGTTCTTTTAATTTTTCCGTAGTTTGAAAGTGAAATAAGTATATTTTTATTTATACTAATCCAATTTATTCCATTGGAATTAATATTATACATTATTTTTTTTAATTTTATTTTTATACTTAGAAGGGTATTTTTCTAGAAAATGTTTTTTTCATTACGTTTTGAGAACTTATATCTTAATTAATATTTACCACTTATGGAAATTGAATCAAAGATAATGGATTCCATATTTTTAATTATAATGTAAAAATTTTTAAATGGTGTTAATTTTATTCTTATTCATAATTAATAATTACTATATCAAAATTTTGTCATTATAGTAAGGGTTAAAAGGTTTAATGGGGGTAAATTAAGAGGTAAGGATTAAAATATCTCTTAAAGTTGTTTAAATATTATTTTGAGTACATTTATACCTTAACATATTCAATTCTTTAAATTTTAATAAATTGTATCCAAATTTCAAGACAAATACTTTTATTATAAATCTTAATTTGTAATATATATATATATATATAAGGGAGCCTTTCCTCCAACTCGTAAATGGGAACCTCTTGTCTCCACTTCTCCACATAGTTTTAGCACTCTATATTGGACAAAAACTACCCAAATATCTTTATAACTTTTCTCCCCACACCCTATAGGTCTTAGTCTAACAAAAATTAAGATCCTATAAGGACAATGATGTAATCCAAAGGTTGATATTTGAGGAGGAGGTATAAGTCTTAATGGAATACTTTCAAGTTAATTTCATCTCATACTTCATTAAAATATATTCTATCCATACTAATATAGTGAAATTTATATTTTTAATATTCATAAATGTTATTATGTTTGTGGAACATATATTTTATACCTACTTTCCATCCAACATCTTGTACCCAAATATGTTTGAACAACTTGGAGGGGTAAATTAGTGGTTTCCTTTTATGAATTCTCTTTCTTTATAATTAAAACTATCAAAATTGTTATAATTATTGATTCACCAAATATTTTATATTAATATAAAATAATTTTTATTTTTAATATAAGAGATCTTATAACATAGAATTTATGGGGTTTGGAATAAAATACTACTTCTTACAATGTTGGTTAGACCCCCCCCCCCACCCCAACATATATTCTTCACTATAAAACAAGGGATTACAACCAAGGAAAACACAAATATGATCAAAAAATATTCCCGATATATTCCACATCTTAAAATGTCTAATATAATATATAACACTCTTCAAGAATGATGATCGAATATAGAACTCTTCAGTTTCTTCTTCCACACTTGGGAATAAAATATTCCTCCATGAGTTGATGGATTAGTGGGTATGAATGTGTATATCCTAATGAGATTTAGAACTAACATTATTTATACTCTTATCCATATCATGTGTGATATAGATTCTTATAAGCTTATTCCTAAATGATAAATATATTATATTGACATAAAACATTCTCTCAAAAATTATACTCAAGAATAATTAATAACATTTTTTTCACTTGCATTAATATATACACAACAAATATCATGTATATAAATTCATAGACCGTTATATTAGTTTTTTCCATAATTCATCGAAATACCATTATCATTGACAATAGTTATTCGTCCACTTTTTAATTTGGTGACTTAATCCCAAATTTTCTTTTCATTTATTCTGAACATAATTTCATGTTTAATGTAACAATATAATTCCTCATATAAATTCCCAAAATAATACAATAAAAGAACATTTCATATTCTACTTATTCATGTGACTTAAAAAAAATAAAATATCATTGTTCACAATCATCTCCTTATAATCTTTTTTATTATTTTATGATAAATAACTCTTACTAATTCCTTATTAATTTCACGCCAATAAATCTTAAAAACCTTCTATAATTATTCATTAATACCATGGGTGTCATTCCTTATTTAATACCCCTTATTAAATGTCCAGGGAAATTGGATATCATCATTTCTTCTTCAAAAGTTTAATTAATAACCATGTTCTTATTATTTCTTTAAATCATGTACTAAATCTTGAATAAAATAAACATCACATGCATGAATCGAACAAATACCATGCATTAATTTGTATGAAACTTCTCTATCAATAATTACATTATTGAAATATTTGGGTTTTTTCCTATCTTAATACATTATGCACATACCCATGGTATATAGTATTTTTTTCATGAAATAACTAATGATGAGGCTTGACCTCCCCAATTCACCCACGTGAGTGGGAATAAATACACCATGTTGTCTAATCATCACAATTGGTTTGAACACATCAACATACATGTGAAACTACATACTCGAATCAGTTTATATATATGATCAACATCCTCATGTAATGTCTTATCATTGATACCATGCAAGTACTATATTTAATACTTTACTTTTTTGTGACAAATCATTGTTACAGTATCTTCACTTCATGGTCGACCTTTAGATATAGTGAATCATACAAATTGATTTTGGAAAATTTAAATTAGAATCATATTAATCTCTTAAATTTTGTTTCTCATAAATAATTTAGGTAATATAACTAATCATTTCAGATTCACATAATCCTTGTGGTCGATCTGTAGGTCGTGTATGATCAATCAGCAGAATGTCATGTGCTTGATCCTTTTTGTAATTATTACGACCCATGTATTTATTGAATAATACTTTTTCATTCCAACTAATATTTATGAATAAGATATTAATTTTACATTAAATGTGACTCTTTTTATGATAGAGTACTCAACACGCAACAACGGGTTTCTCCGAAATCTTATGTTGCATACAACATTGATTTGTATTGAAAAATAATACAATAATATTATTATTATTTTAAGTGGTATATAACGCATAGACATTGGAATGGAGAGAATGAATAGTATCAAGTAAAATTTGAAATATTTTTTAAACATTTTTATATAATGATTCATCGGTTACCAAATTTGTTAGAAATGGAAATAAAAAACAATTATATATAAAGGATGTGTTTTTATGAAAACCTTTTTAAAAAGCTAATAATCGTGTTTATAAAATCATATCACTAATAATTGATTTTTCTTTAATTAAAAACTTATTTTATATATTAAATTTAATGTTTTATATTGTTTCTAAATATTATTTATGAATAAATTCAATTTTTTTGACAAAAAAGTATTTTTTTTAAATGTAGTTTTATCACCTTTTGATGGGGAACCCCATTTAAATTCAGTTTTGACACTTTTATATATTCTATTTGACAAAATAAATGTCTTATTTATAATTGTGAAATTAAAATTCACTTTGGATGGATTTTTTATATTTTTATAATAACTATAATTTTTTGATGAATAGTAAAAATATACGAAATATAAATTGAAAACAAATTTTTCCAGAAAAATAATTTATATTGTTTAATCATGTTTTTAATGGTTTTAAAATAGAAATGGAATATGTTTTTATCATTTAATTCAATTTTTTTCATTAGAAAAAGTATCACATTTTAATTGGATATAAACACATGTTAATCTTTTCGTCGTTTTTACTTCTTTAAAAACACGATTTTTGGTTTTGACAATGGGAATTAATTTTAAATTAACTTCTTCCAATTCTGTGTTTTGAATTTGGAAAAATTGATTCCATAATTGGAATCAATAGGTCCAAATTATTTAAATAGATAACATTTATTTCTCGACACTATGAATAGTATCTTCAGTAATTATTTTTCTTTACCTTGGTTAAAGGGTAAATATGGTAAAAAGGGTATAAAATAATATTATAATAAATAAAACTACCATAAAATGTGTCCTAGCCCTATTGTATAAAATATTTTATACCATGGGAATTCATGGGTCGATTTTAAGACCCCATAGATCCGTATGGGAGTTATAATGACATGTTTTAATAATTAGTTTAAAGTAAAGGGAAATATAACATAAACATGTATCTTTTACTAATGTAATTATAATATAGGGTTATATAACTGATATATAAGACTATAAATAGTAATTTAAAATATAAAAATATTTCCTACATCATGTTATTTTATTAATAATTTTTAGATAGAAATAAATAAATTTATTTATGACACAATGATGATGTAGTGATTACTTTATTAATGAAAGATTCAAATAAATAATATTATAATTATTAAAATAAATTTAACATGATTATTTTGATTTCATAAAAAAAATTTGGATGATATAAACATATTATATTTTATTTAATGCCTTTTTTAAGGAATACTGTTTATGACATTAACAAAAAACAATTTCTAAATAGTGTCAAAAGTGACATAAATGAGTTTTTTTCAAAATACTATTTTATTAAATGATATAATAGCCCTATAAAGATAATATTTCTCCAAATAACCTATAAAATGTTAAAATTTTCATTAATTATCCACTTATGGTTTTCTTGGCTTTTTATAGTAACAATAATTACAATATATTATGAAATTACAAGAAGATATGGTAAGAGATAAGGTTTTTAACTAAGGGTTAAATCCAATAGATAAAGATATATTTGTGACTTAACCATGTCTAATACCTATTTTTTCAGAGGTTTTATACCCAAATAAATCTTATTATTGAACTAAATTACTTTGGGACCACTTGAAACTGAAAATTAATTTATAATGAAATAATATTTTAATTTATTCCAAAAGTGACCCTCCTTCCTCTTATAAAAGGACTCCACCTCTACCCACTTACTCACACCTATAAAGACCCTTGGATCATCAAACGCCTACTCACATAATCTACCAAAATACATACCATCCCACTTGAATCCTTACCTTGGGTAGAAGTAAATTCAAGAAATCCTTTTGGCTCAAATCCGAAGAAGTTACCTGATTTAGAGGTAACGTCTTTTCTCATGTTCCTTTCCTTTATTTTCATTATTCGCTCCCTATAAACTTATTATTATTTAATTAAATAACAAAAACATTATCCTAAATATTCTAGGATTTTTTATGGGAATTATTCTAACTACACTTACACGAACCTCCATCTAATGGATACAAACAAACTGTTTCTGTATATGGGGAACTACTGCCTCGCGAAACGATGATTTTTCCATTTTCTCCTACCACCTATCATGGTTTTTATTATGATGGAACTATATTTATATATGATATATATTATATTTTTATATATCTGGGATTCTTTATTTTTTTTAAAGCACACCTTTATATTTTCCATAATGTGATAATATGAGAATTTCATTAGAGGAAGTGCGTACTATCGCCCTCTCAAAGTGATATGAATCATTCATGCCATACATTGAACATATATAGAATCTTATGACTCATTCATGCCATACTCATTCATGCCATACTCATTCATGCCATACTCATTTGAGGAAGTGCGTACTATCGCCCTCTCAAAGTTATATGACTCATTCATGCCATACTCATTCATGAAATTATGTAACATATATAACATATATATTATACTATAATTATAATATACCTATGTATCATTTATTTTTCAGTCCTTCAATATGGAAAATAAATGAAAGTAGTGTTCATTTGTATGTACGGCCTACCGTCTCCTTAAACAGTGCATTTCGTTTCTTATCTCCAAATTCAGTGGACTATTAAAAATAGAAATATAGTCGATATATATGATATTTAAATAATTAATATCATTCTGGAGTTGATGGAATTATGACCGCATGGACAATTTTAATCAAAACAAGTTCATTTTTGACTTAAGTACAAAACATTGAAAAAAAATTCGATATGAACTCAAATAATTAAAAAATTTACATAACATGGTAATAAGTTATATAAAATGAATAATAAAATATAAAAAGGTAATAAATAAAATATAATTTAACCTAATTGTATTATTAAGTAAATTAAATAATGAACGAGAAAATTTGGATCAATGTAAGGGATTTCATCTTAATCTCCCTTCATTGAGGCATTTCCTAATAATATCCACCTACTTTATTTTATAAGGTGTATACACAACAACTATGAAATTTCATATCCAAATTTAATATATAATAATGTTATTTATTAATTCATTGAGATTAATATTGAAATGTTCATGGTGGAATGATACACCTTGAATGTTTACAGATTTAATAATCAAATCTTTGTCGTCATGATATTAATTTACGTATTTATTTATATTTATATAAAGGGATTATAAAGGAAATTTTATTTCTATATATAATTTGATTCAATTTTTTTAAAATGAAATTATTTATACATTCAATTTTACACTTTTTACAAAATGACAAAAGGAATGTTATTTGTTTTAATTTATACTGCAATAATAACTTCTCCAACGTCGTACCCATTATTTGATTTTAGGATTCCTCTACAAGGCTTATTGTATTTTAAATAAATCCCTTCTTCATATATTTGGGTATCTTGGTATTGAAAATTGGATCTTAAATGAAAATGGTATTTTTATATGGAAAATTTTTTATATGTTATTAGATGAGTTTTTCAAAAGGGTTTTGTGGTGAACGTGTTTTCGAAATGGTACATGAGCATTATATGAAAAGGGTGAGCCCTATACAACTTATATGAAGGGTTGAGCCCCATAATAGCTCATGGGTGATCCCAACACAACTTATACGAATGGTTTGTTCCCTTATAACTCATGGGTGAGCCCGTTAAAGATTATATGAAGGGTCGATTCCCATTATATCTCACAAGTGATACCGATATATCTTATACAAAGGGTGATCCCCATTAAAGATCTTTAATTTCTAAGTCGACCATATCGATATTCTAATTGAGTGGTACATGAATGGGATTTATGTATATGATGATTTAAGTCACCTAAGTGACTTTTAATTTCTTTATATTAGTTTAATATTTTTATTGGATCAAAAATTATTTGTGTTATTCATGTGAAAATGTTTTCATGGGTTTCAGATATTCATGGAATAATGGGTTTATTCATTATTTTATATCCCTTACTAATATTTTTATGTTCATTCCAGGTCTTTGAAATTTTTTTCACAGGGTATAAGTAAGGGTAAGTGAAAGGAAGAATTCAAGATGATTTTTATCAAGAAAAGAATTCTTCTTTTATTTAAGGAGTTTTATTATTGTAAAAAATGGATAGAGTAAAAGTGTCTAATTTGTAATATTTGATATGTAATGTAATAGTTTTGTCCTAATTCTATAATACTATAAAATATAAAATATCTACAATGTGAAAGAAATTATATTTTTAATCAAAACTCAAGATTATGTATGGTTTATGGCCAGGGCCTTATAGTTGGTATCATAGGAAAGGGTTAGACCACTTTAAAGATTAGGATGTTTTATTAAGGGTTAGGGATAAGATTATGGGATTATAATTTTAAGGTATTTTATATGGTCAATGATTTACATACCTCATTTGAGTGTTTTGTTATTTCAAGTTGATTAATGGTATTTTTGGAGACATTCACCTTTGGGAAAATTATGTATTATTAGTTTGTGGGATGCAAAATGTGAGGTATGCAAAAACCATAAAGGTTAAAAAAATTTATGGTTATTTTTTATGATTTAATTTCATTTGGTTAGTGTTATTAGAATTATTCAGTTTTCAAAAAATTAAAACATGCAGATCGTGTCGCAATCCATCATGTCAGACAAAGTTGCAAGAATCAAACCCCCAACCAAAGTGCAATTTGGATTTATCACCTACCACAGGACTACGTGAAGTTCCTGGTTAGTATGAATTATTATTTTTAGTTAAATGATTTTATGGATTAATAATAAGTTAATTTTGGGAACTTGTGTTGTGTCAAATGGATATCCTTTGTATAAGAAGACGATTTAGTTATGAAGTGATTAATGTCATTTTAGAAGATGTTCCCTCTTTTGGAACACTATATGCCAAAGGAAAATAGAATACATTGGGATTTTATTTGAGGAGTAATGGTTGAATTTTATTTTTTAAGAATCTATGTTTTTGTTGTGGTCTTATGGAGATTTCAGATATTTAGGGAAAGGATTTACCTATCATGGAGAATATGTGATTTGGTTAATTACTTTTAAGTATGAGACTTTAAGAGTAGTCGATATTATTTGAAGATAAATGTTATTATTTTTTGAGGAAGACAAAGTGATAAAATCCTTATGAATTTTGGTTTTCAATATTAGTTTAAATTACATTGATGAAATTTTAAGGGAATTTTTTTATTAAATGGTCTTTTTGAACTTAGAGGTATTTTTTGTTGAGTTTTGAAGATTAAGAGTATTATTTATTTTTATAAAAGATTATGATTTTTGGGGACTGTATGATCTTGTACAAACCATTTTGGTTTTGTTTAATGTTTCAACACATGATAAATATATAGTTGATCTTTTGTGGTTTATGTGATTCTCTAGAAGTTTATTTTAGTGATTCAAGTGTGACCAAGTCATCTAGAATACTCATTGTTTGCCGAAAATATATTTTTGTAGTATAAATTTATTAAAGGATGAAAGTATACATGATAAGTAATTATCTTTCCTTAATTTTATAGTAAGGATCAAAAATAAATTTCACAACATTAGGAAAAGGGTATTAAAATAAAAATATTTTCCATTTACTTTTCATACTCGTCAATCATAGACTATTTAACCCATTACAAGTTTGTGGTTTTCTTGTTGTTAACTTTATCTTGATCAAGTTTTATATCACTATCTATCAGAACATGATGGTTAGTTTTCTCTTACATATCCATGTTTTATTACAGGAATATTCTTATGTGTTATCTCGTATGACCTTTTTACTTATGTTTCTATATTTTAATGTGATAGTTTTATTGACTCTTTTTCTGATGTGGTAATTTCAATGACGTTTCTGAGCCAAATTTCTAAATTACAAGGATGCAATTTACAAAAGGGGTAATGATGTAATAGTTGAGGTATTTATAGAATAATACTTTTTCTTTTCAGTTAATATTTTTAAATAATATATTAATATTACATTAAATGGGGTGATGTTTCTGATATCATACTCAACTCTCAATAATGGGTTTCTCTAAAATCTTACATTGCACATAACATTGATTTATAATGAAAAAGAATACAATAATATTATTATTATTTCAAGTGGTAGTTAATGCCTAGACGTTGGAATGAAGGTAATGAAAAGTATCAAATGAATTTCTAAATATGGTTTACACATTTTTCAATAATGATTAATTTGTTACCAAATGTGTTAAAAATGGAAATAAAAACTAATTGAATACTAATGTTATGTTTTTAGGAAAACCTTTTATAAAAGACAATAATTGTGTTTATAAAATCATATCACCCATTATGGATTTTTATTTAATGAGAAAATATGTTATATATTAAATTTAATGTTTTATACGTTTTCTAGATATTATATAAGAAAAAATTCAATTATTTCAGACAAATGATGTATTTTTTCAAAAAATACTATTTTTCCATAGTTTGTTGGAGAACCCATTTTAAATTTAGTATTTCACACCTTTATATGTTCTATTTGAAAAAATAAACTTCTTATTTAGAATAGGGACATAAAAAATTACTTTGTATGATTTTTTTTATATTTTTCTGATAACAATCGTGTTTTAACGAATAGAAAAAATATGGTAAATTTTAATTGAAAACATCTTTTTCTATAAAAATAATTTATATGGTTAAATAATGTCATTTAATTATTTTAAAAAATAAATGGAATATGTTTTTATCATTTAATCCAATTTTGGTCATTAGAAACAATTTCACATTTTAATTGGACATAAAAACATGTCAATCTTTTAGTAGTTTTTACGTCTTAAAAACATGCTTTTTGGTTTTGACAATGGGAATTAATTTTAAAATAATTTCTGTAAATTATGTGTTTTGAATTTGAAAAAGTGGAGTCCATATTTGAAATCATGTGTTCCAAATCATGTAAATAGGTATCTATTATTTTTTGACACTGTGAATAGTAAATTAAGTAATTATTTTTATTTACCTTTGTTAAATGGTAAATCTAGTAAATATGGGAAACAAATAATATTAAAAGAAATAAAACTACCCTAAAACGTGTACTAATCCTATTGGATGAAATATTTCTGAAAATGGGCATCTTTGGGTCAATTTTGGGACCCCATGGATCCACTTGGATGTGATAATCACATGTTTTAATAATTAATTTAATGTGAAGGGAAATATAACATAAACATGTATATTTTACTAATTTTTGACCTAAATATGTATAAAACCTATTATTTTAGAGTTTTTCAACCCTTGAAAATATTAACATTGAAATAAATGACTTTGCTACCATTTGAAACCGTAAAAAAATTTATAATAATATAATATTTCAAGACATTTCTAAAGTGCCCCCATCCCTCTAATGAAAGGACACCACCTCTACCCACTTACTCACACCAATCAAGAAACTTGTATTATCCAAATTATGCTCAAATAATCTACCAACATCCCTATATTCTTCTTATAATTCTTACCTTGGTTAGAATGCAATTCAAGAAATCATTTTGGCTATAATCAAAAGAAGTTACCCGATTTAGAGGTAATGTCTTCTCTCAAGTTCCTCGTCTTTATTTTTCTTTTTCACTCCCTATGTGCATATTATTAATTGATTACATAAAAAAATAGTATCATAAATATACTAGGATTTCTTTATGAGAAGTATTCTTACTACACTTACACACACCTCCAACTAATGGATACGAACATATTGTTTCTATTTTTGATGAACTACTGCCTCACGAACCGATGATTATTCAATTTTCTCCTACCACCTCTCACGGTGTCCATTATGATTAAAATTTGTTTATATATGATATATATAATATTTATATTGTTTATATTATTTTTTAATTTTTACTTACAACAAACTTTTATTCTTTGCATACTGTGTAAATATGATAATTTTATTTGAAGAAGTGCGGACTACCACCCCCTCAAAGTGATATGACTCTTTCATTCCATAAATGGAATGTATAAATGTTGTAATTAATTAAACTATGTAACATATATTACATAGATATTTTAATGGAATAATAATATACCTTTGTATAATTTAGTTTCCACTCCATTAATATGACAATGAAATGAATGTAGCGTTCATGCATACGTAAGACCAACCGTCTTCAGGAAAGGTGCATTACTTTTATTATCTCAAAATGTCATGAAATATTACAAATACATACATAGTGGATATATATTTTATTTAAATCATTAATATAAATCTTTAGATGATAGACTTATGACCTCATGGAAAATTTTAATCAAAATAGTTTCATTTTTGACTCCTGTACCAAACATTGACAAAATGTCTGATATGAACTCAGATAATTAACTAATTTTGGTAACATGGTGAAATGTGATATTAAATGAATAATAAAATTTTAAAAGGTTCGAAACAAATTATAAATTAACCTATTTTTATTATTTATAAAATTTAATAAAGAATGAGACTAGTTGGATCAAGGTAAGCGATTTCGTCTAAATCTCCTTTCATTGAGGCATTTCTTGATAATATCCAACTATATTATTTTATTAGGTGTATATACAATCACTATAAAATTTCATCTCCATATTTTATCTATACTTTGGTTATTTACGAATTCATGGAGAGTAAGATTAAAATTTTCAAAGTAGTGAGTGACACCTTGAATGTTTAATGATTTAATTATCAAATCTTTGTCTTCATGATATTAAGTTACATATTTATTTATATATATATAAGAGGATTATAAAGGGAATTATATGTCTTCCTATAATTTCAGCCAATGTTTTAAAAATGAATCTTTTTATACAAATCATTTTACTCTCTTTACAAAACTACAAAAGGAATGTTATTAGTTTTAATATATATGAAAATAACGACTTCTCGGCCACCGTAACCGTTATTTGATATTTAGTTTCCTCTACATTAATTAATGTATTTTAAGTAAATCCCTTATTATTTTATTTGGTTGTCTTTGTATTGAAATTGGGTTCTTAAATGAAAATGGTATTTTTATATGGAAATTTTATTCATATGGGATTAGATGAGTTTTTCAAAAGGGTATGTGATGAATGTGTTTCTTAAAATGGTACATGGGCATTATATGAAACGGCTGAGCCTGATACAGCTTATACGAAGGGTTGATCCACATTATAGCTCACTAGTGAGCTTGACACAGCATATACGAAGCGTTGATCCCCATTATAACTCATAGGTGAGCCTGTTATAGCTTATATGAAGGGATGGGCCCCATTATAGCTCACATGTGATCCTGATATATAGTATACAAATGTTGATCCCCATTAAAGATCTTAAATTTGGAATTTGACCATATGGTTATTCCAATTAGATGTGATTTGAAAGGATTTTATGTATATGATTCTCTAAGTCACGAAAGTGAGTATTAATTTTTTGCTATTAGTATAATATTTTTATTTGATCAAAAATTATGAGTGTTATTAAAGTGGAAATGTTTCCATTGGTTTAAAATATTCATGGACTAAGGGTTTTATTCTTTATTTTATATACCTTACTATATTTTTATTCTCATACCATGTTTTTGAAATGTATTTTTATAGGTTATAAGGGTAAGAGAAATGAATAATTCAAGAATATTTTTATCAGGAAAAGAATTCTTATTATTTATAAGGGGTTTTATCATTTAGGAAAAATGATATAGTGGAAGTGTCTACTTTGTAATATTTGAGATGTAATGTAATAGTTATGGCATAATCCTCTAAAACTCTAAACCTGAAAAGATCCACAATGTGAAATAATGTAAATTCTTGATCAAAACTTAGGATTATGTAAGGTTTAAGCTCGGGGACTTATAGTAATGGTCAATTCGAAATAGGGTGTGGTTGATATAAGTATTTTAATTTTTTTTAATTTATTTGGACAAATAAAATCCAAATCCTTTGTGTGGTTGGTCCTAAATGTCTAGTCGATTTGTGATATTACATGTTGTTGATTCATGAGATTGCACACACAAAAATCTTGAGTTAGACTATAATAGATTGAGATTTTTTGAACATTTTTACGATTAAATTAAACGTATTTTATGGTTTTCATTTCATGTTACACCAATTTAATATATCGCTACAACCATCACTGACTTAGCTTGTGTTACATATAAAACTAAGTTTCTATGAAAAAAAAATTCTTACTGTAATTATTATAGTCTGGAAGAGTATAATCATGCCATTAGAATGGCATGTATGAACAAGATTAGAGGAATTACAAAAATATGGTTTATAAATGTATATATAATTAATTTTTTCGTGACCATTTAATTATAAACGATATTAAATCCCTTTTTAAAATAAACAGATATATTTTTCTAAAAAACTATTTAATATGTACAAGTTTTTTTTAGACCAATAAATAATAAATAAAAAAATTTATGATAGGAATAAAATTTATATTAAATAAAATGTTTAACATACATACTATATTTTTTTAGAAATGATAGAAAAATAAATCCAATTTTATACTTAAAAACAATATTATCCTAAAATATATGTATATCCTTTTAATTGATAAATTATTATAAAACTATATTTTGGAACTTTTATAAATTATATTTGAAAAATAATAATTTTTGAAATTTTATTGTTAGAATTATCATAGGGTTAATTTTTTTATTTTTATGATAAATTTCATTTTTTTGATAAATAATTAAAAATATTGTATTCTAATTAAAAGCCTAATTTTCCTATGATTTTTTATATTGTTAAATTATATCTTTAAATTATATTCAAATAATAAATAATTCAATGATACATAAATCTATACATTTTGGGTCATTGAAATCAATTTCATATTGAAATTAGATATAAAAAATCAACCTTTTCAATATTATTTAACATTACAAACCAATTGGTTCGTTCCATCTATGAAATTAATTTTAAATTATTTTCTACATATTATATGAAATTAATTTTGAAAATATGGTCCATATTTGCAATCATAAATTTAAAATTTATCAATAGGTCCATTTTATTTTTTGTATAATATGAATAGTAATAATGGTAAATTTGTGTTACCACGGTTAATGGTTAATTGAGTAATTAAGGATTAAAATAATATTATAAATATTATAACAATAACCTAAAAATTAGGAAAATTTTATTGTAGGACTTTAATTTTACCTTTAAAAAATAAGGTGTAAAATTTAATTATTTTATAGATTTTAGTCGATGAAAATCACTTATATAGTATTTAAATCAAAGAAAGTAAAAAAGTGTCACTTTTATTATCATAAATACATCTTATGTCCTCACATATGGTAAAAATTAAGCTATGAACAAATATGAAGGTTTATATTGAGATTAATATGTTTATTTTTATGATATTAATTTCAATTTAATTTTTATATGTGAAATAATTACATTTAATTCTTCTAGAACACTGATTTAGTGCTTCGGCAAGCAGATGAAAAGTAAATAAAAACAATTTAATTAAATGAATAAGAACCATTAAAAGACTAAAAAATTGAATAAATATAATTTTTGGGTATATATTGTCCATAATCATCTAATGTTATAATTAATGACCATTTAGATCCACATTAATATGATTATTAGTGTTATAGTATTTAATTTAATGAAATGTTAATCACGTCACCCTCATATTTTGAATAAGTATAACATTATTAATATTGGGATAAATATAACATATTCATTATTATAAATATTATTTGGAAATAAAATATATTAATCTAAAATATGGTAATTTATTTATAGTTTTTATAAATTAAATATCTACCAAAAATAATTACACAAAGATTATGATGTAATTATTCAACTATTTGAAAAATTCAAATATATGTAATTATAAATATTAAAATAAATATCATTTCAATTAATTATTGTTTAACATGAATTTTCTTGTTGAATTTAAAATTTTAGGGGCATATTAATTTTTTTTCGAATTTATCTTGCTATTTTGTTTTTCATAAAGTCAATGTAATGAATAGTGTCAAAAATGAAACTAATGATATTTTATGTTCATAATATTTTATAAAATTATTTCAGAATAATTAAAATGTTTTAAAAGTATAAGGTGATTATGATAAGTTCTAAAATTTTATAAATTGAATATTTAATGGATAATTTACACCATATAAGTAAAAAATTTCAATTTTTTTAAAGTTGAAAATTTTGTTACTGTAATTAAAATTAAAATGGGCTAACTAAGGGTAAATCAAAATGATGAGGTTTAAAATAACAACAAAAATTGTCTAAAATATATATTTTTTATGATACTTAAACACTATATTATCTTATTTTCATATAAATTCTCTTTGGAGGTAGTTTTATTGAGATAGAATTTCTAATAATTTAAACTTTTGAGAATTTACAATAAGTGTCTCCAACATCAACTATAAAAGGGTACTTACTCCCTCACTTCATTTCATCTACATGAGACTTATAGTTCTACCATAATCTAACATATTCTCTTATCCACATCTATATAAAAATTTTAGAGGTGATGGTATTCTCAAAAGACCAAACCTAGATCCATTTAGAAATATCTGATGAATGTGTTTTGAAGAAGTGGTAATTCATCTAACCAATAACTTTTTTTTTCTACTCAACCTTACATCCTATAAATATTTTATGATTATTATAAAATAATAAATTAATAATAATAAATATTCTAAAATATTATTATGATTATTAAAACACCATCACACACCCACTTTCCGATTAAATAATAGGTGAAATTATCACCCGCGCGTACATATGACTTACCATCATCACGTATCGATAAAAATAATTTTTTATTTCCATATTTTATAGATGGGTATTATAATGGGTTTAATGAATATATATATATATATATTATAACAATTATTTTATAAAATATGAATTATTATTTACCTTTCTCCAAATCAATCAATTGAAAAATGAAAACAGAGTTCATGCGTACGTACGACCAACCGTCTCCCTGAACATTGTAATTAATTTTCTATTTATTATTTATTTAAATGAATATATAAATTTATTTAATTATTATATATTATTTTTATAAAGTTATTTACATTATAAAAATTATGGGAACAAAGATAAATGTATAAGGGGAAAGACTGCCGAACCAAAACGAGCTTGGAAAACAATGCATTTTTTTACCAAGAGTAGTGGTTTTAATAATAATAAATTAATAAAAGGATTATAAGATGTTATAAGTGACTCATATATGGTATTAAATATATATATTTATGGAATAAATTTATAATAAGACCATATTTATTATACAACAGGTTTCAATGTGTACATGGAAAGTTGAGACTTAAGGTAAAGGAATTTAGTCTCACTTTTATTTTCTGTGAGATACAAGACATGTTGCAACATATTTATTATATGTTATTTATATAATTCCCATGAATATATTTTATTATTATTATCCAGAATATTATGGTATTTAAATATCTATATAATTTTCATTCATTCACGGGGAATACGATTCGACTTACTAAATAGTGTTAAGGGGATTTTAAGTCTCACTTTTATTTCTACAAGACTTATTTAATTTTAAACACTAGTTTATTTTGTGGGGTGAATATAATAACCATGAATGTTTTATTTGATATTTATAATTAAATTTATTTTTATTAACATATCCATTTTATGATTTATCTTAAAAGGGTTTTATGGTTTAAAAATAACTAAATATGTAAGGTAAACTTTTTCAATTTTCCTTCTTTAAGACACATGTTATGATACAGACCTATATTATTTTAGGAGGTGTATATACTTTCATTTGACATGTTTTATCATGAATATACTTATTTTCATGATATTATAAGTTTCATGTAATGTAATTTTCTCTTTGGTCATAAATCTATGTTCCTTCAAAATAATGATTTCTAAAATTGTTTTTAAAGAGCTTTAAATGTTCATTTATGAATTTTCAAGGAAAGAGATTTAAATTTTTTTTAAAATAGTTATCAAATATTAATATGTAATATTTAAATTTAATTTACTGTGAAAAGGGTTTACTAATTGTTTTATTATTTTAAAATTGTTTTTTATTAAATATATGTCATTTTCCCTAAAAATTACTTCAAGTGATCTATCAAAAAAATCAAATAAGAAAAAGTTATTTTATTTTAGTATTGTTCAACGATATTATACTTATTATTTTTTTTGTTCATTGTTTATTTATGAAACCCATTTATTTTCCATGGGTTATGATATTATGAAATTTTTATGAAACCTATTTTTTTATAGGTTATGATTTATTGAATGATTTATGTTCTTGGGAACACATATATATGGTTTTTATTATGTGATACGTGGGACCTATATCTTTCTCCAATGCATTGGGTAAAAATTTATATATCATGAGATAATTATGAGAAACAAGTTGATGGGATTGATCCACTATGGATACAAGGGGAAACCTAATCTACTATATGAAAAGGACTGCAACTGGGGATAGTGGTATGTCCAGCCCAGTAGGTGAATCCTTCTTTAAGTGCTCTATTATATGCTTTTTCAATGATCCTTGACTTATAGGGAATGATATTACATGTTTATGTGACTGGAAAAAATTCAATGCATTATTCCTAGGTTATGATTTGAAGGATTATGATCTTTATTTCCTTAAGATTCTTGTCTTATTAAATGTCATTATTTATGTCATTACTCTTCTATATGTAGGGTAGGATATTCTAATGTAATTAAAATGTTCTCAAACTCTTATGTTCATTATTATGCATATGTGTCTCCCTTGTATACCCTTACAGAGCATCTAAGCTCACCTTTTTGTTAATTTTTGTCATAGGTTATGAGGAAATATATTAAATTAATTTTATCTATAAGGATTTCAAATGGATGATGTCGATGACCTATTTTGAAATACGAAATAATCGGTATGGTGGGAGAAAATGTTGATCTTTATAGAGGAGTTGTTTATGAACCCTAATTGTTTTGATTTTTTTTGATTCACTGTAAATATATAACTAAATGGTTCTTGGGTATGTATGTGATCCAATAATTTCTCTTTATGTAGTAAATTTTTTATGGAAAAAATTGGGTCCCATTTGTAATATTTTTGCCTTTAGAATTTGATCGAGAAGTGCGGATTCTAGGCAATTACATTCGGTATCAATGTAGGGTTTATATAAATTTGGAGATTAGGATTTTTTCCATAAAATTTATCTTATATGTTATAGATACCATCATGGGTATATAATACCATATGTTTAGAGTATTAGAAACCCTTATTGAGGTTTTATGTTATGAAATTTGAAGGCCACTAATGATTTTTTTGAATACATTTATTATGGAGGTAATTATGGGTAATTACATATTGAGATTCAAGATGAAAGGAATGAGATAACCTTTGATGTTAGAACATTACGTTAATGAAAAAATGTTTAAGGTTTTTTTTATGATGTCTATCATGATTATTGAATTTTATAAGGATTTTATTTATATAGTTTTCTAAAAAAGAAAACCCATAAGATGGATAAAAACACATAATATTGGTGACAACCCATCACATTCAGAAATGCCATGGGGATTGAACCCACAACTAAAGGGTGATAAGGGTTCATCGCCTACCACCTTCCAACCTAAAGTCCTAGTCATCTCTACATTTTATTTTTAGTTAAATGATCTGATGGATAAAGTTATGTTCATTTTGGTAACATAATTTTTTTCATATAGAAAACCATGGGATTAGAAATTGATTTTGTTTTAAGTGATTAATGTTATTTCGGTTGATGTTCACTATTTTGTAAACCCCATCTGATTAAGGTAAAAAGGAAACTATGGGATTTTATTTGATGAATAAATTTTGAATTATATTTTGGAACCATATATGATTTTATTTTGTCTTTATGGTGATTCATGTATTTTTTTTAAAAAGGTTAACATACCATGAAGATTATTAATAAAATTACTTTTTAGTATGAGAAATTAATGGTTATAGATGCTATTTGGAAATAAATGATAATATTTAACTTGGAAGACTATGTGATCAAATCCTTCTGATTTTTAGGTTGAAATTTTTGTTTAGAATATTTTTGAGGAATTTTATTGTAAGTTTTTTTTTGAAATATCAATGTTAAACTTTGGGTATTTCTCACGTAATGGATTATTGTTTTTTGATAATTTTCATTTCTTATAGTAATTATCTGTTTTTGATAAATTCCAAAATATAGGAAGAATATATTGGCAAATTATTTTTATTTTTTGACAGGTAGATTAAGATTTTGAGGCTTTTGGAATGAAACAATCATCTTGAATAATCATCATTGGAGAAAAAAACGGGTTTATGGTTGGAATTTATTAAAGGATAAAAAATAATTTTCAAGTAGGTGTATTTCTTTATTTTCGAAATCAAAGTAGTAAAATAATTCCTCACGTATAAGAAAGTGATATTGGAATAAAAAAATTTCCCTTTAAATAATTATTCTTTTAACTGGTAAAAAATTTACGGTTTTGTGATGGTTAAATTTATAAGGACAATTTATTATATCACTTTCCATTAGAACATGATAGTTAGTTTTCTCTTTCATGTTTTGATTTTAAATATTTTCTAATGTTATTTTATTCTAAAGCCTAATTTGGTGGTGACCTTCAGATTTCCCTTTCCCTCTTATTAAGAGGATTTTTTATTAACCCTACTTACGATATAGGTATCACATAAAGTATTTTTCATGCATCAACATTTTATTTTTGAAGTAAAATTTCAAATTTCAATGATGTGATTTAATTTTTAGATTATTTATATTATCTAAATCGTATTTTATAGATTCAGGATACCACCAAATATCTCTCAAATTAATGATGTGATCTATGTATCACATTTGAGGAAGTACATACACTATGGGAAAAATAGGATTTTGTGATGGGCTATTTGCGATGGGGGGTTTGACCCGTCGCAAATAACTTGTTATTTGCCAATGGATTTGAGGTCCCATCGCAAAATGTAATGTGTGGTTTGGCGTGAGATACACACCAAAGCACGAGAAGGTTATTTGTGACCGGGGAATCCCCTCGTGGAAAATACTGTGTCGGTCAGAGGGTATTTGCGATGGGACCCATCACAAATACCAGTAGCGTTAAATGAGTTTTTGCAACGGGATGTTTTCCCATTACAAAAAGTGTGTCGACATGTCACTTTTTGCGACAGGCCCCATCGCAAATACCCTTTTAACCGCCAGCAGCAATTAATACGGGAAAAGGTATTTGCGACGGGACTCATCACAAATAGTCTCGTCGCCACTAATCTAACATATATATACCCCCTCCATTTTTCTTTCTCTTACCCTCAATTCTTATTTCATCTCCCTATAAACTCTATTTTTTGAGTGAAACTTTCATTGACTTAGTTTTTTTTACGGAGAAGTTGTGAAGTGGTTTACGTAAATAGCAGATCAAGTTTAATGGTATTTAAATTTTATTTAATTTAGTATTTATTTCATTTTGTTTATGTTGATTTTAATTATTGTTGATTAGTTATAATTAAATTATATTTAAATTTTTTTTATCAGTATTTATTTGTACTAACAAATTGAAATTATTAGTATTAATTCTTAATAATTAGTAATAATTAATAATTTGTAATGTTATGTTTAATTAGTAATAATTACGAGTATTTAGTAATAAATAGGATTCATTAGTAATAAATATGAATAATTAGTAATAAATAGGAACAATTAGCAATAAATAGGAATATTTAGAAATAAATAGGAATAATTCGTAATAAATAAAAATAATTAGTAATAAATAGGAATAATTAGTAGTAAATAGGAGTAATTAGTAATAAATTGGAATAATTAGTAAAAATAGGAATAATTAGTAATAAATAAGAATAATTAGAAATAGATAGGAATAATTAGTAATAATTAGGAATAAATAGAAATAATTAGAAATAATTTGGAAGAATTATGAGTAATTAGTAATAATTAGTAACAATTTATTAATAATTTAGAATAATTAGGAATAATTTGTAATAATTAGGAAAAATAAGAAATAATTAAAAGTAATTTATAATAATTTGAAATAATTTTTTAATAATTTGTAATAATTTGTAGTAATTGGTAATAATTTGTGATAATTTGTAATAATTCGTAATAATTTGTAATAATTTGTAATAATTTGTAATAATTTGTAACAATTTGTAATAAATAGTAATAATTTGTAATAAATACTAATAAATAATAATAAATACTAATAAATAGTAATAAGTAGTAATAATTTTTAATAAATTGTAATAAATAGTACTAAATAGTAATTAATAGTAATTAATAGTAATTAATAGTAATTGATAGTAATTAATAAGAATTAATATTAATAAATAATAATAAATAGTAATAAATAAAAATAAATAGTAAAAATTAGTAAAAATTCGTAAAAATTCGTAAAAACTAGTAATAAATAGTAATAAATACTAATAAATAGTAATAAATAGTAATAATTATTAATAATTTGTAATAATTAGTAATAATTAGTAATAATTAGTAATAATTAGTAATAATCTGTAACAATTAGTAACAAATAATAATAATTACTAATAATTATTAATAATTAGTAATAATTAGTAATAATAAGTAATAAAAAGTAATCATAAGTAATTATTAGTAATAATTATTAATAATATGTAATAAATAGTAATAAATAGAAGTAAATAGTAATAAATAGTAATAAATAGAAACAAATAGAAATAAATAGAAATAAATAGAAATAAATAGCAATAAATAGCATTAATTAGCAATAATTAGCAATAATTACCAATAATTAGCAATAAATAGCAATAAATAGCAATAAATAGAAATAATTACGAATATATAGAAATAATTAGCTATAATTCTGAATAATTAGAAATAATTACGAATAATTAGCAATAATTACGAATAATTAGAAATAACTACGAATAATTAGCAATAATTATGAATAATTACGAATAATTACGAATAATTACGAATAATTACGAATAATTACGAATAATTACGAATAATTATGAATAAATACGAATAATTATGAATAATTATGAATAATTATAAATAACTACGAAGAAATTGTAACAATTAGTAACAATTAGTAATGAATTGTAACAATTAGTAAAAAATTGTAACAATTAGAAATATATTGTAATAATTAGTAATAAAATGTAACAATTAGTAATAAATTTTAACAACTAATAATAAAATCAATTGTAAAAAATTGGCATAACTTTTAATTACTTGGCACAAATTCCAATGGATTGATGAAACTCCTTTTGATCGATGACTCTTCTCCATTCAAATTACACCGACTCAAAACATTATGAAAAGTAAACTTATATGTATTCATATCCAATCTCACATACATGAGTTTGAATATGAATTTGTAGGACCACATTTTTCATAATGTGTTCAGGAAGTGACAGTTCTAAGAAGATGATTCATCAAACAAAAGGGATCTCTTTTGTCCGATAGCTCCTTTACTTGCAACTTTCTCACACAGAAATCACAACGAAGAATCTTCTTGGAGGTATACATTTTCATTCTCATATGCACGAGAATGAATATGTGTACCTCTGAGCAGATTCTTCGTTGTGATTTCAGTGTGAGAAAGTTTCAAGTAAACGAGCCGTCAGACAAAAGAGTAGCTGTCAATCCACTGGAAATTATGTCGCCCGTAAGTAATGATAATTATTAAGATGTAGTTATAATTATTTATCTTTTTTTCATATAGTTTTTTTATTATTTCAAATTATTCAAAACAGTAATGAATTTATATTTTGTAGAGAAATATGGAATAAGGAAGTCAACAGCAGTGATTTTTAGATGATCACGCTTGGATAAATCAGTGTAGAAATCCAAATAGTTCTAGATTAAATACTGAACATATTGAGGGTGTTGAAGCTTTCTAATCATTTTCATCATCAAAAACAGAATATGTTTTGGAAGTAATAATAAAATTTCCTTGTAAAAAACGTGCTCTGAGAATATTTGACCCATTTGACAAGGTTGTGGGACATCTCTTGCAGTTTGGTTTTCATCCAGATTATGTTTTTTGGTATCAACACTGTGAACGCATTTCTAGAGAAGATACTAATAACTTGATTCTGGATCCATCGCAGTTTCAAAATTTAGTGCATGACGTTTCAGGTCCATATGTTGAACAAAATGAAACTCAAGATGATATTGATTTAACTCTTAAGTTGGCACCATCCGAATTTTATGTGTTGTTGAGGTCTGCTGATGATTAATTATATACTTCTTGCAAGATACGAAAATTAGAAGTTGTTTCAAAATTTATGGCTATTAAATCATATAATGCAATGTCAAAAGACTATTTTGATCACATATTTTCTTTGGTTAAAACACTGTTACCTGAAGGAAAAATGTTGCCTATAAATTACTATGAGAAAAAGAGGTTGTTTTGTAATCTGGGCCTTAGTTATCGTAAGATTTATTCATGTCTATATGATTGCATCTTATATTCTAGTGAAAATGTTTCATTGGATAGTTGACCCGCATGTGGACAATTGAGGTATAAAGAAGCTCAAACAGGGACGTATGGATCGATTCCAGTAAAATAGTTGAGATATTTCCCGCATACACCAAGGTTGCAGCGTTTATTTATGTCTCAGAACACAGTGCCAATGATGTCATGGCACAAAACAAAGATTTCAACTGATAAAAGTATGAATCATACATCTGATGGTGATTCATGGTAACATTTTGACGGTATGCATATGTCTTTTTCTTTAAAATCCCGACACATATGATTGGGCCTTTCTACTGATGGTTTATATCCATTTGGTTCTTATGGTTTTCAATATTCATGTTTCTCTATCTTTATAACTCTGTAAAATTTACCTCCATGGATGTTGATAAAGGATCCCTATATCTTTTTGACCTTATTAATCTTAGGAAATCTGAAAAAGAATATTGAGGTTTATTTAAAACCATTGATTGATGAGTTAAATGCATTGTGGAGTGTTGGTGTTAGTACATAAGATATTGCTGCGAAACAAAATTTCATATTAAAAGCTGCATTGATGTGGACGATTAGTGACTTCATTGAATATATCATGTTATCTGGCTAGAGTACACATGGTCTGAAATCATGTCCTTACTGTATGAAAGACAACAAAGCCTTTATTCTCGTTAGTGGAAAAATCCTTTCTATTTTGACTTTCATTGCATATTTATTCCAACTGATCATCCTTTTCAGAAGAACTAATATCATTTCAGAAAATGTACAATTGAATGGGATGAACCTCAAAAAATGATCTCTAGTATATATTAAAAATCAGTTGTATTTTCATTACCCCCCATTACATTTGGGCCAACAGTAAACCAATAGAAAATTCATGGATTTGAGAAATATCATAATTGGATAAAATAATGATTTTTTTTGGATCCTCTATATTGGTCTGATTTTTTGGTCCGCCACATGTTGGATGTCTTGCATATTGAAAAGAACTATTTTTATAATTTATTTCATACAGTTTTGGATACACTAGGTAAGACCAAAGATTCTATAAAGGCATGATTATATCTTGCCCAAATTTACAGGCATCCAGAACTTGAACTATTTGAAAATGTCATATCATAGATGTTAATAAAGCCAAAGGCATATTATATACTATCCAAAGAGATTCACATATTATTTTTTCAGTGGATTTTAGATTTGAGACATCTAGATGGATATGATTCCAATTTGGGTAGATATGTTAAGAATGGTTATATTATAGGATTAAAAAGTCATGATTGTCATGTTATAATAGAAAGACTTATGCCGATTGGATTCAGAGGTTTGTTGAATTATATGATTTGGGATTTGATAACAGACATAGAATATTTTTTTGAGAGATTTGTGCAGCGACAACAGAATACGATGCGCTAAGAAAACTAGAAGAATATGTTGATGTAATTATATGTAAACTAGAATAAATCATTCACCTTGGTTTATTTGACTCAATGGAACATCTGATTTTACATTTTCCACATGAAGATAAATATGGAGGTCCACTAGAGTTTTGATGGTTGTACCCATTTGAGAGATGTTTTCATAAATTGATGAAAAAGCTATGTAACAAAGTTTCAGTTGAATTGTTGAAGCATATTTTCAAGAGAAAATTTATTTTTTATGCTCTCATTATTTTGAATCAGAATACCCTCAAAACACAATTGAATGGGATAAAATGAGGTTAATGTTAATGAAGAAATGGAAAATCAATTATATGTTTTTAATCAGCCAAATCTTGGCTTCAGTGGAGTTCGTGAACGATGTCTTTAAGATGATGAACATCACAGAGCTCATACATATGTTCTTCTCAACTATGAAGAAATGAAATCATTTTCCCTGTGAGTGCTTATATAACTTATTCTATAATTTATGTTACATTATGTAATCTTATTTTATTTTTAGGTTATATGATAATCATATTAAGAAACAACTTCCCCAAATTACAGGAGTTTCTCTAGAAGAACGTAGACAAAAAGAATTCTCAATGGTTTCAAAAACTAGTTACATAAATTATTGATGGTTTAATATCAATTCTGTTTATTATTTATTATATTTATAATTGTTTTACAAATTTTCATGTGTCTCAACATGCTCATAAAATTGATAAGAGACTTTGTATATTGAGTAACCCACCATCCATAATGGTTCAATCTTAGAATGCATATGTGGTGAATGGTTTTCGATTTCATACATGTGCATACGGGGAATAAAAAAACATTGAAAATTGGAGTTTTCATGAGAGGATCGCATCACAAAGAAGCTGAAGTTAACTTTTATGGCATTTTGGATGAAATTAATGAGATGTTATATCTTGGACAGAATTATATAAAGTTGTTTAAATGTCAGTGGTTGGATACTAAAAGAGTCGTGCATGTTCATATGACTCGAGGAATCATCAATATTAAACATAAAAGTCTTATTACAATAAATGATCTATTTTTACTAGATGAACAAGAACATCAAATTTATTACACAATTTGTTGTGCTACTTCAAGAGACTTGAGTGATTGGTGGAGCATAATAAAAATTAAATTTTGGGAAAACCAGTTTACTCAAAATGAATGTGGTTTTGGTGAAGTGGAAGGAATTGAAATTTTTCAAGAGACAACTAAAAATACATCTTTTTCACAAAGAAATGTTAATATTGATGATGACAACCCACAATTAATGATCTATGATGACAAAGATGTTAATGATATAAAAAATGAATTTGAAATGCCAAGAGATGACAAAAATGAAACTCGTATGGATATTGATGATGCTGAGGAGGAAGATGAAGATATTGACATTGACAGGTATGGAGATGAGGATGAAGATGGAAATTGACATAGATAAATACTGGTAATAATCATGACTAATATATATCCATATATAATAGTTGTTTTCAACTATCTTTTAACAACAATCATTTTTGTGTTTCAGATGGATCCTGATCTATTTCGCGAGTTGCAGGAGACTGAGCTACCTTTGGATGATTGGGATTTTGGATCTTCTAACCCTCAGCCTCTTGACGGTTCAGGTGGTATGTGTAGGGGGTGCAGTCTTACGCAACTAATGATTCCTAACCCTCTCCCCGAGCGGCATCCATGTCTTGGCTTTGATCCATGCACATCGAGGTATGGTAACCTATATATTTTAGTTAGGTTACATTAATTTATTTGTATATATACTAATTTTTTGACTATTTATTAATTTTTCACAGTTTTGTGCATGTATCTGTTGGATAGGAGAGCTCTATCTTGCACAATTATTTTTCTTAGCCATGGATCACATAGGAACAGATTCTCATTGATGTGCGGCTCAACATGTTCAATTATTGGCTAGTACATAAATAAATAATATTTATTTTGAAATTTATTTTATTAATAACTTGAGATTACAAAATATTTGTAGGGTTTATGGTATCCCATCAATGATATCATGTGTGACACTATCAATGAGGCATGACAGGTGTCTATATGTGACCATTTCTATCATGTTTTTCACAATTTGAGAAGAACGACTATTAAGAAAGCAGTAGTGATAGAATTTTATGGGTCGTGTAATGCCCACTGACCAGAGTACATTTCGTCTCACATTTGGGATGGATTATGTTTATAGTAGTTGGGTGGTGGATTTCAGAGTAGATCTCCAGTCGGTCTGCAGAACCGGGGGAGATAGGAGGTGACGCATCGAGCTGGTAGTCATGCATTTAGTATGCATTGAGAGCATCCGGTAATTATCTTTTTTAAATATTTTATATAACATTAAATATAAACAGTTTATTTTATATTTCTGTAGGCATTCAAGCATCCTAATATTATAGAGTACGAAGATTATCAGAGGATGTACAGTGATCCAACCACTGGAGAGATTATAGGTGATCTCCAGTGTTAGATTGTGGTTCATATTATTTCTTTTAGTTTGAGAATTAACTACATATAGTATTTTGATAATTTTAATTTCAAATTGGAATTGAAGGATTCATACAGGGCTGTGACCTCTCGGACACAAGATGTGAGTCAGGGTGAGATGACTGATCAGACCACTGCCCACCATTTCGATGAGGCGTCACGGATGAAGGAGACTCAGTATGGCTTCGAGAAGGGCTGAGTAGTTGGTATCAACTCTCATTTTACTCCTGATACTTATTATTGTACTACTGCGATGTCGGTGTCAAACTCGAGAGGTGATCATGGAGAGGCATCATCTTCCGCCTCACCGTATTAGAAGCAATTTAGAACTCAGATTGAGCTTATAGAGGGTTTGCAGAAGCAGCAAGAAGAGATGTGTCGGCAGCAGCAGCAGTAGCACGAGGTGGAGAAGAATCGATGGTTGCAGCAGTAGCTGCTGCTGCATCACGAGCAGATGGAGTACATGTGTCGTCTGACTCATTGTTTAGGAATGCAGTTTCCTCCAACATCTCCTATAACTCCTCCACCTCGTCCAAAAGATGACCACCCCAGTGATTTTTTTATGTTTAAAAAGCTTGAATATATGATTTTTTTTAATATGAACTATTTACAGGTTTTTTCTTTTATATTGGTGTAAATATTGTATAATTAATTTTTTTTTTAATTTTAATATTTTATTATTTATTATTAGTATTATGTTTTTAATATTTATTTATTTTATTAATAATAATAATAATAATAATAATAATATTTTATGATTTTTTTATATTTTTTTGTAAATATTGATAATTTGAATAATTTTTTTATATTTATTTATTATTTAAGTAATATTACTATTAATTTATCATTAATAATAATTTTAATAAAAACATTTTTTTAGTATTATATTTTTTAATGTTTGTTAATTTTACTAATAATAATAATTATAATAATTGATGATTTTTTTATATTTTATTTAAAATATTAAAAAATTTAATTTTTAATTTATTTATTTTAATAATATTAATATAATTTTTTCATTAATCATAATTTTATTAAATATCTTTTTACTATTATTTTTAGTATTTGTGATGGGGCCTTTTCCGACGGGCTCTCGTCGTAAATAATTTAAAGATAATTTAAAAAAATATATTTGAGATGGGACGACGGGTCTGTCGCAAAAGGTTGTATATATAACGTATATAATCTAAAACATATTTGCGACGAGGCACCTCTCCATCGCAAATAGTATTTACGATGGGCCTGTCGTAAAAGGTTTATTTATATATAATGTATATAATCGAAGACATATTTGTGACAGGCCCGTCACAAAAAATAGTATTTGGGATGTCGTTTTCTGCAACGGGCTATTTGCGATGGGACCCCGTTGCTAAAGGCTATTTGCGACGGAATCCTGTCAAAAATATCTCGTCACAAACACCTCTATTTTCAGTAGTGATACATGATCCTTCACATGTACCAAACTCAGAGGTCTTACCATTTGTGTAAGATTATTCATATTAAGAGAAATAGGTATTAATTATTGATCACCAATATGAATTTATATAACACATGAAAATTCACTTGGTTAATTTTTTGTAGAGAAATCACCAGTTAGAAGAAGTTAAATGGAATCTCTAGGATATTTTGAGATAAAATTATCATTATTTGTTTATATTAAAATGATGAATTTCGGGGGGGTAATTCATTTTAAGGGGTTAGAATGTTACAACCTGAGTTTTTATAAAAAACAATTAAATTAAAATTATTTTATGGATTTCATTGCATTAATCTTCATGTTATGATTGCGCTATAGGAAGCCCCATCTTAGCTTGCGTTACTCACAAAAATATGTTTCTATGAAACAACATTTTATTATTGTAACTATTTAAACACTGAAGATTATAACCTGATCATTATAATTGTGGGTATGAATAGGATTAACAAAATTACAATTATATAGTTTATACATATATATATTATAATTCATTTATGACTAACTAATTATAACTGAAAATAAAACATCTTTCAAAATAAAAGTAATCATGTTTCTGAAAAACTATTTAAATGTATACAAGCAAGTTTTGTTCCAATAAATTAAAAAATAACTTTTTTATTATATTAATGAAATATATATTCAATATAATGTTTAAAATTATTCATATATGTTTTTGAGATATTATATAAAAATATAACTAGTTTTATGCTTAAAACCATTATTTTCTTAAAGGCAGTTGTATCGAATTTTATTGATGTAAATATTTTAATAATAAATTTTCGAACTGCATTAAATTATGTTTTATAAAATAAAAATAAATTTTTAAATAATAATTTTAAATTTATCGCAGGGTTATTTTTTGTTATTTTTCTGATTAGTTTCATTTTTTAACGAATCGTGAAAAGTACTACATTCTAATTAAAAACCGACTTTTCATCTAATTTGTTTATATAGATAAATAATATTTTAAATTAGTATTAAGGAATAAATATTTCAATTATATATAAATAAATCTATTTTTTTCATTGGAATCTATTTCACATTGAAATTAGATATAAAACATTTTAAACCTTTGAACTTTTTTTCTTTAAATATTTGTCTTTTCATTCTATCTATAAAATTAATTTTAAATTAATTTCTTCAAATACTATGAAATTAATAATGGAGAATTTATTCCATATTTAGAATATTAATTTAAAAAAATAGAAAATAAGTCCCTTTTATTTTTGGACAATATGAATAGTAACTTTTGTAAAAAAAAATACAATGTTTAAGGGTAAACTGGGTAATTAAGTGTAAAAATTATATTATTAATAATATAAAATTACCCTAACACTTGAGAAAATGTTTTTGGATGTTGTTAATTACAACTTTAACCCATAATGTTTGAAATTGATTTATTTAATTGATATTTTTCCATGAAAATTACTTATATAATATTTAAATCAAAGAAAGTAACAAACTGTTAATCTCATTGTCTTAAATATCTCACATCTATCCATAAAGGAAAAAATTATGTTATGAATGAATATAACGGATTATATTAATATTTATTTATTTATTTTTATGATTTTTATTTTTCTTATTTGTGAAATAATTACCATTAATGCTTATGAAACACTAACGCAGTGCCTGTGCAAGAAGATGAAAAATCAATAAAATGATTTAAATTTAAATTATAAGAACCATTAATAAAAGACATGACTAAATATTATTGTTTGATTCTATCACCACTTTAATCATCTAAGGATAGTATTAATGATAATTTTGATACACTTTAATATGATTATGTACATTACGGTTTTTAATTTAATGAAAATTCAAAAATATCACTCTTATTTTTGATAAGTATACTATTTTAAATATGGGGTTAAAAATAATATATTCATTAATAAAAATTTTATTTTAAAATATATAAAATATTTATCTAAATCATGTTAATTTATTCATAATTTTTATAAATTAAATAATTTAAAAAATTATTACACAATGATGATTCGATAATTATTCAACTACTCGAAAAAAGATCAAACAAATGATATTAAAATTATTAAAATAAATATAATTTTAATTAATTACGGTTACCCAAAATCTATCTAGTTAGATATTAAATATTAGGGGTGTATTAACTTTTTTTTATGTTATATAGATGTTTTTATTTTATTAAAGTTAATGTAATGAATATTTTCAAAATTGATACTAATAATATTTTTTGAAAATAATGTTTTACTAAATTATTTAGAAATAATAAATATATTTAAAAAATAAAAATTGATTATTATTGTAACACCTCAAGCTTCTACGGTACGCTTCTCTTTGAATAATGTGATAGCGTGTGTTGTACGCAACATCGAGTTCTAACACACCACAACCAATCAAACTAGCTGTTATGAATAGTAATACCAACTTTTTGAAATTATATATATTTTATATTTCAAAATGGACTTCATTTTTGGATTCGGAACATCAAAATTATCCTAAGTTGAATTTTTGGTATTTTTCTGAGAACTTCCAATTTTTATGAATAGTGAAAAATACTTAAAAACAACTTTTTTAATCAAAATAATTTATATTGATAAATTATATTATTGAGTGGTTTTAAAGTATAATTAGAATATATTTTTACCATTTAATCCAATGGTGTTCATTAGAATTAATTTTACTTTGAAATTGGACATAAACAATTATCAATCTCTTGATATATATTGTTTCTTAAAAACACGCTATTTGTTGTGACAGCAGGAATTAATTATGAAATTAATTAATTCAACTTATGTGTTTGGAATTTTTTAAAATAGACATCATTTTTGAATTAAAAATATCAATTATATCTTAGGGTGAAACTTTGGCATTGTTCTGAAAAACTTCAATTTTGATGAATAGTGAAACTACTAAGTGGTAGTTAAAAAACTGAATTTTTCATAAAACTTAATTTTACCACTTCTGTGAATGGAATTTTGAAAATCCAAAAGACACGGTTAGTATCAAGAAGTAAAATGTGGTTCAATGAGATGAAAATAATTTTTGGTGAATAGTAACTTTTTACTTTTATTTACCACTGTTAAAAGTAAATAGGGTAATTAAGGGTAAAAATGATATTAATATTATTCTAACACATGTCCTAATTCTATTGGACAAGTGTATCTCGACCAAAACAGCCTTATGAATAAAATATTATCATTTAGGTCCACTTGGATTAGATTAGGACATTTATTATTATTTAATTCAAAGAAGAGTTAAAAGAGTTAAAATCAAAGTTTATTTACTAAAACATTTTTAATATAGGGTTATACATAAGATAAATTCAATTGTAAATATTCATTAGAAATCTTATAATATTTAATACATAATGATATTTTATTTATAATTTTTATACTTTAAATAATTTAATTTATTTATGACACAATGATGATGCAGTAATTACCATAATTGTGAAAAATTAAAATAATTGATATTATAAATTCCCAAATAAATATAATTTTTGACTTTTAGTGAATTAAAATTATTTTATAGGATACTATGACATGTTAGGATTTATTTAATTAATTTTGGTCGAAGTAATCATTCTGTTATGACTTTCACAAAAATCAATTATTGAATAGTGTCAAAATTGACATAAAATAGTTTTTAAAACAAATATTATATTATTAATTGATATTAAATTCCTAAAAATCTAAGGTTCAGCCAAGAGACTTATATCATTATAATTTCATCATTAATGGACCACTTGGGTGTCTCTTTGATGTATATGGTAAGTTTATTAACCATATAATATAAAAATACAAAGAGATATTGTAAAAGTGAAACTAATTAACTTAGAGTTAATACTTAAAGATAAGGTTAAAATAATGACCCAAACCTGTCTAAATTCTATTTGTTGAGTGGTTTTCGACCTATACCCACCTTAAAATTTAAATAATCAACTTTGGAGCCATTAGAAACCGAATATTAATTTATTATAAATTAATATTTATAGCTTTTCCAAAGGTGCCCCTCACCCCTCTTATAAAAGGGCACTCCTCCTTCTCATTTCTTCACACCTCCAAAGCCTTTTGGTTCGGCCACACTCTGCCCAAATACTCTCCCAACTTCCCTCACTACAACATAGAGTCCTTAGTTTGATCATAATGCCAACCTATGGAGCCCTTTCGATCAAATCAAAAGGAAGAACCCGAAGAAGAGGTAATGTTTTCACCACCCCTTTTCAAGTTCCTTTCTTCTTCCACTTCTTCTTTCTTTGTTATTACAATTATAAAATAATAACTCCAGTATCTTATATATACTGTGATGTTATTATAAACATGGTACAACCATATTCAGTATTCTATCCACCCTTTGAATAACATGTCATCATACGTGCGTACGTACGGCTTACCGTCTCCACGTCGTGGTGTAATTGTTATTCAATATATTATTACTTGGATGGGTATAATAATGATGTGTAACTCATGTAAATAATAAATATAACATGTTAATGATTCTGTATATATGATATACCATCCATTTATATATTATTTTAATATCAAAAGAATGATATTGTCGCTCGTGCGTACGTACGGACTACCGTCTCCACAAACGCGATGAGATTCATTCTCCATCGTATCCATTAATGTATAATTATCATTTGATGATTTAAAAATGATGTTTAAGAACTTGATATCATTCTTTATATGAATAATATACAACCTATCCAGGACAAACATGTCTTACGTAACAAAACATATAAAAGAAAACAAGTAAGTTAACACCCGAAACGGCGATAATTCAAAGATATTATTAACAAATTAACGTTAAAAGATCCTATATGATATCATATTAATATATATGATTCTTGTATAATTTAATAACAATTATTTCACCATTATATAGGAGGTTAACCTACTCCAACCAAGGAAAAGTACAAGGTAAGGGTTATTTCACAATCTCTTTATTATCCAAGGTTGTTTATACGTAATAATCTACTGGGATCTCTTTATCATCCACATCCATGTTTCTTAAAAATGAATTTCAAAACATTTTCTATATTTACTATAATATGGGTTAAAGTCATTTATACCCTTGTTTGACTTTTTATAAGAGGTTTATAAAGGAATCTTTCCGTCGTTTTCCAAACAAGGTGCTTTTTAACCTTTTAGACAGAATTAAGGTACGAATGTTTTTTTAACTTATACGGCAGGTGCGGTTATTTTCCGCCGTTATAAAATCGTCGAAGCTTCCCTTACAAGATAATACGAATATTTTCAAAGAAAATGTTTTATTTTATAAATATATGACTCTTAAATTATTTTAAATATAGAAAGAGATATTTCTCTAAAAAGAGTTTTCATTTCATCTATGTCAACATCCTTTGATAGATTTTATGCTTATTTGTAGTCGATTTATTAAGATACAAAACTTATATATTGTATTGAAGGTTTTTTGATATGCTTGACTATGGATGTGCTATTTTTATACCATTCATAGTTTATGATGAAAGTATTGAAATTTCGTATGCCAGTGTTTATGTTATGTTTAAACCTTTTTATATGGGAATGCAATGGACTTAATATGTGACGGGTGGAGCCCGCTATAGCTCCTCGATGCATCGGTATGTCTCATGAGACAAACTAGTGTCTTGGCACAAGGCCTTGACAAAATCTTATTTGTAGTCTTGTCACGAGGCCTTGGCTATGTGGTTATGATAGTCTGGCATTATGCATTCCATCATTATGAAAGTGGTTATTGATATTGCATGTGATTATTCGATTAGTAGAATATCCATATGAATAAGTAAATGGAATTATTTCACTTTTCTTTTTCCATACTATGTTGAAGTTCATGTTTAAAAGGATTTTATTTTAGTTATACATTTCCTTAATTGTTTATGCTAATTTTTGAAAGTTTCCGCTATATTGTTATCCTTACTGGGCATTTGAGCTCACCCCTTTTCTATGTTTTATTTTTCCCAGGATGTGAAGAATTAAGTTATGAATGACTTGCAGGGATAGTATGTGGGGATATGAGTGTGGAATATGGAGACTATGTTGTTGTAGTAGTTTTTCACTTTGTAATGGAATGTAAAACTTTATGAATATATCTAATGTTTCCAAGGCTACTAAACCAATCTGTCTTTAGAGATTTGATCTTTCTTGTGATCATGCCAATGTAATGTAATAGTGCACCGACTCTGGGTAACTAGGGTTGGGGCGTTACAGTTGGTATCGGAGAAAGTTTAGTAAAAACCTTGGAAGCTAGATTTAGATAAACTCTGATTAGAGCACGTAGACCTAAGATGAACTTTGAGGATTAGTATAGAAGAAATTCCTAGAATTTTGGTATTGTAAAGATTTTGTGAGTTTTCCGATCAATACGTCCATGTCTGGATACAAGCAGGTAGAGGTGGCTCTGGCATAGATGTACCTAGGGGTAAAACCCGAAAACATCGCTTTGAGCTAGACTCGAACGGGAACTGGTGCACGACAACGGGCCTTGCTGCACTCTTGGTTACGACACACCCAGGGGATATGCTTAGGATAAATCACATTTTATTTACAAATCATTATGAAGGGTTTATGAGTATATACTTCCTCACAGAAAATATTTTTATGATTATGGATTATATCCATAAATAGCTCAATTTATGTTAAGTGTTTTATAATTATGGGATTATGTATTTTGATTCATAAACTGATCTAGTTTATGCCATTGTTTAGAAATGGTGCCTAGTGGAAGAAATGGAAACCGTATCAATGCACGCACTCCATGTAGGGATTTCCCTCCTGCTCAAGATAATAATAGTGGAGCTGGTGATGCAACTGGTGCCGATCAGCTAATCACCATATTGGGACAACTCACTCAGGTTATGAATAATAACCTTACCCGTATGGAGCACCCTGATCTGCAGCGTGGAGGATCTATGTTAGATAGATTCATGAGGCAACAACCACCAACGTTCAATGGGAGTACAAATCCCTTAGTAGTTGAGCAATGGATATTTTCCCTAGAGAAAATATTTCAGGCTTTGGGGAGTAATGAAAGGGAAAAAGTTATCATGGCAGTTTACCACCTCACTGGAGATGCTAATCAATGGTGGTCATTGATTCAAAATACGAAGGAAGATGATGACGTATCAAATATGGAATGGAGGGAGTTCAAAGATCTGTTTTTAGAAAAATACTTTCCTCATGACCATCAAGCAGATATGGGAAGGCAATTTCTAAGTCTGAGATAGAAGGAGGATGAGAATGTCACAAGGTACGAGGCTAACATTACAAAGTTAGCAAGGTATGCTGGTGATTATATATGTAACCCAAGAAGTAATATTGATCATTTCATTGATGGGTTAAAACCATTTCTCCATCGAGCATTAGTCTCACAATCCTTCTCGTCATACGAAGACATTGTCTCATGTGCTATCAAGACCAAAAAGGAATTCTCTAAGTCTTATGACTTTAAAGAAAATCAAGAGAAGAAGAGTCTTGTTGTTCAATCTGGGAATGGAAATAAGGGGAAGCAAGGAAAGGTTGAATATCCATCCTGTGGTAAATGTGGGAAGAAACACCCTGGTACTTTCTTGAAGGGAATGGGTGTCTGTTACAAATGTGGTGAAAAAGGCCACCAAGCTCGTGATTGCATAGGGAAGAAGGAAGCTACCAATGTTCAGTGCAACAATTGCAGGGAGATGGGGCATTATGCAAATGAATTTCCTAAGCGTCATGAGAACTTACCTCAGAAAAGGCCAAGGGATCAAGGCCAGGCTTATGCTATCACTACTACTGAGGTAGAAGCTCCGAAAGACGTGGTGGCAGGTAATTTAATGGTTTCCTCAAGTTTAGAAAATGCATTATTTGATTCTGGATAATCGCATTGTTTCATATCTTCCCAGTTTGCTAAGAAAATTAGATATTTCCAATTTGATTTAACAAGGGAGTTGTCAGTTAAAACTCCAAAGGGGTGTATCATTGCAAGAAAGTTTTGTGAATCAGTCCCTATTAGAGCACATAAATGTTCTTTATCTTCTGATCTCATCTTCATACCTATGATTGAGTTTGATATAATCCTCAGTATGGACTGGATTTCAGACTATGATGCGAATATTTATTGTAAGAAGAAAGAGGTTACGATTCTTAATGATAATGATAAGGAACACCTTATCTTTAGAGCAGAATCATCACCACCTAATTCTTATTTAGATCCACCCCTAGTAGCTCAACTAAATGCAATTATTGGGGAGGAAGAGAATGAAATAACTGTGGGTGAGGAAAGGAATGTTCAAATAGAGTATGTACCTGTTGTGAAAGAATTTGTAGATGTATTTCCAGAAGATTTACCTGGACGTCCTCCAGAATGAGAAGTTGAGTTTTCCATTGATTTAATTCCTGGATCAAGGCCTATATCAAAGACCCCTTATAGAATGGACACATTAGAAATAGTTGAACTAAAGAAACAACTAGATGAATTTAGTAATAAGGGATTTATTCGCCCTAGAGTTTCTCCATGGGGAGCCCCTGTTCTTTTTGTTAAAAATAAAGACGGATCTATGAGGTTATGTATCGACTACAGGTAGATCAATACTATAACAATAAAGAACAAGTATCTCCTCCCATGCATTGATGATTTATTTGACCAACTGCATGGAGCTCAATACTTTTCAAAGATTGACCTTCGATCTGGATACCATCAGTTGTGTGTGAGGAAGGAAGACATTCCGAAGACAACATTTCGAACCAGGTACAGGCATTATGACTTTACTGTAATGCCTTTTGGATTGACTAATGCACCCTCCGTATTCATTGATCTGATGAATAGAGTTTTCAAGGAGTATCTCAATGAATTTGTGGTGGTATTTATTTATGATATCTTAGTATACTCTAAAATCTACGAAGATCATGAAAATTACTTGCGAATTATCCTGAAGACTCTGAGAAGACATGAATTATATGGAATGTTTAGCAAGTGTGAATTCTGGTTTCATAAGATTTCTTTTCTTGGCCATATTGTCTCTAAAGATGGAATCTCTGTTGATCCTTCTAAGACCAAGGTGATCCAAGAATGGCCAGCACCTACGATTATAACTGTGGTACGTAATTTTATTGGTTTGGCAGGTTATTATCGATGATTCGTCCAGAATTTTGCCCGATTGGCTAACCCATTAATGAAGCTCACACGTAAAGGGGTTAAATTTGTTTGGACAAAAGAGTGTGAAGAATGTTTCGAAGAATTGAAGAGAATATTATTCAATGCTTTTATATTGACTATACCATCGGGGAATGATGGGTTGGTTATTTATAGTGATGCATCGAAGAAAGGACTTGGTTTTTTCTTTATGCAGAATGATAGAGTTATTGCTTATGCATCACGACAGTTGAAAATTCATGAACAAAAATATCCTACTCATGACCTCGAGTTAGCAGCTGTGATATTTTCTTTGAAGATATGGAGGCACTACCTCTATGGTGAAAAATGTGAGATTTATACTGATCACAAGAGTTTGAAATATATTTTCTCACAAAAAGAACTCAACATGAGGAAAAGGAGATGTCTTGAATTACTCAAGGATTATGATTGTATGATGCACTACCATCTGGGGAAGGGAAACAGGGTAGTAGATGCTTTGATCAGAAAAGACCATGGATTTTTGAACAATATGAGAATTGAAAGTGATCCAATTTTCATGGATCTAGTGAAGATGGACATGGGAATAACCAGGGAAGGAGAAACATCAATCCTTTTTCAAATGGTTGCCAAACCATCTTTACTAGAAAGGATTAAGAGTTCTCAGACCGATGATGAAGAATTTGAAAAGAAGATTAAAGCTTTGAATGATGGGAGGTTGAGAGACTTTGTGTATGAAGATGGAATTTTGAGATTCGGGAAGAGACTTTCTGTCCCGATATACCTGATCTAAAAAGGGAATTGCTGGATGATGCTCATACTTCCAATTTCTCTATACACCCTGGGAGAACCAAAATGTATAGAGATTTGAAGGAAAATTTTTGGTGGGACAACATGAAGAGGGAGATTGCTGATTTTGTGTCAAGATGTATGGTTTGTCAATAAGTGAAAGATGGAAGGCAACAGCCTAGAGGAGTCATGCAACCTCTTCCCATACCGGAGTTGAAATGGGATAACATTACGATGGACTTTGTCATGGGGATACCAAAGACTCCTAGAAGGAACGATGCAATATGGGTTATTGTTGATCTTCTTACCAAGTCAGCACATTTTCTTGCTATAAGAGAAGATCTACCCCTGGAACGTCTAGAAAGACTATATGTTAATGATGTTGTGAGACTTCATGGACTACCCCTATAGAATTTTTCTGATCGTGATCCCCATTTTACTTCAAGATTTTGGAAAAGTCTTCAGAAATCCCTGGATACTGAACTTCATTTGAGCACTGCTTACCACCCTCAGACAGACGGACAATCAGAACGGACTATTCAAACCTTAGAAGACATGTTGAGATCTTGCTCACTTGACTTTCAGGGTATATGGGATCAATATTTACCTCTGGTATAATTTTCCTATAACAATAGCTTCCATTAGAGTATTCAGATGGCACCATATGAAGAGTTATACAGAAATAGATGTCGTACACCAACCTGTTGGGATGACGTTGGTGAAAGAAAACTTGTAGGCCCAGAACTGGTGGAGGAAACAGTGGAAAAGGTGAAGGTAATCCAAAATCACATCAAAGCATCTCAAAGTAGGCAGAAGAGCTATGCCGATAATCGAAGGAAGGATTTGGAATTTCAAGTCGGTGATCATGTTTTCCTGAAGGTATCTCCATGGAAGGGAGTCATACGTTTTGGTAAGAAAGGTAAATTGAGTCCCAGGTACATCGGACCCTTCGAAATTCTAGAACGAATTGGGGCTGTAGCTTACTGATTGGCAATGCCGCCAAGTCTCTCCAAAGTTCACGATGTGTTCCACATATCTCTGTTGAGGAAATACATGCCTGAACCAACGCATGTACTCACCTATGAGGAATTATAACTGGAACCCGATCTGTCCTATTGTGAAGAGCCCGTCAGGATTCTTGATACGAGAGAACAAGTACTGAGAAACCGGACGACGCGTCTGGTAAAAGTTTTGTGGAGAAACCATAAGATGGAAGAGGCAACGTGGGAACCCTAGGAACTTATGATGAAGAACCACCTGAGTCTTTTCATTTGATAACTATTCTAGAAATTTCGAGGATAAAATTATTTTAAGGAGGGGAGAATGTAACACCCCAATCTTCTATGATACGCTTCTCTTTGAATAATGCGATAGCGTGTGTTGTACGCAACATCGAGTTCTAACACACCACAACCAATCAAACTAGCCGTTATGAATAGTAATACCTACTTTTTGAAATTATATATATTTTATATTTCAAAATGGACTTCATTTTTGGATTCGGAATATCGAAATTATCCTAAGTTTAATTTTTGGTATTTTTCTGAGAACTTCCAATTTTTATGAATAGTGAAAAATACTTAAAAACAACTTTTTTAATCAAAATAATTTATAGTGATAAATTATATTATTTAGTGGTTTTAAATTATAATTAGAATATATTTTTACCATTTTATCCAATGGTTTTCATTAGAATTAATTTTACTTTGAAATTGGACATAAACAATTATCAATCTTTTGATATATATTGTTTCTTAAAAACACGCTATTTGTTGTGACAGCGGAAATTAATTATAAAATTAATTAATTAAACTTATATGTTTGGAATTTTGTAAAATAGACATCATTTTAGAATTTGGAATATAAACTATAGCTTTGGGTGAAATTTTGGCATTGTTCTGAAAAACTTCAATTTTTGATGAATAGTGAAACTACTAAGTGGTAGTTAAAAAACTGAATTTTTCATAAAACTTAATTTTACCGCTTCTGTGAATGGAATTTCGAAAATCCGAAAGACACGGTTAATATCAAGAAGTAAAATTTGGTTCAATGAGATGAAAATAATTTTTGGTGAATAGTAACTTTTTACTTTTATTTACCACGGTTAAAAGTAAATAGGGTAATTAAGGGTAAAAATGATATTAATATTACCCTAACACATGTAATAATTCTATTGGACAACTGTATATCGACCAAAACAGTCTTAGTAATAAAATATTAGCATTTAGGTCCACTTGGATTAGATTAGGACATTTATTATTATTTAATTCAAAGAAGAGTTAAAATAGTTAAAATCAATTTTTATTTACTAAAACATTTTTAATATAGGGTTATACATAAGATAAATTCGATTTTAAATATTCATTAGAAATATAATAATATTTACTACATAATGATATTTTATTTATAATTTTTATAATTTAAATAATTTTATTTATTTATGACACAATTATTATGCAGTAATTACCATAATTGTAAAAAATTAAAAGAATTGATATTATAAATTCCCAAATAAGTATAATTTGAGACTTTTAATGAATTACAATAATTTTATAGAATACTATGACATGTTGGGATTGATTTAATTAATTTTTGTCGAAGTAATCATTCTGTTATGAGTTTCAAAAAAAATAAATTATTGAATAGTGTCAAAATTGACATAAAAGAGTTTTTAAAACAAATATTATATTATTAATTGATATTAAATTCCTAAAAATCTAAGGTTCGAACAAGAGACATATATAATGATAGGTTAATCATTAATGGACCACTTGGGGGTCTCTTGGATGTATATGGTAAGTTTATTAACCATATAATACAAAAATACAAAGAGACATTGTAAAAGTGAAACTAATTAACTTAGAGTTAATACTTAAAGATAAGGTTAATATAATGACCCAAACCTGTCTAAATTCTATTGGTTGAGTGGTTTTCGACCTATCCCCACCTTAACATTTAAATAATCAACTTTGGATCCATTAGAAACCGAATATGAATTTATTATAAATTAATATTTCTAGCTTTTCCAAAGGTGCCCCTCACCCCTCTTATAAAAGGGCACTCCTCCTTCTCATTTCTTCATACCTCCAAAGCCTTTTGGAGCGGCAAAAATCCTCCCAAATACTCTCCCAACTTCCCTCACTACAACCTAGAGGCATTATTTTGATCATAATGCCAACCTAAGGGGCCCGTTTGATCAAATCAAAAGGAAGAACCCGAAGAAGAGGTAATGTTTTCACCACCCCTTTTCAAGTTCCTTTCTTCTTCCACTTCTTCTTTCTTTGTTATTACCATTCTAAAATAATAACTCCAGTATCTTATATATACAGTTATGTTATTATAAATATGTCACAACCATTTTCAGTATTCTATCCACCCTTTGAATAACATGTCACCATACGTGCGTACGTACGGCTTACCGTCTCCACGTCGTGGTGTAATTGTTATTCAATATATTATTATTTGGATGGGTATAATAATGATGTGTAACTCATTTAAATAATAAATATAACATGATAATTATTCTGTATATATGATATAACATCCATTTATATATTATTTTAATATCAAAAGAATGATATTTTCGCTCGTGCGTACGTACGGACTACCGTCTCCACGAACGCGATGAGATTCATTCTCCATCGTATCCATTCAAGTATAATTATCATTTGATGATTTGAAAATGATGTTTAAGGACTTGATATCATTCTGTATATGAATAATATACAACCTATCCATGAAAAACATGGCTTATGTAACAAAACATATAAAAGAAAACGAGTAAGTTAACACCCAAAATGGCGATAATTCAAAGATATTATTAACAAATCAATGTTAAAAGATCATATATGATATCATATTAATATATATGATTCTTGTATAATTTAATAACAATTATTTCACCATTATACAGGAGTTTTACCTACCCCAACCAAGGAAAAGTACAAGGTAAGGGTTATTTCACAATATCTTCATTATCCGAGGTTGTTTATACATAATAATCTACTGGGATCTCTTTATCATCCACATCCATTTTCTTAAAAATGATTTTCAAAACATTTTTACTATTTACTAGAATATGGGTTAAAGTCATTTATACCTTTGTTTGAATTTTTATAAGTGGTTTATAAAGGAATATTTCCATCGTTTTCCAAACAAGGTGCTTTTTAACCTTTTCGACAGAATTAAGGTAAGAATGTTTTTTTTAACTTATACGGCGGGTGCGGTTATTTCCCACCGTTATAAAATCGTCGAAGCTTCCCTTAAAAGATTATAATAATATTTTCAAAGAAAATGTTTTATTTTATAAATATATGACTCTTAAATGATTTCAAAAATAGAAAGAGATATTTCTCTAAAAAGAGTTTTGATTTCATCTATGTCCACATCCTTTGATGGATTTTATTCTTATTTTTAGTTGATTTATTAAGATACAAAACTTCTATATTGTATTGAAGGTTTTGTGATATGTTTGACTGTGGATGCGCTATTTTTATACCATTCATAGTTTATGATGAAAGTATTGACATTTCGTATGCTAGTTTTTATGTTATGTTTAAACCTTTTCATATGGGAATACATTGGACTTAATATGTGACGGATGAAGCCCGCTATAGCTCCTCGATGCATCGGTAGGTCTCATGAGACAAACTAGTGTCTTGGCACAAGGCCTTGACAAAATCTTATTTGTAGTTTTGGCACGAGGCCTTGGCTATGTGGTTATGATAGTCTGGCATTATGCATTCCATCATTATGAAAGTGGTTATTGATATTGCATGTGATTATTCGATTAGTAGAATATCCATGTGAATAAGTAAATGGAATTATTTAATTTTTCTTTTGCCATAATATGTTGAAGTTCATGTTTAAAAGGCTTTTGTTTTAGTTATACATTGCCTTAAATGTTTATGCTTATTTTTGAAATTTTACGCTATATTGTTATCCTTACTGGGTATTTGAGCTCACCCCTTTTCTATGTTTTATTTTTCCCAGGATGTGAAGAAGTAAGTTATGAATGACCTGCAGGGATAGTATGTGGGGATATGAGTGTGGAATATGGAGACTATGTTGTTGTAGTAGTTTTTCACTTTGTAATGTAATGTAAAACTTTATGAATATATCTAGTGTTTCCAAGGCTACTAAACCAATCGGTCTTTCGAGATTTGATCTTTCTTGTGATCATGAAAATGTAATGTAACAATGCACTGACTCTGGGTAACTAGGGTCAGGGCGTTACAATCATATGATCTAAAATATCATAAAATAACTATTTATAGTCAATTGAAACCATATAACTAAATAAATAATAAAAATAATATTAAAAAATTTATTTCCATAGTTAAAATTAAAATGGGGTAATTAAGGGTTAGTCAAAATGATAATGTTTTAAATAATACCAAAACATCTCTAAAATATATTGGTTTATGGTATTGAATACATATATTATCTTATATTATAATACATGGTATTTTAGAGGTATTTTTATTAATATTTATTTTATTATTAAATCTTTTCATTATTCAAAAATTTTCCCCTCACATCAATTCTAAAATAGAACATCCTCCCTTACTTTATTTCATCCCTTTTGGCCATATATCTCGAAAAACATATATAATATTACCTTATCCAATTCCCTAGAAACATTATATAGATTAGGGCCTTCTCAAAAGACCAAACTTAGAGCCCTTTAGTAGAGATCCAAATGAGATGTTTTGAAACAAAAGGTATTCGGTCTAACTGATAACTTTCCTTTTCTTCTAAACCTTACCTCGTCTAAATATATTTTATTTACATAAAATAAAAACCTCATTATCCAAAAATATTTTAATGTTTTACTGTGATTATCAAAACACCATAATACACCCTCTTTCCATTCAATTAAGAAGTGAAAGTATCGCTCGTGCGTACATACGACTTACCATCTCTATGTAGTGATAAAATTGATTTTTAATCTCCATATTTTATATATGGTTTCAATTAATATATATATATATATAATTATTATTTTATAAAATATGAATTATTATTTACCTTTTTTTCATTCCATCAATCAAAAATTGAAAACAACATCCATGCATACAAACGACCTATCTTCTTCATTAATAGTGTAATTAAAATTATATTTATACTTTAAATGAATTAATAATAATAATAATATATATAATTATTATATATTATGCTTAAAACATGATTAAAATTATTCAAATAATTGTAACAAATATCAAATTATATCATCCAAGACTGCAAAACCCAAACAACCTTGGAAAACAAAGTTGTTTTCCCCCAGAACAACGATTTTAATAAAAAAAATATTAACAAACTGATAATAAGATGTTTGAAACAACTAATTAAAGTTATTATAATTATATTTTTATTTGATAAGCGTATAATATATCCATATTTACTATACATTATGTATCAATGTTAATAAAAAAATCGATACTTGATGGAAGGGAATTTCATCTCCATTTTATTTTCTATGAGATACAAGCCAATTTCCCCAACTATTTATTATAAGGGGTGTATATATTGAAAATGAAAGTACTTTATTTGTATTATCCATAATATTATGTTTTTCTAAATATCTATATAATTTTATTTCTTTCATGGACTATTTGATTCAACTAATTAAAAGTGGTAAGGGGATTTCTAGTGTCACTTTTGATTCAATGAGACTTATGCCATTTTCACCACTCATTTATTTTTTGTGGGGTATATAGTACCCAGGAATGTAATATATCATCTTTATCAATAAATCTTTTTTTATTTACATATACATTTTATGATCTCTTTTTTATAGTTTTTACGGTTCCAAAGATACCAAATCGGTAATGTAATTTTATCGCAATTTGTTTTCTTTGAGATACATGTTATGTTATGGACCTTTTTTTAGGTCTATATACTTACCTTTGACATTTTGTATCATAAATATCCTTCATTTCATGATATTATAAGTTTAATTTAATTTTATGATCTCTTCAATAGTAAATATGTGTTCCTTCAAAACAGTTTGTTTTAATTTTTTAAATTTGTTCTAATGTTATTTTATGAATTTTCAATGAAAAGAATTAAAAATATGATTTAAATGGTTTTAAAATATTACTATATAAATTTTCAAGGTTATTTTAATTAAAAGGGTTTTCTAAATGTTTTATGATTTAAAAAGATATTTTCAAAATAGAAATTATAATTTCTTCAATAAATATTTCAAGTGATATCTCAAAATTATTTTTCAACTAAGATAAAATTATTTCATGTTAATATTATTCAAGGACATTATACATATTAATTTATTGTTTTTTATATTTATTTATGAAACCCATTTCATTTCCATGAGTTTTTTGTGATGAAAGTTTTATAAAACCATTGTCTTTTCAAAGATTGTAATTTGAGGATTGGTTTATGGTATTGTGAAGCACACATTTATGGTTTTAATTATGTGATAAGTGGAACATATATATCCCTCCAATTCATTGCGTAAATATTTATATATCATGAGATAATGATGGGAAATAGGCTAATGGGCTTAATCCACTATGTGAAGAAGTGGAAACCCAGTCCACTATATAGAAGGGAATGTCACTCAGGATAGTGGTGTGTCCCACCCAGTAGGTGCAACCCCAATGAAGTGCCCTATTTTGTTTTGGAAACGATCCTTGACTTATAGGAAATTGTATTAAATGTTTATGTGTCTACCATAAATTTCATGTCTTGTAACTATTTTATTCTTTCAAGGAAAATTCTCTTCATTACCTCATGATTCATTATTTATGAAATTATATTATTTATGTCATCACTCATGAATATATAAGGATTGATATTCTAATGTTTTTAAAATTTTCTCATACCCTTATGTCCATAATGATTATTATGTATCTCCCATGTTTATCCTTAATGAGAATCTAAGATCTTCCTTTTCTTATATTTATTTTTATCAGGTTACCATTAAATATGTTAAATGAATTTAACTTGAAGGATTTCACTTGTATGATGTTGATGGACAATTGTGAAATAAGAAAATATAAGTGTATTGGGCGATAATTTATATCATTATGAACTAGTTTTTTATGAACCTAAATTGTTAAGAGGTTGTACTAATTCTCTAATATTTTAAACCTAACAGGTACTTGTGTATATAAGTGATCTAATATTTTATTTTGAAGTTATAATTTTCTGTGGGAAAATGGTTCACAATAGTAAGGATTGTGTCTTTAGAAGCAGATTCGAAAGTTTGGATTCTTGACTTTTACAAATACGACACTCATCGGCATGATCAAACAGTAGAGATAAATCACAATAGATAGTCCCACTTATTTAGTGAACTAATCACATTGGCAGGATGGCTCCGCAGCCTGGCGAAGAGAATGCGCTGCACGCGCGGCCTCGTTTTCAAAATATCCCTCCCGTTACGTCTTCCTCTGTCGGGTCTCCACCATTCCTTATGGCCTCAGTGGATGCTACCCCAGGTTCACTACTCGCCTCTTCCTCGCAGGTCCCTCCTCTCGGATCAGGGGATCCCGACCCCAGGTCGGTGTCAGCTCCATCTCTCTTGGGGTGTGTTTCCTCTGATTCCCCACTACTCCCAGCTTCCAAGTCGTCCTCCCTAGTAGCAGCCGATCTTGATGGTCCTTCTCTTCCTCTTCGCCCTCTTTGCCCCTCGTTCAAGGTCGTATTATGCGTTTCTTCCTGCCCTCCCCTTTTTTCCCACCTATTTCGGTGCAGGATTAGCCATCTTGGGAGGGCCGGCGGGTATGTCTGGAATTCCCTACGATGACTTTTTAGGAGGCGAAGGCTTGTTTGCGCTGGAATTTAGTCGCTCGGTTTGGTGACTCCAAGCCACCGTTGGCTGTCTTCCAGCGTTTTGCCCATTCCTAGGGGCTCGATCCCCAAATTCAGATTTCACAGCTTCACAGAAACTCCTTCTGCATGGTGGTCCCTTCGGAGGAGGCTTCCATTCATGCTTGGTGTAAGGACCTCCGTTCCTTCGGGCGTTGGAGCTTCAGTTTATCTCACTGGTCTATGGAGGCCCACAGAGGTAAACAGAGTCCAGACACTGCAGTCTGGATCTGCTTCCCTGGGATGCCCCTGCCCTTTCAGAATAAATCCTTCCTAAAGGATATTGGGGAGTCTCTCGGGGGATACATCTGTTCGGATTCAAATACAAGGAGTGGCTCATCTACCTCGGCGGCTCGACACTACGTGGAACTCGACCTTTCTCGCCCAGTACCCAACCAGCTTGAACTCAAAGTGGAGGACTCGCCCAGTTGGCTCCAGGACATCTATTACCCAGTCTTCCCTAGAAACTGCCAGTATTTCCTTCTACAGGGTCACTCAATGCAGATCTGTCGCCGCTGGAGGCATGGTGGGAGGAGTGGGACTTCGATGGGGGAGAGGGTTCGGTCATGTCCGCCCTCATCATCTCTTCCTACTACTGCGGTACCTAAGGTGGAACTACTCTGCAGTGCTGTCCATGCGTCCCCTCCTCTGATGACATATCCAATAGTCTACCGAGTCCCTCCGGTTATGGATGAACCAGCAGTTTTCCGGATCTTAGTCCCTTGTGTTCCAAGGTGTTTTTCCCCTACCCATGTTTTTTCTATCCAACAGTTATTATTTCTCTTCATCATGTCCCCTGAAGCAGGCCACTAGATAGTGGTGAAATCTTTGTTCCCTCGTTCCTTGGGTCCCCTGGCTTTATCTTTCTCGGCCGCAGCGCTCCCTAGTAGTGATCCCGGTGCCAATGAGAGGGGTCTAGTATCAGCTTCTAGACCTCCGATCTCTCCTCGGATTCATCCTCCCCCTACCCCTCCTCCACAGGAGGTTCCCTCCTATAGGAAAGGTGGCTTATCCCGCCCAGGAATTCAGAGGGAATTCAAAGACTTACATCCTGAGATCCCATCTTCTCCAACATGTGGTTCGGCCAATTCTTATGGAGTGTGCACAAGATCCAAATCAAGGAATCAGAAGGAGAGATCTTCTTCACACTTTTTCAAGGCCATGAGTTTTGGATCCAAACCCAGGACACTCTTCCATAAATGATTTTCCCTCCTTATATGGAATTCTCGGGGGTAGGTGCTGAGGTTAAGTCCGACTTCTTGGCATCGGCAATCTCCAAGCACAAAGTTGTTTTCATCGCCATTCTTGAACACAAGTAGCATACTCAAATGATTTGGGAGTTCTCCAGGAAGCTATTATTCTTGGGTACATGCACGCTGACCCTATTAATCATTATATCTAGATTTTCTAGCACAGGAACTATCAGGTGGACTTGATCCAGGTCGTAGACTAGGTCATCACTACCAAGGTGTCTTGCGACCAGTACTCTTTATTTGTTTCCATTTTTTACGGGAGCTGCGACCATGTTCGAAGAGAGGTTATATGGAATGATCTCAACAATTTCAATCTTGGGTCGGATGTGTGGATAGTATGAGGTAATTTTAATGCAGTTGCGGATCCAGCGGAGCGGCAGGGCAGGGGTCTGTTTCACAGAAAGGCCAGTCTCAACTTTAACACCTTCATGGAGGGAAAGGGCCTCTCGGTCCTTGGATACATGGGGGAACATTTCACCTAGTGTAACAACCAAAGTGGGAACCATTTCTCATGGAGCCGTTTGGATAGATGTCTGGGCAACTTTCAGGCCATCTCCACCTTCTCCAACTCAAAGGTGGAGCATTTGGTACGTTGAATTTTGGATCACTCCCCTATCCTAATCTCTCTGGATCTTGTGCAAATCTACAATGAACACTTCTTCTTTAGGAAACTCTTGACTAGTACTCTGGGATACTAGGACCTAGTTTGCAACACTTGGAATATGCCCGTCCAGGGGCACAGATGGACATAGTTTCACAACAAACTGAGGAGGTTAAAATCAAGTCTTCAAACTTGGTCGAAAGATATTCATCCCTTGGATGGTGAATTGGAGTCCATCTCTAGGGCAGTTGAAGTCCTAGAGAGGGGTTTGGAGGACGTGTGGGACTACTGTGTCTTTGAGGAGCTCCTAGGGAAAAAGGAAATTCTAGCAGGCATGCTTCTGAAACAAGAAAGGTCGGCCAGGGAGGGGGAGAGGATTAAATGGCTCAAAGAGGGGGATAGAAATACTACCTTCTTTCAAGATTGTATTAAGGAATGAATATGGTTGATCAAACCAAATATTCTCATGGAGGACGGCTCATATACAAATGACAGGGATGTGGTGGGAGGCCTGGCCATCTCCTTTTTCACCAATCTGCTCGCTGGCCCAAATGACAGCATGCCAAACAGCTACCCTACAGAGGATACTGATCTGTTCAATGTCATTCCTTCTCTAGTCTCTACCAGGGACAATGAAGGCCTGGGTGAAATCCCAATGGAGGAAGAGATCTGAGCCGTCATGATGCATTTGAACCCTGAGAGTGCGGCAGGTCCATATGGATTTTCAGGTTCTTTCTATAGATCTTCTTGGGACATAGTGAAGAAGGATCTACTGAAGGCCATACAATATTTCTTCTGAGGAGGGAGCTTGACTCGAGTTGCCAGCGCCACCAAAATGGTGCTTCTCCCTAAATCAAAGAACCCCTCCTCTATTATGCATTATAGACCGATAAGCATGTGTAAATTTCCCTATAAAATAATGGCTAGCATCATTAACTTCAGGTTGGCCACACATTTGCCTCGGTGGGTTTCATTGGAGCAACATGACTTTATCAAGGGGTGCTCAATTCTGGAACCCATTGCTCTGGCTCAAGAAATGTTTCGCGATATTAACTTCAAAGCTCGAGGGTCAAATATCGCTATCAAACTTGATATGAAGAAGGCATATGATCATGTCGAGTCGATCTTCATCAACAAGGTGCTCGCAGGTATGAGTTTTTCTCATGGAAACATTGATATATTATTTCAATGTTTTAGCTCCTCCTGGCTATCAATTAAATTCATGGGGAAATCCTACGGTTTCTTCAAGGCTGCCTGTGGCTTAAGGCAGGGGGATCCTCTCTCTCTGAGTCTGTTTATTCTAGTTCAAGACGTTCTTAGCCATATAATCCATCGGAGTATCAACAATGGTGTGATTATTTCGTATCGTAGAAAATGGAGCCTCCCTGTGGTGTCTCACCATATGTTTTCAGATGATACCATCATTTTCACGAATGCCTCGAGCAGATACATGTGCGGCCTGGGAAAGGTGCTGGACGAGTATAGTCACTGGAGTGGGCAGGTCATCAAAAACAATAAGAGAAACTTCTATATTTCGAACAGCTCCTCCTCCATGAAGGTTTCCTCGGTGTGCCGCAAGCTGGAAATACAGAGAAAATCTCTCCCCATGGAATATCTGGGCGCCCCCATTTCATTAGGTAGACTTCGTATTTGTGACTTCAACTATCTTCTCACCAATATCACCGACCAGGTGCTGAACTGGAAGAACAAATACCTCTCTTTTGAGGGATGGATCATGCTGGTAAACAGTGTACTCCTGGAAACCCTGGTGCACGCTATCTCATCTGTTAAAGTCCTGAAAACGATCGTTAAAAACAACAACAGGATCCTCGTTAAATTCATTTGGGATCCCTTCTCCGTAGGAAAAAGGCACTGGGCCTCCTGGAGCAAGATGGAGAGGCCGGTCAGTGAAGGAGGAATTAACATCCGCAGTCGGGAAGACACCTTATATTGCATGCATGGTAGACTAGCATGGGGTGTTCTGAAGCAACACACTCTCTGGGGAAAGACCATCCATAACTACTCTACGGGAAGCCGAGATCCAGAGGAGGGCCACGCTTTGTCTATCTGCTCGATGATTAGTCCCCTTATTTTTATTCTCTGTCAGCATTCCCGTTGGCTTGTGGGAAGATGTGATTTTTCCTTTTGGAACCAGAACTGGTGTGGATCCATAATCGGTTCTCCCGGATGCCCTGTCACAAATATCACCTTCCGAGAGGCCAACCTCTTCCCGACCTTCATCAGGGAAGTTCTGGATAGATATCAACAAGCTCTCTTCAACCTCATAGAACTGAATTATGATCCGGATATATGTTCCTTCACCCGTTCCCCCTCCGGGTCTTTCACGTCAAAGGACTTTCGGCGGATCACCAGGGAGTAGGTCCAATCAAATGCGGACATATGGAATGATATTCTGTGGGTTAAAGATATTCCGACCATGTTTAATTTTATCATCTGGAGAATCAAGAACAAAGCTGTCTTGATTAATGAGAGCGTCAAGAGGTGTGGGGTTAGCATGGCGTCAAGATGTGTGTGTTGCAAGATGTACTGCGAGGAAAGCATGGATCATTTGTTTTTTGAAAGTGAATGGGAACGCCTGGTATGGACTAGTTTTGGGGGGTTTACTGAAGTCTTCAATTCTGGCATGGAAGGGCTTTCTTTCTTGGAAAGTTGGTACCACGGTGCGGGAGGCAGTGGCTCAGAAAGAAAGGCTCGAACAGTGGTGTTCCATGTAGGCCTCTGGTGCCTCTGGATGGCGAGAAAGAAGGTGAGACATGAAGGGGTGGCCATGACGACTCGTCTTATTATTGTCAGGATGAAAAACCTCTTAAGATACTTGGCCAGGGTTGTTCGCAACTAGAGGGAAGCTCCATCTCTCATCGGTTTTCAAGAAAGGGTCCATGAGGGGCCCCAAGCTAGTAGGACTAAACGAAATTGGGTTCGCTGGAACCCTCCGGATAAAGGGTTAAAACTTAATACAGATGGATTCTATGCCCTGGGTTTTATGTGGGGAGGGGGGTGGTGCGCGAGACCAGTGGTTCGGTGTTCATGGCCTTCACATTAAGGTTGGGCCAAGGTTCCTCCCTACAGGCAGAGGCCCTGGCGATGCTATTTGGTCTCATCCTTTGTGCTTAGAGGGATTTGGTCATAAATGAAGTGGAAACAGATTCTATCCTAGTGCATAAGTCCCTAATAGATCAGGGCACGTCTCCCTAGTCGATCACCTATGCAATCAAGAAAGTCTGTCGTTTACATGGAAACGACATTAAAGTGGTTCACACATGGAGGGAAGGTAACAAGGTTGCTGATCACCTGACAACACATGATATCTCAGGCTTAGATGATGTATGATTTAATACTATGGCTAGCTTGAAACCTGAGGGGTTCAACTTGATCAGATGGGATTCCCTTGGCCTTCACTATTTCAGGCCTCCATAGCTCCCAACCCTGGGGGCAGGAACAAGAGCGGGGGCGGGGCGAGGGGTTGGGGGTGCTTTGGGGGTTTTCTGTGTGTTTTTACATTGTTCACTTAATAAAAATTTAAATTTATTATTATTATAGTGCCACTTATTTATTTATATAATTATGAAGAGGAATAATACCTATGTGGTACTTTTCCTACTTTGAAATTATGATTTCCCACACTCTACTTAATTATAAAATTATTTCTTTAACCTACTAGAGCGATCACCAAGGTTGAAATATGGAAAAAAAATCACACACTACATGGGATCACACACATGTGTGCCCCTACACACCACATGTACACATCCTTTTGGTAATTATAAACCTACCATGCTTGGAATCCACTATGAACTTCGTTTGGGTGTTATCCATTCCCACCTACCACTTTAGGCTAGCCCAGTTGACCAACCTCCCACGTGGTTAACCTAGATCCCATATTTGGATGATTTAGGTCCTTATTTGGCTTATTGATGGATAATTATTTTGTAAAATCCCATAAAAAGAGTTATAAATATCTTCAACATAAAACACCATATAATTCTCAACAACAAATCCCAACCAATAACACTCAACTTCTCCTTTTAAAAAATAATTGAATCTATTTATATAAATTCCAACCTCATTTCCATAATTATTCATAAATTACTTATAAAGAATAATTTTTTCATGATCTTCATAATCTCATTTATTCACCAAAATATTTCTTCATGAAAATAAATAATATTTACATGGCCTTTAAATAAAAAAATGACCCAATTAAGGGATAACATCACTTGTTGAAATCAATATGCTACTCTAAAAAACAATAATTCTGGTATTTGGCATTGAATAATAATTTAACAATCATCAAATAAACAAGTACAATTGATTAATCAGGAACTCACATGGCATTAAAAAAATCCATAAAATTGATCTAAGTATAATAATCTTATTTCTACTCACCAAATAAATATTGGCTCATTAACAAAAAATCAAATACTTATCAGCCTCAATAATCTCCCCCTTTTTATTTTTTATTAATATATCCTCACTTCATAAATGTCAACATGTGATGCTAACTTATTTTCTTCCCCATTATTGACAATCAAATACAAAGTAAATGTTGAGTACCTCTCACATTTATATTTATTTATTAAAACATTTTTTTCTACATTATAATAATTTATTTTTCAAAACTTTTTCAAGAGGGATGGTATCAGATGGTTGTATTAATATAAAGCCATTATTTAATCCATTCCATGTCTAAACTAGCTAACCCAATGTAGAAAACATGTAAGATATAACCAAGATTTTATATATTGTCCATAAAGTACCATTCTTGTGAAATAATGATCATAAGTTTCTTATTTATCAAATGGGGAATGTGTAAACTATATTAATCAAGGAAAATGTAATCATTCACACCTCAGAAAACAAATCAGAATGTTCATGTGAATGATATGACATTCCTCTTTATTCTCATCATTTATAACAATCAATACTCACCCAAAAAATATATTTTTAGTAATCAAGAGAGATGATTCTTAGTATGATTGGAATACCTCAATACCCTAGTTATAAAATTGATCTAGAATTTCTAGATTCATTGTAATTTAGTAATGAAAAATTATTCACAATGTTTCTCCCCCTTAAGGGATTCACTTTCCTTCCTTAATTCCATTGTAGTTAGTATACTTGTTTATGGTAAATCACTTCATGATGTATAGATTTAAAATCCTCAACATTATCCTTCAATTACTTGCACGTTATATAAAAATACATAATATAAAAGGGAATAAGGAGGGACCAACTAGTTTTTAGAAACATCGTCAATATTTAGATATTCCTCTCAATCTGTTCCATTCATTTATTCCAATCATAGCATGAGATGTTTTCTTAGGACTCTTCCTTCTATTTTTTGTCTCATCTATTTGATAATAATATTTATTAGCATGAGATTATTATTTTTAAGGAATAAATTTTTTCACCATAGTTTTTAGAATCATTAATTTTCTATTATATGATAACTTCACATCAACTTTCACCTTATCTTATAAATCCACTTTATTTAATTTATCATTAGTATTTTTTTCTGATTACTTTAATTTTTTATCCAATTTTAATTGATTTATCCAAGAGAACTAGGAAATATTTCCTACTATTATCAGTCTTATGAGAATCTTTATATGAGTTTTTACTGTTTTTATTTCAAAAAAATCGGTTTCTAACAATGGAAGCTTATTCTTCAAAATGTGTCATGCATACCTCATCCTTGTGACCATAAAAATTGTATTTTCCATAAACATATTCCATAATTTAAAAATTTTATGGTATACATTGTTGTCATGTAGATATAGTAACATGTGGTTTTATAAATGATTTTTTCCTCTTATTTTCATTAAAACTCCCCTGGGTTCTTTCCACTTTCCTGGTAAAGATATATTAAACCATCAGGAATATTATTTTCATCCATTCTTACAAAAAAACTAGTATGAACCTTGAAAATGTATTCTTCCAGATTTTGTTTGTTACATTCATGTTGAAAAATGAGCCTCACTTTTGTCTGGGGCTTGTTTCATACTTGTCACAATCTTACACTTCTTTTTTAGATGATCTAATCTTAGTTTCCTTGCCCTAAATATCCTTAAATTTACTTTCTATATCTTCATTTGTAGATAAAATGGGTTTATTTTGGACCTAATTTACTACATATTTACCTTGTTCATGTGAAATCCGATTATCATTGATATGAGAAGATTCACCATTAAAATTCACTAATTTATTAATGTTTTCACTCTAATTTTACTACTAATTATGAAATATGAAATATATGGATTTTTTAAACAAATATTCTTCTCCTTCAGCTATCTTTTCTTTAAGACCACCCACCATCTATTCAAGATCAGTATATTCTAATTTTATTCTACTTGATCTTATAAATATAGGTTTTCTCCTTCTTTCTTAGCTCTTCCTTTTTAGTTTCATATATTTTATATTCTAATTTATTAAAAGATATAATTTTACTCATCCTATAAGCTATGATAATATTGTGTACTTCATCAAGAGATACATGTTCTAATTCATCTAGTGATGAAAATTTTTAATCAAATAAATTTAGAAAATTACTCATCATATTTTTAAAAATGGTGAAATATTTATTATTTTCAGAAAACAACATGTGTTTTTTACAATCTCAATGACCCTTGTAAAGTATTCATTGGTGTTCTAATTATTATCCATATTTATTTATTCAAATTACATCCTCCAGACATCTATCTTGGATTCTTTGACATTGAAATTTCCTTCATAACTGCTTCTTTATTTTTCTTAGATATCCTTAGAGGTCTAGAGATCCATGTCCTTTTTATAGATCATATATTATAGAGACATATTGATTGAATTCTAATCCCGTATTTCTATCTCTGTTTTCCCTTATAATATATTGTCATAGTATAATCACCATCAATGTGTGGAACCCAAATATTACTGCATCTCTCACTTCCAAACAAAGTGATGGGATGTAGGGTATCATACTATTCCTCCATCTATGATAATTATTCTCATCGAATATGGTAACACTTCATCTATTGACTAATTTCATATTATAAATTTCTTGGAATTTTTCATACATCTTTATAGGGGTCTTCGTTTTATACACCATGAAGTTCCCCATACTTGATGTACCACTGATGGGGGTGAATCATTGGTTTCTTTTAAAAAAAGTATCATTATTTATAATTCAACTGATCAAATTTTTTAATTTTATACATCCACTCAATATTTTCCCCCAATATTACATTGTGTGTAGTTCTGATATAAAATAGAGTTTATATATTATTTATAAGGTTTGGTATAAGACCACACTTATTAATATGTTGGTTTGACCCACCAACATAGATTATTAACTCTCAAACAAGTTATTACAACCACAGACAATACTATTCTGATTAACATCGTGTCTCATTGTGTTCCTCTAGATCTAAGGAAAACTAAAACATTCAAATCCCTTATATAATGAAGATCTAGAATAAAACGATCTTCAAACTCTCATTGGATGATTCTACACCACATGGGAATACAGTATTATTCCATGAGAAGATATATCAATAAGTATATAAATTTACTTCCTCAATAGATTTAAAACATCTTTTCTCATACTCTTATCTATATTTAGTGTGATCTGGATTCTCCTTGGCTTCTCTCTACATGATATAAATATTGTATCGTCTTATAGAAATGTCTCAAAAATTATTCTAAATAAGTGAAAATTAATTTTCTTTTTCACCCAAATTAATATATATATATATAATGAATATCATGTTAATAAATTCACATTGATTATCATAGTAATTGTTTGAATATGTAATGTAAATTCTATGATCATTGGAAAAATCTATTTTCCCTCTTTTAAATTTTTTGAATAACTCATGAATTATATTCTAGTTTATTCTTGACATATTTCTGGGTTAAATGTCCTAGAATAATTCCTTATATAAATTCTTAATCAAATACCTCATAGGGTCATGTATTCTTATCCTTCTTTACACTACTTACACAAATCAATAATAATGGATTATAATAATCTATTTATTATCATGGGTATACATTCATGGATAACAAATTATAATTATTCCTAATTATTCCCCTGAGAATTAATATTTAATACCAACTTTAATTCATTAGTAATTTCCTTGATATTGTTCCTTATTTAATACTGGTTATTTAATGTCCAAGGAAATTGGTTATCCTACATCTTAATTCATATGGTTAATGAATAACCATTTTTTCAATATTTAATGAATTCATTCAACCAATCTTGCATAAAATAAGAATCATATACATGAATTAAACATCTATCATGTATTCATTTTTATGTAGATTCTTCATTAATCTGTAAATTTCCATAAGATTCATGTGTATCTCTTTTTCTTCATGTGTTATGCACATACCTAGGGTAAGAATGATTTTCTCATGATACAATTATAAATATAGTATGAAATAATTGATACATTAAATTAAGTATGAATGAATTAAAAATTTCTCTCACTCATCTCAAATGGTTTAAACTCTATACAAGTATCCGGATAATGAGATATTCTTATTCCACTCATCTTGTAAGCATTCTACTTAAACTTCACTCTTGAATCAGTTAATGTGAATTCTTATTATCCTTATTGAGTGTATCCTACACTATACAATGAATTTAAATATATCTAAAATTCCATATTTGTTCTAATGAAAACTCATTCTTAAATTATCTCTTATTTGGTATCAATCTTCAGATGTAGTGAAAAATTTTAAGAGAATATTGATAAATGTATAATAGAATCATCTCAATCCCACGCATTAGGTTGCCCATAAATCATGGGTTTGGTCAACCTCAGCATGATTGACTCACAGAATCCATGTGAACAATATATAGTATTTTTGTATTCAATCAGTATAATTTCATTCAGTAAAACAACATTGGAATGATCAATCCAAAACATAGTGAATTCGACCAGGGTGTTTTCCATTAAGAGAATTCTTCAATTCACAGTTGATCCAAAACTTGCTTACAGTTGATCCAACATTTATGGCTGATCCACAATAATATATGTCGATGATCCAAGATATTTCATGTAGAATAATATCATGGATGGTGAGGCACTTTATCTTGATTTAAGGGTAATGATAAATCTCATCTAATTGTCCTTATTTTTTCTATATCTACTTTAGTAGTGTTATATTACTCGTACGATGCTTATCCCATATAGTAATTCTTTACATCTATTATCGATTTAATAATAATATCCATGTTTCATCCCACTCAACTCGATGCCAGGGTCATCACCCATACACACCATCAGACACCACATGGGACACTTGTACATACATACCCCAGTGCACCACTCGTTCGCAACCTTGTGGGATCTTTGCTCCATAATTATAAAACTCTTTTATGTGATCCTGATGATATTTATGCATGATCACATAACTCTATGTGATTTAGTTTTTCACTTTCCACCCATATAGTTGACCTAGGTCCCATATATGGTTTAGGTGCGTTCTTGGTTGTCTTATGGCTAGCTAATTTTTTAAATTAATCTCCCATAAAAGAGTTATCAGAATCTTTAAGATAAAACACCATATAATCATCAACATAAAATTGAAAACCACAAATCTAAAATTATCCATTGTTTAATCATGTAATTTATTTATATAAATTCCAAAACACATTTCTACAATTCTTCATCAATTCCATATGAAAAATTTATTTTGCATGGTCTTTATAATTCCACTTCAAGAAAATTTCCAGCATGAAAATAAATAATATATTCATGGCCTTAAAATTAAAGAATTATTTACTCAATTAAGGGATTTATTCACTTGTTTAAAATAAGGTGTTACTACAAACATTAGAAACACATGTCATAGTCATTAAATACTAGTTCAACAATCATGAGATAAATAAGAAGAATTGCTCAAGCATGACATCCAATTCCATTAAATGAATGTATAAAAACCCTTTAAGAATTATCAACTCATTTAAAGTAACAAAAAACATATTGAATCATTTTTAACCAATGAAATAATGACTTGGTCTCAACACAATTTAAAATTAAAATGTCCCTCGTGCGTACAAATAGAATTTCACCTCTATGAAGCGATGTGTTTCATTTTTCATCACCACCTCATAAAGATTTAAATAAGGATATATTTAATGAATAAATATTATATTTATAATATTATTATTTTTATAGAGAGTTAAAGCATTATCTTATTTATTTCCTTTTCATCTATTGAAAAAAAACATTGGTCATGTATACATGTGGACTACAGCCTCAGTGAATGACATATATTATTTTTCATTATCCCCTTAAATATATTACCATAAAACTATATTTAATGTAATTTTTTTTATTAAAACATCTTAAATATTCTATAGATAATATAACCATGACCCTTTGACTAGGGTCAATACACTAAAGTTGTTTGAGACAGAATGACCTCAAAGTGTCCATCGTAAACATAACCAATTTTCAAACTAAAAAAATATTATAATAAATAAAAGTAATGTAATAGTGGTAATGGGATTAAAATTAAAAAAATTAATAATGGAAATAATTACCTTAATTATTTTATTTAGGGGTTAGAGAATATACAAAGAAAGACATGACTCGAGGTAAGGGGTTTTTCTTTAAAACATTGTTTTAATGTTTTCCTTAAAACTCATTTTACTCCAAATTTGTGTTGTTAAAAATGTTTCAATAATATTATTCTATGTAATATAATGGTATTGTGAAGTGATTTTCAAATATACTATACTTTTTAATAATGTCATGAAAAGGAATTTTTATAAGGTTTTCCATTCAAGAAGCTTTGGAATCTTTTTACTAAAGTGAAGAAGAATTTTTTTCTACATTTACTACATGATTGTATATTATTATCATCATAAAAATTACAAATTATTGATTAAATATTTATTATTTCATGTATTTTCAAATAATATCTTATTCCCTTTCTTTTGGTATATTTTAATTCATTTAAAGTTTTGAAAAGAAAATAATATTTATCCTTATTATTATGAGATGATGTATAATTTGATTTTGGGTTCAAATGAGTGTTTTTATGAAAAAATGAATGATAGTGTATGTTTTTCCCACATAATAGTTATTGGAAATTACAAATTACGATGGGTGATACTAGTAAATAGCTCTCCAATGCATTGGATAATTATTTATTTTCTAAATAAGTGATGATAGAATTAACTAACTAGGATTTATTCCATATGGTTGAAACATGAGGGGACACTGGTGATGAATGTTATTTACTAAGCCAACTACATGATTTTTTTTATGATGAGTTTTAATGGAAATATTTTTATTTCAAGAAGAAGGTATAGGAGATTTTAAGAGTGGAAGGTTTTTTTCATAGAAAATAATTTTCAATGGTTCTAATGTTTTCTTAATATATAATTATAGTTTTCGTTCCTTATTATGGTTCTTAATGAATTTATTTATGAAAAGGTTTATTTTAATATTTGATAATGATTTATTTTATATATCAAATATTTTGTTAAAAATCTAAAACTATTATGGGTTTAAATGTGATTCATAGGATATAAGGATGAGTGTGAAATATAGTATGAAAAATATTTCTTCTATGGTGACTCATCTAAAATTAGGAACATGTGTCTTGAAGTAATCATGTATGAAAATATCAGAACTTGTTTTTGTGAAAAGAAATATTTCACTGCGTGGATGTGTCCACTATTTCATGTTATGGTTTTTCTAATTCTCTAAAACAATAAATCTAAAATATACTTGAAATTTTAGAATTCGAAATCCTTTATATAAAACCAATAATTATTGTTTTTAAAGCTTCATGGTGTTATATATGTACTTAGGGTTTGATGTGTTTGTTCAGTTTTCTATCATGGTGTGTTGTTTCACATGTAAGCATTTCCTTCAGTCCGTTGTACATTTACACATTTTTCATAAAAAAAATTGGGGTCATGGGTTTTTAAACCCATGGGTGAACGACTTTTAGTATATGTACTTAGGGTTTGAAAATTAAAAATTGAACAAGCTACCTTTTCAAATTGTTTATTCTAAACATAACCCATGTAAAATAATAATAATAATAACAACAACAAAAACAATATTATTATATTCTATGATATGAAATATGTCATTGATATTTAATTATCATTTAATAAATTAATTAATAAATATTAATTAAATGATATTAAATAAATTTTATTATTTTTATGATCTCTTAAATTGACATTTCATTCCTCCACTGAATTCATTGAACCTTAAATAATAAATTATTATTAAAATAAAAAATTGTCATTATATTATTCAATAAATAAAAAAATATTATATTAAGTGACTATAAAATAAATAAATAATTTATATTTAATTCATATATTTTCCAAAAACAAATTAATTGTGATTAAATTTGTTTGATCAACATAACTTGAATAGTTATTAAACCACAAGTCAATAATAATATTTATTCTAACCATCAAATTCAAACAAAAACTTAATGAGATTTTGGATACACATAGTTTGTGGATGTCTAATAAACATTCATTATGGAATTAGGAAAACATGTTTACTGTCCAATATTATCATCCATAAACACAGTAAGTAAACTATAGATAAATAAGTTAATATCCCAATGATAACTACATCATATGAACACTTATTATGTAATATAATCCCTTTATCTTGATAGCTCACCAAACAGGTTGCATACTTATTTTATTAACCTATATTCTTGAATTATCTTTCATTTACACTCTATAATGAACTCTTTAATGAACTACCTTGAACATGTATTTAATCACAAATTTATATTTCAATCATCGGTCTTGAGATATATTCGTTCATTAAAACAAATTGGAAAAATCCTTTCTTGAATTATTTATTTAATTTCCTATCAATTATTACGCACCCAATGTATCTTACCTCTCCATGTAAATATGTTGTCATGTTTTTTTTCTCAATACATAAAATTATGAAATTCGTTATATACATTAATAATAACCTCAAGTATAAGGATCAATACACATGTCCATATATAAAAATATCCAATGAAGCATATAACATATGAAATTAATATTGGTGGTTCTACCCTTATAATACCCTCTCTTGGTGATTACCAATTGTAAAACATCATGAGTAGACGACTCATCCCCTTATGATAATCATGCACCTGATAGTCAAGAATCATCTCTTTCCTACCACTTAGATTCCATATATACTATAGGATATATTTTTAATAATATTTTCATGAAATTTATAGTTTCTCATTATAACAGGGGAAAACTATAAACAATTTATGTGATGGATACTCTTGAACATTGTAAAAAAAATGTTCCATAGAAGAAAACTCATCATGTGATAAGATATTGATTAATATTTTTTTAGTCAAATATTCTGGAAAGAGAAATTGAAATTTTAGTTTGTTTTAGGGAACCAACTTTAACATTTGTAATATCCCCAGCCTGATTCACCTCTACTATGATCAAACAAGGTCTTTGAATAGTTCAAAAGTTCTTTGTAAAATTAAAGAGACTACCAACTATTATTTGTGTTCAATTTTTAAGAATGGGGATAATATAACTTCACGTACCAATAACCATAAATATTAACATATGAAATAATTATAATGGTAATAAAATTATAATCATTGTATATACATACATCATTATGATATTCTAGAAATGGTAAACCCCATAACCCATACAATAGTAATATGGACAATAGTGCATGTCCTAAAAGTCATAAAAACATAATCAAGACTCGTCGTGGAAACATGTAACAAAATAAACAAAAGTGAATGAAAACTATAAATAATTACATATCAAAAAATTATTCTTATATGAATTCCATTTAATAACACTAAATCAGCTACCATGCACAACCATCAACTATAAGGCCCTTGACCATATCTACACATGCAACCATGATGTCTTCATTGGTACACATAGTGCTCGGACTGGGTGTGAAAAACATTTATGAGGCCAACACCAATGGTGTCTAAAACATAATAATTTTATATTTTATTATTCTAATGTAAAATGGTATATAAATTGTGACCATATTAAAATAAATAAACATCAATCCTTAGGGTTTATGCTGACACCCAATACTGACCATACATTCTTCATCCAATGATGGTGTCATGCCTAAACATGTCAAATTTCATGCCTAAGGTTTAGTGTGGCAATCTACCATAATATCACCTCAGGAATACCAAATAAACTAATTGGAAACAAAATCATCTCTTTCTATTAAAACCACCCAAAAATTTGGCATGACACATAACCACACCATCTAGCAAAGGAAATTCGGAATAACACCCAACTCATCCCCTAATCAAACCCATGGTTGGAATGATCTCCCATCCAATATCACATAACCATATATAAAAAACTCACACATCAATAGTTGGCATGTTTTTAAAACCCATTTTTACATAACAAACTAAATTAAACTTACACGTTCTTGATTTTAATTCTTGTTCATCCCCTGACATATAACCTATAACACCCCAGACCCATACACTAAAATATGGTACTAACAAAAATACTCTTTACATAATTGATTTTATACTAATTGAAGTGACCCAAACATAAATTCCATAATTAAATTATTAATAAAAATACTGATTCACTTATATCTAAAATATAATTTTATTTTATACTTTTAGATAATTAGGAAAAACCCTTAATGTAAAAAAATCACTTCTTTCACATAAAATTTGAATGTTACCCCTATAAAATGAAATTATTTTTTTAACATAAAGTATTCAAAATCTCCCAATCAAATCCTAAAACATAATACCCTTATAAAAATTTCATAGATATTAATTTTATTCATAACCTAGAAAAATGGGAACATAATTGTGAAAGGTTAAATATAAAAATTAACAATTCAAGATCATAAGATAGAATAAGATGATCATATGTGTATGAGAACATATAAAATATTCTGTGATATAACATAATAGATTCATTCCTAGTAAACTAGAACGTAAATATATTTCAAATTCTTATCTTAATAATTTCATAGAATATTCAATTAAAAAATAATAAAGGAAAAGTCAGGAATATTGCATGGGAAAATATGAAGAATCATAAAATAAATATCATTTATTTGAAAAAAAAATTTCAAATTTGGAAGATTATAAAATTCCCTACAATCATGAGTCCATTTAATTATCAAATTATTCTGTTAAGAATTATATAAAACAAAGAAAAATATATTGGTATCTTGGAATGTTATCTATATAGTCACCCTCAAAGTCACCCTAACAACTGAATAACCCACCCGATTAATTCGAACATTTCACCTATAGATTAAAAATATTTATTCAATGTAATATATGGATATATCAGACCCACCCATCATCATATAAAATTTATAAGATCCATAACATGAATAAAACACATAGGCTTTTCTTACTTTCATCATAAAACCCCAAAAAACAATTTTCATTCCCTAATATCTTAAAAAACCCATGTAAAACAACTTTCAAATTATCATTATAAAATATCTCCAGTGAAGCATAAAAATAATTAAAGGATATTAACATATATGAAAACACCTTTATAAAATTATTTGAAATATACTTTGCAAAACAATAATAAATACCCTTTTTATATCCCTATAAAAAAATTAAAAATTCCTAGAATAATAGTAAAAGTATTTTCTTTGAAAAAATTTGGAAAAACGTAAAATAATCTTAATAATTAATATCAGAAAAAAATTATGAATAAATGACCAATATTTAATAGTCCAAAACATTTATTTCATACTTTTTTAAATAGATACAAAAAGTGACTTGTATGGAAAACGTTGTGAATATTACTCTTAAAAACATTTAAAATAAAGACAAAGTCCATGAAAAAAAATTAATAAATCATTTAGGTTTATAAAATATAATTATTGAGACATGTTATATAATATGGATATAAAGAATAAATAGTTGGTAAAATACATAAAATCTTTTAAATTAATGATTTATAATAAAAAACATTATGATTATTAAAATAAAGAACTATTTTAAATATTTTAAATTAAGAAGGAACATAAAATACCATTAGTATACATATATTGATGATATTATATGATAAATATTTGGTATATAAACCATATAAATGAATATAGGTGCATAATTTAAAACAAGCCACAAAGATGGAAGTTTGAGATGAGAAACCATTACAAAGTTGGTAATCTGTGAATCAAAAGGCCATTGAACTAAGGAAAATAATATAATTACATAAAAAATTAACTGATATAATATGTAAAAATACCTTAATATGGAATTAATTACACTATATAAAATAAAACATGGTGCACAACTTTAAACATTTCTCAAACAACTAGAATTCAGACCAAGAAACTCATACAAAGAATGCAACATTTGATTTATGAATCAATCAATGAATTTGTTATCTAAAAAAATTAGGTACTTATAATAAAAGTTGAAATAATAAAGAAAATAATATAATAAAAAACAAACACAATCATGGTATAACATATTCAATTAAGAAGTGATTTAACACAATAAAAGAAAATGTGTTCAAGAGTCCCCTTACCTCAGACATAAGCTAGGTTGGATGCACTCTAACTTCCTTTATAATAAATTTAAATTTTTTATACAATTGTATTAGAACCATATTTATATTTCTATTACAATATATATTCTCTTATAATTTATTATTATCCATTTATTGATAGTTCTATGTTAAAATCATTGGTTATGTGTTAAGTGTCTTGTTTCCCATCAATATTTCGATTCACTTCTTTTTATTCTTTACCATTGTTCATTGATTCACCACATATCAAATTTTTATGATGATTATATTTATATATTTTATATTATTATATAGTTACATGGATATTTCCTCGATCTTATGGTGACGATTCTCATGGGGATATTAAACACTATTTTCTAAAGGTTCTAATTTCACACATATATATACATACATTACCATTACATAATTTTAAAACCATAATATATAAATCATTATTAAATAATATTTACATTATATAACATTCCTTAATCATTCAATAGATATTATTTTAAATAATGTTCATATATGTTGTAATAGTGACCAAAACAAGAACAACATGTAACCGTTGAATGAGTAAAAAATTATTGTATGATGTTATTATAACTTTTATAGAATATTAATAATTTTATAAAAAATTTATTTATTTATTAAATTATTTTTAGAACAATTAATTTATAGAAAAATGAATAATGAAATATGTCATACAAGGAAGTGATAATCTGCAAGTACACATGGGAAATGTTTCTATTTTAGAATGGATGGTAGGTAAAAAAATTAGATAATAGTTTATATCTATATTAAAATAATTATATCATAAAAATGACATATATTCATCAAATTCATCTATATAACCATCCATTTGAGGTATTTATGAAAAATAAAAAATTTCATAAATGGAGGTGGTATTTCACACACATGAAAGGACAACATTTTAAATGTTCAAGGGATAGAAATGAAGTAGAAAATGTTTGTTCCTTAAACATAATAAAATTTAAATATATTCATTATAGTCATTTCATTATATTTATATGGTTATATTTTATATGGACAAGTTTTAATAAGAATGAAACTTGAGATATCATGGTTTTAACTTCTACCACTTCCATGGATAATCTCCTTCGGAATACACATTAACGGTAATAATATTGGTTTTTTGGATGAATAAAACCTCCAGGTAATTGATGAGGATGTTGGGGATATATTTTTTAAGATATTAGTCAATCTTATGTGCTAATGTTTTTTGAATAAGTGAAGACAATATAGGTCCTATTATAATTGATAGTAATTTTAATCTTATAAGTAGTCTTATCTTTCAAAATATAGTAAAGTTATTTTCACATAAAATTGATCCAATTCATTCCAATTTATAAGATGTGATATTTAAGGTATAAATACAACTAAAAAATTATTTTTTATTTAGAGGTATTTTAAGCCTTATAACTTAGTTTCATCCCCACTTTAAACTATGTTGCCCTTACCCTGGTGAATACGATTTACTCTCATAAATTAATTTTTTGACAAAATATAATTTAAAACATATTAAATAATATGAAAAATATGATTCAAAATTCGGAATAAATTTTAAAAGATTTAATTGAAACAAGTAGTAAAAATTTCATTTAATATAAATATTAAACTGAAATCAAAAACGTTTTTTAGAAAAAATAATTTTAAGCATAAAAATGAATTTACACAAAAATCATGTATAATATTGACTCCCATAACATTTTTTGGTTTATTTTCAGAAAAATTTGAATAATTCGGATTAAATAAAATAATTAAAATATAATTTAACCAGGTAAATATTTTTTTTAAATAAAAAAATAAAAAAAATAGTTCTTTTGTTAGAATAAAACACTACTTTGGTCAATAATATTGAACATTGGTTTTGTAAATTGATCATATTATATTTAAATAATTTATTTAAATTTTTAAATATATATTTCATTTATAAAAAATTTAATAAAATTTAAGTCATTCTTATATCTCGATGATGTCATAAATGAAATTATATTAGTAAAAACTATATTTTCACTATACTCCCAAAAAATTATTTTAGAAAAATTACTAAAAACCACCTAATAAAAATTAGGTTATTATGATTAAAAAACAAGTTCATTTAGAAAAAATAAAATTACAAAATTGCAAAATTTATATTTTAAATGAAAATTAAAAATATAAGGAAGCCCACTTTTATAGAAAAATGTTCCTTTTAAATAATAAGTGTTCATAACCTTATTTTATGTCAATTAATATTGAGTATAAATTTATATATGTTCAAATTGTACAATCATAATTTTTTAATTTATATAATGAAATTTAACAAAGTATTGTTACCATTATTATTATGTCGTGTCTATCAAAAATAGTTTAACCAAATATTTATTTCAATTAATATGTTGTAAAATCTCAAGGTTTTCAATTATCCACCCCTAAAATAATTATGTTCCCATAAATTTAGTTTTATCTTACTAAAATGATAGTATCCTAATAAATGTATAGTTTCATATATATATGTTATCATGATAATTAATTCATATGTAAATTTCAGAAAATATAGTTCATCGTAATAAAATATTTCTAAGTCATAGTATATACCATTACAAGACTCGTGATTGGGAATATGTTCTTAAAATAATACCTGCATATCTACATGAAATTTTTGACACTAGTCTCTAAAGATATATCTTCTTCTTTCTTTCATTTGAGGAATTCAATAACCCTAAAGATAGAGAATATGACAAACTCTAATTCATTGTTTTATTTCGATTCTATATTATCTATTTCTTCCTTTGATTTTGTGTTTGGATTTTTTTTTCACTTCATCTTCATCTCATATTCAAAATACCAAATAACCATGATGAATTTTTCATGCCTAAATCACTAAAACAACTCTTTGTGGATCATAAAAATGAAAATTGATTCTTTTTATCTCTAATAATTTACCAAAACCAAAATGGTTAGCAAAAGTTAAGATAATACATAATATGAATAAATTTTTATATAAATAAATAATACATTAATCGATAAAAACATAATAAAAAGAGCCGAAGTTCTATTAAATTATTTCCATTAATAACTAACCCTGAAACTCTTCAAAATATGACTCTCAAATTTTAAAACACAAAAAACAAAAATATTTGATCACATATTCTTTTGAGATAAACATAACACTTTTCTCCAAAAAACATAAATTACTCTTAACGGCACAAATGAAAAATGTGTATTGCAACTAACCAAACCAGGTCAACCATGAATTGATTACCTAATATAGCCTGTAACATGTCCTAAGAGGCCTTCTCGATCCTCCCAGGCTGACAACTACTGTCACACATCAAGAATACGTAGTTGGGAATGATTTGGCTGATTAAAAAATGACAAATAAATAAATAAATATATATAAAAAATACAGTAAAACTAAACTTTAGCATTAGAAAGAATATAAAATTACATATGTACCTCTATGTGACCTCATATCTCACCTCCAATCATAATATCACAATCACTCTAAGAGTTAACTAAGGTGGGAAGTAGTACCGAAAGCTACAAAAATAACTTGTAGAAATGTGTATTAAAACCCATTATGCATGCCTAGATCAACTATTCCCTATAACATACCTTTTAAAAAAATCCTAGTCATGGTAGTTTGAAAATTCCACCATATTAAATATGAGTTTTCCATTCTTTTAAAATTCATTTAATAATCCTCCATTTTAAAGAAAGTCCATTTTATTTCCATTTTATTTCCAAATTAGTTTCCAAGTATACCTAAACATTTCAAAATTAAATGAAATAAATTTCGTTTAAACCAAATGTTTCCCAAAGGGGTAAAAGTAGGCATGAAGAAACCAAAATGTAAATAACATTACAAGAACCATGTACATAAGGTCCACCACATACTGATGGTGAGTACCACATCATAAATATCCATTTCATAAGAGGGGACAATGGAAAATGTATATAGGTAACTAGAACAAGTGGTACCCTAGGAACCTTATACATTAGTTATCAAAATACTCCATCTCAACAACCAATAATGATGATGTTCCCAATCCATTATAGGGGATTCCATCCCAAGTTCTAATGGTCTTCATATCATAAGACAAAACAAACAATGTTCCTATACACAAGCCACTAGAGGGGAATGCATCCCATGATCTTGTAATCTCTAATCAAATCAGATGTTTAGTTAGTGTTGTAATCATTGAACTTTATAGATTAATTAAAGGCTTTATAAACTTATGAATTAATGAGTGAACTAGTTTTAGATCACTTACCTAGATAACCATGTTTCCTATGTGATCTAGTTTAAATATTAGTGAGTTTTTATCAAGAAAAAAATACATGTATGTATCATTTTATTTACCCAAAAACTCATCAATCCACTCACCACCAGTCTCCCCTTGTGAGCGCATCCACCATATCATGTCACCCAACAATGCATAACCACAATTACTAGGTACATATGATATATCATCCATTTAACATACACATTATATTTCTAAAATAAGGAGGAATTCCTCAAGAGGGGTTTTTCACATCCAAAAATTATTTTTGAAATTCCAAATAGGCGTCATTACTTTACAAAGAATACTTTCATCTATGAAAACAGAATCACCAAAAGAATTTAATTTTGAAGAAATTTTTAAATCCCAATTAAACTACCAATGAACCAAACATTAAAAAAATATTGGAAACATGCTTAAAACGAAGCAATACTTTTAAAAATGTAAAATTTCAAATTAACCTCAAATTTACAACCAAACCCATATATTTTTTCAAACATACCAAAACATGAAATTAAAACTTTTAAAAATCACACATGAACAAATTATCATTCAATTAAACATGAAAAAATATTTAATCCCACCAAATTTCTTTAGAAATACCAATTTCACACACAGAACCATTTTTAGAAACCACCTTTAAGTATTTAAAATATAGAACATTCTAAAACAAGTTTAAAAGTGTATTTTAATAAAGAAAATGGATGTAAAACATGAAGGTGAGTATGATAAATAAATGAAAAGGATAACATCAAGAATCACCATCACATTTCATAGTATATAAATACTATTTAATATTTTTTTTAATAATACTCAATAAATTATGGAATTCAAATTAATGGCCTCAGAAAAGGGAACCATCCTCAAGAAGATGAAGACCAAGAAAAAACTTCTAAGAACTTGATGACACTGATAATAGAAACTCCAGTATTCCATTTATGATTGCATGCATATGAACAGTATCTTATATTCAAGGAAACATAGCCCTTATTTACATATTTTCATGGCCAAATATGTACAAAGGGATCCTCACATACATGATTATACATGCATATACCCTTTTTCACTTCCACGTGTATAGGTTTTCATATAAATAAATATATAAATATATATATATATATAATAAAAGATTTACCCGTTATATATATTCATCTTTCCATGGGTGAATATTTATAAAGGGGAAACTTAAAAATATTTATTCTTTCCTTGGTATATGAAGATAAGCCATCAAAAATGGTGTCTTAAATCTATCCCAACAAAGACTGAAATGCACTACATAAAAATACCATAAAATCCAAAAATCACCAAGAAGTACATATTTTTTTTGAAACAAACCAAGATAATAGATGAAACTAACCTCAAATAGTGACATTTGAGCCGAAATGAGCCAAACCACTTCACCTTCGGTGGAAGATGCTGGAATACAAACAAGGTTGACCCGAGAGAGCCCCTAAATACCCTAAGAATAGAAAAAACACCAAAAACTAGATCAACCCTAAACCTTGGGATTAGAATAAATGAATAGAGTAATGGGAGAAGGAAAAATAATAAAAAATAGAGATAAAGAGAAAATAATAGAGCTTACCAGTTATTTTTGACCATGAAATCAAGGGATAATGGCGATAGAGATGATGCTCAATAGAGGGAGGGGTGTGCAACCATAGAAGACAAGAAGAGGGGGTTTTCACTTGAGGTAGTGGAGAATGGAGAGGGGGGTTTCATGTGGAAAGGGGAACCCCATTGAGGGATAAAAAAATAAACCCTAATAATAACAATAATTTATAATAATAAACAAAACCATAGTAATAAGAATAAACATAAAAATAATAATAGTAATATTCATAATAATATTATTTTAATTATTAAAACATTTTATTTTTATTTTATATTATTTTTCTATGATTTTATTTCATTTTACTTTTTAAAAAAAATTGAACTCAGGGTATGCTGCACGATTTGGCTGCACGGTCTTCTAAGCCATGCGCCAAACATGAACACCCTATTGGAAGGAAAGGATTTTCGCACTAGCTAGGAACATGATTTTAGAAACCATGCTTCATATGCCCAAATAAAATTGGTCAGATGAGAGAACCATTTACCATGATTTTCAGAGAGTTTCTTCTAACAGTGTGTAATTTTTTCTATTCCAGGATCAGGGTGCAAGGCCACTACTGGGCCTCACACAATTTTCAGTCATACTATTCCCAAACATGAATAGGTTCATAACCCACCCAAAGACACTGAAACTCAAAATATATCAGTAAGAACTTGAATCAAAACTCAAAAAGGATCCAACATCAAGTAAGATAAAACAATAAAGAGAAACTTTGTTCGGGGTGTGACAATTATCCCCACTAAAAACACATTCTACCCTAAGAAAGCCTCCCAGCCTCATGAAGAACCAAACTCAAGCTCAAAAATAAACAAGGCCAACAAACCTATGATCTTGGTGTGAAATTTAACTTTACCATTCACACCTAACCTTCTCTAATAGAAAACACAATGGTAATAACTATATTTAAAGGAGGAGAGTTCTCCCCACCATAAGAACATGACTTGAACCACAACACCCACAAGGGAAATCCAACACAAATTAACCACGGAACTCATAGCACGGACCAACCAGCACAGTAACATCCTAGGTAAATAAAGAAATAATAAATTTTCATAATTATTCATATCCATGAATTAAGTATTCATTTTACTTTAAAGGGGTTTATATTCTCGAGGTCATACCTGATACGCAACAATGGGTTTCTTTGAAATCTTACATTGCACACTAATAATATAATAATATTATTCTAAATGTAGTTAAATCATAGACTTTTTATTGTAGAGAATGAATATAACTAACTAAAATATTATTATACATGTTTGTTAAATGTTTTTACATTTATCTAATAAATTTTAGAGGCTTAAAATGTGAATTAATCTAATTTTAAGAATAAATACTCTAATATTTTTTAAAAGGTCGATTTACCACCTTTTGATATAGAACCCTCTTTAAATCTAGTTTTTCTTACTTTTATATGTTCTTTTTGACAAAATGAAATTCTTATTTATAATTGGGACATCAATATTTACTTTGGGTAAATTTTCGGAATTTTTCTGATAAAATTCATTTTTTGATGAATAGTGAAAAATACTATATTTTAATTCAAAACCGCCTTTTAATATAATTTATTTATATTGTTTTATTATCTTTTTAATTGGTTTTAAAGTATAATAATATTATATTTTTACCATTAAATCCAATTTTGGTCATAGGAATTAATTTCACTTTGAAATTGGACATAAACAAGTGTCAATCTTTTGATAGGTAATATTTCTTAAAAACACAATTTTTGTTTTGACAATGGGAATTAATTTTAAATTAATTAATCAAAATTATATGTTTTTAATTTTGTAAACTAGACTTTATTTTTGAATTTTAAATATCAAATATAACTTAGGCTGAATTTTTTGTAGTTTTTTGAAAAACATCAATTTTTGATAAATAGGGAAACCACTAATTAGTAGTTAAAAACTGACTTTTTCATTTAAATGAAATTTTACCAATTATTTGAATTGAATTTATAAAAAACAACATACATGGTTGTTATTATTAAGAAAAATTTGGTTCAATAAGATGAAAATAATTTTTCGTGAATAGTAAATTTTGACTTTTCTTTACAACGATTAAAGGAAAATAGGATAATTCAATGTAAAATGAATATTGTAATAATAAAAAATTACCTTAACAATTATCCTAAACTTATTGGATGAGTCAGGGACAACCATGGTCATCCTTGGGTCTATTTTGGGACCCCATGGAGCCACTTGAGAGTGATAATGACACTTTATTTTAATTAACTTAAATTAAGGGAAAATGACATAAACAAATATCTTTTAGTAAATTAATTTTTACATAGGGTTATATAAGTTAAATATAAACTATAAATATTATTCGGAAAGATAAAAATATTTCCTAAATTATGGTATTTTTTATAATATTTATACTTCAAATATATAAAATTATTTTTGACACTGTAATGAAGCAACGTTTACCTCATTAATAAATGATTTAAATAAATACTATTATAAAGATTAAAAAAATTCAAAAACCTATCCAATTACTATTGGACAATTTTATTTCTACCATTAGTAAAATTAACTTCTACTTCATTATGTTTTGGACCTTTATAAACTGAATATAATTATATAATAAAATAATATTTTCACACTTTCCTAAAGAGACCCTCCTCCCCCTAATAAAAATCCCTCACCTCTAACTCATTCCTCAAACCTCTCAATCACATTGTATCATACAAAACCAGCCCAAATAAGCTCTCAATATCCCTATATTCCCCCAAAAATCCATAAATTAGGTATAATGAACTTCAAGAAGTCATTTTGGTTCAAACCAAAGGGAGTTACCCGAATTTAAGGTAACAATTTCTCTTAAATTATTTTCATTTATATTATTTCTCCAACCCCTAAATACTTTTTATTATTTTCACTTATAAAAACACCAGTATACTCAATATACTATGATTTTGTGATGATAAGTATTCAAACTACACATTCACACACCTCCATCTAATGGTTAAAGAACATATTGTTTCTGTGGATGACAAACTAATTCCTCACGAAACGATGATTGTCAAATGATATCTCATCGCCTCTAAAGGTTGCCCTTAACATGGAACTATATTTATATATGATATATATTATTTTTATGTTTTCTTTATGCTTATTTATTTTTCATTTATTCCATACCTTTATGGTTTCCATTATAGGTAAACGCGATACATTCATTTGAGGAATTGCGGACTACCACCCCCTCAAAGTGATATGACTCGTTAATGCCATATGTGGAATGTATAAAGGATATAGTTAATGATATTATATATTATGTTATACTGTAATTATAAAATAACTATGTATCATTATGTGTTAATTCCATTTAAATAAGAAATATAAATGAAATAAGCATTCATACGTACGTACGACTTACCATCTCCATGAACGGTGCATTTCATTTCATACCTCCAAATGTGATGTACTATTATAAATACATGTATATAATAGATATATATGATATATATGATAACTAAATCATGAATATCATTATGGATATAATAATATTGGACCATGTGAACAACATATATTTATAAGAAGTCCATTTTTTACACAAGTACCAAATATCGACAAAATGACCATTATTAAACTAAATGATTACATAATGTTAATAACATGGTAATAAGTGATATATAAGGAGTAATAAACTTGTAAAATGTTCTTATGAAATTATAAATTAGCTTTATTTTATTATTCAATGGATTGAATAACGAACGGGTCATGTCGGACGCGATGTAAGGGACTTTGTCTCAATATCCTTTCATTGAGGAATATTTTGTTTTAATACAAGATTTTCTTTTATAAACTGTATAAAAACCTTTGAATTTTCATTTCATTCAAAAGGAATATTTATCTACGAAGTGTTTTACTAAATGAAAATGAAGAATGATTCTTTTTAACATAAGCGGTGACAATGACCTTTCCGTTGCCGTGAGTATTATTTGATCTTTGGATTCCTTAACAAGACATAATATTTTTAAAAGGAAATTAAATATCATATACTATTTTATGTATTTTGGTATTGAAAATGGTTTTTATAGTGGATTTTTATGTCAATATATTTAAATGGTATATTGTGATTGAAATGTCGAAATGTTATCTTTCCTTTAATTTTGTTTTATGTATTATAATTATGTTATGGTTCATGGGAATTGTTATGTATATGGGTGGTTCCATGATAAACATAGGGCGGGTGAGCCCGAGATATCTCTTCAATGCATTGGGTAATGTGACAGTGGTAACTGGGAATGTTTCTCCAAAGATATCTAGGGAATATAGTGTGATGAGTATTCCAAATGTCACTCCCTACGTAGCTGGGATAAGTACAATGTAAGTATGATATGGATGCCTCAAGTTACTTTTATGATTTATGTTTTATATGTGTTGTTCATAAATCTTATGATTTCATAAGGTATGTTAAAGAGCTTATGTTATGTATGAAATAATGAACTAGTTTTTTCTTTCTTTGTTTTATAACCCTTACTGAGCTTTTTATGCTCATTCCATGTTTGGAAATTTTTTACACATGACCTAAAGATGAATAGGGTCAAGGATGGGATCAAGGAAAAGTCTTGCTATCTAAAACATGGGACTAGAAATGAATCTTTTTATGAGTTTTTTATTTTATGAAAAAATGGAAACTGAGAAAAAGTGTCTAACTTGTAATTTTTGAGATGTAATGTAATATTTATGTCCTAATTCTCTAAAACTATTAACTTGAAAAGATCCTCAATGTGAGTTATTCATTTAATTCAATATTATTTAACATTTAAGGCCATGTCCTTGTAGTTGGTATTAGATGTCAGTTTAGATAACCTTCGGAGTTTTGGTATTTTTAAATTAATATCCAAAAATTAATTTATGTTAATATTGAAATGATATATCATTTACATATTACCATGTTACTTCGCTTAAGATATTTTTGTGTTCAGAATGGTTTTTCGTAGGGGAAACGTGGAAGCTATGTTGGAACGACATCTAGAGGAAGATAGCCATCCAAATCAGCAACCCGAGATGGTCGGAATCAGAACTGAACAGTTTGTTGTAGTGAGGGAACAATTAACTCAGGAGATAAATAGTTGTGGTATCCATGCATGAGATCATTGAGATCAACCACAGAGGAACATGTCAGTATTAGAGCATTTGATGATGCAACATCCCCCATCATTCAGAGGATCATCCAATCATGTGCAAGATGAAGGGTGGATTAAAGCACTTGAGAAAATTTTTGATGTCATTGGGTGTTCATAAAATCAAAAGGTTAGTCTCGATATTTTTTATTTTAAAGGAAAACCTCATCAGTGGTGTTTGAAGTTAAAAAATATCAGGGATAGTGAGGATATTTAATCTCTTGGTTGGGATGAATTCAAAGGAATGTTTCTTGAGAAATATTTTCCTAAGGTGGTTCATCTTAGGATGGAAATATATCCCTGGTAATTGAGGTAGGAGGATGACTTAGTGTCTGCTTATGAAGAAAAATTCAGTCGACTGGAAAGGTATGCTCCAAATTTCATACGAGATCTTGATTATATAATCAACCATTTTTACTCAGGATTAAAGTCAACTATCTATGGGATTTAGCTTCCCATGAGTTCAAAAGTTATGAAAAACTTGTTCAATGTGCGAATAAGGTGGAAATGATGTTTTCTGATGATCAGGTGTTCTTTGAAAAATAACAAAATAAGAGGTCATGGTGGCAGGAAAAAGGAAAGAACTCTTTAAAAAAGTCACTTTGGAAATAAACTTAATTTTACAATTTTCAAAAAATGTGGTAAAAATCATACTGAGGAATGTCTTTGGAATTATGGTAAGTGCTACGGATGTTGTATAATTGTACATAAGGCTCATAATTGCACTGAAAAAGAGTAGGGTAATGGTAAGCCAAAATCTGATTTACAATAACTAAAATGTTTTATGTCAAATTAAATGAGTCATTATGTAAATGAGTGTCCAATGAAGAACTCAACAGAGGGAAAGAAATAAAACTACAAGAAGAAAGGGGTGGTGAAGTCCTTTGTAACTACTTCAGTAGATGTTGGGCCATCAAATAATGTAGTATCATGTACACTATTTGTTTGTTCGGATTATTCCAATGTGTTGTTTGATTTGGGGACTACACATTCATTCATTCTAGAGAAGTTTTATAGTAAATAAGGAAATCCATATGATGATATAAATCCTGAAATTTTGGTAAAAATACATGGAGGAAATGTTGAAACAAAAAAGAAATTATAAGAACATTCCCATCCTTGTGTGCCGAAATAATCTACCTGCAAAACTTATTATTTTGCCTCTTTTAGAGTTTGATGTTATTTTGGGTATGGATTGGATTTTTGTTTATCATGCTAAGATTGACAACAGAGCTAAAGATATTTCTTTTCAAGATGATTTTAATTTTGTGTACAATAATGAACCCTTACTTTTGGTAACATATTAGGAATATGAGAAACTACTAAAATATGGAAATGAATGTTACCTTCTGCATATTGTTGAAAACAAAGGAACTATTCAGACTAATTATATGCCAGTGGTAAATGATTACCTTGATGTTTTTCATGATGAGTATCCTGGTATTATACCTGATTGGAAAGATGAATTTACTTTTGACTAAGTTCCTGATGTTAAGCCAATATTAATAACCCATCTTCGAATGGTTCAAATTGAACTTTTAGAGTTAAAGAAGCAATTACAGGAGTTATTAGATAATGGTTTCACTCAACCTAGAACATCACAATGGGATGCTTCTATCTTGTTAGTTAAAAAAAGACGGTTCAATTAGACTTTTCATTGATTATCGAGCATTGATTAACATCACTATTAAGAACAAGTATCCTTTGCCTCATATCGATGATTTTGTTGATCATCTCCAGGGAGCTCAGTATTTTTCAAAGATTGACTTGAGGTCAGGGTACCATTAGTTGAATTTAAATGAAGCATACATTCTGTAGACCATGTTTAATACTTGATATGGCCATTATGAATATGTAGTTATGACTTTTGGTTTAACCAATGCAGCTGTTGTATTCATGGATATTATGAATAGAATTTTCCATGAGTTCTTGGATATGTTATTGGTAGTCTTCATTGATTATATTTTAGATTATTCTAAAAGAAAATAGGAGCATGAAAGTCATTTAAGGGTTTTCATTCAAACCTTAAATTAAATGAAACTATTTGGAAAATTTAGCATGTGTGAGTTTTGGTTACAGCAAATTTCATTCCTTGGTCACATTGCTTCAAAAAATTCTATAACTGTTGATCTTGCTAAAACAAAAGTTGTTGAAGAATGGCCAAGACCCACAAATAATACCGAGATTCATAGATTTCTTGTTTTGACAGGTTATTACTGGAGGTTTCTTGGGAATTTTGCGCAGTTAACTAGTCCAATGACTAAGTTAACTCAAAAAGGTGTCAAGTTCATTTGGACAAAATATTGTGATGATTGTTTTCCGGAATTGAAGAAAAGATTGGTGAATGATCCAGTTTTGGAACTACCTTCTAGAAATGGTGAGTTTGTTATTTACAAAGGTTCTTCATTAAAAGGAATTGGTTACGTCCTTATGAAGAATGATCAGGTAATTTATTATGATTCACATCCATTGAAACCTCGTGAGTTAAATTACCAAACACATGATTTTAAAATTAGCTGCTATTTTTTGCTTTAAAAATTTGGAGGCAACATTTGTATGGAGTAAAATGTGAAATATATACTGACCAAAAATGTTTGAAGTATATATTCACTCATAATGGATTGAACATGAGATAGAGGTGATGGTTTGAATTAATCAAGGATTATGATTTCACAATCCTTTACTATCCGGGAAAAGAAAATAAAGTGGATGATGCTTTGAGTCAAAAAAAGTAATGCTTCATTAACCATGATAGGTTTGGAATGATATCTTTTGGTTTTTGATTTGATGAACTTTGGCATATAATTTTTTGTTGCAGGAAATTCTTCATTTTTGTTTCAGGAGTCAGTGAAATCATCTCTATCAGACAGAATAAAGCAAGCATAGAAGGAAGACAGTGAGTTGCAGAAAAAGGTAGAGTCGGTTAAGGAGGGTATGTTGCCTGAATTTAACATTGATAATGATTATTTTTTGAGGTTTGGGAAGATATTATATGTGTCTTGTGATTAAAAGTTGAAGAATGAGTTGTTATGTGAATATCATAGTTCTCCATTTTCTGTTCATCTTGGTAGTACTGTGACGTACAGATATCTTCAGAAGTATTACTAGTGCGATGGAATGAAAATTGATATTGTTGATTTTAATATGAAGTGTTTGACTTGTCAATAGGTTAAATTAGAGTGGTAGTTACTGAAAGTTATTCTTCAGTATTTACCAGTTCTAGAGTGGAAATGGGAAAATATATCCATGGACTTCGTTGTGGAATTACCAAAGATGTCTTGAGGTAATAATGCAATTTGGGTAATTGTAGATCGGTTGACTAAATCTGCTCATTTCATTCCTAATTGAGATACATTGTCTCTAGATCAACTGTCTTCGTTGTATAATAAAGAGATAGTTAGGTTGCAAGGATTTCCCCTCTCCATTGTATCTGATCTTGATCCCATGTTTACTTCTTACTTTTGGAAAGGCCTTTATAAGTCATTGGGTACTGAATTAAATTTTACTACATCCTTTCATCCACAATCAGATGGGAAGTCAGAACGAACAATTCAAACCTTGGAGGATATGCTGCGTACTTATTCATTGGATTACTAGGGAAGTTGGGACCAATATATTTCTTCGGTTGAATTTTCTTATAATAATATTTTTCATTCCAGTATACAAATAGATCTATTTAAGTAATTATAAGGAAAGTGGTGTCAAAATCCAGCCTTTTGGGATGAAGTAGGTGAAAGGAAGCTGATGGGACCAGAATCGGTAGAAGAGATGGAAAAAATGGTTCACTTGATTCAAAATAACATGAGAACAGCTCAGAGTATGCAGAAATGTTATGCAGAAAATTGGAGGAAGGATATCACTTTTTTGGTAGGTGGTCATGATTCTCTCAAAGTTTTTCCATGGAAAAGTGTGATGTGTTTCGGTAAGAATCGAAAGTTGAGTCCAAGGTTCATTAGACCCTATGAAATCCTAGAGAAAGTTGGATTAGTTGCTTATGGAGTGGATTATCTAAGTTTTTATCCCAGGTACACAATTTTTTCATGATTCAATGTTGAGAAAGTATATTCCGGATCCATTTCATGTTTTAAGTCCAGAGGTAGTTCAGTTGGAATAGAATCTCTCTTGTGGGGAATAACCAGTCTAGATTATTGACCGAAGAGAGCAATTATGGCGGAATAAAGTGATTCACCAGGAAAAGGTTTTGTATAAAAACTATATGGTTGAAGAGGCAACATGGAAATATGAAAATTCTATGAGGGATAAATACCCACACTTATTTTATAAGTGAATAAAAATTGTGAGGATTTAATTTCTAAAAGGGTGGAAGGATGTAACATCCCATGTAAATAATGAAATAATACATTTTCATAATTATTCATATTTGTGATCTAAATATTAATTTTACTTTAAATGGGCTGATATGCTCGATGGCGTACTGGATATGCAACAACAGGTTTCATTGAAATCTTACATTGCACACTAATAATATAATAATATTATTTTAAATGTAGTTAACGCCTAGCTGCTGTATTTCCTAGAATGAATATAACTAACTAAAATATGATTATACATGTTTATTAAATGTTTTCACATTTATCTAATCAATTTTAGAGGGTTAAATGAGAATTAATCTAATTTTAAGCATACATACTCTAATATTCATTAAAATATCGATTTATCACCTTTTAATGATGAACCATCTTTAAATATATTTTTGGTAACTTTTATATGTTATTTTTGAAAAAATAAAATTCTTCTTTATAATTGGGACATCAATATTTACATTGGGTAAATTTTTGGTATTTTACTGATAAAATTGATTTTTTGATGAGTAGTAAAAAATACTGTATTTTAATTAAAAACTTCATTTTAATCTAATTTATTTATATGTTTTGGTTATTTTTTTAATTGGAATTAAAGTGTAATTAGATTATATTTTTTCCATTTAATCCAATTTTGGTCTTTGGAATATATTTTACTTTGAAATTGTACATAAACAAGTGTCAATCTTTTGATAGTTAATATTTCTTAAAAACATGCTTTTTGTTTGGACAACGGGAATTAATTTTAAATTATTTAATCCAATTTCTATGTTTTTAATTTGGTTAAATAGACATCGATTTGTAATTCGGAAAATCAAATATATCTTAGGCTGATTTTTTTGTAGATTTATGAAAAACATCAAATTTTGATGAATAGTGAAACCACTGAATAGTAGTTAAAAACTGACTTTTCCATTTAAATTAAATTCTACCGCTTCTGTGAATTTAATTTTGAAAATTGGACATACATTTTTGTTATTAGTAAGTAAAATTTTGTTCAATAGGATGAAAAACATTTAGTGAATATTAACTTTTGACTTTTATTTACCATAGTTAAAGGTAAATAGGTTAATTCAAGGTAAAAATAATATCATAATAATAAAAAATTACCTTAACACATGTTCTACCCTTATTGGATGGGTCATGACCGACCATACGCATCCTTGGGTCTATTTTGGGACACCATGGAGCCACATAAGAGTGATACTGACACTTTATTTTAATTAACTTAAAGTAAGAGAAAAAATGGCATTAACAAATATCTTTTAGTAAATTTATTTTTACATAGGGTTATATAAGTTATTGTTTTGACTATAAATATTATTTTAAAATATGAAGAGATTTCCTACATTATCGTATTTTTTTATAATTTTAAGACATCATATAAATAAAATTATTTATGATACGATGGTGATTCAATGTTTACCTTACTAATAAATGATTTAAATAAATAATATTATAAAGATTAAAAAAATTTCTAAAACCTGTCAATTTTTATTGGATGATTTTTTTCGACCATTAGCCATATTATATTTGACTTTAATATGTTTTGGACCTTTACAAACCGAATATAATTATATAATGAAATAATGTTTTACACATTTCTAAAGAGCCCCTCCTCTCCCTAATAAAAATTCTTCAACCCTAACCCATTCCTCACACCTCTCAAGACCCATGGATCATCCAAACCCTCTCTAAATAATCTCTCAATATCCCTATCTTCTATCTAGAAGCCTTACCTTAGGAATAAGGCACTTCAAGAAGTCCTTTTGGTTCAAACCAATGGGATTTACCCGAATTAAAGGTAATGGTTTCTCTTAAATTCTTTTCCTTTATTTTACATCTCTAACCCTAAACTCTTTTTATTATTTTCTTTTATAACAAAAAGATCATCCTAAATATACTAGGATATTGTTATGCGAAGTATTTGAACTACACTTTTACAGACTTCCATCTAATGGGTAAATAACATACTGTTTATGTTGATGGAAAACTAATGCCTCACAAAACAATGATTGTTCAATTATCTCATACCGCCTCTCATGGTGGACATTAAGATGGAATTTTATTTATATATGATATATATTATGTTTATGTTTACTTTATTCTTCTTTATTTTTCATTTATAGCATAACTTTATGGTTTCCAATATGGGTAAACATGATAATTTCATTTGAGGAAGTGCGGACTACCGCCACCTCAAAGTGAAATGACTCATTAATTCCATAGGTGGGACATATATAGGATAGAAATAATGATATTATATATGATATTATATAGTAATTAAAATATAATTTTGTATAATTATGTTTTAATTCCATTAAAATAATAAATATAAATGAAAGAAGTGTTCATGCGTATGTACGACTTACAATATCCATGAATAATGCATTTCATTTCATACCTTCAAATGTTGTGTACTGTTATAAATAGTTATATATACAAGATATATATAATATATATGATAACTAAATCATAAATATCATTCTGGATATAATAAAATTTGACCACATGAACAACTTGGAATTATAAGAAGTCCATTTTTGAATCAAGTACCAAATATCGACAAAACAACCATTATTAACTTAAATGATTACATAATGTTTAAAACATGGTAATAAGTGATATAAAAGGAAGAATAAACTTGAAAAAGATTCTTAAGCAATTAGAAATTATATTTAGTTTATTATTTAGGAGATTAAATAACGAACGGTTCTAGTCGGTTATGAGGTAAGGGACTTCATCTCAATCTCCTTTCAGTGGGTAATATTTTGTTTTAATACACGACTTTCTTTTATACGATGTATAAAAACCTTTAACTTTTCATTTCATTCGAAAGGAATATTTTTCTATGAAGTGTTTTACTAAATGATAAAAATAATGTCTCTTTTTAACATAATTGGTGGAAATGACCTTTCCACCACCACGAGTATTGATTGACCTTTGGCATCCTTAGCAAGCCGTAATGTTTTTAAAGAAAAATAAATACCATATAATCTTTTACATATTTTGGTATTAACATTTGTTTTTATAGTGTATTTTTTATGTCTATATATTTAAATGATATATTTTTATTAAAATGTGGAAATTTTATCTTTTATTTATGTTTGTTTTATGTGTTATGAATATGTTATGGTTCTGGGGGATTGTTACGTATATGGGTGCTTATGTTATAAACCTTGGGTGGGTGAGCCTGAGATAGATCTCCAATGCATTTGATAAAGTGATGGAGGTAAACAAAAATGTTTCTCCTAAGAAAATTAGGTAATATACAATGATGGGTATTCCAAATGTAACTCCCTACATAGTTGTGATAGCTATAATGTAAGCATGATATGGATGCCACCAGTTACCGTTATGATTTATGTTTTCTATGTGTTTTTCATAAATCATATGATTTCATGAGGTATGTTAAAGAGCTTATGGTATGTACGAAAAAATGAACCAATGTTTTCTTCCTTAATTTTATAACCCTTACTAAGCTTATTATGCTCATCCCATCATTTGAAATGTTTTTCACAGGACCTAAATATGAATAGTGTCAAGGATGGGATCAGGGAAAAGTCATGCTATCTAAAACATGTGACTAGACATGGCTCTTTTTTTCAAGATTTTTTATTTTATAAAAAATGGAAACTGAGTATAAGTGTCTACCTTATAATTTTTGAGATGTAATGTAATATTTATGGCCTAATTCACTAAAACTATAAACCTGAAAAGATCCTCAATGTGAATTATTCATTTAATTCAAGATTATGTAATGTTTAAGAACATGTCATTATAAGCACAACCACATGGAACTCCCAGATTAAAATAGAAACCCGTAATATAGGGGAAACCCAGTGAAATAAACTCGAACAAAGAATGGAACCAAACCATAATTAATCATTTCCATAAGACACATTCATATCTAAAAGATCACTAACCAAAACAAAAAACTCTCCAAAAAGGATAACCACATAAGGAAAACTAATCATAGATTCAAATTTGAAAAGGGAAAACTATTGTAATCATAAGATAATTATACAGACATTTCTTTTAAAAAAAAGGTGTACTCCCAAGAACAAAGTAAATATAGTAGGGAAATATGAAATGAGAACATAAATCCAATCCACTTTGACACTGGAGGAAAAAACTAAACAAAAGTTCCCCACACCCCTGATGATTCCTTCCCATGTGTATGCTTCACACTAAGCCTTGTGGCTAGAGACCAAATATCTTAAAGCAAACCCTACCTTATAGTAAAAATATTTCATCCCATGATAGATAATTCCTCTCTAGATGACACAACACACAAAAATATTCTAGGTGATCCAAACAGACACATTGATAACAATGATTTGGAGGATGGCGAAAATATGGATTAGAGTATCCAAACCAACCACACAAGAATAAAAAAAGAGTGGTCCAACAAATAAAAAGTTGTAATTGCCAATAATACTTGTCTAGAACATGTGAAACTAGTTTACACTCCTCATCCGATGGGGAACCTTTATGAATCATCAAAATAAACTAGTCCAAAACCTAGAAAGAGACCCCACATGAAAGGTGAATCTTATAACTGATCATTCAACTCTATACCAAAAGAAAATGAAACTAGTTTATCGAAATGGTAAATTTACCCCCTTCATTATAAGTTGACCTCATCATGCATCCATGAAATCTGAAACTTTCAACTCCTTCACTTTCCTTAGTATAAACAACTATATAAAAGTGGTCATGAAGATCACCCAAGGCATCTCAACTCAAAACGAGAGTGGAAAAAACACCTTCCGGACACATGGAGTTCCCAAAAACCTGAAGTCACCCTAAATATTCTCAAGACACTCCAAAATAGTGGAAAGTCCTTGATAACTATAGAAAATAGGCAAAAAATTATAATATCTCATCTTGATCACCCCACAAGAGCCTAAATAGGGCTAATGAATAGAAGAGAATCCTTGGAAAACCTTCTTGTTCTTTGTAGGTGACATGCCCTCAACAACATATGGTAAAAAACTAGATCATCATCTGACTAGAACCCAACCAATTAACATTTTAAACCAAAAAAATATCCAAAACCAACACCTTAGAAAACCAAATCAAATACAAATCAAATATCATCCAAATCAAAACCGTGACAACCTAACAAAACAAGCCAATAACCCTCTTTTGAGAATCTCCATTCCTCAAATTCACACATTTTAAAATTCAATTCCCCATTTTAATATCAAAAATAATTTTTTACTTTCCAAAAATAATTTCCAAACATTCATATTAATGTTTAATAAACCACCTCACTTTTCCTTTTAAAACAAAAATATCCTTATAAAAGAACCCCTTTTTAATACAAACAATTTTTCATTCCAAAAACAACTTTGGAAGACAAACTAAAATATATTATCTTAAATAATTACACATGGTATCTTATGAAATGTCATATATGTGTTCATTCCTGCATCTACTTACAACATCAACACATACATACCAACATGAACTTCCCATTAACACCCACACATATATGAACATACATAAGTAATACCAAGGGTCATACTCACCATATTATCATCAAGAACAACCATTTACCGAACTCGCAATTCACTTTTACTCTATGTGTTCCCAATATATTAAAAATTAAAAATATATTTATCTTTTAAAACTCATTTTTGTAAATCGATAACCCATTTTCAGAAATCATTTTCCTTTCAAAATTCCCCCCACCCCAACCCAAATAAGTCTGATGCATCACCAAAACCAAAACAATTTAAAATGGGGACTAGTGTTCATGCGTACCCCAGCCACATGGTTTAGTGGACCATCCGGTGAAAATGAACCAACCAATGGAAGCATATTAAATCATACACATGATCTCCACATGGTTTTATACTCCATGTATGCTTACCATGCACCCGCATCTACCTTCCACTTTTATCACCAAACGTACTCAAGCTGACCAAATTGAACAACCACCAATGGAATAACTCAAACCAAAAATAAATATTCGAAACTGAACTACCCTTACGGACTCAAGGATTATCATGGGTGTTCGTGCTTAGGTATTGGCCCATGAACTACCTCTTAATACCTAAAAATACTATCTTTGATCTACCTGGAATCCCAAATAAAATAGTCCTCCTCTGATGCACTTTTGTCATGAACCATCCTGAGTCAACCCTGAACCAGTTACTCAGGCATTATCATTGGATGGATTGGTTAACTGGTTCCAAGTTAACCTTTTTTTACATGTATACAGTAATCATATATTCTCCAAAATATGATAATATATTCCAAAAATAACCTAAAATTCCAAGACATAAAAACACGGAAAAGACATCTATTCTTCCAGAAGTTAAAGTAATCTTTATTCCTCAAGAAATATCATCCAATTTGACATAAAATATCATCCTAGATAATAATATATCATTTATCTTAATCATATATTGTTTCAAATATAGTTAAATTGTTCAAAAATACCAAATCTCATTTCAATCTGCATGGATATCTGTATTTATTCAACATATGTTCCTAATGGAATATTTTCAAAATAATCAAAATTATAACAGTTAGAGCATACAAGAACCTTAATGTTTGTATATCCCATAATCGTTTAATCCTTATAAAACCTAATAAAAATTCACAAAATATCATTAATCACCTTATAATACAATCACAAATGTTCTCAAATAGTATTATTTATACTTTTGAACTTAGGATCCTCTAAAAGTTTATCATACCTTAAAAAAACACTATATCGTAGCTATTATAACCCAATATGAAGAAACTTCAATCATATAAATTCCATAATAATCCTTTAAATAAGAATTTTCATATTATTCCTTAGTAATGAACTACTATAATACAAAATATGAAACATGACCTTATACATATCAGTCATAATATAATCATGTTTCTTACTTCAATCCAAAGACATTTTTTAAAAATATTTCTGACAATTATTATATTTTATTTTTAGTTTCATCTTCTTCATTATATGAACTTTACAATCTTTAATATATATTTTCTTGTTGAAGCCCTTAATGATATTTCCTCCTATAGAATCAATTTTCACAATTATTAAACTCCTAAAATTTAAAAAATTCTATTGATATCTGAGGATGAATTTTATTCACATCAGTTGTGTTAAATATATTATTTATTTTTTCCTTTTGTAGTTTATTTCTCTATGAAATACCTTTGCATATATGAAACATATTAATGTTCCATTAAAAAATTTACATTGGTACTTCTTTCCACATTTTCGATATGTAGGATATTGTATATTTTTCTATATAGTATTTATCACCTAATCGTATATAAAACACTATTTTTCACAAATTTATTTTTTTTGAATATTAAAATATGTTACGATTTATAACCATAATTCAAGTTAACTAGTTAGGAATAACCACATGATTCTTCACTTTCTCTTTTAACCTATTTGGTTACTCATTTGGACAACCTCTGAATTGTCCTTAACATCTATTGTTAACTGGGTTCCTTCACGTTCAATCCATTTACTAAAACAAAAATTATTAATAGGAGTTTATAAAATAAAATCATAATAAAAAATCTTATCAATAGAATAAATTCTAATATATCCTTATCCATCTAATTTTATTTTCCACACTTTTTATTTAAACAAAAATAACCATAATTCTTAACGTACTAACCATTACAGCTATAAAAAACTTTTAATTTTTTATTAAAAACTAATAATTTATCCCCAAAATTTTTATTAATATTTAAAATTATTCTCATATAATAATATATTAAATATGAATGTTATCAAAACCCTTTATCTGATATCAACTATAGTGCCTTGGACCTGTACACTTGGATTTGTTCTAATAACATACTCTTTACATAATTTCATTGATACTAACTGAAGTGGCATAGAATTAAACTTCTATAATTATATTTTCAGTAATGAATAACGATTCATAATCACCCTAATATAATTTTATGTTTAAAATTTTATATATTTATGAAAAACCACATTACATGACAAATCCAATTTCTTTCTCATAGAATGGAAATTATTTCCCAATATACCAAGAACTAATTATTTAACATAATGTTTTCAATATCTTCCATAAAATTATCTTTACATGATACCCTTTTAGACATATCGTCTTTCATACATTTATTTATAACCCAGGGAAATATAAACATAAGAAGGGTGATCTTAAATACCTAATAAGGCTAAATATATGAATTTACAATCGAATATCATAAGAGAGAATAATATTATCTTATGGGTATGAGAAAATAATCAAAGTGAATAGATATAAATAAGTTATTGATACACAAAAACATAATGTAAATAAATTTCAACTTCTTGGTTAGATAATACCATAGAATAATCCCATAAACAAGCATAAAATAATAATCATTAAGATTTCTTGGACAAACATTGTAACTCATGAAAGAAAATTGTTTTCTTTAAAAAAATCCCAACATTATAGGATTTAATGTTTCCTTAAATCAAGAACCCATTTTATTATCATAATATTTCCATTAATAATCACATAAATAATATAAAAACATGTATGTATCTTAGGAAATTATTCTTATAATCACATTAATAATGGAATAACCTTCCTAGTAAATTACTATGTGTGTCCTCTAGAGAACCAATAATTAACCAATGCATTAGAGGTCTAAATTAGATCCACCCATCATCATATAAAATTTCCAAGAACTATAACATGAATAAAATACAACGTATCTTAAATTTAAATCATAAAACTTATAAATACATTGATCATTACTTCATAACTTATATTACCCATGTAAAAGAAATGGGTTTTTTGATAATTTCATTAATATATCATCATAATCCATATAATGTAATATATCGGATGGTGTCATTAGATCATATCCCAAATTAGACATAAAAAATAATTAATTTATTTATATAAATTTGAATAACATATTTATAAATGTACTTGAAATATACCTTGGAAAATTTGAATTAATATATTTTTCATGACCCGTTAGAAAATAAAAAATTCAAAGAACAATAAATATAAGGTTTTCATTAAAAATAAATTTAAACATTTAGAATAAGAGTAATAATATAGAAATTTCATAATTATTGTACAATTATATCAACTCTTAAATGTTTAAAAAACACTAGATTACTAATTTTTTAAAAAGAATTAAAATTTATTCATATAGAAAACATTAAGAAGATTCATTTTTAAACCTTTTAAATTAATGTTAGAAGAATGTATAACAAAATTAAATAAGAACGTATGTTTATAGAAAATATTATTGAAACAGGTTATAGAATATAAACTTATATTAGAAATAGTTTTCTAAAATACTTCAAAATAATTAAAATAATGATTTATAATAAAACCATAAACAACTTTGAAAATACATTTATTTTGAATACTATTACTTGAAAAGAAACATAAAATAACCTGAGTATAAATATATTCATGAAATAATAAGTCATATAGGAAGTATATACACCATATCGATGAAAGTAGGTTCATAATTCAAAACATTTATCAAATATGGATGTTTGATATGAGAAACCTTTACTCCTTTATTAATACTTGAAAAAAAAATCAAATAAATTAAGGAAAATAATATAATTCTATAAATCCATGAATTACATGAATTAATTGGTTAATAAATTCATTGGGTATTAATTAAACCACAAAAAATTAACCATATTAAAAAACATAAATCATATATCAGGGGATAGAAATTAAGACCAATAAAGTCTTACATAGATCATTATATTTGAACAAGGAATCAATCAATGGAATGATTGTGAAAAACAAATAACATTCAACATAAATATAATTTAAATAATAAAAAACAATCACAGGTCATAACACATATAATCTTGGCATAACATACTCAATGACTAAGTGATATAATACAATGAATAGAAATTGAGTTAAAAATATCCTTACATCAAACTTACGCTAGTTTGGAAGGACAATAAAATCTTATATAATAAATTTAGATTTATTATAAAACTATATCAGAACTATATTTATATTTTTCATAATAGTTATATTCTCTTATAATTTATTATTACCCATTTATTTCAATTTTATGTCAAAATAAATATTTATGTGTTAATTATCTCATTTCGTATACATGTTTCAATTTGGGGGTTTTGGTCCTTTCACCTTGGTCATGGATTAATATCCTATAGAATTTTTATGATGAATTTTTAATTTTTTTAATGATAATATATTTACATGGATATTTCATGGAACTTATGAGGATAATTAACTTTGAAATATTAAAAATTTAATTTTTTAGAAGTTCAGATTTCATAGAAATAATTGAATTTAATAACACAAATGCATATATATATATATATATTACCATTAAATATTTTTAATCCATCATAAATTAATCATTCTTATATAATATTATTAAATAAAATTTATTAATATTTCATGACATAATCTTTATAACAATGTTCAGACATGTGGTAAAATCGACCAAAATAATAACACATTATAAAGGTTGAATGAGTAAGAAAATATTATTGTATAATGATAATATTTCTTGTATATATTGTTATAAAAGTTATAAATATCATATTTATTTACTAAATTCTTTTTTATAAAAAGAAATGTATAGAGGTAATGAAAATTGAAATATGTTGTACATGGAGGCAGTAGTCCTGACGTACACACAAGTGACGTTTTCATCCTTCAACAGATGGGAGGGAAGAAAATTAGATAATATTTATATTTATATAGTAATAATTTTATCTTAAAAATGACATATATTAATTAAATTTAGATATATAACTAGTTATGTAAGGAGGTAATGAAAATGAAATACATTGTACATAAAGACGGTAGTTCACACGTATGTATGGAAAACATTTTTATTTTTCAATGGAAAGAAGGAAAGTGCAGGATGAATACACCATAAAAAATAACATTTCATTATATGAATTATACTACTATCATTATGTTAATATTGTTATAGATGATTTGGAAAATTTTATGAATAATGAAACTTGAGAGTGCTCGGATTGAACATATACAACTTCCTTGGACGTTCTCATTTGAAAAACACCTTAAGGCTTATTGGATTGGTATTTTAAAAAGATAAAAATATATAGAACATCTATAAGTATTTTAGGTATAATATATTGTCCTAGATAAATTTATTATGGTGTGTAGATATGTAAAGATATGATAAGACCTTTTATAAGTGGGAGGACTATCAATCTTGTAAATACTCTTAATTTTTACAATAAAATAAAGTCATTTTTTAGAAAAATGGATTTTATTCATCCCAATTTAGAAGATATAATAGCATAAGGTTCTAATCCTCTCAAACAGTCAAATTATGATTTGTTTTAGATATATTTGAAGCCTTATCTATTAGTTAAACAACCCCTTTACCTTTACTGTGGTGGCTAGTCTTTAATACGGTTACTTAATTTTATGAATATAAATAAAATAGACCATATTATATAAATTAAATATTATTATTCTAAATATGGAATAAATTTTACATGATTACATTTCTATAATTAGTAAAAAATTATTTTAATATAAATATGAAAAGTGTAAAGAAAAATAGTTTTTAGAAAAAGTGCCTTTTAAGAATAAAAATGATTTTACACTAGAATAATGTATATTATTGATTACCAAAAAAAATATTGCTTTATTTTTAGTTAAATTAAATTTATTTTAATTTAAAATCCTTATAAAATTGAATGTATTAATGTAAATACATTTTTACAGAAAATAATTATTTATATTTATTTTATTTGAATAAAACATAAATTTTGTTCAAAAATTCCAGACATGGATTTTTTTAATTAAAAATAATTTTTTAAAATGATTTATTTTATTGATTGGATATATATTTGCTCTATAAAAATGGTTTGATAAAAATTCAAGTCATTATTATATCATGATGATTTCATAAAATGGAAAGTATTTATAAAAACATTAGTTTTCACTATTCACTCATAAATGAATCATTTCAAAAAAATTATCTAAAAAACTCTGAAAAAAATTAGTTATAATAAATTCAAAATTTAGGTTCATTTCATAAATTCAATATTAATAAATTTTATCATTAATCATTTAAATTAAGATATAAAATAAAAATAAAAATGCATTTCTCAAAAAAAACCATTAAAATTTTAATTGTTCTCGATACAGATTCCATATAAATTACCAATGAGTTCTCATTTATTTTTTCACACTGTATATTTATAATTTATTGACATATAACCTTAATTTTAATAATTTATTTTTTTACTTTTGTTTTTTATATCATGAGCTATTCAATAAGAAATTTTTTAAAAGTAATACATACTAAGATCACAGGGTGTTACCTTACATATTTCATCACATCCCACGTATTTGTGGTTGGAATAAATTCCTAAAACACCTTTACATCACATCCATTAACATTTTTGGAATTAATTTGCAACCCACATTCACATTACTATTCCCTAACACTCATACATCAATGTTTGTAATGCATTCCAAACCCATATCACATTACCAATATACAATAGAAACATAAAAAAATATAAGGAATTATTTACATATCAAAATTTAAATGATAAACTATAAACACTCACATAACACACCCAAATTCAACGGGTTCCCACATATTAGTATCACGCCCAACAATAGTTTAATTTTTATCACACAAGACTGGGCATCACCAAAACAACTTTAATTGTCCATTTCAACAATTACGTAGGGATACTACCAAGCTTTACTCACCCAATAACACTCCCCCTTATCAAGGGATAATTATATTACACTCACCATAGGTGTACTAAATCACATCCCAATATCAGATAATCCTACGGGTTTCTTCCATTTATACACACATCATTTTTAATGATTAATATCCTTGGATACCCAAGCATAAATATGTCAATTTAAAGTTTACCAATTATGACATAATATTGATTTTACAATTTTGAAATAATAAAAGATATCATTTAAAACATAATTATTGTTCAAGAAAATTGGATCGATCTGAAAGCACATCACATATGATGAAAAATAATAATATAACTTAGTGATCTGATAGGGATCACCTACCTCAACTTGAGAGAAGATTCTCTATTGAACACCTTCAGATGAAATGGACATAAATAGTAGAAATTATACAACCTAAAAAATCCACAAAAATTATGAATTTTCAGCAAGATATAATAAAATATCATAATAAAATAAGAAATACTATAATAGTAGAATAATAATTTACCATGGTGATCCAACAAAATGAACACCAAATGAAACCAATAAGGGGTGAAGTACATCCTGAACTTGGGAGGACAAGGGGAAATAGAAGAGGTGACATAATCGAGTGGCTAATGAGATATGAGCAAGTGGGATATCATTTAATAAAAAAATTATATTTATTTAGTTAATTGATTAATTTTTTAAAAAACATCGATGATGTAATAGGTACCCACAACATACTCATTAGGTACCTAGTCCCCCAATGAGTACCCACTCTAGGGCCACGAGGAACTTGGTGGCCCTCCCTGACCACTAGGTACCTGGAGTCCCTCTAGGGGCACTTCCTTATTGGGCCTACCAAGCACCATGCACTGGCCAACATACCCAATAGAATCTGTCACCTAGGGAAAATGTCATGGAATTCAATCTAACCTCTCTAAATGGACTCATAAGCCCCCACATACTTCTCAAATTCCAATAATCAAACAAAATAAACAAATTTTATAAAACAAATTAAGATAATTCATCTCTTATAAATGTAGGGTTTTATAGGAACAATTCTAGCTTGTGTTTATATGGTATAAAACATGGGAATGTGAGGAAGATATTTGATTAAAATGGTTTCCTTTCATCCATTCATAATATTTATGATGATTATGTAGGGACGATAATCCCAATGGTTGATATTTTATAACAAGACTTATCATTACAGATTATATTTGTATAATTTTTAGTAATTTATCTATTTAATTTATAAACATTGATGTTTGAGAATTATTGAAACAAATAATGAATATTATAGGGATTCATGGGGTTGTGGGATCTCCCACTTCTCCCTCCTAGGGTTTTCTTCGATATCATAATAAGGATCCTTCTTGAGGGGGTGGCTTAAGAGGTTTTGTGGATTTTTGGCAGGGGAAATGTGATAGTAGGAAATGGTGATTTTCATTGTGGGACCTTTTTCATGATTGAAGATATTGGAACATGTGGGGTCATATTTTTAGAAGAAGAAACATATAATGTACATCACCTAAGGAATCAATTATTATCATGTAGATGAGAATAAGAACTATCACAGATCTCAGTGGTGGATCATTGTACCAGTATGTGATGGAGGCTCTATCCTATGATATTTTGGTGTTGATGTCTCAACATAGGTCTAGTACTGGTAATGGATATTACATGATCTCCTTTATAGTTTTTTTCATTTTTCCTCATAGGTGGTTTTCGTACTTTGGAAATTCATCATTTATAAGAACGTGGTAGGAAAACCATCCATGGAAACTAGGTCTAGTTTGTGGTCGTTCGTAGGAATACTTTGGTGGAAATGGTTTGTCCTTGTACCAATATGTGATGATGGAGGCACATTGTGGGTCCCTATGGTTTTTTTATTAGTCTTTTATATCAGTACACTACTAATGATGATGTGATTATAGCATTTTAAATGTTTTGGATGATGGCCCATGCATAGTGAAGACACACTGTTGAAGCCTTTATCTGGTCCCACACTTCTCTGGATTCTACGCTCTATTACTCCCACTAGTGCAACCTTGTGTGGTGGTTCTACAAGAGTATTTGGGATGTGTTCATCAATAGTATGATTTTGGACCAGTAGGTTAAAAGTGACATAATATTTCTCCTTATTTTTTCATCTTAAGGGTTTTAGATTACTTCTTAGGGAAGACTAGTAGAGTCTTTTTATTAATGTTCTCTTTTTATTTTTTATTCCATTAGATATATCTATTGGTCATTTTTTCTAGTAAGTAATGTTTCTCACCTTTCATTTTTTATGTTTTCTCACATACATTTGGTTTTCACTAGTGATGAGGATGATAGTGAGTTTTACATGGCCAACAACTGTGGTTTTGATGGTGTCGGAGATGATGATTTGTTCGAGTGACAATGATGGAATTGAATAATTTTTGGTGAGGTAATGCAACCTTGGATGAAGTGTGGCATATTAAAATAGGTATAGTTCATGTGGTGTGATTGACACATGGAAATTTGAATTTCAAAATATTCAGGTGAATTTTTTAATTCCAACTCTACAGTGTGTGTATGTGATGGTCATATTTTTGGATTTTGGATCTTGTTAAATTATTAATAAAAAATATATTATTATTTTTAAAAAATAAAAACATATTTATTTTTAATGAGAATTATTTTAAATTAATAAAGGTAAGTTTGATGGGATAAGATAGGGTTTGGGTGTATTAGTAGCACTAAGTAACTGACGGTGGGGCACTATATACCTGGTAGTAGTTTGTGTGGTATATAGTGGATACTACTATCTTAATTGGGTAACCAATGTATTTATACCATATACCTAGTATAAATTTGATTGGTTCTTTAAGAATTGAAACATAGTAATTTCAAATAAATTATAATAAGTTTTACAGTAAACCTTTGATATTTTCTTTATTTTCTTGTTAACTCCCTTCTTTGAGAGCTCTCTTCCACCTCTTTTAATCTATAAAAAAATAATACATAATTCATTATCATGATTCATCACTAGAATTCCACCGAACCTATGTTTGGAAAATCATATGTTGGAATCTCACCCTTGTTCAATATTTTAGAAATATTTTTCTATAATAATGAATATCCAATTTTTCATTTCATCTATGTTTCTAAATTGCTTGTTTCCTTTGGATTATATTTTATCATGTGGAAGTAAGAGATTATATTTTATGATTTTGAGTTTAGGCGGTATTTTTTTTCTTTCAATTAATTATAATCTTGAAATATTAACATAAATCCCTATTCAATTTTATCATGTGTTTTCCACCTTTATATACGAGTTAAATATACTCTTTGTATAGATTTTACTTTATTATATTATAAATAATTTTTTGGGTAACCCTTCTTTTATATTATATTTTCACTTTTTTAATTACTTCAATAAAATGTTTATTAGAGTGGAAAAACAAAAAAACCCTTTAAAACCATTTATAATAATGGATTAATTTAAATGATTATTTAATAAATGATTATTCTTCAATGATTTATTAACTACTATATCCTAGTTATGTATACAAATTTTTGTTCAAAATATATAATGTTTGTTCTTGACATGAAGTCTGTAGATGGATGTTGTTTGGATGTATACTATTCTTTAATAAACTTTTTCAACATCTCTATGTCATTCCTTGATATATATTTCATTTTTAGATTTTCATGTGTATTAATTTTCATATATTTAATGATTATATATTTTCATATCTTATTTTTTATATTTTGAGCTTTGATATTATTGTGTATTGAATATTCAAGTATTACAGGATATGATAATTGATTTTACGAATAAATATTTGTACACCAGCAATATGTATAGATATATTTATGTATGATAATTTTTCCTTCCATTGGTAGAGATTTATTAAATGTGTGTGACAGATGTATATGTGTGTGGTCAGGTATATGGATATTATTACATGCATATTGAAACACCTATCACAACTTTGTACAAAATAGAATTTATATTACTTCTAGTGCATCATAGTGGCTGAATAAGGTTTTCTTTGAAGAATATTTTAGTGGATCACTTACAATTATTTTCACATTTTTAATATTTTTAGTATTTTTAATAAATTTTAAATAAATGAAAAAAATTGTGGGGTTAGGTTATAGTGGTGAATAACAATAAAATATAGAACATGTAAAACAATAATTATAGACAAAAATCATATTAGTCCTAGGATTAGCTACTCAGGTCATTTATTGTCCATTTTAGTTTTTAAAAATACATTTGATAATATATCACATCATATATTGATTACCATTTTCAATTTAGGTTTTAAAAATCAGTACACTTCTAGAGATTCCCTATGCACACCAACCCTCACCTCCTTTAATAGTAAATAATGACTAACACACCTCTGTTATGAATTTTCTACCACCCAAAACCAGACTCCAACATATGTTGCTTCATCTCCTGACCCAACCAACTCGATAATATAAAGGTTTAGATAAGATTAAGAATATATAAAATATTTATTAAAATACGGAATGCGTTTTTTGTACCTTTATGTAGTGTATTATCACTAAACCAACTCTCATCTAGCCCACTATTCTACCTAAAATTGAATAAAATCATTAATAAATAAAAATTTGGGACTTGGGAGAACTTTGGTAACATCCAATAAGATTAAACTGGGGGTTATAACTCCAACATAAAATATATTAAGAAATTTTATTATAGAATAACATGATGACATAGAGACAAGAAAGGGAAAAAAAATTCCTTATTAAATAAAACTTGTAAATGTAATTATAAGAAGAAAACCCATTTTAAAATTTACCAAGTATTGAACCATTTATAATAGAAGGAATGTCAGTTTAAATAGGTATCATAGATATTTAGGGTGATTATGGTATTATTTTAATTAACACCATCAATAATGGCCTTTACTTATGTATGTATAACTCTTCAAGTTCCCTTATCACAAAAATCTCAAGTAAAATTTGTTAACTATACAGATATATTGTAATCCTATTTCTATGGGATCATATTTATTTTTTTTAGTTTCCTTATTTGGATTGAAAAATAATCTTTATGGTCATTCTTTCAGGTCTATTCTCAAGTGTTTATATTCTGGGATTGATGGCTATTGAGTTTTGATTTTTTGAAGGATTTTACAGGGAAGCTGATGAATAGTGGGTTCTTGGTGTGTCAGAGGGAGAAGATTTTGTTGTGGGTTCCAATTTTCGTTAACTTCATATAGTAAGTCAGAATGGTGTATCAATATGATGTGAGGCTTGCCATTAAGATTTAATCATAGTTGATCCGATGTTTCATCTTTATAAGAGGATGATTGAGAAGACAACATTAATCTTACATGAGAGAAATTGGGCACAATTTATTCATATATAAGGTTGAGTGAAATCTAGTTTATATTAAATATCATTACTCTAGTATAAGTTATTCATATGTATAAATTTACTTAATCTAACAAAATGTATAGTTAATCAGAATCAAGTCATGGAAATGGGATTTTTTTCTGATGTAGTGCTTCTCCCAGCCAAACAATATACAAGTAGTGATATCTATGAATTGGTTATTCTAACACTGCACCCATAATCAAAGTTAATCAAACTTAGGTAGTTTAGTCTATGAACTAATCATACACTACTTATAATACTTCAATTTTAATATCACATTTATACTCATTATTTCATTTAATCGCTTGCGAGCCGCGATTCACACATAAAAATAACCCGTACAAAAAAATCATAAAGAACTATATCAAAGGTATGGACATTTTAGCTACTGATGCATAACATTCATGGATATTACATCATTACTGATGAATATTCATCACATTACAAAATAATATTACTAAGGACAATAATAGTTTAGTGTTTTTGGAAATATAGATCAAAATATTCTAACTTGGTGAAATATCTTAAGTGTTTCCCACAAATATCACCACCTTTAGTACTTATTCTTAAAACCATTCTTCATAACCCAGGGAAAGGAAAGATAATAAAGGTGTGGTATTGAATGATCAATAAGGCTAAATAAAATAATCATGTAATAATAACATGAACAAAAGGGTATGATAACATGGTAATAACATGTTAGTATCATACACTACATATCATAGATCTGAAACATGAGACATGGCATAAAGATTGGTAGTTCATAAGAAATGAATCATGATATATTCATGAACATGAACCATGTGAGTATATGATAGGAATAATACATATAATTTGTTGAAAACATGTAAACCTTTTATATATTTCCCTATTAGTTGAGGCTCATTTCCAATGACTTATCTATGCACTTCACGAGGACTACACCTATTAGACAGAACACACACCATCCCAAGTCTTAATATTTTTATTTTAATGGATCAGTTTTCCCCATATTCCCATAGTGGACTAGTTTTACTTATCTTTCCATAGTTTATTGGGGTTCCCCACATTCTATAGTTGATTAATCTCATCGACATTATTTCCATCATTATCTCATTAGATATAAATATTTACCCAAGTAATTTGAGGAAGATATAGGTCCCACTCATATAAAACTAAAATCACGAATACATTTTCTGAAAAAACATACACAATCACATCATAAGCCATGAAGTGAAATGGGGTTCATAAACATGTAATCATATCTTAACCTATAGAAAAAATGAAGGTTTTATAAACATTTCATCAAAGAATAACCCATGAAAATAACAAGGTTTCATAAGCATATAACCCATGAAAAGTGGTGGATTTCATAATAATATAACCCACTATATAAAGATGAGTTTTATAAAAATCATTCCATAAAAACATAAACCATTCTGAGAAGTAATATTAATGGTTTCCTTGGGTTATATCCTTATAAAATCATAAACTATAACCAAGGATGTCTTCTTACATGGAAAAAGATTTTTAAATATCTCTTGGTACATCACTTTTTTAAAAAAATAAAATTTTGAAAATAATTTTCATTGAAACCAATTTAAAAATATATATAGGAATCATGGAAAATCATTTTAAAAAAAATTATTGAGGGAAATTTATTTTCCACTTTGAAAAAAACTTTTTAAAATATAAATTATTTTGAAAACCTCTTTCTTTAAAAATTAATTTCAAAACATATAATGGAATCTTGAATATATATTGAAACCTAGTTTCCTTAAAAACTTATAAAAGAACAATCATAAAATTTTAATACACCTTTTAAACCTATTTTTTTTGAAAACCATTATCTTTGAAAATAGCATTGAAAACCATTAACCAAATATTTTAAAATAATTGAAAACTATTCTTGACCATAATACAATTTTTAAAACCTTTTTCTTTGAAAAAATTGAATTTTCAGATTATTATAAAACAAATTCTTAAAATAATGTAATATTTTCAACTTTCTAATGAGTCTTCAAATAATGATAGCCATGACTGTGGATAAATTCATACATGCCACACATTCCTTTTATGTCATAAAAATATTAGAAAAATACCTCGATCGGAAAATGACAAGATGATTCCTTTTAAAAAGCCATTTTTAAAAAAAATAAATCATGAGTAAAATTTATTTTTTAGATCATAGGAGGATATTATAAAAAAATTTAAATCATTTTTAGAAAATATGGTTTTTAAATAACACATATTCTTGACTGAAAGGAGAAATACAATCGGATTTTTATAAAAACATTTTCTTAATTATTATAAATACAGAAGAGTGGAAAATGGTATCATTACATGGAAATAAGATGAATAAATAGAGGTTATAAAAATCCATGACAGTTAGTGAGAGATGGATCAAATGATTTCATCAATGTAATCATAACCATAAGCAATCTTGATAAACAATGTGATTGCAACAATAAACCATTACCAATTTGGTAACTTTGAATCATAATAAAATGGAAATAATAACATTACATGAATATTCAAATTTTATTAAAATAAGTAGATTCATGATATAAGATGACAAATGCAGTATATACACCTCATTAAAAAAATATTGGTGCATAACATGGCATGTGTCTCAAATAAGGAAAATTGAGACAAAATTACTTTACCAATTTGGTAACTTTTAAATCATAAACCCCAAGAAACAAAGATCATGCATTGGATATTTAAATACCCATAAATTTAATTTTTATATTAATATAATAATTATATAGTCATTATTCCCATATAATATAAGAAATAAGTGGTGATCACGGATTGTGTCTCATGGAAAATAAAGGTGAGACTTAAAAACCCTTACCATAGGTCTTGAATTTCTTCATACACATTCAACCCTCCAATTTAATAAATATATGTTTGTTATAAACCTACAAAATAACCAAATTATTTTATAAAATACCATATATGATTTTATTATGACTTTTTATTACCCAATTATTAATAATACTTTATTAATGTTACATTTTGGGTAATATAATCATTGTCTTTCATATATGTATTGACTTGTTATTATTGATCATCTTACATAGATCATGATTTACTTATTTAAAAAAAATAAAAATGATTTATATATATTAAATATTCATTATATAAATATTTATAATAATCATTCAAATATAGGTATTTGAAATAGAATACATTGTTCATGGAGACGATAGGTTATAAATAGGTATGAACACTATTTCTGTTTTCTTATCATATTCAAAGAATGTAAGAAATTGAAATTTATATATATATATAACATAATTACTATATAATTATTGTTTAATATATATCAAATAATTCCATGAAACCCATCCTTAATACATTTAAAGTAATGGGTGAACTAATCAAATCACTTTGAGGTGGTGGTATTCCACCGATCCACAAATGAAGTTATCATATTTACACAAAAATGAAACCATGATGGTCTATTTTATATAATAATTACATATGAATAAATAAATCAGAAATATAATATATATCAAAAAAATAGTTTCCATCATAATTCCCTACTATGAGATGTGGTAATTGAAAAACAAACAACATCATTTCGTGAGGTGGTAGTTCACCTAAACCAGAACTGCATGATCATTACCCATTAGATGGAATTTTGAGTATGTGTAGGTAAAAACCCTATAATAAAAAAAATACAAGTATAATTATGATATTTAGGTTTTTATATGAGCATTTAATAATATTATTCTAGGGGTAGGATAATGGAAATAAAACAAAGGAGCTTGAGGAAGGATATTACCTCATCGTTGCGTAACTCCTCTTGGTTTGCACCAGTGGGATTTCGTGGATGGATTTATTCCAAAATAAAAAAATCTAGGATGAACAGAGGGATTTTGGATTATTATTTTATAATATTTGTGTGATATGAATTGATTTATAGTTATGAATAAATTAGATGGGTGGGTGTCTTTTTATCATGGAGGATGACATTCTTTCTAATTTTTTAAAAGGGAATTCCACCTGTGCTTTTCCTAGGAAAAGTAGATCCAATATTAAAAAATTTATTTAAAATTTAAAATATGGTATAAATATGTCCATAAAATGTTTTTTTTAATTTTCTAGGTAATATTGTCCCTTAATTGTAAGGATTAGTTCTTTATTATACAAATTTTTCAATTAATTGTTGTATTTTATTTTAATCATATTAATTAATATATTTTTTCAAAAAGTAAATTGACCTTATTTTACATTATATATTATTAATATTCAAATATTTACTAAATTTTTCAAAATTAAAATTAAATAAGTTTCATAAATTATTTCAAATTTAATCTCGTGGACAGGATGACAAAATGGGTTTTTAAAGTAAATTTTTTCAAAAGTTCAGTATGTTTTTAAATCCAATTTCTTTGTAAAATTGAATCCAATTTACAAAATTATTTTAACGGATTTATAATTTATCTAATTTAAATTTAAAAAAATTTAATCATAATTTAACTTTATACATAAATTAGACGAAAACACAATTTTGAATTACAATTCGGTGTTTTTTCCCTATTCATCAAAAAATAACTTTTCTGAAAAATCACAAAAATTCACACAATTTAAATTTTGATATTATGATTCAATGAATGAAGTTTTTTTCCAATAAATATTATAAATGTGTCAAAAATAATATTTAAAATGTGTTCTCTATTAAAATGTAGTAAAATTGCCTTTAGAAAAATGAATCTTTTCATTTTTGAAATCTTGTTTATCATTATTTTATACTTATAAAATCTAATAGATGAGTATCAAAAATATTGATTTAATATATGATATATAAATTTTATTGAAAAAAATATCAAGAATTGTGTTGTCTAATTTATTGAGATAAAATTGTGTTTGCACATGGAAAAATAGTTTTTATGGAAATATAATTTCATTATTTTCAAATTGTTCATTCATTGAATTATAATAATTAATATTCAAAGGTGAAATTTTATATACAATTGTAAATATTATTTTAACAATTTATTTAATATTATTGGTAATTTCCTTTCCAACCGGAATGTGGTATCTATAACAACATTTTAATAATAATATTAATAGTCCCTTGTAGATCGGTAAAACTCGACTATGCATGTAACACAAGTTATCAAAGGGGATCATAATTCTGTGTAATAAAATAAAAACATTGTTTTTTTTGTACCACCAGAAAATCTATGTGTTATTTTTTTCTCAACTGAGACTTGGTGTCGTGTATAACACAAGCCACGCTTAGTGATTCCGTATAACAAATTCAATATTCATTATTGCATAAAATGTAATATATCAAAATATTAAATTAATTTGAAAAATAATAATTCACAAAATCTCATTGTATTGTATTATACCCCCCATAAAATTAATTTATCTCATGTTTTTTTTGTTTATATAATGTTTAATACTTGAAATTTACTTTCTTTTAAATGCACATCGTAAAAATAAATACTAAAACTTCATTTAAAAAGAGAATGTTGGAAACATAATGATTACTGAAAGTAACAAATTATTTAGTTCCCACATAGTAGAACATAGTTAGTATGTGAAAACATGGACCAAGAAGAAAAATATAACTATCATGTCTCAGTTTATAGTGATAGACAACATGTTTAAGATAAATTTAACAACAAAAAATCCATAAATCAATGATGATCTGAGGGGTTATTTGATTCATCGAAAATGAAGGTACTAGGATACTATTTTTGGATTTAATATCATTTTACCTAAGGTTAATGAATTGTCTTAAATATATATATTTACAAGATTTTAGGACAACCTTATGAATTTTGATTCTTTAATAAAATTTCATTTCATCTCTTAATCCAAGAAATTAAGGTGAATTTCTCATTCCTAAATCATTGATATATCATAAGATCTATAAATATAAGGATAGGTCATTCCATCTATCTTTATCATAAAAAAAATATTATCACAAGTTATCAAATATTCATAAACACTTATATGGTGATATAATACTTTAACATAAACCATTCCATAAATGTGTAACCTTATAAACCTTCTAAGTGATGGAAGTACAAACCATTAGAAATATGGTCACTAAATTTTCCAAAAATAGCTTAGCATTATCCCCCCATGTATCATAAAGTATCTCTTAGTGGTCAAATACCAAACATGTGACTACCATCATCATGTATTCCATTTAAACTAGGTAATAACTTGAATTACCACAAATAATTATTGAAAACATGCATGTTTCCTTATTCCAAATTTTTAATAGATATATTTATTAAATCAAAAAAAATTAAACTTCTTCAATGATAGAATAAACCACTTTTCAACAAATCCTTAATTTGTTTCAACATAATCATTATCATCTAATTTACTAACTCATATCGAACATATCTTTATACAAAAAAACATTATATTAACATAATGAACATTTTAAGGGTTATCTTTCCCTTGATCATGTGTTTTATATGGACATCACCTTGTATTTATATCACCTTTCTAGTATATCAGAACAGTTCAACTTATTATTGTCAATCCTTAGTGAAAAAAACATAAAATGAAAAATCATTATATATTTCACCATTATTATAACATAATTCATGAATCCAAATACATAAAATATTTATTATTCCACATTATCCTTAAGCTATAAGAAGTTTGTTGCATCCTATTACATAATACTTCATTCCTTTCACATTAAATTTGTAATCTCATCACCAGAAGCAATATAACCACCACTCATACCACATTTATGATTCTATTTATATTCTTTTCACTTAGTTCATTGATTTAAATAATGACCATTCATTCCACACTTAAATAATTTAGCATACAATTATGTATTAGAGAGGATAATCTTCCCATATATTGTATTCACTGAACCATTCAATTTTTTTCTTTTTAGTTACTTGATTTATGTCCTTTTATATAGTCAAAAAATCTTATTGTTCCTCTAATACATTCAATTCAGTGAATCTTCTCATATTATTTACACAAAGAAAACAAATCCTTCTTTCTTAAATGGTCTTTATTACTAGAACTCCTGATTAAATCCTTCGTTCTCTTCCATTGTGAGTCTAAGAGTTGGTTAAGGTACATGTTGTTTATCATGTTCCCTGAAAACTTATTAGGCATGATCATAACATCCTTTACTCCATTGTTCATCCCATTTAACTGCTCATCTGAAATATGTATATCACATTCAACATTAATCCAATTTGTTATAGTTCCTTCCATTGATTAAAACAAGAAATCATAGCATGAGCAACACTTCTCATAGAAGAAAACATATAATCATGAAAAAAATTACTTATAGGATGTATAAATTAAGACACATAATTATTTAATCTAAGAATCATTCAGTTTATCCATGTTTATTCATAGTATCCATCTATTTAAATATTTATTGATGATTTTTAAAGAATTTTTTAATTCACAAAGCATATACCTTGGGAGACTCGAACTAGGTGTGCAACAAGGCTCATTTTCTTATACTAGTTCTAGATTAAGTCTAGATCAATGCAGTTTTTTCAGGTTACCCCTACATATATCTATGCCTGAGCTACATCCTCTTGTATTATCCAAACAGATATGTGTTGTTATGAAACCACTATCCTTTAACAAAATTATAGGACATTTTCTTAAAACTGAACTCATCCTTATACATATCCTTAGATACATTGATAGACATGTACTTAGAAATATACATAGTGATCTCCCTAAATTTTTCTTATACTAGTTTCAAAAGGTTGACTAAACATTTCCTTTTATCCCAACTATAGTGACGTAGGCTTAACATACATGGATATTACATCATTTTTATAAATATTCATCACATTGAAAAATTACATGCCCAAGTACCATAATAGTTTAGTGTCTCTGGAAACTTGGAATAAAATATTGTAACATGGTGAAATATCTTCAATTTTTCCCACAAAAAATACTCACTTTTAGTACTTCTACTTAAAACCTTTATTCATAACCCGATGTATTGAAACATAAGAAATAAGTGGTATCAAATTCTTAGTAAGGGTAAGTAAAGTAAATATATAAGGATAACATGAACATAAGGGTATGAGAACAAGTGCATAATATTTAATGATCATACCCTACATATCAATATTTAGAAACATGATACAAGGAATAAATATTAGCAGTTCATAGGAAATGAATCATAATATAATCATCAACATAAACTATGTGAGTATATCATAATAATAAACCATGTGGTTATATCATAATAATAAGATAAATAATTTGTAGAAAACATATTAACATGTAATATATTTTCCTATAATTAAAGTTACATTTCTAAAAATGTATTAGGGAGTTTCATGGGGACTACAAGTACTAGGCGGGACACAAAACCATCCCCATTCACAGTCCTTACCTTGCAATGGATTAGATTTCCCAATCTTACAATAGCGGGTAAATCCCATCAACATAATTCTCATCATTATCTGATAAGATATAAATCTTTACCCAATTAATTGGTGGGATATGTAGGTCCCACCCATCTCATAATGAAATCATACATACATGATCCACACAATCATAAAAAAGCATATCATAACCCATTAAATGAAATGCTTTCCATAAACATGTAATCATATCTTTTCCTAAGGGTAAATTCATGTATCATAATCATGTCATCACATCATAAACCATAAAAATAAAAGGTTTTCATATGCATATAACCCATTAAATAAGCATGTTTCCAAAGCATACCGTGAAAGAGGAATGAGTTTCATAAAAAAACATTCCATAAAATATAAACCATTCAGAGAAGTAATATGAATTTTTTCCTTGGATCATATCCCTAGTAAAGCGTAAACTATCACCAAAATCTTCAACTATAACCAAGGATGTCATCTTGGAAGGATAAGGACATTGAAATAACACTAAGAATATAAATTTTTAAAAAATATAATATTTTAAAAATAATTTTCATTACAAAAACATTTAAAATCTATAAAGGAATCATGGAAAATAGTTTAAAAATATTTCTTTAGGTAAATATCCTTTCCTATTAGAAAAAACCTTCATTAAAGAAAAAATCATTTTGAAAAAATTTTCCTTTGAAAATATCTTTGAAAAAATATAATGGAATATTGAAACCATCTTGAAATACTTTTTCCTTAAAAATTAATAAAATAAACTTGAAAAATTTGTATAAAACTTTTTAAACATAAATCAATTTTTAGACCTTTTTCTTTTAAAATAGATTTTAAAACCTTTACAAGAATATTTTAAAATCATTTAAAAATAATACTGAACATACCAAAATTTTAAAAATATTTTCTTTGAAACCCACTTTAAAAAAATAATGAACATATTATTACGAATATCTTTTTCTTAAAAGAATTAATATTGTAAACATTCAAAGGAATCTTCAAAGAATTACAACCATGATATGGGACAAATCCAAATATTCCAAACATTCCATTTTTTTTATAAAATGTTTAGATTAATGACTCAATCAGAATCTAACAAGAGGATTCATTTTTAAATATCATTTTCTTAAAAAGGTAAAACATGTGTAAAAATTTATTTTATATATAATAGGATAACAAAATAACATTTTTTGAAAACATTTTTATAATAAATTGTTTTTAAATGACATGAATTCTAAATAGATAAGAGAAATAATGTTCCATTTTTTTAACTATTTTTCATAATTTTCTAAAGTACCAGAGAGTGGAAAAGGGGTTCCATTACTAAGATATGAAATGAATAAACAGAGGGTAATAAATTTAATTATATTTATTATTATATGGAACATAATATTCCATCTATGGAATTATAATTATTAACAATATCGATAAAGGACCAGATTGTAGTAATAAATTGTAACCACTTTGGTAACATTGAATCATCATAAAATCGAAATAATAACAAAAAAAGTTTAAAATACCATCAAAATAATTATATTAATTATATAAATTTTAAAATCTAGTATATACACCTCATAGAAAAATATATGTGCATAAAATGACATGTGTCTCAAAGATGTAAAATTTAGACAAAATTACCTTACCGATTTGGTAAATTTTGAATCATAAACACCATTAAAGAAATATCATAAATTTTATATGTAAATACTAATTAATTTAGGTATAATAATCATATAATATATCCATGTTCATTATAAATATCACGTATAATAAATGGGATGTGAACATAGATTGTGTCTCACGGAAAATAAAAGTGAGACGTGAAAACCCTTACAACACGTCTTGACTTTCATCATACATGTTCAACCCTCCTGTATGATAAATATAAATTTAATTTACAGATAAAAAATAAAAATATTATTATATAAAATACCATATATGATTTTATTATGACTTTAAAATACCCATTAATTAATAATTCCATGTAAATGATACGTTTCGTGTAATATCTGGGTTGTTTTCATATATGTTTTATTTTTGATCATATTATTTAGATCATTATTTATTTATTTGAATAATTTAAAAAAGGATATATATAAATATTTATAATATTCTATAATATATATCTATAAAAAATGGAATACATCGTTCATGGAGATGGTAGGTTGTACGTACACTTGAACATAGTTTTTCTTTTGTTGTCATATTAAAAAAAAGAAAGTAATTGAAATATATATATAATATCATTAAATTTGGATTATTATTTAATACATATAATAGATTTTCACTAAATATATCCTTAATAAAATCCATGTAAATTATGAATTAATCACATATCTTTGAGGAGGAAGTATTCCTCAAGTCCACAAATGAAGTTATCATATTAACATAAAATGGAAATCATGAAGGAATTTTTTATTTAATAATTAAATAAGAATAGATAAATAGTAAATATCATATATATGATCTTAAAAATATCAATTATAATTCACAACCTTTAGAGGTGGTAATGAAAAAATGAACAACATCATTTCGTGAGGCTATAGTTCTCCTTACACAAGAATGATAAGTTTGTTAACTATTGATTATAGTTTGTGTTAGTATAGGTTTAACCATTATATTAAAAAATATAATTATATTTATAATATTTTGTTATTATTTGATCATATAAAAAAATATTTTATGGGCTGGAGAATTCGAATAAAACAAAGGAGCCTGAGGAAGGATATTACGTTTTTTGGGGTAACTCCTCTTGGTTTCCACCAAAGGGATTTATTGCTTGGATTTATGACCAAAGGGAGGATTATACGAATAATTTATTGATTTTGGGATATTATTGTATCATATTTTTTATATCCAAAAGGATTTATAGGTTCTAATAAATGGGTTGGGTGAGTTCTTTTTTATAGTGCAGGAGTGGCATTCTAATTTACTTTTGAAAAGGGAATTCCACATACATTTTTCCAATAAAAGGTGGCTCAAATAATTAACTCAATTTGATCCAATTGGGTATAGGGTCTAAATGTGTCCATTAAAAGGATATTAAAAAAATTTCTATGCCATTTTCCCCCTTAAGTGTAAGGTTTATTCCTTTATTAAGTTATATTTTCTCTTAATTTATTTAATTAAAGTTATTTATATTCACTAATATTATTTTTCAAATAATTATTTCATAATATTTTAAATTATATAGTATTATTATTCTAAATATTAAATCCTTTTTCCAAATTATAAACACATATTTGGTAGAAATTAATTCAATTTTAACCCAATGATGGGACAACAAAGCAGATTTTTAGAGAAGAAATGTTCAATAGTTGGGTAAGTTTTTATATCCAATATCAATGTAAAATTAATTTCAATGACTTATATTGGATTAATTAATGTATTATTTATCCAATTTATCTTTTAAAAAATTAAAAACATAATTTAACTATATACATAATTTAGAAAAAAATCGATTTTGAATTAAAATTCTATGTTTCCACTATTCATCAAAAAATGAAACTTCAAGAAAAATACAAAAAACTAAACCAAATAGAATTATGATATTACATTTCAAAAAATGAATTTTAATTTTTCAAATTAAATTTAGAAATTTCTCAAAAATTATATTAGAAATAATTTTTCCATTAAAAGGTGGAAAAATTACCTTTTAGAGAAATACATATTTTATTCATAAAGTTGGATTTATTCTTAACATTGAACTTTAAAATATATTTTATGAGTATAAAAAATAATTATTGAATATATAATCTATGAATTTTATTGAATATAGTAATAAATAATTCTTTGTTTAATTTATTGAGATAAAATTGTCTTTGTATGTTGAAAAATAGTTTTCTTAGAAAAGTAATTTATTTATTTTTAAATAGTTCTTATATTCACTAATAATAATTGATATCCGAGGGATTCATTTTATATACAAGTGTAAATAATATTTTTTCAATTTAGTAAATATTATTCATAAATTCCATTCCAATGGATAGGTTGTAGCTATAATAGTATTTTATAATAAAATTAATAATATATTGTATTTCGGTAAAACTAGACCCTCTTTATAACACAAGTTATAAAATGGATAGAGAATTTTGTGTAATACAATACATAATTAGTGTCTCATCTAATAAGAGTTAATCTAAGTGTTTTATGTAGTGAAACCTTGACATGGTGTTGCATATAACGCAAGCTAAAATTCATGTTTTTGTTTAACAAAAGATAAATTTCAGGATGCATGAAATGAAAAATAAAAAAATATAACATTAAATCAAAAAAATAAATAACAAAATATCAGGGTGTTATAGAAATTAACATTTAAATAAAGAATAAAAAAATAAAAAACAATATTTTACAAAATATTTACAATAAAGTCCAAAATACTAATAAAAACCAAATATGTGATAATTCCCCTTATATTATTAATTCCATGGGGGGGATAAATAATTCATTTAAAAAGTTAAATCTAAAAAAATATATTCTCTTCAAATTCCCCCACATTTAAATTTTAAATTGATGTCAAATAATCATATATCCATATATAATCCATAAAAATAAATAATGAGATGATTTCTTAATATTTGTTCGAATTAAAATTTTATTTTATGTAATTTATGAATAATAATAGACATTCATTTTATTCTCTAACATTTAAATTTTTTAAATCCTAAAAAAATCTATATATGGCCCAATTACAAACTATCTAACATTGAAATTCTTGTCACTCTTCACTCAAGTGAAATTTAATATAGATTTATACTCATTCTTGGAACAACTCATGCATCACCATCGGATTTTAAAAATTATAATTTTCCATGTTGTCACACATAATAATATTTTTAATCATGAGGAGGTTTTCAAGGTGGTTTTGATCCCCAAGGGTTTGGGGAAAAAATATTTTAAAATTAAGGCTGAAAATATGATATCAAACTCATAAATAAGACACATGAATGTTCAAATAATTACATGAAATTGATAATGCTCAATTACCCATACAAAATGAGACATCACCCTATCCTTTATTGACATGTTACAAGAGTCAAAAAATAAATTAATGGAAAAAAATTCATCCTTATTCCATGGAAAATGTGCTATATTTTTTACACACATATTATTAGTAATATAAATATATAATTTATATTTTCCCTAATGGAACATAGTGGTTATATATGTTCATTTATCAAGGATAATTTTTATTAATCACTATCTATTATTTTAAATTTTTTATATTTCAAGTATTTTCAATATTTATTAAAGAAATAAAAATGTGTAGGGTTTTTTATAAGGTTAAAAAACCAGAATTTAAAATAAATAAAAAAACACTTAAATAGTTAATAGGAATGAAAGTGAATAGGGGCCTGATTATAGTGATAATATGTTTTTTCAATGTTGTTTTTCCAAATAATTAAGAAAATTTTCATCAATTTCATTAAAGTGGGAATATTTGGAGAATAAAAAACCTTGTATCTTCTAGCCTACTGTCACAAAATGTTATGTTCTTCCCAAATAAAGATCTTATTTAAGGTGGCAGTAGTGGAAAAAAATTCAATGTTTGTCTAACTTTTGTGATTTAAGAAGATCTCAATAGAGAATGATAAAGGTGTTTCATATACATTTATGGGTACGGAAGAAAGAATTTTTTTGTTGAAAAGAACTTATATCTTCTAATTTATGAGGTGTTCTTCTCGTGAATAAAATATGTGTATGTGGTGTTTAGAAATGTCTACAATAGTATACAATGAGGTAAAAAAAGTTGTTTGGGACATATATTGTAAATATTTATACTAAAAATAAATATATAGTTTAATTTTTTTAGAAATTATACAAAGAGTATCATGCAATGATTATGATGTAATCAGTTGATAATATCACATGGATGAGGGTTTGAAGACGTTTAGTTGCATTTTGGAAGGATTGATACAGTAAAGATTCTTTAAATAATCCTAATTGAGTATTTATATAATAATTAACCTTTGGAATAAATTATAGTGTTGATTTATATAGAATTTAAGTGTTCAAAAAGGTTTCTAACATTATTTTTCTTTATTTTAATAAATTCTAGAATCTATAGGTTTTGGTAAATTTAAAAAATCCTTGAACCATACAGAACTTCAAAGGTTTGATCCTATGACATCATAAGGTTAGATCTTAGAAATATTTGATAAAATGATAGATTAATGAACTTGATATGGTTTATTTAATAACTTACTAAGGTCAAAATATGAATTTCATATGGTTAACTCAATATTTTTAAGGTTAACACATATTTTTTAAAATAAAAATGAAACTTATAAATGTTTTTTTTCAAGACATCGTAATGTTGAATCATAATATTATAAGTTTCATTCTCAATATTTGAATGGTTAAACATGATCATTATAAGGGCTTTTCATAACATTATAGTCTTGGTTTTTAGGTTGATATTTTTTTAAAATGGAAATGGAATATTATTTTCAGGGATGATTCAGATTCTTTAAGGATCACTTTCAATCTTTATAGGGTTCCTTAAAAGTTTTTAAGGTTCATTTAACCATATCAAAAGGAATCTATGAAAAAAAATGGTAAACTAAAAGATGATATGTTTTGTATATAAGGTTCTTATAATCTTCATAATGTTCATTTAACAATTTGAAATATAATTTGGACTTAAATTTAATAAAGGAATAACCTCTCACCGTGAACATAATGAACTTCGTATGATTAATACACTTTGTCAAAAAAAATTTCATATTTGTGTTTTGAAATATGCATCCGAAATTATATATCATATGATTCCAAATATATTATTCAAGATCAAAATATCATGATTATTTATTAAGACATTATTCAATACTTATTTTATATATAGTTAAATGAGAAGAGAATGAGGTGATCATTGTTCTATCTAATCATGGATTATTAAAAAAATTTAAAAATTTAAAATCAATATTAGTGATCAAAGATGGAGGATTTTATGGGGAAATAAATTTTATGTAGTTTGGGCTATTTAATATTTATTAAAATATAAAAAACTAGATTTCTTATTCATGTTGAATAAATAAGAAATAATATCTTCATGACTGTGAAATAGAAGATCAAGTAGAGATGTTATTTGAAAATTAAATATTCAAGATAAAGGATATACTAGTTTTTTGGTAGCACTCATAACTCCAATCTATAATTCTCTCCATAATAAATATTTTTTTATATTTTCATACATTCATTAATACTAATATATATTTCATTGTTTTATATGAGAATTTGAAGAAATATTATCTTGAGATTTTTGGATAATTGAAATGAATATTTATTCAACTTGGAAAAAATTATAAGAAAAGAGAAAAGGGTATTCCTATAATTTTAAAAGAAAAAAATTAAGGAAAAATGAATATTCATTATAATTGGAGTACACCCATAAAATTATGTTCATAATAATTAGATAGATAATCACCATAAAAATAGATGGAGTTTTTTATATTAAATATAAATGAAATATACATTAAGTTATTTGAGAAGCCAATATATGGTAAAATAAATTAAAACAAAATTATTTAGTAATATCTATCAAAAAAGAAGAATAATAATGGATGAGAAACCCCAATGAGATTATGAATAATAATAAACTTCAGAGTATATGAATATGGGAAATCCAATGATATTTATGTGATGTTGATATATTTCATTGAATTTGAATAAAAATTGAAGTAGGAGATAGTTATTCTGAGATCTATCCCATTATAGTTTGTATTCAAAAATTTATATACATGGAAGAAGAGTTGAGAGAAGAGTATATGATACTACTTTTATTCATGATCAATGTGTTGACGAACATGAAGAAGAATGAGGAGGTCATGGATTATTAGTGATCGTATGATCTCAAGTGTTATATAATCCTTTGATTGGATATTTAATATAATATAATTTTTTATTTATAGATACTGAATTTCATGTTTTTAATAACAACATCTATAAGCATTATAAAACTTTTTTGAAGTAGGATATCGATTCATATTGATGGAGTGAAATCCTATATAGACTGAATGTATATTTCATATAGTTGGAAATAACATTAAAAATAAATGGGATGTTATAAATCCAATATAATATTAGGGTACATGGTGGGACTATATATAAATATAAAAGGCACTATGGGTTTAGGATAAAAAATTCCATGACCAAAGTTAATTTTTAATATTAATATTGGTTGAGAATATATGAATCATGGTGAATAACCAATCACATAAATGAGTAGGTTTCCCACATTTAGGCCATACCTTGAAAAACACAGTGGTATACTCTTTATTTTTCATTCAATATTTCATGTGATTTTTTCATGTTGGGTTATCAAATTATATCCAAACAGGTAATATGGGTATTTATATTGAGAGGGGTGTTTATAATTTGGTAAAATTTATTCACACATAATCCCCCCCATAATTATGTTATTATACATTATCATTTGGAATTAAAATTTGTATTAGAGCACAAGGTTCCCACTGGTGAGATGTATTTTGAGACCCATGTATTTTTATTATACTAATATGAAGTGATTATTTGAATCGTTTAGAGAAAAACGTAGGATGGAAAATTTAGATTCTATTCCTATCAAACAAACAATGGAGGATTAAGCTAAAATATTAAAAAAATTGGATGAAGAAAGAAGAAAGGAAGTTGTGAAATATCAAAGGAGATGGAGCAAACACCACAAACTAAATGTATTCATAATGGTTGTTTATTTAGTTTTTTTGGGAATGATTTGAAAGAAAACTTGATCACAATATATGATGAACATGTGTTTAATGGATCACAAAATGTTTTTTATTCTGAAATAAATTATTATTGGATGAATTCTCCCACTTAGGTTATTAATAACATATTTAAATTTATCAAGGTTCTACATGATGACAAATAAAATTTATATATATAAGTTTATATAATAGAAAAGTGCATTGGATAAGTATAAATAAAAGTATAAAACTCTTAAATAAATAATTGGATATAAGGAAATTGACATAATTAATAAACTAATATTTCTTTAAAATATCATACTCTAGACCTTCCCAAAATAACCATAACTAGTTAGAGTAATCTATTATGTATAGTCTTTAATCAACACAAAAATTATTCCATTCCAAATCTTTGTAGAAGTGATCATTAATGTAGGATTCCATCTTTTCAAATAACCTAATGTTTTCCTCTAAAATGATATTATCTTTATTAAAGCCATGAAATAGGATGTGTTCCTAGATATAAAACCATTTCCCTTTATCGTTTTTGTATTTAACGTGAAATTTTCTTATATCCAAATTCTTAATAACTTTTTTTCATTCATTGATTCATAAAACCTCCCTCGCATGTTCTTCCATAGAGGGAAGTAGAAAATACAACTCAGGTTGTAGACCATAATTTTCATCCTCATCCCTCCCGGATTGTCCACCATCATCTTTATTGGTTAAATATTCTATGGATGTAGAAACTACCAGGTGATCCTCGGTGGAAGAAGGGTTCTCCAACTCAAGGGGTAGTCAAACTACTCCCTCAAAACCCTCCTAATTGATTTTTTTGAATTATTATCCTCTCCCATATGCTTTACTAAATCCTTTTCCTATATATGAATTTTACTGACTTGATATCAAATAAAAGGATTGTTTGGAGCCATACATTCTCAAGCATCAACATATAATGCAGTGGAAATGCCTAAAGAATAATCTATACATATTAAAAAAACATTATCTCTAGATAATAATGAATTTAAAATGGTTATATGGGAGATAGTTATATTTGAAAATGTTATTATAAAAGAGAACCATGAATGAGAAAAACTAAAAAAAAGTTCCCTTTAATATCATATATTCTTAGTTATAAGTTAATGAAAATAAAATAAAATATTTTAAAAATTCATTATAATAAGAAATTAAGATACATAAATATTAAATAAAGATGATGAAGAGTAAATGGGGAGAATTTTGTTTATCTATTGAGAATAGAAAAAATATTCTCAACATTAAGTCTTTTGAAGTTGAAGTGAAATTTAAAAGTATTGATAAAATTAAGCATAAAAATTCCTAAGTAATATAGAAAAAATGAATTCTGTGAAAGAAGTTTATAGAAAGAATATTTAATCTAAAAAACATATATTAGTGGAATAGAGATCAAGTATTGATTTCTTGATTGACCCAAAATAATATCTTGAAAGAAGGTAACTCGTAATCAAGTTAATATAGTTTATACTTTTATAGTTCACCCAATTAGTATAAGACTAAATTAAATATATTGAAAAATTATGATGGAGAGAAATTCTAACAAACCCATAAATCTGTCAAATTTTGAAGTAAAAATGTACAAGAAAATAATTTCCCAAAATGATGATAAAAATAAGTTTAATTTTTTATAAAAATAATACTAAATATAATATTTCCAGAATACTAATAAAGAAAAATGAAAAAGAAATTTTGTTTCCTAATAGTGTTGTTAGAGGTTTGGCCATAATGGAACTTAGTATTGGGATAAAAAATCCATTTAATGAAAAAAATAGATGGCCTAGATTAAGGAGGGATAAAAGATAAAGTTTAAATAAGAACTAATATGTAATATAAGATTTCATAGATAAATAAGAATATCTATAGAAACAATATATTTGAATCTCTTAATAAATTTATTATTATTGAAATAAATTATTTCATATGGAATAATATTTCTGGTATGTACCAACCAAGAACAATTCATATAATGATTTTAGGATAATATTATAGAATTAAATGAAGTGGGTAAACAAAATAAGATAAGTCTTCCATATGGAAGAGACAAAAGAAGAATATGGGGAAAAGTATACACAAGAAGATGTCATACCAAGGAAGATATGATTCTACCATGGTATTAAAGGACATATAATAGACTATATCAATTTTTTCATAAATATTAATGTTGAAGGAATACATATGGAATCTAAAATGGAATCAATACAAGATATAAATCAATGGATTTGTTTGACAGAAGACATATATAATAAAGTACCTAAAAGGATCCCATGAACATAAACTTATAGGATATTAAAAATGAATGTATATGGTGAAAACAGTTTTTATAAATAGTTAGTAAGTGCCAGAAATGGATTCTAGGACAAAATTCATTCAAGAAGAATAAATGGAAATCAAATGTGACTTTTATACTAAAATTTCAACTTTAATGAATGATTTTACACACACAAATAAGGCTAACCCTTTTCTAAGGGAAATTTGAAATATTTTACTAGCCCAATTATAATTGGAAAAGAATATGAATATAATATAAAAAGGGGAAATTGAATTAATTACTGAATTTAATAATCCAATTCCATCTAAAAATAAAGCTAAATAAATCATTAAATCCATTTTATCCAAAGATATATAGATTTAGAAAAACAAGGGCCATGTAAGAATTAATACATATTGACATTTTAAATATATGAATAAAAGTGTATATAGTTTGAGAATCATGTCTTGAACCTACTTACCTCATCAAAAATCTGAAGTAGACTCATGTTTTTTACATACTTGTGTATTAGTACATCTTGTGCATGGAATTGAAGGTAAAGTGTAAAAATTGAGAAATAATAAGGTGTTGTGATAGATATATAGAATTAAACATTCATCCATCATGGAGTAATTTAATTTTTATCTGTTTATATTACATAATTTAAAACACTTCATTTAGTATCTGTCTTTAATTGGTATTATAAATATTTGGATATTATCTCAGAAGATAACTATCTGTTACGATGTTTATTTGAGTATATCCCTTGAGAGGTAGATAGTAAAATGATAAATCTGTCATTGTTTATGTATTTTATAAAAATATTTAATTCTATAATTTACATTAAGAAGTTGAATATTAAGTTATGATGATCATTTTCCCCATTTTTAAGATTATTATAAATTTGGTTATAAAGGGGGTGATTTTTAAACTGAGAAATTTTACAAGGGGAGAAAAAATTAATACACTTGAATATTTTTTATGTGTTTTTTTATGTTGATTGATGATTAATATAATCGCTTAAAAATATTTTTTACCTCCCTTGTGAATTTAATTTCATCTGGAATCATATTTTCGATATATTAATTGATATATTTTTGGTTTAGCTTGGTCACTCTTATCTTATACACCAAGGAATACTGCCATGGACTTATAGTTGATTAATTAATGGTTCATTACTAATTTTAAAAGTTATTTTTTCTTTCTTTCAATAAATTTATTTTCTATTTTCCTCAAATGTTATCTCTCGAGAAAGGGGGAGAATAAAAAATTAGGGATAATAATATAGATAATATGATTTTAAATATCAAGAAAGATAAAGATATAATAAGACCTTCCTTAGAAATATAACCCTTTTTATTATAAATAATTGGAGAAAGATTAACAAATATTTTTGAACTGAATTGGGTATTGAATTCTAATCCAAATGGGGATATTAAAGAACCCAAATGGATTGATGGATCAAATTTTTTATTTATTTCCAATATAAATGGGTAAATAAATTTTGATGTATTTTGAACTAGGGTGATAAAAGAAGATCCAGATATATAAACATGAATATGTTTCCCATACATTAATGTGTTAACAAGAGAGAATATTTTTGTTGTACAAACCTTATATCTATTTATTGTATAACTATTATCCATTGGAAAAACTTTTTGTGATGAGGTGTTTAGTATTATCTATAACATTTTATAATGAGGTGGATAAGTTGTCTGTAACATAATGTGTGAAGAGTTTTACAAAAAAGAAAAATATAGTTTGAAGTTGGAGAAACCATCCTTGGAGTATTGTACTTAAAATTAAGATATAATCAATAATGAATTAATTAACACTTGGATTATAGTTTTAAGAAGATTAGTTTAAGGTTATAAGGGTTTAGTTAATAATGATTATTGAAATAAAAAAATTTAGTATCTAAATGTCACATAAAATTTAGATTAATTTATATTTTTTATTTAATTATATTTTATGTGTTTGAGGAAGGTTTCTTGGATTGTTTTAGTTAAGTTTAATTAATCTTATAATATATAGGTTTTGGTGATTTGAAAAAAGTCTTAAATCCTTTTGAAATTCGCATTGGTAATCCTATAACTTTTTAAGGATGGATTTGAAGAAAACATTATTAAAATGTTAAATTCATGAACATAATAAAGTTCATTTCTGAACATCATAGGGTTTGTTTATAAACTTTATATAGTCTATATAGTCATTTTAATGTTATCCAATATGTGAATTATTTTATGGTAAAATTTATGAGGTTGTTATCTATACTTTTCAACGTTGAATCCTAATTTCATAAGGATTATTCTCAATCCTCTTAAGGTTGTCCCTGTAGTTTATAAGGTTTTTAATAACATAATAAGGTTGATGCTAAGGTGAGATTATGGGAAAATTTCAAAGGCATGTGCATCGTAAGGTTGCTTCATATTTCATAAGGTTTACTTTTGAACTTCATAAGTTTCCCTAGAAGTTATTAACTTTAATGTAATCATATTAATATGAATGTAATAAAAAATATTGCAAAGGAATATATGACCCATGAGTTATTTAAGGTTCATATGAAGTCCATAAGGTTAATTTTACATAAAAAATGAAATTTGGATAAAAAATTTATGAATAATATTCTTCTCCCTTAGAAAAAAAAGGAATTCATAAGGTTCATACATATTGTAAAGAATTAGTGAAGTTGAATATTTAAAATATTCTTCCAAAATATATATCTGATGAAATTAAAGCGGTTATTCAAGATAAAAACATCATTACTCTTTATCAATCCATTACTAAATAGTTGGATTTGTATAATATTAAATTAATATATAATGAAGATATCATTAATCCATTTTTTCTATTATTTATAAGCATTGAAATTTTAATGTCAATATTGGTGATCAAATTATGAGTAAAGTATAAGGAATTCAATATGATCTTGGATTAATTGTTTTACATTGATTAAAATATCACTAACATATTTATAATTCAATATGAATGAGTGAGAATGATGATATTCCAAATTTTTAAGAATATTATAAAGCTGATATTCTATTTGAGAATTAAATATTTAAATTGAAGTCTGTAATGGTATTTTAGAAACACTCACATCATAAAGATATGAGTTACACCATAATATATAATTTTTGTATATTTTTATATAATCATGAGGATTTATTGATTTACCTATATTTTATGGCATTAATTTGAGAAATAATATCTCAATGTTTTTGACTAATTTAAATATATGTTTATTTTTATAGGTTAAATTGAGATGAAATTATAAAAGGTTAATCCAAGAATTTTAGTTGATACAAAAAGTTAAGAAAAAAGGAACATTTTTTACTATAAAATCACGCCCTACTGATATTTTCTATTAAAATGAGCTATTAAACCACTGTATAAAATTTAATGAAATTTTCCATATATAGAATATATGTTTAGTTATTTAATAATATAATAGATAAAAATAAGAGAGAAAAAAATAATTGTTTTATAAATATCTCCCGAAGAATAAGATCTGATACAAGACGAAAAGAGAGAAACTTATAATTTTTTAAATAAGAAGAACCTTCTGATAATCGAAACAATAATAATCCAATGAGAATTATGTAAAGTTGATCTATTATTTCAAATATGAAAATAAATAAAATAATGAGAAATATATTCTATATTTTCTATAATACTCATAATTACAAAAGTGAAGGAGAATGAGAAAAGTTAATATGAAGCAAAACACTTCTACTTAAATTAATGACCTATGTATAAACTTCCATGAAACAAATGAGGATCTACTAGAATATTTAATAACATATGATTTCAAGTGTTAAATAATCCATTGATAAGACTACAAATAGGATCTGAAGATTGACTATTTACAGATATCAGGTTTCAAATAGTTTATAAGAGTGTCTATTTGGATTCTAACAATTTTTTAGGAAGGATATTAATTCATATTGATGTTGTGAAATTCTATTCATATAAAAGATCTAATTTTTGATTTCATAAATAAGATTCATAAATCAATGGTGGTAATAAGTCAAAGGGTAAGTTGGGTGGAAAAGGGGGATGTTTTGTATGTGTGGGATACACTATGGTTTTAGGATAATAATATTTCAGGCCACCTATAAATGATAATAAAATTATTTTTGGATAATATACGACTTTGGTGAATATATTATCACTTAAAGGAGTATTTTTCCCACACATGGGTCGAAAAATTTAAAATAACCATGCGTAACCCTTTATTGTTCATTATTCTTTGTATTTTATTGTTTCATGTTAGGTTATCGGAAAATAGATCATTTTATATCCAAACATGTTATAGGAGTTTAGATATTGATAATGTACATTATAATTTTATTAATGTTTGTAAAAATTGATTCACCCCCCCCCCCCAGGTGAATTTTTATAATTCATTTGGCATCTTAAGTGGTATTAGAGTATAAGGTTCCCTAGGGATGGATCTATTTTTAAACCCATGGAATTTTACTTAACTAATATAAAGTACATATTTGATGAATGTATGGAATAAACTTAGACGGAAAATTCAATTTCTATCTCTATCAAAGAATAAATGGTGATTTTATCCAAAAAAATGAATAATATAAAGAATATAGAAGAAAATAAGTTAAGAAAATAACAAATAATGATTAATAAACAACCTTAATTAATTATAGTCAAAGTGGTTGTTTATCTAAATTTTTTCAAAATGAGTTTGATGATAACTCAAGTAAATTAATTGATAAATATGTGCTTAATGAACCTTTCAATAATTTAATTCTAAAATTAAGGATTATTTTATGAAATTTCCCTTTGATGTTTTTACTCAATTATTTTCTTTTATTAAGGGACTACACGATAAAAAACAGTTATATTTTGAAGATGATATAATGGAAGAAGCATTGGATATAATGCTAAAAATATGTAACACATTCACGAAACTTTTTTAAATTAAGGAAGAATCTATAAAACTTTGAAATAAAATATTTTCTCAGGTTGATGAAAATTTTAAAATGGATCTTTATTAGAAGGTTTTATTTGATAATTTTTTTACTGATGTGATCCATGTATTGGAAAAAATAAAAAAATATTATTAATGTTAAAGATTATAAATTATATGAAAATAAAAGAAAAAATATGATCTTTAAAATTCATCACAATAAGAAAGTAGGATTCATGATGATAAAATGAAGATGATAAGGATTGAGTGTAAATAATGTTTTTGATTTATTTAGAATGAAACCAATACACTCAATATGAATTTTCTTGAACTTAAAGTGAAATTAAAAAATGTGTAATAGGCTAATTTAGAAACATAATAAGTTATAGAGAAATAAATAAGTGTTTATTCACATGTTTATGGAAATAGTACAGACTTTAAATATAATTATATTGGTCACCAAAAAATCATGAAACCATCTCTTGATCAACCCTCAACAATCTCTATGAATAAGTTAACCCATACTATAGTTAATTTTTTTGTAATTATATAGTTCTACATTCTAGTGTTGAACTAAAGTTAAAATCTTGTCAAAATATATTGATAAAAAGGATGAGATACTCAAAAATGTCTCAAATGTGAATATATGAATGTATAATAGGATAATATCTCTAAATTATTCTTCAAATATTTCCATCATGTACAAAAACAATGGGAATTAAAACTTGCAGGACTACTCCTAAAAAATAAGAATATTTTTAGTCCACTAATGGTGTTATTAGAGGTTCAAACATAAGGGAATTGAGTTCTAGAAAAATATATAAATTCATAAAATTAATATAAATCTTGAATTAGGGATGATTATAGATGAAGCTAGAAGAATTTATACTTTGAAAAATATGATTTCAAAGAAAAGGTAGAATCAATAAACCAATAACAAATTTGAATCTCTTGATGACTTCTAATATTACTAAAATTAATGTGGTTATTGGGAGAAATAGTGTTAGTATGTACCAACCATGAACAATTCACATATTCATTTTATAAGAAGGATATATTAGATATATAAGTTTTTGATAAATGAAGATAATTCTTTCTTGTCGAAAAAACAAAAGAAAAATGTTGAACATAGTCTACCCAAGAATAATATTTAGAATGAATTAAAAACAAAGAGGATTTTTTTAATCAATTGTAAGAAAGGTCACATCCCGGGTCATTGCATGTTATCCAAGAGTATTAAATCTAAATGAAAAATGATTTAGACCAAAATGGAATCATTGCAAAATAAGAATAGCAAGATTTGTTTGATAGAAGACATATATGATGAAGAACCTAAAAGGTTTCCAAATAATAGATAATGAGAGGGTATTGAAAAGGTTTTTATAAGAGTAAGATATTATAAACTTAAATATACTAATTACATGACCTCAATTTCCGGATAAAAAATATTTTTTGAAATAAAAGGGAAAGCAGTAGTGACTTATTATGGTAAATATTATACAACAAAGAGTGATTCTACACATAAAAATAATGATTACCATGTGATAAGAGAATATTTAGCAATTTGGACAGACCAATTAAAATATTAAAAGAATAAATAGTTGTCCAAAATTGATAATATACATTACTTTCAAAAATCAATAATCTTATTTCATCTAAGTAAAAAAGATAAAGAATTTAAGAAATCCATATTACCCAAAGTTGAATAGATTTAGAAAATCAAGGGTGAATAAAACATGAAGAGTTATAAACATTTTATAGTTTCAAAGAAAATATTCTCTAGGTTTAAATACAAGTCTCAACCTTTCTACTCTCATTAATGATATCATGGATAGTCACCTTATTCCCGTAAATGGGTGTTAGTACTTCCTATTCATATAATTAAAGGTGAATTAAGAAAATGGAGAACTTTTTGAATTCAATGATGGATATACATAATGATATATTCATTCTAAATTGATTAATTTAATTTTTATCTTCATGTGACACTTCAATTGGTATCAAGATTTAATTGGAATCATAAATTCTTTGATATTGTATCTGAAGAGAACCATCCATAATGATGCCTATTTGAGATAATGCATTGAGGGGAAGATTAAAATGATCAAGCTTCGAGATTTGAGTAATTTCATAAAAATATATAATTCTATAAAACACATTAATAAACTAAATATTTATCTAAGATGATTACTTTTCCCATTCATTATTGTTTATGGGAAATTTCGTTATTAAGGGGAGATGATTTTTAATATGGAACAAATTCAAATAGGAGATAAATGTTATTGTGCTTGAATTTTTTTCATGTGTTTAATAATTTAACAACCTAGATAATGTTAATATAAATAATTTTTAGAAATTATATTTTATTTATTTGTTTTATTTATAAGATTATTTAGTAATTTTTTATTCAAATGGAAAAAGGATTAATTTGTAACCCAATTGGAATTTCATGCATTATGATGTTTTATTTGAAAGTATTTTTTAGAATTATATAATTTTAATTTGAAATAATTAATTTTATATTTCAATAAATAATTTTCAATGTTATATTACAGTGAATTTTTTATAATTATCTAAAAAGATTTAGTTTTCATTGAATAGTGAAAATACTGATTTTTATTGAAAATTATATTTTCTTTTTGATTATTAAAAATTCAAATTCAACATTGGTATAGTTTTAAAATTTAATTATTTAATTTAGAAAAAAAATTAATTATAGTATTTTTAATGATTTTTATGCATAAATTTTGTATAATAATATTTTTTGTACTTAAAAACTAGTTTTACTGAAGAAATTATTTTCAATCACGTTTTACGGGTTTTATTTTAAATTAAAATTTTCCTTTTCTTTGAATTGAATATTAAAAAATAGATTCCATATATAGAATTATGAGTTCAGAATTTAGTAAAAATTCATATTTTATTTTCTGTCATTATTTATAGTAATCATAGTAAAATTTTTTAAAATACTAAAGGAAAATGGGTTAACTAAGGGGAAAAGAATGTGATAAAGAGTAGAATGTAACTATAACACATAAATTAATGTTACTAGATGATTATATTTCCTCCAAAATCATCCAAAATTATAACATATGACCTTTTTTCATATTATAAATAATTTACCTTTATAGTATTATAAGTAATGAAAAGAAAAAAATAATATCCTTTTTGATTTATCATCTTTGAATTTTGGACATAGTGATAAAGAGAAGGTATGTTTGGTTATAAATATTCAATTGAAATAAATGTTTTTTATATTTCATGGTAATTTTTTTTATTTTTTAGTGATGAAATAACTACCTTAATTGGCTATGCAATATCGACACGGTATCTATTTAATTAAAATAAAAATAAAAAAATGATTTTAAAAACATTAAAAGTAATATAATTTGAATGGATTATTTCGTTACAAAACATATATAGATAAATTTAAAAATTTTGGTTGTTTTTAAGGATTATAATAAAATTAATTATCTTTCATGTTATTTTAAAATTCAAACTAAATAAATTGTTACAAATATGACATTAATGATATTTTATAATAGATCATATTTTATTAAATGATTTAAAATTCATAAAAATAATATATTCTCCAACATTATTGTTATATTTTTTAAATTATCATCCATGTTCCATTTAGGGTCCAATTTTCCATTTATAGTAAATATATAAACTCCATAAGAGTAAAATACATTAAAATCATCATAATTGACATAAGGGTTAATGAAGGGTTAAAATAATAAGATATGGGTAAAAATATAATATAAATTTATAAAAAAATTATTTTGTGAGATTATTTCGAATTATAATAATATTATTTTTTAATATCAACATTTAAGTTCGATTTTAATTTAAAAATTAACTTATATAAATTTAATATATAAGGAAATTCTAAGAGTTCCCCTATTATCTATTATAAAAGGGAATCTTCTATATTATTTTCATCACACATAAAAAAATTGATTTTGAAATAACCAAAAAACCTTACTTAAATATATCCCCACTTCCTAGAGGATTTTTCTTTTCTGAAACAAAACCCAACCTATGAAATATTTTGCTGTAAACATTAAGATGTCGTATAAGAAGATGTATAGTTCTTCACTAAACGTTTTTTTGTTTCATTATATAACATATTCAAATTCTAATCAAACCTTTTAAAATAATAGCACAATTATCTACCATATAAATATATTTTATTATTCTGGTGGAATAAGTTATATCTATTTCCTCTTCCATCAAATGGGAAATGAAACAATCATTTGTGAGCGTGATGGACTACTGCCTCACGAACCAATGTTCTTCATTTTTAGTAACATCATATAATGGAAAGTTATAATGATTTATTTAATGTATATATATGATATTTATAACATATTTATTCCTTTTAAAATAAAATATATCATTTATTTTCTTACCATTCCATTTACTTGAAAATGATAACATCATTAGTACGTACATGTGGACAACCATGTCAACAAATCAATGTGATTTAGTTTTCATCATCACATCACATGAATGTTGTACATTAGTATATTTAAAATAATTAATATGTTATTTATGATATTATTATAATTCTATAAATAAATAAAAATATTCACCTTCTTTCTATAATAATTTTTGAAACATGTAAATGCTACTTATGCGTACGTATGACCTACCCTCTCCATGATTGTAATGTAGTTCATTTTTCATAACCATCATTCGTGATTGATTATAATATTATAATAAAAATGTAAATAGAATAATTATTACATGATTATTATTCAATATATTATCTAATAATGACAACTTTGACCATAATCAACCTACTGAAGTCATTTTGTACATATGAGCTGAATATAATTAAAACATCTGACATAAACTTAAATTATTATGTAAATGAATATTAAATGGAAATAAATAAAATAAAAAAGATACAATAAAATTAAAAAATTATCTTATGAAATTAAATAATTAACATAACATTACTATTCAAGAACATAAATAATATATGGGACGAGTCAGACTAATTGGAAAGGGCATTCTTGTAAAAAATAATTTTTAAAGATTCCTTTCCAACTCTTTTTTTACATGTCAATATTTTTAAAAAGTATTTTTTGAAAGTTTTTATATTGAAATAAATTAATTATAAAGCTAATTTTGTGTATATTTATTTTATTTTAGTGGTATTCATAATTAAAATATTTATAAATTTTATACGAGGTGTTTGGAAATTCTTTACAAAAGACAAATTTAATGTTCTATTTTAATGTTTATAGTGTCAGAACAAAATATTATTCCATAAACATTATATGATATTTGATTTATATTATAATATTACATGTTTTATTCCAATAAAATCCCACAATACTTATGTTCTAGTTATTTTCTGAAATTGGTTTAAAATTGAATAGTTATTTCAATATCTGAAAATGTTTTTTTGGTGAAAAGAATGTTTTTATAAGGGTAGTTTTAGAAATTGAATTTTTATATGTATTGAATATATTATGGTTATTGTTAATTGTTATGATGATGGGTTATCACATTATAAACTAAGTACATGTGGTTCCATTATTAACCAAGGATGGGTGGTTTCATTATAAATAAAGTATGATTGGGTCTGTGATACCCTATCATGCATTGGGTATGGAAGCCAATTGTATTGGTTATTCTATTTGTACGTGTGATATGGAAAATGATATCACAAGTTACCTAAATTATTTATCAATTATTACTAGTGTTTCTTACATTAATTTTATTCTATCACAAGGTAATCAAATGATATTATGTTTAAAAGAAGGTATATGTTACTTTTAAATGATGAAAAGTGTAACTTTGTGAAAAGGTATTAACAATATTTTCATGATTAAAAGGAAAAAATTATTATTTTATTTTATTTTAAATCATTATAAATTTTTATATTAAAATATTTTGATAGATAATTTTTTTATTATTTGGAAATGTTTTATTTTGATCCAAAAGTATATTCTGAAAAATTAATATTTGTATAATTATTCATAGAATAATGATTTATTTATTCTATTTTATGTCCCTTACTAAGATTTTTGTTCTCACCAAAATTTTAAAATATTTTTAACAGGGTTAAAGTACGGTTTAGAACAATTAATAAATAAAATTAAAATCCATGCATATTTTTTCTGAAAAGAAAATGTTTCTCTTCTTAAAAGTTCTGCTTTGTAGGGAAAAGGGATACTAAATATATGTATACAATTCCTAATATATGGGTTTATTGTGTGTGGTTTATGACCTAAATATATAAAAATATAAATAAAAAATTTATTTTGGAATTCAAGAAGGTGAATTCAGGTCTAAAGACACCAGAATATATAATTTTTAAGGTTGGGTCCTCATATGTAGAATTAGAGTAGGGTTTAGATAACATTAGGGGTAAGTATAAAGTTAATAGAATATCTTTAAAATATTTTATCATATTGTTATATTGAAAAGATATATAATTTGAAGATGACTGTATTAATTTTTCTAAATTATAAATATTCAAAATGGATTGTCATAGAAGAAACATGGAAGATAATGTAAGATAGAACTAAGGTGATTATATGATTCTAAATCAATAACCTAAAATGGTTGGAATTGGAACAAATCATATTTTTGTAGTGATGGATTAGTTGATGTAGGGTATAAATGGTGGATGAATCTAAGAAATAGAGCATCAAGATATAAAACATTGGAACATGAAGATAGAAGATAATTTAATAAGACAACATACTATAGTATTAAATGGATCTTCTGACCAAGTGGTAGCTGAGGGATGGATTTATTGTTTTGATAAGTTATTTGAAGTCATGGTTTGTTCAAAAAATTAAAAGAAAACTCTTTTTATTTACCATTTTGATGGTGAAGCTCGCTAATTGTGGTCAATACTTACAAATATTATATAAGGATAAGATATTTATTACTAGGAATTGGATGGTTTTAAATATATTTTCATTGAGAAATATTTTCCTAAGGTAGTTAGACTTAGGCTGAAAAATAACTTCATATAGTATATACAAAAGGAGGATGATTCAGTGGATTTTTTTGAAGAATTCTTCCACTGAGTGTCAAGGTATCCACCACATTTTATTCAGTATCTTGATAGTAATAATTAATTAGTTTACTTAGGATTAAATCCATGATAACAAAGGGAAATATTTCCTTGTGAATTGAAAATATATGATAAACCAGTTTAATCTACTAAGAATATAGAAATATATTTTACTGATGATCAAGTATCCTCTAACAACATGAATAGAAATCAGTCAAGGTGGAATGTAATGGGCAAATCTATCAAATAAATTTAAAGTCAAGAAAAACATGTTTCTTGTTTATGATAGGTGTGGTAAAAATCACACTAGAGAATTTATTATGAAATATGGTAAGTACTTTTAATTTGGTAAGTCTTGCCATATGGACCATGAAGAAAATTAAAATATTATTTAACAATATATGAATGGGGAAATAGATAGCCATCAAATTTTTATATAATTTAATTGTACTTATTTGGAGAATTGTGCATATGTGTGTCCAAATTTAGTTACTTAGGGTGGAAATCAACAATATTAAAAGAAAATGGGGGTTAAAAATCATTTAGAAATACTACAATTAAAGTTATACCATCTAATGAAGTGGTAAAACGTATGTTACATAGCAATTAGAAATATGTTAATAACATATTTGACTCTAGAACTTCATATTCTATCATTTATAAATAATTTTCAAGTAAAATGGGAATATCATCTAATTAAAAGTAGTTGTAACTTTTTATGACAAATATTTAATGACCATAAAATATTAATATATCTCTCTCTCAAAATTAGTTGAGTATAAGATAGAGGAGATGGTTGGAAATGATAAAGGATGATGACTACACAATTAATTACCATCCTTGAAAAGAAACAATGTTGATAATTATTTGAGTTATAAAAACAATTCTTCATTAACCATGTTACATTTTTAATATAACCTTATGGTTAATTATCTGAAAAATTTGGTCCTAGAAATTAGGAACATGGAAAAATCCACTGTATTTTTTATGTTAATACAATCATCTCTATCAGAAATAATTATGAAATCTCATAAGTAGGGTAATTTTTTATAGGAAAATTAATAATATCTTATGAAAGGTATGTTTCTATAGTTTAATATTGATAAAGTAAGCATTATCAAATTTAGAAAATGATTATTTGTTCCTTTTGAATCCTAGATAAGGATATAATTACTTAGTGAATCTCATTGTTACCTACTTCCTTTACACCCTAGTTGAACTAAGATATATGGAGACTTAGAGAGTATTACTAGTGAGATGTAATGAAAATAGATATTTCTTACATTACCGTGAGATATTTTACCAATCAATATGTTAAATAAGAATGAAAATTACCAAAGGGGATGATTTGGCCTTTTCCAATGCTTTAGTAGAAATGGGAAAATATTTCTAGTGATTTCGTAGTGGTATTAATAAACAAGTCTCTAGATAATAGTGTAATTTGTCTTATTATTCATTTATTAACAAAATTTTCATATTTCCATCTAATTTGAGATAATATGTATTTAGATCAAATTTTTTCATTTTATCCTAATGATATATTCTGGTTTCAATGAGTTGATTTCTCTATTATATCTGATAGTGATCATATGTTTACATAACATTTTTGGAAAAGAATTCAAAAGTATTCGAGTATTGAATTAAATTTTATTTCAGCTTTTGACCCTCAATCTGATGGATAGTCCGAGAAAAATGATTCAAACCATGGATGACATGATTAATTATTATTTAATGAATTACCAACGAATTTGGGGTCATCATTTATCATTACATGAGTTTTCTTATAATAATTTATTTCATTCCGGTATAGAAATAGAACCTTTTCATGAATTATATAGAAAGTGGTGTTGGACTCCCTCTTTTTTTATTAATTAGGATAAAAGAAGTATATTTCACTCTAATTGATAGATGATATGGTTGATAATGTCAAAATTATTTAGAAATATATGAGGATGGATCTGAGTAGGTAGAGAATCTATGCATGGAATTGTAGTGGTGATATTTTTTTCAAGCTTGGTAATCATATTTTTCATAAATATCTCTATGGAAATGGATTATGTATTTTAGTAAAAATGGATCTTAAGTCCACATTTCATTTGAACACATGAAATTATAGATAAATTTGGATCAATTTCTGATTGAGTGTCTTTGTCTCTACATTTATCCCATGTATATAACAAATTTCTTTTTTTAATTTCATGAAAATATGTTCTAGATTCATCACATGTTTTGATCCCTAAAGTATTTTAGTTAGAAGATAACCTTTATAATAAGGAACGGATAGTTCAAATTATTAACCCTATAGAGTAATAATTACGAAATAGGGAAATTTATCATGTTACGGTTTTATGGAAAAATCCTATGTTTAAATAAGAAACATGGGAATATGAAAATGTTATATGGTAAAAATACACCCAATTATTTAAGTGATGAATAAAATTGTGGAGACACAATTTCAAAAAGGGTGAAGAATGCAAAAAAAAGTAATGTTATAAAAAATTATTTTTTAAAAATTAAATTTTATTGAGTAATATTCATTTTAATAATATTTGATAATTTTTCAATCAAAAGGAAAAAAGCTTCATTTCTAACCAAATTGGTTTTTAATGGACTGTAATGTTTTATTTATAAAGTGAATTTTATAGTTATTTAATTTTAATTTTTAAAAATTAATTCCATTTCTGAATTCATCATTTCAGAATTATCATATGATTATTTTTTATATTTTATTAAAAATATTGTTTTTAAAATGAATAGTAAAAAATTATGTTTTTATTGAAAAATGTTTTTTATTTTCAAGTATTTATATGGTAAAATTATATTTTAGATTATTTTGAAAATTTAATTAGTCTATTTATATTAAAAATAATCCAATCATATTCATTTAAATGAAAATTTTATTTAAATGTAGTATAAATACATTTTTTGTACTTAAAATGGCACTTTTTTGAAAAAACTGCTTTTCATGGCGTTTTGAAGGATTAATTTCAATTAAAATTATGATTATTATATGAATTTAATCTTGAAAATATTATTACATATTAATAATAAGGTTCTATAAATTTATTCAAAAATTTCTATCTATATTTATTCATTATGAACAGTAAGAATATTAAATTGTTTTGTCACGGTAATGGTTAAATTGTTGTATTAAAGGTAATAATAATGTGATAAAGACTAGAATATTACCCTATAATTTTAATAAATTTAATTAGATTATTATATTTCATCTATAATTATCCAAAAATATAATATTTTATCATTTTTTCTAATCGCTATAATATTGAAATTTATAATATTTAATGTAAACAAAAGTTCAAAATTCCATTCTCTTTGTTTTATTATCCTTAATTTTTTTACATTGGGATAAAAAAGGTATATTAAGTTTTAAATATTCACATTAATGATATATTATTTTTAATTATCATTCATTATTTATTTAAAATATTTATTGATGAAATAATTAGCATAAATGTTCAGAAAAAATCGATGCAATATTTTATTATTTAAAAGGAAAATAAAATAAATGATTTTAAAAAAATTAAAAGTAAATAAATTTAATTTATATTTATTTATAAACATATTTTATGGTTAAGTATTATATTTTATGTATTTTTAACAGATTAAAATTTAATTTATTTGTTTTCATTATATTTGAAAAGTCAAATTAAATGAATAAATCCAAAAAAGTAATTAATGAAATTTAATAATAAATTATATTTCATTAAATTATTTAAAATTTATATATATATTATATTTGACCAATTTATTTGGATAAGTATTAAAATAAAAATCATGGCCTTTTTATTTTCCAATTATCCTATTTTAGTTACTATATTAACCAAGTAGGTGTAAAAAATATTAATATCACTGTAATTTTCAAAAGGGACAACGAACTATTAAAACAACAATAAGGGTAAAAATATATTATAAAATTATAAAAAATTTATTGGGTGAAAATATTTTTAATTATTCTCATATTATATTTGAATACAATCAATTTTGGTCCATTTAAATTTTAAAATTAATTTATATTAATTTAATAATTTAAGAAATTCCATGTGTGACCCTCCCCTCTCTTATAAAAGGGAGCCTCATGTCCTCTTTTATTTGCACTAAAAAATATTTTTAGCCAATACCTACAAAAATTCATTCCTTACATCCCTCCTCATGTCCTATAGTTCTTATTTGGTAATAAAACCAACGTAAGAAATCTTTTTGTATAAGACATAAGTGGTTTTTCAAAGAAGATATATAGTTCTTAACTAAGAGTATTCATTTTGTTTCTTTTTATTACTTATTAAAATATTCTTAAATTGTGATGAAATAATAACACCAATATCTACCACATACATATTTATTATTATGTTATTGTAATAACTAATTCTAATCTTCTCTATCAAATGGGAAATAAAACCATCATTCGTGTGCACGACGGACAACCGCCTCACGAACTGGTCTAATTCATTTTACATAACCTCCTATTAATGATTTTTATAATGATGTATTTAATATATATATATATATATGATATTAAAAAATATTTATCATTATTAAACTAAAAAATTTAAATTAATTTCATACATTTTCATTCACTAGAAAATGATAATGTTGTTCATCCATACGCATGGACTACCGTATCAATGAAGCCATGTGATTCATTTTTCATCACCAAAGTACATGTATGGTATGTATAGTTACATTTAAATACAAAATATAGTACTTATTATATTATTATAATTTTTTAAATATAAAATAATATTTACCATCTTTTTATAATGATCATTGAAAAATGAAAACAGTTCTTGTGCATATGTATGACTTGTCGTCTCTATGATTGTAACAAAGATTATTCTTCATAATAATATTTCTTGATTTGTTTTGAGATTATAATATATATATATATATATGTTATAATTCATTTATTATTATTATTATTCTAGATATAGTTTAATAATGACCACTTTTCCCATATTCAACCTACCAACATTATTTCAAACATATGAGCTGAATATCATCCAACCATCCAACATAAACTAAAATAATAGAGTTACTAAAAATAGTATGATAATGAATAACATAAAAATTAATAATAAACTTAAATAATTTTCATAATAAATTAAATAATTAACATAATATTTAGTATTCTAGAAGATAAATACCAAACGTGACAAGTAAGACTCATGGTAAGGGACTTTCTTTTAAAAAATAATCTTATAAAGTTTCTAATCCAAATCCTTTTCTTCCATGTCCATATATTTAAAAATTATTTTTTAAGTATGTTTTTATATATAAATAAAATAATTATTTAGAAAATTTTATTTTATTTTTACTTTCGTTCAATGTTTTAAAAAATTAATCCTTTTATATATTTTATAGGAAACATTTGGAATTTCATTATAAAAGAGAAAATAAATATTATATTTTAACATATATGGAAACAGAAATGTTTCCTGATGCTATAAAAATTAATTGATATTTGACTTCAATTATATGTTTTAATTTTTTCTTCAAATAAAAACCCTCTTTCCATACATTGTGTTTTTTGTAAATAAAATTGTTTAATATATAATGGATATTTCAATATCATGAAATGTTTTATTATAGGTGAAAAGTATATTTTCATGAGTCTAATTTTAGAAATTTTAATATTTTATATATTATGAATATTTTATAGTTCATAAGAGTTGTTAATATTATGGTTGGTTCTATTAAAAAAATATGAACTTTTGGTTCCTTTATAAAATAATTATGGGTGGTTTCACTATAAGAAAAGGTTAATTGGGTCCCTGATAGCCCTCTGATTGATTGGGTATGGAATTTGACCATATTTATCATTCCATTTGTAAGAGTTAAATGGAGAATAATTCCCTAAATTTTGTAAATGATTTATATATTCATAATATGTATTCCTACCTAAAAATTATTATTTCACTAGGTAACCTAATGGTCTCATTTTAAATGCATGTATATGTTACTTTGTAAGAGTGGAAAGTATATCTTTGTGAAAATAAATTATACTATTTTCATGATTGAAAGGAATCCATTATTAGTTTTTTCCTTTAAAATAAAAATGAAATGTTTTATGAAAATATTTGGTATAGAATTGTATTTCATAGTTATTAATATGTTTATTTTGATCCCAATATTTTTTTTGAAAGATTAAATTTTATATAAGTATTTATGGACTAGCGATTTCTTTCTATATTTTTTATTTCCCTTACTGGAATTTTTGTGCTCATCCCATGATTGAAAATTATCTTATGTGGTTTAAGTATGGTTAAGAAAAAATAATATTTTATGTTGAGTTTCATGAGTATTTTTCCTGAAAAGTAACTATGTTTATTTTTAAAAGTTATTTGTGTTGGAAAAATGGATAATGAATATAAGTATTCACATTATAATACATGGGGTTTTTATTTAAGTGGTATGACCTAACTCTATAAAAATATAAACCATAAATAAATATGGTAATGTTATAATATTAATTATTATCTATATATTCTATAATATGTATTGTTTATATTTGGGTCCTTATAGATGAGGTTGGGGGAATATTAATAGAATGTTATGAAACTTTGTTTAAATATGCCATAGGAAGTGAATTTACATAGGTATCACATTTTGGACAGTTTAATGGATATATATTTTTGTCAATATTGGTCACTATTGTTCCCAACACTAATAATTGATCATATATAGATATAGTTTATTAATTAAAGGATTATTTCTAATTAAAAAGTGATGACTTTCTCATTTTGTGAAATTCAGTTTGAATTTCTCTAACATGGTATCTCTTAATAAATGGGGAGAATAATGTATGTATGATAATATAGGGGGAATATGACTTTAAAAATAATGATATTTTAAGAGATAAGAAGGCCTTAATTTTAATTATATCTTTTCCATTTATTTTAAATAATGGGGATAATAATGCCCTTGAATTTTGTAATAAATTGGTTACTTGAATAAAATCCAAATTTGGAGACTGTTGAACCTAAAAAGATTAATAGGGTTGATTTTTTATTTGTTGTTAATATAGTTTTGTTAATAAAAAACAAGGCCTGTTGTAATTTTGTTATAAAAGAAGAGCACAATGTAGATATAGGAAGTTTATTCCCAAACAATGGTCTTTATATTAGAGATAATAACCTTGGTGAGAATCCATTATATCTATGGAATATTGAACTATTATTCATGTTACTCAGATGTCTAGTTGAATAGTTTACTATTTTATACAACAATTTATGTTAAGGTAAAGAAGTTGAAAGTGGAAAATCTTGTGATGAAATTTTCTAAAAATAATTTTTTTTCTATGTTTTAGAATCCATAAAGTAATTTTTGTGTATAAAATATTATATAATTATTAGTGTATAACACATGGATACGGTTTTGAATAAGCTAAGTTTAATTTTATAAATTCTGAGGCTATAAATATTCTTTAAATAATAAAAATTGAGTATCTATATGAATTTTAAGATTTGTAATACATTATAGTGTTTATTTTTGTTTATTTTAAGGGTTTGAGAAGGTTTTTGAGAAGATTTTAGTTTATTTGAATAAAATATAGAAGCTATATGTTTTTGTAAATTTGATAGTATGGGACCCTACTAGACATCATAAGGTTGATATGGTGATGTTATAAGTTTTTATTTGAGAATAATTCTTAGGTAATGATAATTCCATGAACTTCATATGGTAAATTAATAAACATTATATGGTTCTTTTGTGAGCATCGTAAGGTTCACTAAGCCTTTGTATGATTAATTCATATGTGATAAATGAAAAAGGAATCTTAATAATTTTTTTCTAGACATTATAAGGTTGAATAATAATTTCTTAGGGTTCATTATAAATCTTTATATGCCTAACCCAGAATTTGTAAGGTTTTTTCATATCATCGTAAGAGTAATGAGAAGGATGAATTCTATGAAAATTAAACATGAATGATCTTCATAATGTTGATTCAGATTTTTTTATGATATTCTATGGGAATTTATAAGGAACCATTAAAGTTTGTAAAGACCATTTAACCTTATGACATGAAATCAATTCAAAATATGTCAGTGTAAATAATTTTCCCTAATCTCATAAGGTTCATATGAATTTTATAAAGTTCATTTAATGTTATGAAATAAAATATTTCCTAAAAATTAAAAACAATTTCCTCTCAAAGATAACACAAGGTAATTGAATAGGTTTATACACTTTGTGAACAATCTATAATGTAAAAGTTTTGAAAGATACTTATAAAATATATATCAAATGATACAAAATATATTATTCATGATTCAAATATAATTATTATTTTTTATATATTATTCAAGACTTGATTCATTTAAAATTAATTAAGAAGAGCATAAAGAGATCCCTAATCCATTTAATACAAGATTTTCAAATATGGAAATTTGAACGTCAATATTGGTGATAAATTGAGGAAATTAAAAGGAACAAAATGTGATGATTCTTGGATTATTCTACATTGATTTAAACATCGAAAATGTATTGTTTTTATTCAAGATAAATGAGTGAGAAAGATGGTATTCATGATTATAAAGAATAATATCAAGATGATATATTATCTTATATTTAAAGATTAAAGGTCATGCTTGTACTGGTATTTCAGAATCACTCACACCATGAAGATAAGATAAACATTACAAAATATAACTATTTTATATTATAATATAGTCATGAATATTGATTTAGTTTCCTATATTTGGTTGGAATATTTTGAGAAATAATATCTTGAGTTGATTTACTGAAAAAAATGTACATTTATTCAACTACAATAAAATTAGAGGAAAATTAAAAAAGGCATTCTAGTAATTTTAGTAGAGATAATAATTTAAGGAAAAATGAATAGCTTGTGATCAGGGGAGTAAACCGAAATTATTCTATTTAGGAAAATGAGATGGACAATTACCATAAAATATCAAATGATATTTTTTATATATTAAATAAATATATAATATATATTTTGTGATTTGAGAAGAGAATCGGTGACAAGAAAATAGATAAATAAAATGCTAAAGAAATATCTCCCAAAGAATAATAATAATAATAATAGATGAGATAACCTAATATAGTTATGAAGAAGATAACCTTATGAGCATCAATAGAAGAAGAATATGTATATATTTATTTGAGGTTGATCTATTGTATCAAATATAAAGAGAAATATAAAAATAAGAAATTTATTATTAGATTTTCTATAAAAAAGCTCTGTATTATAGAAGTATAAGAGAAAAACAAGGTTTAAGAGAAAGGTTTACCCTAATACTAAAATTATTAATTTATGTGCAGTTGAACATAAATAAGATTAAAAGATATCGGATCGTTAAATATTTCAAGAGCGCAAGTGAAATAGAATCTGTCTATTAGATTTTGAGTAGGAACTATTGTTTTTTTGTTTACAGTGACCATGTAGAAAATAGTTAAGATGAACATCTATATGAATTATAATACTCCATTAGAGAATTAAATCAATTCATGTTGATTTAGTGACATCCTATGAAAACTAATTATCTACTTCAATTTGTTTTAAGGATGTTTCATAAATCATTGAGAGGATGTAAATACTATGGTATGTTGGGTGACATGGTGAGATGTTGTGTAATTTTGGTGTGCACTCTGGGTTCATGATAATAACTAAAAAAAATATTTAAAATTTTAAAAATATTATTATTTGGGAATCAGTGACTTGGTGTAAATAAATAATCAATATAATATGTTGGTTTCCCACATAGGGGTCAAACTTGGTAAAAACACTATGTGATTTTATATATGTTTCATTTTTTAATATGCATGGTTATTTTACAGTGGGAAAGTGAAAAAAATATATTTTTATATCCCAACATGTAATATGGGATTGGATATTAATATATGATATTAGAATTTAGTAAAATTCAATCACACCTTCTACAACCCCTTTTTATGTAATTATGCTCGATCCTTTGGGTATCTCATCCCTATATTTTCTTAGTTATTAAAACATATTATTTAATCAGTGCCTCATTTTTTTATTTTTGTGGTTAAATTAAGGTAGTACATTTCAAGTATTCTCTCTTCAAATTTCACAACCCAGGTTTTGTATTATTCTGAGTCTTTATAGAAGTAAATTGGTGACGATGGTTCTCCTTAGAAGATGGGAGATTAATGTTATAGGATATATTCTATAAAGTTTATATAGTATGTATCCATGATTTATTGATCTCCCATATGTATTTTATCTACTATGTTCAATTCAATGATCTCTACTCACAATGGTAAAGTGAGGTCTAGTTGTAGGTGTAAAAAAAATTAGCCTCCTCAGGTTTCTGAATAAGAAAATTGAGTGGGAAAACTTTTTCCACCACAAATTCTTGTTATTGTTACTCTTACATATATTCTTTGTGTTCTTGGTGGTATTATTATATCAATTTCATTTGTTTCCCAATCACCCATATCACATCAATAATATTTTTTATCTAGAATTCCCATGAATCGTACACTTCTTCTTTTATCTGAGAGTAATTATTCCATACATAATATGGTTCTTTAGTAAAATTCACCATGGATAAATGTACTATGTATTTTATAAAAGAAACAAAAAAGTATTAATAAAATTTTAAATAAATAATAAGTGGCTGATTTTATCTCTAGTAATGGTGCTATATTTTGGAACACATTTCATAGAGTGGTACAAAATAAAATTTATATTACTCATAATGAAGCACAGTGTATAACCAATGTAATCTCACAAGGATCCATTTATAGATCACCTATTATTTTTTTCACTTTATAAACATTTTTGTAATTTTTATGATATTTAAAAATAAGGGGAAATTGTGGGGGTATGGTTTTGGTTATAGTAAACAAATATTAAATAAAATATAACAAATAAAAGTAAATTCAAGATTTTTAGAGAGAAAGAGGATCAATCATAGGTTTAACTACTCGATTCCTTGTTCATTTTAGTTTATTAAACAACATTTTATAATCCAAAGCATAATAAATAAATTATAATCCTTTGTGTATTTTATAAAATATAGTGTGTATTCAAATATCTACAAATAACACTAGAACTAACCTCCTATAATAATTAATAATGATTACAACACCTTAATCTATAATGTGTAACCACCCAAAACCACCCTTCACTATATATTATTCCATTACCTAACCCTAATAAATCAATTATATAAATGATGAGCTAAAATATTATAGAGAGAAAAAATTTAGTATAAGATGGAATAAAAGGTAGGAAAGTTCTTAAGAGATTAGATAATCCTCCCAACAACTGTGATCTAATACAATTCCCTATAAAGTGATATATTAATGGGTATGGGTTCCATTTAGTGGCGGTTTTAAAAAAGCCACACCTAGGGATTCAATTTTTTAAAATAGAGAAATATAATCATAATTTTTGGTTAAAGAATATATAGAAATGGAAGTATAAGGAGAAAAATTAATTTGAAAATTGAATTCGGACACAATAATTAATAATGAAATAGATGATAGATTAAATATGAAATTGAAAAAATTAGGGTATGAATGTGATGCTTTCACATAAATATAACAAAAATGGTATTTTCTCCATGTATACAACATGTTTTAAGTTACATTATCACATAATCTTTGGATATATTGATTATAAACACTAAGATATTATCCTTATATTTATACAAGATTATATTTTAATTTTTTGAATATTGTTTCTTAATTTAGTGTGAAAATTTTTCTTCATGATATTTCATTCAAGTATGTATCAACACTTTTGCAACATTGGATCGATAGCTATTGGAATTTTGGAGTTTTTAAGGAGTAAAAATAGGTGAATGATGAATAATGGGATCTTGGTGTGTCGTATGGGTGACATGTCGTGCAACTTTTACATTGATTTAAAATCAAATATTTCATGATATAGGTGGATTAATAGGATATGAGGCTTGGCATTACAGTATCACACAAGATGGTTTTTTATTTTATCATAAAGTATTTTGGGGAATGCAGATTTAATCTTACAGGAATATTAAGTGACTCTGTTTATTAAAAAGAGTGTTCTAGTGTAACCTAGTTAATCCGATGTTTTGTAATTTTGGCCCAAGTTATTCGAAAATAAGGATTAATTTAATTTGATGTGAGTACTATTTAATCTTATATTAGTCATAGAAGTTGTATTTTATTTTAACATAGCACTCCTCTCCGTCGAATGTTTCATACACATAAATATCATGGTTCTTGATATTTCAACGCATTTCCATTTCTCTAAGTTAATCTCACTCAAGAAGTTCATCAGAAAAATTAATCTTATTCAAGTTATAAAATTTAAAATTTAATTTCATATAGATGTATGGGATTTCATTTAATTACACATGGGCCTAAATTCACATTTAATAATAGATCCTCTTAAAAATCATAAGAATCCTATTTTAAATATATGTCCATTTACATTTAATTAAAAATAAAATAATTTAATTTAATATAAATTTTCGACCATATTTAAAAAAAGTCCAAAATATTACTAAAAATAAAATTTCTGATAATTTCCCTTAAATTATTAAGTTCATTAGGATTATTTAATTTAATTAAAAATTTCAATATAAAAAAATATGTGTTACTCCACATAAATAGATAGATGAATATATATATATATATCTGTGTGTGTGTGTGTGTGTGTGTGTATTAATGTATTCAAGTATGCATTCCTTCCTATGAGAAGAATTGCCTCCTATGTGAGGACACACACACATACAACTATTTTTGTCATTTTCCTTCTATAGAGGATTACTAGACTAAAAATTCTTAGATTATTATCATGGATCAAAGAAATATTAGTCAGCTTTTAAGAGAAATTTATAGTATGTTATTGGAGAATTGTTAGCTTATTTTGTTTATCACATTATTTATAAATTTTTATTGTTGTATAATGTTTTTTAATCAATGTTATATTGATAAAGTATAAAATTGGACATGTAATAGATAGGTAGATTTTGGTGGTAAAATCATAATATGTATGATGTATTGACACAATACATGAATTCTATAAAAATTCTTATAGACATTATTATATGTGATATAGGTAAAAGAAAATCACTCACGCTAGAGGTTTAATAGATATATGATTTAGGAGACTTGATTTTGTATATATAAATGTGATAATCTTGTTCATAAATTTTCTTTATATACTTTTATTATACCTTTTGACAGCATGTCGAGGGATAACTAAATCCTATGTTTACTGTTGGTTACTTTCCTTTTGTTTTCATAAGTATATCGTGATTTGTATTTTGTTCATATATAACTGTTAGACTATTTTTTCTTTAGTTTGATGTTTTTCAAATTTCATTTATACAAAAAGTATTTTTTTATTATAATACAGGTTGGATAGGTACTATTTTGAGTATAGATACTTTAATTTTGTGTATAAGTTTTCATATTTTGTTTTTTCAACATATGAAAATGTCATATACGTTTTTAGCTAGATCTAGTTATATTTTTATTAATTATTAAAGAGTTATAATCACTTCCAAAATTAGCTTAATAATCCTTCAATGTTCACATTCACCTCTGGAAAATGGGAACGTGAACTTGGTATCTGATGGAATCTTAATTTAGATCAATGGGTGATCCGGATAGGGTTGTTACAATGTGTGAAACACTAAAAAAATAATTGGTTATGTAATGATGATTTTATATTTTTTTATATGATTCTGAGAATAATTTGTTATTTAATTCTAATAAAATTATATAAATATAGGATTATAAAATATTATTATGACTATAAAGGAAAACTAGGATACATGGGTATGATCTACTATCCATGTGGCCTACAAAAAAGTATCTTCACAGTAAATAAATTCATATTCAAGAATTTTCCAACATAATTTGGAATGTTTTCCATGAATAAAGCATGTGGAATGTATTTTAGTTATGATAATATGAGATGATTTAGATTTATTTAGTAGATTATGTGTCTAATGTGGGGAGATACTTAAAACTAATATTACCTTTCTATATAGAGACATTCGAGCAAAGATATGTTATTATGAGAAGAGTTTTCAAAATTTTCATTTAATTTTATAAAAATGAATATTATTTTAAAGAGATTGAAGATTATAAAAATTTATTTAGATAATCTTGGTATAGAGAAGAGGAGAAAGATGTTTTTTTCTAAACCATAAATATGGTAGGCTAATTACCTATTACATGATTCTAAGAGAAATATTTTTTTGAACCCCTATTAATTCCTTATATATACATAGTGGTTCTTATGTTCATCTATTCTGATAATTATATTAAACTTGAATAACATTTTTTTATCATTTTATGTTATTATTTAAGTAATTTTATATTCTTGTATTTTTATATCATTTTATCCAACTCATTTATATATATGTGTGTCTATGTGTGATAAAATGTATTAACTAAATGAGGGGGGTTATTTTAAATCACTCTTATATGGTTAATTTTTTGTCTCATAAAATTTAATAATCGTTATATTTAAATATTAATAAGAATAATGAGTCTTATGTAAGAATTTAAACTTGATTATTATCAATCAATCAATCTTCTCATATTAGAAAGAGATAATATATAGATAATATATTATTTTATTATCAAACTTTTAAATAATATAATGTGAGAAATGATTGAAATCTTTTAATTATATTATTAAATATATGAAATTATTAACAACAAATATAATAATGAATGACATCGGATGAATAAAACATAATGAATAACCTAGAATATGATAGTGTGTCTCATTTAACTCTCTAACTTATCTAAACATTGATGTTTGATATGTTCTCTTTTTGTTTTGTGAAAAATAATTTAAAAATTCTTATTTCTCTCATTTATATATGATAAAAAACTTAAAAACATTTATAATGGACAACATTGAACTTACATTGATAATTTCCTCAGGTGATAACCTTGGGCTTCCAATATTCTATATCTGAAGGGAAAAAATTAATTATATTGAGAACTCATTAAAAGAATCAATAAATAATGGAGTCATTATGGGGAGGTTTTCTTAAATTTAAAATTAATAATCAATTATTCATTCATTTCATTATCTATAGTATATTTCAATATAACTGTTATCACTGTAGACATGGAACTTCACGCAATATCTTATTTCAATGTGATCTTGAGAAAAAATTTAATGTATATAAAATAGATATGATTGTTTTAATAGATAATAATTAATTTATTATGATTATTTGAGATGATAACATATGGAACGATTTCGAATATTCCATATAATATCAACTGGATTCACTAAAAATAGAATTTGGGAACCTATAGAAATTATGTCTGATGAAATAATATTAAAAGAGTTGATTATACTTGATTTAAAAAATAAAATATACTATCTAGAACACCCTAAGATGTTTTGTGATTTTGAACTGAGGTCTATCCATTTTCATTTTTTTCTGTGTTTCATGGATTTCTATGAGAGGATATATATATATATATAATCACTTGAAATAATTTTACATGATTCTTTTCACCATGAATCCATAGTGTATTAGTAAAGGAAAAAATTAAAATTGAGATCATTCCTATTTTCATTGTATGGAGTTGACTAAGATTGGTACTAACAAAATAAATCTACTTCTATTATAAATTGGATTTATCTTAAAAATATTTCACAGAACCAAATTTCATATCTCTAAAAAGATACCACTAGGAAGTAAATTATTAGAATTAGACAAACTCAATGTGAAACATTTCATGAATATTGGGAAAGGTTTATAAGGCTATTTTATAGTCACCCCCATAATAAAATTAGTGATCAGTTATTGATACAATATTTTTATTAGGGATTATTCCCCATGGATAGAAGCATGATTCATGTATTTTAGGGGATTTTGTATGAAAATAACATGTTAATGCAAATAATTTACTAATTAACGTTGTATTAAATGAATTGAAGTTTGGGAATAAAGGATTCATTATTTTTAAAAGTGTCCAAGAAGAGCCAACTTTTAACTCAGAAAATAATTTGATTATATGTTATTTATGATATTTGACCACAATTATTAGGTAGATGATCAGTGAAATAAAATTCCCATCCTTAACCAAGCTCTATACCTTTTATACACTATGGTAATTATGATTCACACCATAATTTAAAATATCTATTTCCTTAATTTCAAGATTCATCTTAATCTAGTGATGTTGTGATTCTACAACATCCACTTTAGCCTCAATATCCAAGACATAATCAACATTCCCCAGATAAAAACTAAAAATGGGGAAATGAAAAATCTATGAAATATTTTAGGTAGTTTTAATAGAATAGTAGGTATTGTCTTAGTTAGAAAATTAATCTATATAATAAGTAGTATCATGGGTGTAAAAATAAAGGAGTAATAAATTTTCAATAAATTCTATGAATATTTGAGCCATTATTGGAGGAATGTTTCAAACAGTAATATATTTTAATGAAAAATTTGGGAATAAAATTTATAAAAAATGATATAAATAAGCTAAAAAATTATATAAATGGTAATGTAACTTCCAAATGTATAATTAATTTAATATAGAATGGTAATATGTGTGATATGAAATTGAAGAATGTTATTTAGATTAAACATTTTGAGGTTCTAATCCTTGATATAGTGACTTTGTAGGAGAGTCTAAAATTTAATAAACCACATTTAAAGTAAGAAGGTGAGTTTAGTGAATATTCACTGTAACACCCCGATCCCTCTAGGCTGGAGCCAGTGCATTACTTGTGATATTGTCATGGTTAGAAGGAATGAAAATATTGAAGGAAAGATCAGTTTAGTAGTCTTAAAGAAACTAGAGACATAGATTTTACTAAAATTACATTCGAAAAGTTTTCAAAATATAATACATAATGAAACTAAAAACTACAACCACAAGAACTCAATAAATGATCTCTTCTTTGTCAAATGATGAAAGTAAAGAATGAAAGGGGTGAGATAAAATTCTCAGTAATGGTTACAAATAGTGGAAGTATAATGACCCATAATTAAAATAAATTGTTATTACTTTATAATTGAAGCATACTTATTATAACATATAACAAAACCATGATAGGACCATATAGGTATAGTTTCTTTAGAAACTGGGAAACATGAACAATTGGTTAATAAATCATCTACATTGTCTCCTGCTTATTTCATCATATCTAGAGTCCCTTTTGGCATATCCTACATAATACCCTTATTCCTAACTCGGGGAAAAGAAAACATACAAAAGGGTGAGCTCAAATTCTCAGTAAGGGTAAACAAAGGAAATATCAATCATATCATATTCATAAGAACATAACTTTTTGAAAATCTTAACCTGTAAAATAGATCATGGGATAAATCATAGTAGTGAAATTTAATCGCAATAATCATAACATAATACATGAAACTTTGTGGAATAAACACATAATCATAGAATATCATTTCATATTAGTCAAGACTCATTTCCGAGACCATCATAGCAGACAAAGTCCATTTCTGAACCGAGTTCACTCCTCGTTCCAGTCCTATATCACGGAACCTGATTCACTTTCCATTCTATCCATTTCTATCTCATGAGATATAAATCTTTACCCAATGCATTGGAGGGATATATAGGTCCCACCCATCTCATAATGAAACCATTCTTCTGTGTGCCATAAAATCATAAATCATATATCATAGCATAACCCATGTAATAAAAATGGGATTCTTAAACATTATGCCGTCATAACATAATCCATATACAATAAAAGGACTTCATGAAAATAATTCCATCATAACATAATCAAATAAATGTAAAAATAGAGATAGAAACAGAACCTTATATTATATTACATGGAAAATAACGTTGATAAATCACTTGAACTCCATTCTTGAGGAAAATATTCATTCTATATCAAAAACATTTTTCCTTTTTTAACATGTCATACAATTTTAATCTAAAATAAGATAATTAAAAATAAAATTGAAAACCTATAAAGGAAGCTTCATGGAAATAATGTTCTATGAAATCATAAAAATCCATTCATGTCGTATAAGTTTAAAAAACATTCTTCTCGTACATTGGCCGGAAAAGTGAAAATGTATCTCGTATTGAAAACAACAAAAGATTCCTTTCATATATTTTACTAAAATTCACCAATAGGTAAAATTGGATTTCAAAAATTATAGGAGGATAGAAAATAATATACATATTGAGGAAACATATATGTGGATGATAAATATCCCCCAGAAAATTCTGATGTATAAACAATATCAGATAAAATTGAAATTGCGATAATTTACCTTACCTTAGGTCTGATATGCTTTGTACGTGTCTGAACCTCATATATAATAATTTAAATAATGTTATTGAATTATTACAGAATCATAATAATTGTTATGATATCATATATGGTCATATTCTTAGCTTCTTATTAGTAATATTTCATTGCTACTTGTTATTCGGGTGTTCATTGCTTTATGTTCTTATGTGTGTTTCATCGAATAAATTATTATTCCTCTTTTTAGGTTGTAGCTAAATCATTTAAAAAAATGGTATTATTATAATATATATCATATTTATTCATTAAATTAATTTATATAATCATGTTTTAATGAAGATCATGTAGAACAAATCACATCGCATCGTGGAGATGGTAAGCTGTACGTACAGACGAGCAACGATATCCTTCCCATAATTATTGAATGGTATTGTAGTGGATGATAGAATATCTCATAATTATTATAATGTTATTATAATCATATATAGTTGGTCTTTACACCATTATACCCATCCAAGTAAGGTCGTGGTGGAAAACATATTACACCACGACGTGGAGACGGTATTCCGTATGTACACATGCGTGGTGATTTCATTTACCATAGGATGGATAGAATGTGAAATAGGTTTTTTTTCATAATAACATATTAGCATATTTTTGATACAGATGTTATTACTTTATAATGAAACCAAAAAATTAGAGAAAGTAGAAGGAGAGAGAAAATTGAAAGAATCGGTAGAAGAGATTACCTCTTCTTCGACGCGCCTCTTCTAAACCACCTTTTAGGGAACTAAAGTTGGTCTTTGAAGAAGACCGAGACCTCTAGTATGTTTCTTGGGAAGTGGAGAAGATAAATATTCAAGGGTTGGCCAAGATTTGAAGCTCAAAATGGTGTGAGGTGGAGAGGGAGGAGGTGACCTTTTATAAGGGAGGAGAGGGTCACCTTTGGAAACATAATAAATATTAATTTATAATAAATTAAAACCCCACTTAAAAACCTCAAAAAATGACTCAATTAAAATATGAGATGAGATAGGGTTGTAATCTCATCATCCAATAAAATTTAGACATGTTGTGAATTTATTTTGAACCCTATCAAATTGATTTATCCTTATTTAATCTATTTATTATTATTTGTGGTAATAATATTCTAAATTTTAAATTATTATAAATAATTACTTGTGTGTTGCGAATTGTATATAATTGGATAATATATGACATTTTATACAATATAAATTTAAATTTATAATTTTTAAGTATTTTTGTGATTTTTAAACAATTTTATAATATGTTATTTTTAAAAAATAACAATAGTGTCAATTTTGACACTATTCATTTATTTGAATTTAAATAAATTCTAGAAAGAGGATATATTCGAAGAAAAATATTTAATAGATTACAAATATTTCATATTATTCTATAAAATTCGTGGATCACATTAAATAGTTTATATAATATTTATTTTAATATTTTTAAAACTATTTATTTGATATTTCAATCAATAAAATAATTTCAACATCACTATTGTGTCATCATTAATGATAATTATGTAATCCTTAAAAATTATAAATAAATTCACATGATGTAGATACATTTATTATATTTCAGTAGAATATTCCGAATTGACGTTTTATGAAGATTATCACTAAATTAAAATTGTTACACTTATAAGATATAAGAGAGTGAAATGTTGTCACTTTATTTGGTTTTAATTATAATTATATCCTTTTCATGGTCAATATTCCATAAAACGAATCGATTATGATACTTAGGTGATATGGGTCTACTTTTATTCATCCAATAGAATTTTTTTTGGTGTTAGAGTAATTTTATAATCTTTTTTTTACCCTTAATTACCCGATTTACCTTTAACTGTAGTAAATAAAAATTACCGTAGCTACTATTCATAATGTCAAAAAAATAAAAGTAACCTATTAAAATAATTTGGACCCACTAAATCCAAATATAGAATCCATTTTTAAAACTCCATAACATATAAGTTTCAGTAATTAATTTTATATTAATCCGGTTGTAAAGAAAATGGGTTTTAAAAGATAAAACATTGCAAAATATTGAAATAATTTTACCTATGAATTAAATGTAAAATCAATGCTAATGACCTAAATTATATTAAATAGTAATAATATATTCTATTTATACTTTAAAACCACTCAATATTATAATTTAACCATATAAATTATTACGATGAAAAAAGTTTTTTTAAAGAAAAATTTAACGTATTTGTACTATTCATCAAAATATGAAAGTTATAAGAAAAGTATCAAAAATTCATCCAATGTAATTTTTATATCCTGATTAAAATTAAGAGTTTATTTTGAAAAATTGAACTTATAAACTTTTCAAAAATTATATTTAAAATGGGTGCGACATCAAAAGGCGGTAAAACTGTATTTTTGAAAAAAAACTTCTTTTATCCGAAAAGTTGATTTTGTTTTCATATCTCATTCTAGAAAATGTGTAAGATGAATTATAAAGTTATAAAATTCAAAATTCAGTTAATACTATTCATAATGGGTAGTTCATAATAGTATTATAATATATCATTGTTTAGTGAAACTCAGTATTGCATACAACGCAAGCTATCGAAGAGGGTTTCTCTTACGTGTAATGCAAACCAATCCAGTGTTGTTTGTAGTGAAAGATTCTCTTGTTATTTTGTATAACATAAGACATTAAAAAAATATTTCACATAAAATATTATGGTGTTACATTCTTCACCCTTAAAAATAATTTCTCCCTCGAAATTTGTCACTTCATCACAAATAGATGAGGATACCTCTCCCTCATCATATCCTCAAGTTCCCATGTAGCTTCTTCAAATTGGTGGTTCCTCCATAAAACATTAAACAAGTGAGTGCTCTTTTTTCATCGAACTTTTTCGCTATAATCCAGAATCTCTATCGGCTGTTCTTCATAAGAAATATCTTGCTCCACTGGTACAACTTCTGAGCTTAGTACATGTGAAGTATCTGGTATGTACTTTCTCAGGAGAGATACATGTAACACATCATGAACTTGAGAGAGATTTGGTGGAAGCTCCAATCGGTAAGCTACCTTCCTAACACGATCCAGTATTTCATAAGGACCAATATACCAAGGGCTTAGCTTTCCCTTCATTCCAAATCTCATTACTCTCTTCCAAGGAGATATTTGTAAGAACTCTTTATCACCCACTTCAAAATCAAGGTCTTTTCTTCGATTGTCGGCATAACATTATTGTCGACTCAGAGCTGCTCTTATGTGTTGTTGGATAGATCTTACCTTCTCTGTCATCTCATCAACAAGATTAGGTCCTAATAGCTTTCGTTCCCCAACTTCATCCCAGCAAGTTGGAGTTCTACATTTCCTTCCATAGAGAGCTTCATAAGGAGCCATCTGAATACTAGAGTGAAAGCTATTATTATAAGAAAATTACACCAAAGGTAGGTATTGATCTCTACCACCTTTGAAATCCATAGTTCAAGATCTCAACATGTCTTCTAGAGTTTGAATTTTCCTCTCAGACTGACCATCTATCTGAGGATGATAAGCAGTGCTGATACTCATTTCCATATCTAGAGTATGCTGAAGACTTCGCCACAACATCGAGGTAAACCTAGGATCTCGATCAGATATAATGGAAAGTGGTACTCCATGCAATCTTACCACTTCCTTAATATATATCCTGGCAATCTGATCAAGAGAAAAATCTTCTCTAATAGCAATGAAGTGTGCCCACTTCGTAAGATGATCAACTATAACTCAGATAGCATTATTTCCTTTGGATGTTTTGGGAAGTCTGATAACAAAGTCCATAGTGATGTTTTCTTATTTCCATTCAGGTATGGGTAATGGTTTTAACATCCCCTTAGACTTTTGTCTCTAAACATTAACTTACTGACAAACCAAGCATCGAGTGACATATTAAGCAATATCTATTTTCAAGCCATCCCACCAGAAGTACTTCTTCAGGTCCCTATACATCTTCGTGCTTCCAGGGTGAATAGAGAATGAAGAACTATGAGCTTCATCCAATATTTCTTTCTTTAATTCTGGGATGGGAGGAAGACAAACTCGATTCCTAAACCTTATTATTTCATCACAATCAATGTGGAATTTAAGAACATTTCTCACCTTCTATTGTAACTCTACATCTCCTTTCTGTGCCTCTTTAATCTTCACATGTATAGATAGTTGAACATTCATTTGAGAAAGATAAGATTTTTACCATTCCATTATAATTCCAAGATCCATCCTTTGTAGATCCATAAATATTGGATCTTTTTTCATCCTCATCATGGATAAACTAGCATGGTCTTGTCGACTTAATGCGTCTACCACCTTGTTTTCTTTCCTAGGGTGGTAATTAATTGATCAATTGTAATCTTTAATTAGCTCCAACCATCTTCTTTGGTGCATATTCAGCTCCTTTTGTGTGAAAATATACATTAAAATTTTATGATAAGTATAAATATCACACCTTTCACCATAAACATAATTCCTCGAGAAATTTAATGCAAAGATTACTGTAGCTAAATCCAAGTCATGAGTTGGGTAATTTTGCTCATGGATTTTCAACTGTTGTGAGGCATAAGCTATCACCATATCATTTTTCATGACAACACACCTCAATCCCTTCTTGGATGCATCACTATAGATCACTAACCTTTCTCCACTACAAGGCAGTGTGAGCATAGGTGCACTGGATAACCTTCTTTCTAACTCCTTGAAATTCTCTTCACACTCCTCCATCCAAATGAACTTAACCCCTTTTTGAGTAAACCTGGTGAGTGGATTAGATAATCATGAAAATTATTTCACAAAACGTCAATAATATCCATCCAAACCAATAAAACATCAGATCTCAGTTACTGCTATTGGTCTTGACCATCATTCTGTAACCTCTATTTTTGATGGATCCATAGATATCCCCTCTTTTGATATTATGTGACCGAAAAATGAAACTTTTTTAATCCAAAATTCACACTTGGTAAATTTGGCATAAAGATTATCCTATCATAGGGTCTTTAATACAATTCTCAAGTGATCTTCATGTTCTTCTCTGATCTTTGAATAGACAAGAATATCTCTATAAAGACTACCACAAACTGATCAAGATAGTCTCTAAAGACTCTATTCATTATATCCACGAAGATAGCAGGGTCATTACTAAGACCAAATGGCATCACTATAAATTCATATTGTCCAAACCTTGTACATGATTCTGTCTTTGGTATATCCTCCCTTTTGACCCTTAATTGATGATACCCTGAACGAAGATCAATCTTGGAAACGTTTTGAGCTCCACGTAATTGGTCAAATAAGTCATCAATGTGTGGGAGAGGATATTTGTTCTTGATAGTGATTTTGTTAAGTTCTAGATAATCAATGTAGAGTCTCATTGATCCATCTTTATTCTTAACAAATAGAACAGGTGCTCCCCAAGGTGATGCACTATTTCATATGAATCCCTTATCAAGATTCTATTGGATTTGAACATTCAATTAATGCAACTCAATTGGGTACATTCTATAAGGTGTCTTTGGAATTGGCATAGCACCCGGTATGAGTTCGATTGAAAACTCAACTTCACGATTTGGTGGAAGACCTGAAAATTCCTATGGAAATATATCATAAAACTCCCTTACAGTGGGTGTATTCTTAATCATGAGTTTCTCTCCTACCATTTGAGATAAATAACCTTCATTTATTATAATCAAGACCCATAAGATGGAAGAAATTTCCACTGGAAGGTTATATTCATCCTTGCATATATAGATGATCGTTGATTGATCTGGAATATTAATTTTGACTTTCCTTCTTTGGAAATTGATATGAGATCCATATAAAGAAATACAATCCATACTAAGAATCACATAAAATTCCACTATAGGAAGGATAACAAGATTTATAGGAATCACTTTAACACAAACTTTAATCGGAGAAGAATTGTAAACATTTGATGCGACTGTTGTGCCGTTAGGGGTTATCAAAGCCAACTAAACATCTAAGTGTTGAGGTAATACCACGATACCCTTAGATAATTCTTCAGAAATAAAATATTGGGTGGATCTAGAATCAAATAAAACATATGCTACTTTAGAGTGGATAGTAAGTATACCTTTCACCACTTTGTTATCATACTCTACATCGCCGATAGAAATTGCATGTGACTTTCCTTTGTCTTTGTCCTTAAGAGTTTGTTGACATCGATCATCATAAAAAACCCTTGTATTAGGGAATTGATTTCCATAATTCCCCATTTCCTTGAACTTGTATCATTGATGTGTGGGAGGTGCATTATATGTCGCCTTTTCATTGTTCGCATCAATAGACATCTTTTTCCGATCATTGCGGCATTCAAATTCATGATGACCTTTTTTCCCACATTTGAAACATTTATTTGTCCCATTAAGACAATTCCCTCCATGATTCATTCCACACTTTTAGAATAAGGGAAAAATAATCTTCTTTTTAGTGTGGTCTTTATATTTTCCTTTGAATTACATTTTCCTATTCTTATCAAACCCATATGACTGATGGGTTACTCCAATCTCCATCTCAACCTTGAGAGCACATCGAACAATTTACTCAAGTCTATTGAAGTCCCTTATGGCTAACTCCATTCGAAGGATTTGTTTTAAGACACTAAATAATTGATAGATCTTACTCTCAGTTTGGATAATAATCTCAAAATAATACCTTGAAAGCCTTGTAAAATTTACTTCATAGGGACAAACCGATTCATCATCCTTTTGCTTTAGTTCAAGAAACTCATTCTACATCTTTGTTAGAAGAATATGAGGGAAGTAATTATTGAAAAATATGTTCTTGGACTCTTCCCATTCCATGGACACAATTTCATCTCTTTTCCTCTTATTCTTGATAATATTCCACCATTGATCAGCTTCACCTTCCAATCAATATACTGCTAATATGACTTTATCATGTTCAGAACATTGAAGAACTGAAAATATCTTTTCAGTGGTACTGATCCATTGTTCAGCAACTAATGGATCTGTAGACCTGCTGAATGATGTTAAACGCTACCTCATGAAGGATTCAACAGAATTTTTCTCCTTCCTTTGCTCGTTTGGAAGTCTTTTATGATTCATAACTAGATAAATTTTTGTGATCATGGCTACAATATTTTTGCATTCCATCTCCCATAACGTTTGGTTGCTCAGGGGGAGAATCATTGCATTGCCCGTCGCATTCAACATTAACATGGTTCCTTTGGGTTCCGGCCATTGACTAAAACCAATAAGCATAGTGTGAGAAACACTAAAAATAATAGGAAAACCACAAAATCAAGAATAAAATTTTACACTTTAGGTCTTATCATAGGTTATTCATGGCCATTTCTAAAACACTAATATTTTGTTCTATGCTTAGACATATCCTTAGGGTTCTTACTAAGGCTTTCACATCCAAGTTTCCAAAGGATGATTATACCCTTCCTTTTATACCAACTATAATAACCCATACTTAAAATACATTGTTATTACTTCATAATTGAAGCATACTTATTACAACATTTAACAAAACCATGATAGGACCATATAGTTATAGTGTCTTTAAAAACTGGGAAACATAATCAACTAGTTCATAAATCATCTACATTGTCTCCCACTTATTTCATCATATATAGAGTCCCTTTTGGCATATACTACTTAATACCTTTATTCCTAACCCGGGGAAAATAAAACATACAAAAGGGTGAGCTCAAATGCTCAGTAAGGGTAAAAAAAGGAAATATCAATCATATCATATTCATAAGAACATAACATTTTGAAAGTCTTAACCTAAAAAAGAGATCATTGGATAAATCATAGTAGTGAAATGTAATCCCAATAATTATAACCTAAAACATGAAACTTTGTGGCATACACACATAATCATATAATATCATTTCAGATTAGTCAAGACTCATTTCCAAGACCTTCATAGCAGACAAAGTCCATTTCTGAACTGAGTTCATTCCTCGTTCCAGTCCTGTATCACTGAACCAGATTAACTTGTCGTTCCATCCATGTCTATCCCATGTGATACAAATATATACCCAATTAATTGGAGGGAGATATTGGTCCCACCTATCTCATAATGAAACCATTATTATGTGTTCCACAAAATCATATATCATATATCAAAGAATAACCCATGTAATAAAAATGGGATTCTTAAACATTATGCCATCATAAAAAAATAAATATAAGATCAAAGGACTTCATAAAAATAATTACATCATAACATAATCAAATCAATGTAAAAATAGGGATAGAAAAAGAACCCTATATTATCTTAGATGGAAAATAATTTTGATAAAACAATTGAACTCCATTCATGGGGAAAATATCCTTTCTATTTCAAAAACATTTTTCCTTTCTTAACATGTCATACAATTTGAAACTAAAAGAATTTAATTTAAAATAAACATGAAAAATTGTAATGGAAGCTTCATGGAAATTATGTTCTATGAAATCATAAAAATACATTGATGTCGTATAAGTTAAAAAAACATTCTTCTCGTACTTTGGCTGGAAAATTCAAAAAGTATCTCAGATTGAAAATGACAAAATTTTCTTTTCATATCTTTTACTAAAATTCTCCAATAGGTAAAATTAGATTTAAAAAATTTAAAGAGGATAGAAAATAATATTACATATTGAGGAAACATGGATGTGGATGATAAATATTCCCCAGTAAATTCTGAAGTATAAACAATCTTGGATAAAAATGAGATTGCGAGATTTTCCCTTACCTTAGTTCCGATATGCTTTGTATGTGTACGAACCTCCTGTATAATGTTTTAAATAATTTTATTGACTTATTCAAGAATCATAATCATTGTTATGATATCATATATGGTCATATTCTTAGCTTCTTATTAGTAATATTTTATTGCTACTTGTTATTCGGGTGTTCATTGCTTTATGTTCTTATGCGTGTTTTGTCGAATAAATTCACATTCCTCTTTTTAGGTCATAGATACATCATTTATAGAATGGTATTAGTATAATATATATCAGATTTATTCATTCAATTAATTTATATAATCATGGTTTAATTAATATCATGTAGAACGAATCACATCACTTCGTGGAGACGGTAAGCCATATGTACGCACGAGAGACGATATCATTCCCATAATTATTGAATGGTCTTCGAGTGGATGATAGAATATCTCAGAATTAGTATCATGTTATAATAATCATATATAGTTATTCATTACACCATTATAACCATCAAAGTAAGGTGGTGGTGGAAAACAAATTACACCACAGCATGGAGATGGTATTCTGTACGTGCGCACGTGTGGTGATTTCATTTTCCATTGGATGGATAGAAGGTAAAATAGGTTTCTTTCATAATATCATATCAGTATATTAGTGATTATTATGTTATTAATTTATAATGAAAACAATAAAAAGAGTAAGTATAAGAAGAAATAAACTTGAAAGAATCGGTAGAATAGCTTACCTCTTCTTCGACGCGCCTCTTTTAAACCTCCTTTTAGGGCACTAAATAAAGTCTTTGAAGAAGTCCAGGACCTCTAGTATGTTTCTAGGGAAGTGGAGAAGAGAAATTATAAGGTTTTGGACATGAATGAAGGCTCAAATGGTGTAAGAGGAGAGGGAGGAGGTTCCCTTTTATAATGGAGGAGAGGGGAACCTTTGGAAACATAAGAAATATTAATTTATAATAAATTCCAACCCCACATAAAAACCACAAAAAATGAGTCAATTCAAAGATGATATAAGATAGGTTTGTAATATAACAAACCAATAAAATTTAGACATGTTGTGAATTTATTTCGAACCTTATCAAATTGATTTATCCTTATTTTATCTATTTAATTTTATTTGTGGTAATAATATTCTAAATTTTAAATTGTTATAAGTAATTACTTATGTGTTGTGGATTGCCCATAATTGGATAATTTATTACATTGTAGACCATATAAATTTAAATTTATAATTTTTAAATATTTTTGTGATTTTTAAACAACTTCATAATATGTTATTTTTATAAAATAACAAGTGTCATTTATGACACTATTCACTTATTTGAATTTAAATAAATTCTACACAGAGGATATATTCAAACCAAATTATTTAGTAGATTCCTAATATTTCATATTCATATATAAACTTCTTATATCACATTAAATAGTTTATATAATATTTATTTTAATATTTGTAAAACCATTTATTTGATATTTCAATCAACAAAATAATTTCAACATCACTATTGTTTCATCATTAGTGATAATTATAAAATCCCTAAAAATTCTAAATAAGTTCACATGATGTAGATACTTTTATTATAGTTCTGGAGACTATTCAGTTTTTATTTTTTATGATGTTTATCACTAAATTAAAATTATTACACTTATAAGATATAAGAAAGTGACATGTTGTCGCTTTCTTTGGTTTTAATTATAATTATATCATTTTCATGGTCAATAGTCCATGAAACGAATCTATTCTGACTCGTAAGGGATATTAGTATACTTTTATTAATCTAATATAATTTTGGTAGGTGTTAGGGTAATTTTATAATCTTTTTTTACCCTTAATTACCTGATTTACCTTTAACTGTAATAAAAAAAATTTCCATAGTTACTATTCATAAGGTCAAAAAAATAAAAGTAACATATTAACATACTTTGGACCCACTTAATCCCAATATGGAATCCATTTTTAAAAATTAAAAACACAGAAGATGCAGTAATTAATTTAAAATTAAACCCATTGTTAAGAAAACGAGTTTTAAAAGTTAAAACATTGCAAAAGATTGAAATGATTTTACCTATTAATTCAATGTAAAATAAATGCTAATGAAATACATTATATTAAATGGTAAAAATATATTATATTTAAACTTTAAAACCATTCAATATTATAATTAACCATATAAATTATTATGATGAAAATAGTTGTTTTTAAGAAAACTTTAGTGTATTTTTTAAATTCATCAAAATATGAAAGTTATCAGAAAAGTTTAAAAAATTTATCCAATGTAAATTTTTATATCCTGATTCAAAATAAGAAGTTAATTTTTTAAAATTGAATTTATAAACTTCTCAAAAAATATATTTATAATTGGTGCACCATCGAAAGGCGGTAAAACTGCATTTTTTCAAAAATACTTCTTTTATCCAAAAAAATTGATTTTGTTTTCATATCTCATTCTAGAAAATGTGTAAGATGAATTATAATGTTATAAATTTCAAAATTCAGTTAATACTATTCATAACGGCTAGGTCATTATATTATAATAATATATCATTGTTTAGTAAAACTCGGTATTGCGTGCAACACAAGCTATCGAGGAAGGTTGCTCTTGCATGTAACGCAAGCCAATAATATGTTGTGTGTAGTGAATGATTCTCTTGGTGTTGCATATAACATAAGATATAAAAAAATATTTCTCATAAAATATCAGGGTGTTACAGGAATAATTAATACATTAATAAGTGAATCATAATCAGTCTGACATAATCAATAAGGCATAGTGAATACATGAAAAACTAATGCCATAAATAAACTGAGAATGAAACTGCATCCATAGATTTTTTCATAGTGAAAACCTCATATATAATAATAATAACTATTAATGAATAAAGACAATTATTATTAATTGGACATCATGTATCTGGAACATGAAACCATAATACTATTAAACGGTTTAGTTCTATGGGTAGAAACCGGTTTGATTTTTGGAAACAAACTGAAAGGGTTTGTCACGGCCCATCCTCAGGGCCCATGCCGTGACTACCCCAAGCCTGCCTTCCATAGGCCAGGGGCTGGTGACTAGCACCAAATGCATAAATCTTGAAAAAAAGGGGAAGGCATTGGCTTTATAAAGTAAACAAACACCACAGAGTGAGAAAGAATAAGTAAACACTAAGTAAAACTGGGTACAATAGAAAGTGCGGAATGTAAATGGGCCAGAATACAAACCCAAATTGAAAGTAAAGTACAGCTGGAAGGAAAGTACAACAACTGAAAGTAAAGCAGCAACGTCGAGCCGTCCACTGGAAGTCCCACCTGAAGGGTGGGTACAGATAGCCTCCTCAGCTCCTCGGGTCTAGCCGCCCACTCTGTGTACGTCCTGCCCAGTGGTCCACCTCCAGGTACCAACTTTCTCCACAAGCCTCAACCACGATCAGCATTGTCCATCGTCTATATCCAACACAATGTAGTGAGGGCATAGCCCGTGCAGGGGTGAGTCTATGCCACTCAGTAGGGACCCTGAGACCCCCGAAGGTCTCGAAGAATCCAAAAAGGATAATCCAAAAAGGAAATATACAATCAGGAAGTAACATCCAACAATACATAGGTATATTCCCATTCATATACCTAAGTTATCAATTCCAGTTCAGCTCCAACATCCGAGCCCAAGTTCGATCATGTCCACACGGGATAGCACAAACCAATCCACATAGGATAACACAACCAAATCCACATAGGAAAGCAAGTCAATCATATCGAAGATAATGATTGGAAGACAAGACTCAGCTCACACAAGTATACATCATTTTTAATGCAAAAGGAGATGATCAGATGTAGTTACTGATTCATCTAGCTGGGACCCACGTAGGATACAATTACAGTAGTCGTCGACGCCGAACCCACGAAGGATTCCCGTACATTTTTCGTCGTTATCAAACCCACAGAGGATTCCAGTACATTTTTCATCATCGAACCCATACCTACTGGGGAACTCCTCCTCTATCGAGTACAGTGGGTCTGCCACTACAACCAAGATCTTCCCACTAACCTTAGACTATTGTATTACTCCACCTATCGAGTATTGTGGGTCTGCTGCTACAACCAAGTGCTTCCCACCATGGGTTTGCCGCTACGACCAAGTGCTCCCCCTCATAGCCTACAAAGTTACTCCTTTTGTTGAGTACTGCAGGTCTGCCGCTACAACCAAGTGCTTCTCCAACGTATTTCTGCCTCTACAGCCAAGCGCTCCCCACTGGGCTATCGAAGTAATCCGAGTCATTCGATCAGCAGTCGTCAAGTCTCAGCCATCTCTAGGGTTTCCGCACACATCACACTCGTTCTGGGAGGGTCCTCTCCACGAGCGAAGAGTTCGATACATCAACTATCACGTAGACTAGAGTTGATGTATCACAAAGTTTCATCACATCAAAAGGAACACAACGCGACAGACGGTGCGTCAATCGGACGCCCGGTCTGAGAGTTATGGGCTTTTTCGTTCCAGGGGACCGGTTGGTTTTTGAGTCAAAACCAACCCCACCGCACTCCAACTGTGTCCAAACCTCGAGCAGAGTAATCCAAAAGTTATTTATCACTAATAGGAATCCAACAAAGTCAACGGCACGTCAATCGGACGTCTTGAGCTCAAGTTATAAGTGTTTCTTCTCCGAGGGCCCGATTGGTTTTGTGTTCGAACCAACCCGGCAGTACCCAAAGTTCTCTGAAACGTTGAGTGTAATATACCGAAACGACCGTCTCGGTCCAAGGATCGAATTGCAATGGAAGGTGTGTCGATCGGAGGTCTGTATCCCACGTTACATGTGTTTGAATGAAACTGTCCGGTTTTAGTGGGTTTTGGGCCCGAACCGACCCGACCCAAGACCCCTTGGGTCGGCCCGAACCGGGTCGACCTGGCCCGATGCGGCCGGTCCGGCCTAGGTGGCTCGGCTCTAGCCGGGCGGTTGCGCAAGGGGCGGGGGGGGGGGGGGGCTTCCCCCTTGATTGAAGAAACGGAGCGGCGTAATGCCACGCCCTCCCCAAAACCCGGAACGGTAAAGCGGTTCCGGTCCGCCGCCGCTCTCCCCGGACCACCGGACTCGCACAGGTGGTCTATTTCAGATTTTGTCTACGTCTAAGGTCTTCTAGGGACCTGATCTTTACTACGGAGGTCTCAAATCGCCTCTGCATCCCATTCCGTTATCGCCTGTTGATCCGCGCATCAATAAACAATCTGTGGAGTCTTCAAATCACCTCCACGGCCCCGTTTCCTTGTCACCGGCAATTCACACATCAAAAACCATCTACCGAGGGTGGTCGGGCCGTGTTTGTTCGGCCCGTGCCCTCCGCGTTAGGCATTATCATTAAACCAAGATTAAACAGGGTTAATAAAGAGCAAACAATCAATTTTATTTAAATAAAATTGAATCAAATCATTCCACGATATCTTTAATAAACTCGTCGCATACCAAAATTCCCAACCACAATTAAAACATTCGCGGATCAACATGATAATAAGTTGATCCGCGTTCTTTGTTTTTATTTAGAAAGAAAGAAATAAGGGGATTAAATCATACATAAATTAAAACCCTACCTAGAAGAAGTCGCCGATCGAGGCTCATCGTGGGAAAAAGACGTCACGGAAGACGGCGCCGTGGGATGAGGCTCCGTAAGCGTCGTCGGTGTTCACCTGATGAAAGATGCGGCGTCTCGCTTCCTTCGACGCGGGAAGAAGATGCAAAGATGAGACGGCATTCTTCGTTGAAGCTTCGGTGTTCTTCGCGTTCTTCAAGAAGGAAGAAGAAAATCTTCAAGGGTTCTCTCCTCCACACAACAAATCCCCACCAATAAAATAAGATGTCGTCTTATTTAATTTACACACACACAAGCCATCATTAATTTTAAATTCAAAATGAATTCATCAAATTAATTAATGCGCGTTATCCAATTAATTATGCGTTTTATTAGAATGTATTTAATGTGGAAGAAAAACTACTTGAGTTGACTTGACATTAAAATGAGGAGGTGCGGGTGTGTTACACAATTTAAAAGTGATAGGGTGATTAATGGGGAGTTAGAGAATTGAAAGGTGGGGGCTCATGTGGGCCCCACCCAAACTCACGCACATGGATGTTATCCACAAAGTAGAGAGAAATTAAGTTGTGACATTACTTAATTTCACATAAACTGCTTAGTAAAGAAATAAAAATAAAACAATTATATTTTTATTCCTCACTTTTTTTTAAACATCACCACCCGAGAATATGCATCTTCAGATAAGGTGTTCTTAAGAAATAACTAGCACTGCAGTTTCATCGGTGCCCTCAGATTTCGATTCTGAGCACCGGTTCAGAAGTTAGGAAAACCCGCTCGTTCATTCACTGAACGTACTTGAGCTAAAATTCGGAAATTGATTCCGGGCACACCGGGCCTCAGAATCAGGTGCCGTCAGAAATTGTGTACTCGTAAAATCCCAAAAAAATTAAGAAAATATTTCCCTTGAAATTTACGGGTCTTTACATTACACCCACCTCAGGGCTTTACATCCTCGTAAAGATACAACAAAAAAATAAGGGAACAAATGAGGGTAATGTGCACGCATCTGAGCCTCTCACTCCCAAGTGCTCTCCTGGAGGTTCTCGTGCTGCCATATAATGCGCACTAGAGGAATCGGCCGCCCATGTAGGACCCGATCCTGTAGATCCTTGATCTCCACCGGGACCTCCAAAAAAGTCTCCCCGTCACCGATGTTCAGCTCCCATGGTCGATGATATGCGTCAGGTCGTGCACGTATCTCCTCAACTGAGATACGTGGAAAACGTCATGCACCTGGTGAAACTAAGGTGGATGGGTCAAGCGGTAAACCACCTTGCCTACCCCATTGAGGACCTATAATGGTCCGATGAAGTGCAGAGATAGCTTGCCGCCCTGGCCAAAACTCTGTAATCCACGTTGAGTTGAGACCCGTAGGAAAACGTGGTCGCCATCCTCGAACTATAGTGGTCTCCACCTCCTGTCATCATAAGAATTCTGTCGGCTCTGAGCTGTCCTCATCCGATATTGGACGACCTGGACCTTCTCTAGTCCTACAAGAGCTGCTAATATTTCTTCTTTTCCGATAAGATAAATCTAGTCTCATCCCCGGGATGAACCATATTCTTCGCCTAATATAGTCAATCCCGATATGGATGATACTAATCCATACAAAGGATGACACCGTAAGACCTCGATGCTACTACCAAGAGATCCAACCGTTACTCTTGCCTCCATGGGTTGAGTCCCACTGTCGGCATTAGAGTGTGGTCACTGGGTCTCCTCCAGTAGGTATCTCAAAAGTTAGGTTCAAGTCAACGCTTCTTAAACCGGAACCTCTGAGTAACAACATAAAGAGAGGACAAGAAAGTAAACTCCACAAGAAAGGTGTATTTTATTACTGCAGCTCAAAGTACAAAGACACATACAACCACAACATCAACAAAAAGAAAGATAGAAGCACCAATAACATGTCCCCCATGCCTGGAAGTAGTTTTGCTCCGGTCCGTCAGCTTCCAGAGCTCCATAGTATAATGCCTCAGCTTCCTGAAGCTAAGCTCTCCCATATCCACTGGTTCCCTGCGGTCGGGGTGGACCACCTGGTGGTGGTGGTGGCAGCACCTCGAAGCATCGTCCACCTATAGCTACATGGATAGATCCCCTACCTCGGTCTCTTGCTCCTTGTGATCTGCCTCTATCGAACCACTGCCTCTGCCTGGGAGATCCTTTGTTTATCCACTGGTCATCTGTATGGCGGGTCGGATAGTCACGTGCCATGTGACCAACCCCGCCGCAGGAGTAACTCTGTCCACTCCTGGTAAGTCGTTCTCCACCCCGGGTGCCTCGCACACATGATCTTCTGTCATGCGGTCGATCACCTGTAGGTCTGGTCCTCTTGGACTTCTGCGTCATCTATCTACCGCCCGCTGTAGAATACTCTACCGCAAGCCAGCTAGTGGTGGGTCCTGCGGCTGGAGACTGCTCAGCAAGTAAACTCTCCACTTAGAGGGCTCGCTCCAACATCCCTATCTGCATCAGGATGCTATGAGAAACAACTGAAGCTCTAATCTCTCGCCTGATCCCCTGCTCGAAGGTTCGGGCCCTGAAAAATGGGTCTCATACCATATCTGTAGGGTAATGCAAGAGATCTGTGAACCTCGCGGAATACTGTGCCACAGTCATGCTGCCCTGCCGCAGCTCTAGTAGCTCCTATATAAGCACCGCTCGAAGGGTGGATGGAACAAACTCTGCCTGGAACAGGCTCTCAAAGTCTGCCCACAGAAGGGATGCCTCGTCGTGCTCCAGGAGCATCAAGCTCCACCATCTGCCTATTGCCGCGTGCAGGAGGCTCGCTGCAAGGATAACCATGAGGTCAGCTGGTGTCCCCAATAACTTGAAAACTCGAACTACAGCCTCCAGCCAATCCACGGTAGCCTGAGGGTCCGTCTCCCCATGGAACCTGGGCGGTCTCTGATGCTGAAACTTGTACAGTTCACTAAGGTGACGTGCACTCTCAGCGGCTAGGGCTGGTGGCATCGGTGGCTCGGCAGGTAGAGGTATCACCGGTACCTCCACTATAAAAGGGCCTTGTACCGAGGCCTCATCACTCAGTGGGTTGTCGTCTTTTATAAAGCTCGAAACCTTAGCTGGCTGCCATCATGGGGCCATCCTGGAAAGAGACAGGTTTTCCACAGTCAAAACAGTATACCTGGTGATCTGACACAAAGTAATCACAAAGAAAACTTTTGAAACACACATGCAATCAATGTTTTCGTGCACTGAGTCGGAAATCAAAAATCAGGGTCCTGGTGTACGGATACGTCGGCCATCGCACCAACACTGGACTCCCTGGACTGATAACCACACTCAATACCTTTAACATTATTGCTTCACATAGAAGAAATATCAGAGTCGTGAGTTTTTCGGGAGAACCGAACTCCTCTTATACCAATTTGTCACGACCCGTCCTGGGGGCCCGTGACGTGACTACCCCAAGCCCGCCTTCCATAGGCCAGGGGCTTGGGACAAGCACCAAAGGTGTAAATCCTGACAAAAAGGGGAAGGAATTGCCTTTATAAAGTAAACAAACATCACAGAGTAAGCAAGCATAAGTAAACACTAAGTAAAACTTGGTATAATAGAAAGTGCCAAAAGTAAATGGACCAGAATACAAACCCAAACAGAAAGTAAAGTACAAATGGAAATAAAGTTCAGCAACTTAAAGTAAAGTAGCAACGTCGGGTCATCCACTTAAAGTCCCACCTGAAGGGTGGGTACAGATAGCCTCCTCAGCTCCTCGGGTCCAGTCGTCCACTCCGTGTACGTCCCGCCCAGTGGTCCACCTCCAAGTACCGACTTGCTCCACAAGCCTCAACCACGATCAGCGATGTCCATCATCTCCATCCAACACAATGTAGTGCGGGCATAGCCTGTGTAGGTGTGAGTATACTCTACTCAGTAGGGACCCCGAGACCCCCGAAGGTCTCCCAGAATCCACAAAGGATAATCCACAAAGGAAATATACAATCACGAAGTAACATACAACACTACTTGGGTATATGCCCATTCATATACCTAAGTCATCAATTCCAGTTTGGCTCCAACATCCAAGCCCAAGTTCGATCATGTCCACACGGGATAGCACAAACCAATCCACACAAGATAACACAACCAAATCCACATAGGAAAGCAAGTCAATCATATCGAAGATAATGATTGGAAGACAAGACTCAGCTCACACAGGTATACATCATTTTTAATGCAAAAGGAGATTATCAGATGTAGTTACTGATTCATCTAGATGGGACCCACGTAGGATACAAGTACAGTAGTCATCACCGCCGAACCCACGGAGGATTCCCGTATGGTTTTCGTCGTAGTCGAACCCACTGAGGATTCCAATACATTTGTCATCGTTGAACTCATAGCTTCTGGGGAACTCCTCCTCCATCGAGTACAGTGGGTCTACCGCAACAACCAAGTACTTCCCACTAACCTTGGACTGCTGTAGTACTCCACCTGCCGAGTACTGTGGGCCTGTGGCTATAACCAAGCGCTTCCCACCATGGGTTTGCCGCTAAAACCAAGCGCTCCCCCTCATAGCCTACAGAGGTAATCGTTCTGTTGAGTATCGATGGTCTTCCACTACAACCAAGTGCTCCTCCGCCGTGGTTCTGCCGCAACAACCAAGCACTCCCCACTGGACTATCGAAATACTCTGAGTCGTTCGATCAGCAGTCGTCAAGTCTCAGCCAGCTCTAGGGTTTCCGCAGACATCATGCTCGTTCTGGGAGGGTCCGCTCCACGAGCCAAGAGGTCGATATTTCAAATGTCATGTAGACCAGAGTTGATGTATCGCAAAGTTTTATCACGTCAAAAGTAACACAACACGACAGAGGGTGCGTCAATCGAACGCACGGTCTGAGAGTTATTGGTTTTTTCGTTCCAGGGGCCCGGTTGGTTTTTGAGTCAAAACCAACCCGACCGCAGTCCAACTGCATCCAAACCCTTATCAGAGTAATCCAAAAGTTCTGTCTCACTAAGAGGAATCCAACCAAGTCGAAGGCACGTCAATCGAACGTTCGAAGCTCAAGATATTAGCGTTTCCGGTCCAAGGGCCCGGTTGGTTTCGTGTTCAAACCAACTCGGCCATACCCAAACTTCTCTAAAACCTTTAGTATAATATAAAGAAACGACCTCCTCTATCCAAGGATCGCATCACAACTGACGGTGCATCGATCGGAGGTCCATAGCCCAAGTTACGGGCGTTTGAACGAAACTGTCCGGTTTTAGGGTGTTTTGGGCCTGGACCGACCCGGCCCAAGACCCCCTGGGTCGGCCCCTACCAGGTCTACCTGACCCGGGTCCGCGTCCGGCCCAATAGGGCGTGGCCTGGCCTGGATGACCCGGCCCAGCCCAGTGCGGCCGGTCCGGCCTGGGCGGCTCGGCGCAGGCCGAGCAGGGCGGCCCGGCGCTGGCCGAGCTGTCGCGCAGGGGGGGGGGGCGCTACCCCCATGATTGAAGAATCTACACAGTGTAATTCTGAGCCCTCCCCAAAACCTGGAACGACAAAGCCGTTCCGGTCCGCCGCATCTCATCCACGGCGGTTTCCTCCGGTGGCACGCCGTCGCCGCTCTCTGCGGACCATCGGACTCGCACTGGTGGTCCGTTTCGGCTGTCATCTGCGTATAAGGTCTTCCCAAGACCCGATCTTTACTGTGGAGGTCTCAAATCGCCTCTACGGCACGTTCCATCATCGCACGTCGATTCTCACATCAATAAAAAATCTGTGGAGTCTTCAAATCGCCTCTGCGGCCCCGTTACCTTATTGTCGGCAATTCACACATCGACAACAATCTGCGGAGGGTGGTCGGGCCGTGTTTGTTCAGCTCATGCCCTCCGCATTAGGCGTTATTATTAAACCAAGATTAAATAGGGTTTATAAAGAGCAAACAATCAATTTTATTTAAATAATATTGAATCAAATCATTCCACGATCTCTTTAATTAACTCGTAGCATACCAAAATTCCCAACCGCAATTAAAAAATTCGCAGATCAACATGATAATAAGTTGATCTGCGTTCTTTGTTTTTCATTAGAACGAAAGTAACAAGGGGATTAATTCATACATAAATTAAAACCCCACCTCGAATAAGTCGTCGATCGAGGTTCATCACAAGAAAAATACATCGCGGAAGACAGCGTCACGGGATGAGGCTCCGTAAGCATCATCGGTGTTCTCCCAATGAAGGATGTGGCGTCTCGCTTCCTTCGACGCAGGAAGAAGATGCAAAGATGAGACATCATTCTTCGTTGAATCTTCAGTGTTCTTCACGTTCTTCAAGAAGGAAGAATAAAATCGTCAAGGGTTCTATCCTCCACATAGAGAATCCCCACCAATAAAATAAGACGTTTTCTTATTTAATTTACACACACACATGCCATCATTAATTTGAAATTCAAAATGAATTCATCAGATTAATTAACACGCGTTATCCAATTAATTAGGCATTTTATTGGCATGTATTTAATGTGGAAGAAAAACTACTTGGGTTGACTTGACATTAAAATGGGGGAGGTGCGGGTGTGTTACACAATTTAAAAGTGATAGGGTGATTAATGGGGAGTTAGAGAATTCAAAGGTGGGGGATCGTGTGGGCCCCACCCAAACTCCCCCACATGGATATTATCCACAAAGTAGAGAGAAATTAAGTTGTGACATAACTTAATTTCACATAAATCGCTTAGTTATGAAATAAAAATAAAACAATTATATTTTTATTCCTCACTTTTTTTAAACATCACCACCCGAGCAAACACACCTTCAGATAAGGTGTTCCTAAGAAATTACCAGCGCTGTGGTTTAATCGGTCCCCTCGAATTTCGATTCCTAGCATCGGTTAAAAAGTTATGAAATCCCACTCGTTCGTTCACTGAACCTACCCAAGATAAAAATCAAAAGTTGATTATGGGCACACCGGGCCTTGGAATCAGGTGCCGTCAGAAACTATGTACTCATAAAATCCCAAAGAAAATTAAGAAAAATTGTTCCTTGAAATTTACGGGCCTTTACAGGGTTTGTCGCCAACTGATTTATCTCATGAGACCTACCGATGCATCAAGGGTTTATAGCTGGCCCCACCCACCACTTCATGTCCAAATAATTCCTTATACATTTATTTAATACAAGAGCAATATGCCTTTTCAATATCCGTATCGAGTAGAGTATGTGGATTCATCAATATTTCCATAATTAAAATAAATTTATAAAATAAACACCGTATGTAAAATGGTATACGGTTTAGACAAAAACATATCCATGATATGAGATTATGGATATTTATTATCAATATAATTTCAAATTTAAATTTATCTCAATGGGAAGTAGGTACACCACATAAAGATTATTAGGTTCATAATATAAGGTTAGTCACAACAAAATAGTAGTTGAGACAAAGTCTCTTACCACAATGTAATCAGTCGAATCATATGACCAGAACCTAATAAACCTCAAATAAAACATTTAGTAAGATGAATAGAAAGAGAATCATGTTATTATATATCAAATTTATGTACACATATACCACATACAAGAAATAAGTGGTGAACAATGAAAATCTCACAGAAACGAAAGTGAGATGAGAAACCCCTTACCTTTTGCTCGAGTGTGTTCTTCATTTGTTTTAATGACCTGAATAATCAAATTTAGATTCATTAATTAGTAATTCCATAACCTATTATACATGTAATTGATTTATTATAAACTTATTATGTTCATTCATGACCCTTTTAATGGGTTTAAGAGGTTCAATTTTATTGTTTTGGAAGCATTTTCTTTCGTGGTTTTCATGATTCATTTACTTGTTTTCATGAATGGAATATCATTTGAACTATGGATAAATATTCGGAGTTGTTAATATATATTATTATTGAAATTAATGAGATATAAATTATCTTATAAAGATTATAGGTTATATTCTTGAGGATGAATCATTACTTAAATATTTTTGATAAACACTTGGATTTAGCTCGGCATTTTTGTATATAACGAACTCGTTTTGTATTATTATTCCATATTATGAGTGTGTAAAGATTCCAGAAAATTAATGAGATTAAATAAATATATTTTTATTTGTTTCAACCATTAAAATGATTTCATGACCAGTAATTACGTATAAAGTGAAGAATAAAACTTCGTCGTCCACAAAGGTTACAAATTGGAACCTAATGGACGTTGATTTTGTTTATAAAAATAAAATGGGGGAGTAAGAATATTGATGATGGTTAATCAATTAACATGATATAATTCCAGTATATAGATGATAATGGAGTTTACCATGGTCATTTGGACATAGGAGGTGAGAAGAGAAAAATAAAATAGATGATCTTGAAAATAAAAGAAAAGTTGAGAGATCCCTTATGAAAATTTGGTAGCCTAACAGCGTCGCTTAAAAATTCATAAAATCAAATGATGAGAAAAAAATGGTATATCATCATACATAAATCAAAAGGAAAATAAGAAGATTAAATTAAATCAAACCCCAACATATGAGAGAGAAATTTCAAATAGCTATCATAAAAGAAGTGTCGACTTAAAGAAGAGAAAGAAGGATTCCCTTACTTTGTAGAATAACTCCTAGATCTTGACGGATGGTTTCCTGGGGGCTTAGGGACACCTTGGGAGGACTACTAAAGAGGTAAAACCACCAGAAATTCTAGTATTAGGTATTTGTAATGAAATAAAATGAATGTATGAATGGGTATTTATAGAAAAAGAAAGGTAATTGTTTAGTAATTTCAATGGGACACCTCATTAGTGGTTTTTACCAAACCTTGGGATTACCCATCGTATTTGCCCATGGTTTTAGACACTTGGGACACCTCATGTCATACGTTACTGTAAAAAAGTCGACCATAATTTTATATTTAATTATTACATCATTATGATGTAATTAGACAACCGAAAACTCAAAGTAGTATTTTACTATTCATGAAAATTCTTGTATTTTAGAAAAATCCCAAAACATTACCCTAACCATTTTTCAACGTGTAGAATTAAAAAATGAACTCAATTTTTTGAAAATAATTTTCTAAGTATTTTTAATTTTAATTTTTAATTAAAATAATAGGTAATTCAAAAAATAATAATTTTAAAGGTATAATTAATTCTATATCACATTAGAAAATTAATTATGATCGCATTATCTTATTACCTTAAGAAAATAAAATATTATCATTAGTTACTATTTATAAGGGTCATATTACTAATCATTTTACTATTCATAGGGGTATGTTTCGATTCATCAAAAAATCAAGTTGGTTTAATAATACTCCAAATGACTTACGGGTTACAACTCTAGATGACTGTTTTTCAAAATTCAAAACATAGAAGTGGAAGATTTATGTTTAATGGATAACTTATAAGTTTCTACTATAATGTTTTGATTCACACAATAAATATTGCTTAATGCAACATAGTCTATGAATATAATGTATTTAATAGAAGCATACCACAAAATGTTTGGGGTGTTATATTCATAACCAATAAAGTGGCCTTGAAAGTATATGAGGGTTATTGAGAAATGGAAGTGTCATAAATTTTTTGAGGATTGTTGTTTTTTTCATAAAATATAACTATATTTTCCACAATTTAAATTACTAGTGAAGGAATAAAATAAAAATGAGATTTATAGGGATATATGGGTTCCTTTAAAAATAATATGAAAATATTTCTTTTTTTATATTGTGAAATAAATTCAAAGTATTATTAGTTTTAAAGTAGATGCGAACTCATAAGAATCATATTATGGGGGATGAGTGTGTAAACTTTATAATTTATTATAACTCATTAATCTTACTCTACTAACATAGTGAATTGATCTTGTAACCTTAAAAATATAATAAAACTTAGGGGAGTTACATTTTCTAATGTCATGGTTATCTTAGGTGCATTGATCAAAGTGATGTATCACTCTATGTACTCATCTTTATTGGTGGAAGATTAAAATCCATTGGGAATTTTAATGCAAATTTTAAATAATATAACTTCTATTCCCATTGGAAATATTGAGGATATATTATTAATAGTTAAAATAATTATTTTCCAAATAGAATGTTAAGTATTTTATAGAAGTGTTATATTAAGTAACCATGTAACAATCATATTCAGAAGGCTGTTTTAAAAAAAACTAAGAAAATAATAAAAATTCAATAATGAACTCTTTCAAAGGATTTTAGTGAAAATGTTGTTCACTTTAATAAATTATTATGTAATATGAAATTAGTGTAGAATCATATTTATTTCCATGTTAATATAATTTATGTGGTTTCCACTGATTTATTTATTAAATTTATAAGTAGTGAACTCCAAACAAGAAAATTTTAATAAGTAAATTTATCTATTAACAGAATATATGTTCATGAATATTCTATTGATCCTCATGATAATTTTATGATCATAGTTAATATTATTTGAAAAACACATTCTGATTATTATAGAAAATCTATTGACTTTTTTGGGTATGAAACTTTCACACATAATGATCACAATATGTATACTATTTACAATTTATATACTATGTATTAAAGATTTGTGGGATGTTTTTTTATGTTAAAGAGTAATTTTCAAAATGTTACATAGTCCATAGATCCCACCCTCTGAAGAGTTTAAACCACTTCAAGAAAATTTACGAATATTCCCTTTTGGAGACAAATAATAAACATATTAAGATAGTTTTTTATTTATCTTTTGAAAAGGAAACCTAAAATTTAAATTTTTTTAGGGGTAATAATAGATATTTATGTTAGACCTTATTTAATCCTCTAAAAATATTATATCCCTTTAAATGAATATGATTTTATTTTAAGATCATGCCAAAATATTAATATGGTGTTAAAATATTTTTAAAACCTCTATTTTAGAGTTTTTTAATAATAAGGTGATAATACATATTATTTAAGGGAATAATTTTTACTATATAAGATTGTTAATGGCTTTGGACATTCAAATTATTCTTAAAAATTATAGAATTATGGTTATGAAAAAATTATTTTGATGAATTGATTCAAACTAGGACAACAAAAAAATGGAAATTCTATATATACTATATTAAGTTGAATATAAAAAATAGGAAAAATCATTTTCATTTTACCCCCCTTGAAAAAATTCTTGAGTTATTAAAATGAAGACATGTCATTTCTTTCTATGTGGGTATTCATGATACTTTCAAATTTATATTTCCATTGAGGATTAAGAAATGGTAGATTTCACATATCCCTTTAGAATTATTTCTTATTGAAAATTACCCATTTTAATGTTTAAGGATCATGGTACCTTCTATAGATGTTTTGTAACATCCAATTATTTTTGAAAAGATATCTATGTTAGATAACATATTTGAGATGCAACATTAAGCCTATACAAACCATAAAATATTATTATATAAAAATATCCATTATAACACAACTGTTAAATTATCATGTATGAATAAGATTAAGTTATTTTTAAAAAATATATAAATTTCATATTCAATATAAATTAATTTATAACTTCTCATTAAATAAGCACACAGTTTTTATGAAAGTTGTTTTATTCTTCAAAAATACATTTTCCTTACAAATAGTTTTCATTTATTCGTGTGATAAAATATTATAATTAATTTCTAAAAAATTAAATTTTATTTATTAAAAATGATATCATTTTTTAACTAATAATATGAAAATTATATTATTCTTAAATGTTATGATTTTTTTCTGAAAATTTTTTATTTTTCAATGAATAGTGAAAAACTGATTTTTATTAAGAACGCTATATTATTTTAAAATATTTACGAAGAAAAATTCTAGTTTGGATTAATTTTAAAATTTAATTAGTTTATTTTGAGTAAATATAATCTAGATATTTTCTTTGGAATAAATTTTATACTTTAAGTTTTTATAAAAATAGTTTTATACTTAAAATGATTTTTTTCGGAAAAACAGTTTTTCATGCATTTTTCATTTTAATATTAAATTAATTTCTACCAATTACATTGTTTTAATATTGAAAATTTTATTATATATTTATATTAAAGAGTTAAAAAGTGGGTAAATATGTCCCTATTATTTTTGTTCACTATGAATAATAACCATAGTAAATAATTGACATCATGGTAAGGGTAAACCAGGTAATTACAATAAAAAATAATATGATAAAGACTAATAAATGACCATAACACATGAATTTATCATAATTTATGAGTGGAGTTAACCAATTTACATCGAAGTTTATAAAATTTCGTATCTTAGTAACATATTACTTTGATTCACACCTTTATATTATTTTATGTAAAGAAAAGTAAAATATGTCTTTGTTTTATTATCTCTAAATTTTTGACAAAGGGATAAAAATAAAATCTATTTGGTTAAAAAAAATATTGGAAATACAAATTATTTTTTTATCATGGTGATTTATTTCTAATTTTTAGTGATGAAAAATTTAATTTCACTACTTATGCATTCCTGAAACAGTATTAATTAAATTAATAAAAATATAAAAAAATGATTTTTAAAATATTAAAATTAAAATAATTTAGTTGAATTATTGTATTATATGAATTATTTAGAAAAATATTAAATTTTTAGAATGTTTAAAAGGATTATATTTTATTTTTTTGAGGTAATACTGTTTTTAATGTTTATTTAAATCAATAGTGTCAAAAACGGAATTAAGGATATTTTATGTGAAATATATTTCATTAAATGATTCAAATTATATAAAAATATTTAAATATTTCAATTATTATGATAAAATTTTCTAAAATTTTAAAAATTTTCCATTTATGATCCAGTTTTCAATTTATAATTAAAATTGTAACACTTTAATATTGAAAAAGTCATCACTGCGATTAACGTTAAAATTGGTAACCAAGAGGTTAATCAATGGGATAAGGTTTAAAATGATATCACAAACTTTAAAAATTATATTTTATGAATATATTAATATTATATATTCTTTATATTATAATCCATGTCATTTTTTGGCAATTTAACACGATTTAAACAAAAACAATGTTTTGATGTTTCATGTTTTTTTCAAAAATGACATAAATGATATTTTATAACAAAAAATATTTTATTATATGATTTAAAAATATTATAAAACCTATATTCTTCTAAGGGATTATGATATGGTTTTAAATATCATCCTTTTTCCATTTATGGGGCATTATTACTTTTAAAGAAACTATCTTGACTTCTAAAGAGTGAAAAACATTGTTATCATGGTAATTGTCAAACAGGTTAAGAGGGTGTTAAAATGAAAAGATAAGTTTGAAAAAATCACCAACATTTTTCTAAACAATTATTGTATTAGATTATTTAGACTCATTATATTAGAATTCACAAATTTTATCAATTTATGTCCATTTAATCAAGAAAATTAATTTATTTGAATTCTATACCTTAATAAATTCTAAGAATTCCCTTCCATCAATTTAAAATGGTAACCCCCTATCCTATTATATCCACAATTTAAAATAATTTTTTTCTTTAGTAAATAACTAAAATAATTACCAATAGTTTAGAGGTATTGTTTTTGGTAAAATGTAAACCTTAAAGGGCTTAATTGGTAAATAAAGGGACGTTTCCTCAAGAAGAGGCATAGATTTCAACAGAATATTTTAGTTTTATTTATTCTTATAGAACCTTAAAATATTATTCAAACATGAAGAAATAATAACAATAGTATATTAAATATACGTATATGTTTTTATTATAATTTAATACTCTATATACATATCCACTTCCATCAAATGGTAAATAAAATCGTTATTCATGTGTATGGCAGACTACTGCCTCATGAACTAATGTAATTCTTATTCCATCACCACCACTCATGGATGGTTATACATATGGATTTATTGTTTATATATTATATTCATGAAATATGTATCACTATAAAAACATAATATATAATCTATTTTATTACTTTTCAATCCATTAAAAAATGAGAATGTCATTTGTGTGTGCGTGCGGACTACCAACTCTACGAAGCGATGTGACTCATTTTTCATCACCACATCACATTGTTGATATATATATATCTATGTTTGTGGGTTTGTGTCTGTGTTTATTTATTAAATTAATATTTTACATATGATATAATTATCAGTATATAAAGATAAAAAAATACTTATCTTCTTTCAATCATGATCTTGAAAAAATGGAAACATTACTCATCAGTATATATGACTTACCTATCTATGATTGTAATGTAGTTAATTTTTTATATCCATATTTATTGTTTGGAATTAAGTTTATAATTTATGTATAAAAATTATTACTATTTCTTGATACTTATATTGTATGTGATATAATAATGATAAGTTTTACCATAGTTAACTGATTGAATTCCTTTTAGGCATATGAACTAAATTTCATCAAAATTACTAACGTGAACATAAATTATTAAGTAATTTAAAATAAAATGGTAATAAATAAATAAAAGGAATAAAAAAATTCAAATGGTTTCTTAATAAAGTAAATAAATAACATATTTTTATTATTCAGGAATATAAAAATGTACATAGTGATCTGAACTTGAGGTAAAGGGATACATAACTCAATTTCTTTTCATTAAGTTATATTAATTATTCATTTACTTCACTATGCCAATATTAGGCATGGAATGGCCTATTATTGTTTTATATTTATTTTACAACTTTTTCATGTGGATTTACATTTTTTACACATAATCAATTATTGATTAATTCTCACATCAATTTTATGATCTTTATAAGGGATTTCATCATTTATTTAGGAATATTTTAATGTTATGAACCTAATTTATTATATATGGTGTATATTTTTCCATTTTACATGTTATATCATGAATCCAATATAATACATGGTATTTTATGTTTCAATTCAATTTATTTTTTAATGATCCAACCCACCAGGACTTTACTAACCTGTAGAATGTCGATCCATCAAAACCCCAATCCTAACTCCAATAGGTTAGGGGCAGGTAAAAAGAACTAATAAAGAATAAATTTAATAGGAGGCCTTTTCTTAATGGACCTATGTGAATGCACATAACCATATCCATGAAATATTGTATATGAATACAAAGTAAATACTATAAGATCTAGAGACAAACTATGAATGCAATAAACTTTAAGGAATACCTAATATTAGAAAAGAATACAACAAAAGTATAAAGGGTCAAAATTTGATCCGAACTAAAAATGAAGTCCCAACGTGAAAACAAATGGAAATAATAAAAAAATGAGAGATACCAACTCTGGATATCTAAAATCGACCACCGTATACAGTCAATGGACCGAGGTATCACAATGATCCACCATATTCACTTTCGATCAATTTGTTATCTATATTACACCTAACACGTATGGTAAAAGACCATGTGGGGTTGAGTATATAAACACCAAATAAAAATACCTAAAACTTGAAGAAAGTGATATAGAGATAAAACAATATCCATCTCAACCAAAATCAAGTGGTAAATATAACCCAAGAGATAAACATATTTATATGCTCTTAAAGAATCCCAACTAATAGAGAAAGGAGATCTCTATATAACAACCCATCCAAAGTTGATGAGTTTCCCTATTTCTCCAAAATTATATCACTAATTCCAAAAATCAAACAAAACCACCCCATAATAAGAGTCTAGGGGCCCACACCTTGCAAATGAACTCTACAGTTAAGGGTTTTGAATCTCCCATGGAGGACCCACACTCCACTATATCTTAAAGATATGGGAGTATTAATCCTTAAGTAGATAACCCATTCTATATAGTAGTAATGGGAGTACATTAACTACGTATAAAAAATATGGGGAATCTTCACCCTAGTGTGATATGGAATTACTAACGCAAAAAACTCTATGATAGCCTAGAAAACTCATTCCTTTGTGTGACATGGGAGTACTAGCCTTGAAATATCTTTGATAGAATGGGAAACCCAATACCTGGTGCAAAAGGAGGTACTAAACCTAGCATATCTCAGGTGATCCTGACTAATCACTAGTATTATAGAGTGTATCCTATATAAGATTCATGCTCATAACATCTTGCATCATATCTCAAAAGACATCATGAATTATTCCATTGTGTTCTATGTGGAAAACTACTCAGATTGGATACTCATGGGCTTAAATCAGATTATAAATGAAGGAGATAAGAGAGGAAGATGTTTTTAAAAGAGATAAAATATGTGAAAGGGGTCCACAAGATGTGTGCACTCACTCTACTACCTAGTCATGTTCTTCTATGGACATAGTTCCAATCCCTTTCAGTATACATGGCATGTATGTGGTTCACATGGTATGTCTCTTTCACCTGAGGCCTTCCCATGTGCTCCTGGTCGTTCCCATGTTCATCAGGTTATTTTACTGTTCTTGGTTGTGTAACTATTCATCCTCGGGTATAGGCTTATGTATATGTACTCCCAGAGTGAATGATATGTTCTCCTGCATGAGGTACTGAGTGTGTGCCAGCTGTTTCATGGCCTAGATACCTAAGGATGGTCGCACGACATGTAGTCCTACCGCATGGTGTGTGATTCTTATCTTCCCCAAAAGCCTAGTTTTTTGATACTTGGTGGGACTTCTCGATGTGTTCTCATCCCAGTACATGTTGTGTAGTAATTTTTTCACATAAATTGTAGATTCTTCACAAATTTTCTAGATCCAGAATCCCTACCATTAATCATACCTATTGATCACCCAATATCGGTCGGACTTGCCTCTGGATATCATCTCCTAGCCTCTAGTGGTTGAAAAATAGATTCTGATGATCTATACAAAGATCGTAACACCAACAATTCACCAACCACTTGATCTCATCACCCCTCTGAATCCCAGATCCATAGAGTTTCTCACACATTCAATTTTGGTTTTATATCCATATATAAACCATAAATATATGTGTCAATTGTGCTAATGAAATGAATTTGGGGGTTCAATATTACTCAAACCAACCACAAAAATGCCAATCTATGACCCCATATACCATAGATAAAGAACACGATGAATATATAAGGATAAATCCCAAGAACAAGGTAAAACCTATCAATAGTCAATCATTATTGTATAATTATTTTATAAGAGGGTTATATAGTAGAGAAAACAAGTCATAGATAGAGTAAATTATTTAAACAATCAATTTCACAAAATGAGATCATGCAATGGATGGATAAATACACATCATTAAGCATATAAGAATTTTCATGCTCATACATTTAATCAACCATCATAAATCCATAATTGAAGAGACCTTAATTGAAATTGATCAATGTTGAAGAATATGTTATCTAGTGAATGAGAAGACATGTTTCGTACACTACCTCTCAATCCATCTTGATCTGATCATCGTTCATCAAATTATTTTGATTCACTGATAAGGAACGCTCTAATCCTCATATCAAATATCTCAATGATTATGAAGCTAACTCTTATAAAACCTTCATAAGATGGTATTCATAGATTATTTTTATTAGGTCATTTAATAAAATAAATAAACAAGTTCATTATTTATTTTAATTAAAATCATCCACTAACAGATGCCTCAATAAGATGTTCGGTGCTGACGAACCATACGTTGCACCTAGGGTAAACCCTATATCTCATAGTAAACTATGGTATATGATTTATTATAAGTAGATATTTTTAGGATTAATCTCTTTATTCCTGAAAAAACTATAGACACGTGTTATTAATATGTTAAATATTTATATAATATCAATTTTGGTGTCATTGGGCCTTGAAATCTCATGAGATCTCTGTGCCTGACTCTAAAAATATTCTTTAATATATTTTAAATCCTTATAAGTAAACAATAGGGTCAAAAATTTATTCCCCCTTCATGGTTTTCGATTCCCAAATAGAACAAGCTAAAAAAATGTAGGGATACTGGGCATGCATCTAACTCTCCTAGTCCCAGGAGCTCTCATGCATGCTCCCATACTTTCACAACACACGAACCATTGGGATAGCTTATCCTCACATAAATTCTCCCTTTTTGATCCTCAATCACCCCTAGTTACTCTGCAGAGATTTCCCAATCCTTGATGTCCATCTCACCATAGACAATGACCTACATATGGTCATGAACATATCTCCTTATATGTGAAACATGGAAGAATTCAGGAACCCAATCTAACTATGGGGGTAAGGCTAAGTGGTAAGCAACCTTTCAAGACCAATATTTGTTCTCAAATGGCTTGATGAACCTTGGGGATAGCTTGCCTCTTCAACCAAATATCCTCAATCCACATCTTGGGGAGATTATTGGGAAAACATGGTCTCCCTACATAAAATATTTTGTCCTATGAAATAAATATAAATATGATTTTGGTCGGATCTAGGCTATCCTCGTACACTCATAGATCTTATAAACATTATTTTTCATTACCTACAATATCTCTAACATAAATAATGATTCCCCTTCAATCTCATCCCAATACAATGGTAAGCTACATAGTCCCAATTACAAGGCATAGAATGTTTTCATACTATTTTTAGAGTGATAGCTGTTATTATAAGAAATCTATACGAATATAAATTGATCATCGGAACTATATCCAATTTCTAAGAAAAATTTCTGTTAATATCCTCCAACACCTAGATATCACACTCGGTTTTACCATCAGTATGTGGGTGAAATTTCATACTCATCCATAACTGGGTCATGAATTCCTCTTATAGGCCACTTTAAAGCCATGAAATAAATCATTCATCTAGGTTAGAGAAAATAATCTAGGGTTCCCCTTGGATCTAGATGATATCCAATGCATAAAAATATCCTAGAATCACTATCAAACTCTTCTCACTGATATAAAACAATTTCTCCCACTTAATAAGTCCGTGAAGTATCACCTAGATAGAATAGTGGGCCCTCATTAGATGTGGAATCCCTATCTCAAATTATATGAATATTATATCCAATTTAAACATTAGGATATCAAGATGATATGTTAAAAATGTCATAACCTAGTTCTCATCCTTACCTACTGACATGTTCGACACTATGATACAAACTCAGCCCCACCCCACCCCATTCCGACCCACAAAAATAGTCATTTAAGGTCAATTCACATCTTCCCTACACCATGATTCATATACAATGGGGAATTGTAAAAATTATTCATCAACTCTTCTCACTTCCTAACCATAAACTCCATCCATCCCGTAAAAAGGATGATGTTTTACCCTCCTTTATAAAATCTATCTGGTGAGTCTATTGAAGATATATAGTCATGGAAAACCTCAAAGTCAATGTATCTCAATTGATACTAAATTATATTATGGATAAGTGAAGGAATATATACCATTTATGAAATATATTTTTCTCCCCTCTCCTCCATTAGGTTCAGTTACAGAGAAGTCAACTACTCTGAATCCTTGTCCACCAAATGAGAACGAGACTTCTTTTTAAGAAAATTTGTCACCTTATTGTCCTTACTATGAGTATAGACTATCTATAAGTCATAATACTATTGGATATACAACAGTTTCTTTTATCTCAAGTTCACATCTCTCTTTTTGATGTTATACCTGATACTCTAATGGTCTGAGTAAACAACAAAGTGCTCTTCCAGAAGATAGTTCATATACATCTACATAGTGAAGACTACCGCAACCAACTCTAGGTCATGATCTGTATAGTTCTATTTTTTGGGTCTCAACTACCTACCCCCATATGTTATCATTTCCTACCTCTTCATCCTCACCTAGTTGATCCTAGCTCAAGAAGAATCACAATACACTTCGTACACCATGCCCTCCTTCAGTAGTCTCAAAATATGATCACTAGTCAGCCTTAGTATCAAATCCCCAAATCGTCTTTGAGAGTACTTGGTCTAGGTAAATGGATACCCTTTCTACATTAGTATGGAAAAAGGGTTCCAATCCTCCATAATTATACATGGAATCTCTTATGGTACCCTACTAAGATGAAAATATTTCTAATTCTAACATAATATTAGGTGGATCCCAAGAAATTAATACACCAATATTCACATGGTCCATAGCTAATCCATGCTCATAAATTACATTCCCATGTAACCGATCCTCATGAAAACAAAAGTGGAACTTTGGGAGATTACCATAAAGGTTGTTCTCTCAACGTTAGTCTATAAATATCCCAGATTTATCTATATGATCCTCCTATGATGTAGATTATATGAGTATGTCATCACTGAAGACAATCACAAATTGGTCCAAGTATGTCTAGAAGATAAAATACATAAAATAAATAAAAACCACAGGGGAATTCATCACATTGAAATTCATTTCCAATAAGTCATAGTGTCTGTAGAGAAATTGGAATTCCAACATTGGAATATCAACCTCATGAACCCTCAAATGGTGGTAGTGGGACCTGATATCGATCTTCAAGAACTAGATCACAACTGACAACTGATCAAATAGGTCTTTAACTATCAACAAGGTATACTTTTTCTTTACCATTTTCTATTTAAAGTGATGATAATCAACACAAATCAATAATCCCTCATCCATGTTTTTTAAAAAAACTGGAGTTGCACAAGGGGAAACACTAGTTTTGATAAATACCTTCTCTTGAAGTTACAACAACTACACCCTCATCTCCCAGATCAAAATAGGGTTCATATGATATTCCAAAGAATATATTGGTATGGTTTAATCATGTCATTCGAAGTATAAATCTATCTCTCTCCTCAGAGGTAGTCATTGGAAATCCTGTGAGAAGATATCTATAAATTCCTCCACTACTGAAGGAATAAGAATGCATGAAGATCCCATCGCAATAAGGGATAAACTCAACAAATGATGGGTGATAGGATAGAACATCCTCTTTACAAGACCCAATCTCTCAGTCATGATGTATCTATTTCCCATGAGGAATACTTGTGTCTCATCTATCTTAAGGCATCTGACCGTCCTGTGATGATAGTCAATATGGGATCAAAATGTGGAAAACCATTCCATAATCAAGACAACATCATAAGGATTTGTAATTATGACTAATAGGTAACATGTAAAAATATCTCATTCAAGTGATAGTTCTAGTTTATATTAGATAAGTGATATCGAAAAATTGTTCCATGTAAGAACCTCTACCCATAACTGTTGGGATATGGTATCAATGGGAAGCTCTAGATCCCACACTATGAATACAAAGATAAAGTAAGGACTCACTATAGATTATAATAATCCTATGTAAAGAGAAGAATAAACATAAATAATACCTATGATCATCTCATGTTCAATATGTTCATAGACCTCCATGGACTGTAACTTCCCACGACCTTGACTGTTGGCTCTATAAGCCTGATGTGGGCCACCGGGTGGTGGTGGAGGTGGTGGTGGTAGTATCTAATTGATTATCCCTCAACCAAGTCCTCCTTCATATAAAGATTCTCCTACTCGTTTTCCGATACCACCTCCCTAAGGGCCACCCTGGCTATGTATGGGGGATTCTTGATCATGGAGTTGTCTCTTCCATAGAGGTCTATCAATAATATTCATGTTATACTCACTGTCATGAATCAGGATATCATGATCCATGTAATAATTTCCATTGTAAGAATAACATCACCCATCTCCAAGTTTACTGGATCCTCTAAGAAATACCTGGGCCAAAAACCCACACATTAGATTTTGATAATTCTTCCTCTACTGTGATCTAAATTTTTGACTCATGATACCTAATATAGAAAACTCATCAAAATGATACCCACTTCTTGCTCAAACTATCTAAAATCCTTATACTATGAAGCTCTTAGTCACTATATCCATCTATATAACTGTTGAATATGTGGGTATACATAATTCGACCATACCAGTATGAATTTCTCTAGGGGGACCCTGCTCTAAAATTTCTCTCCTGGAAGAATTCATCTCATACCATGTTTTGGGAGTACTTTTTAAGGTCATTAAACATCATAGGATACTCAACTACTTACATATAACCCTATTGTGTCTCAAGTTACTCCTAAATCAGAATTGAGCACAAGCATGAAGGGTAGTACTCCCCATGAAACAATAGCCGCAAGTATTCCTAAGAGAGTGTCATATCATTATGAGTCTGCATAACTAGACTCTACCAGCTTTCTGCTACTCTATGGAAAATACTTATTTCTAGTGAAACCATCTAATATGTTGGGGTCTGAATGAGTCTGGAGACATGTATCACCAATTCTAGAAATATTCTCTTCTACCAAGGAATGTGGCTCACTGTGGAAGCTTAGTGGTCTCACTCTCTAGAACTCATGGAGTGCGTTAATCCTGAACACATCCTCTTCCCAAACTTCCAATACTAACTACTTATTGATAGTAAAAGGTAATTATACCTTCCCACCTAGAGTAAACACATCTAGGTATGACCCCTTAACTATGGCCTCATCACTCATTGGATCATCCCCATGATTCGTAATTGGTAACATGTATGGATGTCTTCACAGAGTAATACTAAAAATAATTAAGATATACCATGGTCAGAAGAGAATATATATTTGGGGAGATAACTCAAGAAGTAGTGTTAAAGGACACAATCCTATTTGATGTATGTACCATTCTTCTATATAACCAATGTCTTGGTATTCTAGACGACATAAAGTTAGTCATATTCATGGTGTATGGATACTTCAGTCACCAAACAAACACTGGGTTCCCTAGCCTAAAATATACACTCAAGACACTCTAAAACTATTTCCCTATGTTCCAAACCAATCCTCATAAGGGGATAACTCCCAAAAATATCCTTAAGATGAACCCCCTCCCCCCCCCCCCTATAATACCACCCTAAAATAAATAGACTCGTTGGGGATCTCTTTCCCAATGGAAGGCTAAGAAACCACAACCCCAAGCCCACCTTTAATAGGTAAGGGGTTGAAGACAATTTCCAAGAAGTAATAACTATAATGGGAGACCTTTTTCCAAATGAAGTTGTATTCAAACACCCTAAAATATATAAAAAATAGTGTATGGTAATATAAATCATATATTTTAACATCTAGAGAAAGACCATTAATTCAATAAAATAATGGGAGTACATCAGAGTACAACAAAATACAACAAAAGTGTAAATGGGGAAAATATATGTTCAACCAAAAATGAAGTCCTAACCTGAAAAAAAAAGAATTAATGAATGATGAGAGATCTATACTCCTGATTTTCTAGCCCATCCATTGTACACAGTCAATACACCAAGGTGTCACTATGCTCTACTATAATCATTGTTGGTCCATCTATAATCTTCATAAGACACAACACATGTGGGAAAAATGAAGGGGTGAGTATATACATACTTGGAAGGATTCCCTAAAACTGAAAGGGAGTGGTAGATAGATACAATAAAAGTCAAATCAACCCAAAGAAATAGGGAAATTAAACTCAATAGATACACATATATATATTCTCATAAAGATACCAAATGAGAGAGAAATGGGATCTCCATCTCTTAGCTTAGCCAAAGTTGATGATTCTTCCCATAGATCTAAAAGTCTATCACCGATAACCAACATCAATCACATCCTCGCAAAAATATATGTATAGGGTATCACACATCACAACTATGCTTCAAAACTAATGGATTAACATCTCTTATGGAGGAATTTCACCCAATAAAAAATCGACAACTATAGAGTACTACATTCTAGGTAGAGAACACACACCCTGTAGTAGTACAGGAAGTATTAACCCTACCTGTATAAAAATATTGGAAACCTATGGCTTATTATTTTAGGAGATTACTGACACAAACACGTCTATGATATCATGGGGAACTTATTCACTAGTGTGACATGGGATTACTGACCCCAACATATCTCTAATATAATGGGGAACCCATGCTCTATTTCAATAGGGGAGTACTGACCCCTAACATCTCTCGGATGATCCTGCCTAATCAATACCATCATGAAGATTCACCTGAATAAGAATAAAACTCATAAACTCATTCATAATATATAAATATCCCATTTAAATTCCACCATCATGTTACACATGAAAAAATTATTATTATAGGCTACTTGTGGGCTAAAATTGAAATCCAAATGAATGTGATACAAGAGGAAGAAGTTTCTCAAACGGATATATGATCTATATGGTATTCACACGGTGTGTGGAACCTAAATTTTTCCTGTCTGTGTTCTTCTTTAGAAATTTATTAGAGTCCATTTTACTATACATAGTGTGTAAGTAGTCTACATAGAATGTCTCTACCACCCAGGGCCAACCTGTGTGGTCTTAGACATTCCCATATTTGACAATCCATACACCTTTTTTAGCCATGTATCTACCTATGCCTGGGTACCAACCTATTCCCATGTACTACCATAGTACATGGAGTGTCCTCTCACATGGATTCCAAGGAATGTTCTATCTAGCACATGGCCTAGATGGATGGGGATGATCATAGGGTGTGTTATACAACCACAAAGGGTGTGATCCTTATCTTCCCCCAAAACCCTAGTTGATATAGATGGGTGGGGATACATTATATGTATTCATCCTAGTACACACCATGTAGTCAGGTTTTTCCCAAAAATTTAATATTGTTCATGGGTAGTCTAGATCTAGCCTTCTAAATCTGAATCACGCTTGTTGATCACCCAAAATCTGTGGGGGTCTCTTATGGATATCATTTCCTATCTTCTGGTGACTAAAAAATGGATTTTGATGGTCCATATGAAGACAACAACATCGCATATAAACCTCCAAATCGATCACATCACTAATCAAAATTCTAAATCTAAATAGTGTCTCCCACATCCTTCCTAGTTCATAAATCCATTTTCAAACCATTGATCTACATTTTATTCATATTAATTCATTGAATTTTTGGGTTTGATCACACTTGAACACACCCCGATAGTGTCGAACCATGACCCCATATGCCAATGATGATGAAGACAATGAATGGAGATGGAAAAATTATAATAACAAGGTAAATCCTAACATTGGTCATGCGTTATTGTCCAATTATTTCATAAGAGGGATATATTGGGGTGGTAACCAGGCTTAACAGGAATAAATATTTTCAATAATGAAATTATCGAAATAGTCTCATGTGATGAAAATATAAATTAATATAAAAAATTACGTATAAATTTCATTTTGAAAAATTGTAATCAAAAGGGGTCTATCCAAAATTTAAAGTAACTTCATTGAAAGAGGATTGATCATTTTCGAATAAGGAATTCACGAGTAAAGGAGAAGACATGTCGTGTATACTACCTATCGTTCCACCTCGATTTAACCATTATTCATCATATGCTTATAATTTGAAAATGACGAATATTACAAACCATCAATATGATATTGAAATGGTTGTGTGAATAAACATTTTAAAATCATCATAATATGGTATTTTTAGAGGATTTTGATTAGGTCATTTAATAAAACAAATAAAGAAATTATTTATTTATTTTAATTAAATGCACCCTCCAATGGATACCTCAATCAAATGTTAAGTGATGGCCAGTCTTAGGGTGAACCCATGGTAAACCACAAATCTTGAGTCAACTATGGTCTTATATTTCTAATACTATTCTTTGTTCATGATTTATTACATTATTCCCAAAAACTACATGTGCATGATATTAATATATTCAATATTTTTCTAATTTCAATTTGGGAATCACAAAGCCTTGTAATCTCACGTTGTATTAGAATTTGGCTCAGAAAATATTCCTTAATATGTTCCAAATTCATATAATAGAAAAATAGGCTCATGGCATATTTCATCTAATGGGATTTTACTTGAATGATACCAAGTTTTAAGGGTTTTATAACTCAATTTTAGATCATTGGGATATATCACTTATTCATTGATTATATTATAAAAAGTATATTTGTAAAATTGAATTTTTTATTTATTTTATATTTACACTTGCTTTTTAGGTATTTAAATTTGTTTCACATAATTTCTTATTGCTTAATTCACAATTCAATGATCTGGTCTTTGTAAGGGTTTCTCACCTCACTTCAATTTCTATGATAAATATGTCGTAATCACCACTTGCTACTTTAATGGGGTGTATATACTACCCATTGGATATGATATATCATTATTCCTTGTATATTTATTTTATTTAAATATTTATATGATGTTATAATTTCATTGGGACTATGATTCAATATTTACTAAAGTGGTAAGGATTTATTTCACAATCACACTACTATTTGGAATTGTTTATGTTTAAGTTTCCACTCGGGGAATTAAAGTATATTTCTACCTTAAAACCAATATATTTTATTGTCCTTCAGTTATTTCTAGAAATTAAAATTTTTCCTTTCATTTTCCTATATTTAATAAGACATGATACTAAAATAATATTTTTAAGAAAAACTGCCTTTTCTTTTCTACTCGGTCAAGAATCCTTTTATTCTATGTTTATAAATTAATTAAAATGTTTTTATAGATTTTTTTCATATTATTTAATTATTTATTAAAGAAATTTTTACCTATGTCTATATTTCTATAAAAAAGGTATCAAATGAGTCTTTTTTCATTTTCCAAAAATGTAGTGTTTTGTCTTTGTACTGAAAAGGTAAAAGGAATCTATTTTTTATAATACTCGATAGAAATAGAATTTCCCACCATCATGAACACCCAATTATTTGAAGCTTCCCTTATAAGTTTCTATGATTATTTTCAAAGAAATTTTAATCTTTAATATTCTATAAATTTTTTTCTTAAAAGTGAATTTCAAATTGAAAAATATTTTTTACTCAATAATGTTTTTAATGATATTTTTTTGGAATTTCTATTTATCAATGATAATAAACCGTTATTTTAGTTATACTCCACTGGGTATATGTTGTAATGATACCATTCTTATTAATTTTTAGATGGTTTCTAATCAGTTTTACTATAGAAATATTGATATTTCATGTACTAATTTTCCAATAAAAATATTTATGTTCATTATGTATTAAATTATTATTACTCTATTCATTTGATGAATGTGTTAGACTTAATAAGTGATTTTGGGGCTTGTTATATCCCCTAAATGCATCATTAGGTCTCATTAAAAACACATTTTTGTATTTGGTTGAGCCGTTACACATTTATGTTAGATGCCTTGGCACAAGTCTGTCACGGTAAATTTATGATGTTCGGCATTATGTATTCAATCACTATGAAACTAGTCATTGATTTCCATATGATTATTTGAATAGATATAATATCCATGGAAATGTTTCAAGTTCTTAAGATTAGCTATATCGTATTATTTGATCATCATTTATTCCTGTCGTATTATTCTTAATGCTCAAGTTATTGATTAATTCAATTTTTTATCAATTAGCTTTCTTTCCATATTGATTATTTATTTTTTATTCTATGAAAAATTCCACTTTACAAAACCCTTAATGGGTATCTAATATTACCCATATTTTCCCACATTACTTAGGATATGATGAAGGAATCCTTGAATGAGTTCATGAATATAGAATAATTACTCTCACTATGTTTTATATTTTATTTTCCAATGTAAAATGGGAATAAGGTATCTATATTATTAACCAAGGAAACTAAAAAATTTAGCCTCTTGGGATTTAATGTCTTCTCTATAGTGACAATGTAATAATGTAACCACAATCTCTAGGATGATGCAGTTATGGTACATTTAATTGGTATTAGATAATTTTTAGTAGATACCATGGGAACTAGATTTAGGAAATCAAAAATTTGGTAATGTAACCCTATGAGTTACATTGAGTATAATTCTAAGTATAGGGTAGAATCCTAAAGATTTACTAAGGTATATATTATTTGTATTTTTTAGAAATACATCCCATTATTGATACTACAAGTGGACATGTTTTTTGAATAGATTAATCTAGCGGTAATAACCCTAAAAAGAGTCAGTTATGAATATCTCGATGAAAATTTAATTATATGAAGAGAATACACTTAAAACACACCTGGTTTGACCCTCTCAGGGGATATGCATTTTTTAAATCATATTTTCTCTATGAACTATCAGGATAAAGTTGATAATAGAGTATAAAAAACCTATGATATGTTATAGAAGTATGGGATAAACTTAGAGTGTCTTGGGTTGACAAATCTACGGTCGATCATAAGTTTAATAGAAAATATAAAAACATTTAGGTTTTACATTATGGTATTTTAACCTGATTAAGGATATTTTTCGAAATATTTAAGGGAATAGAACCCTTTGGTTTAGTATGGGTTTTAGTGAACAAATCTATTTCCTGAATAATAACATTATATTTTTTGAATATAAGTTTAATGTTATAGGTAAAATTTAGGATTTATCTTATCTTTAATGTTGAGGTAATTATGGGATATTACAATTTGAGAATATTAAAGCAATTAAATTAATTTTTTTTAAAGGATAACTTGAACGGCGGGCCAAAACCTATCGCATTCAGAAAGGCAGAAAGGATTGAACTCACAATGAAAGGGAAAAAAGGGTGGATTGTCTACCACTACCCTATGTGATATCCCAGTTAGTATGACATTTTTCATGGAAATGATTTGATAGATAAATATTAAGTTTATTTTGGGAATCATATTATAGAATCAAATATATAGTGACCCAGGATTATCATACAACGATATTATGTATTTTTAAATGAAAATTCATTACATTATATAAACACACAATTGTGGACCATAATAGTTGAGTTTATTTAGAAACTTGGAACATGTTCTTCTAATTTGGTGAAATGTCTTTAACATCTCCCATAAATATAATCTCTTTTAGTACTCCTAATTAAAACCTTTCTTCATAGCCTCTATAAAGGTAATATAAGAAGTAGTGAGCTCACATTCTTAGTATTGGTGAACAAGGGAGATACACTAGCATAATATGATAATAAGGGTATGAGAACATGATCATAACATTTGAAAAGTATACCCCACATATCAAATATCATAATCAAGAATCGTTGAATAATTATTGGAAGTTCATAAGACATTAACCATAAGATAATCAAATAACATGATCCATTAGAGTATAATAATGGAATAAGACAAGGGATTTGTGGAATACACAAAATCATAGAAAACCTTATGTCAAGGATACCTACCAAGACATTCATAACTTGTTATTCTTGGTCTAATAAATTTTGTACCTATTTCAGGCTTGGGATGACCTCTTGTGTACTCTATTATTTCGGGATTAGGAAGACCTCATGTGTACCCCCTCCTATAGGATTGGGATGACCTCATGTGTACCCAATTATTTTGATATTGGCATGACCACCAATGTACCCTCTTATTATAGTATTGGGATGACCACATGTCTACCCTTTGAGTTTATGGAACATTTATCATAACCTAATATATTATATGGTGATATTGGTCTCACCTATCACATAATGAAATCATATATATGTGTTCCACAAGAACATACACATTCCTCGTATCATAACTCATGAATGAAATGGGTATCATAAACATTTCATCATATCATAACTAGTCATTATCTGTCCCCTGGGGCCCGTGATATGACTACCCCAAACCCACCTCCCAAAGGAAAAGGGCGGGCGGCTAGCACCAAAGGCATTATCCCATCAGTGGGGGTATTTTTATAAATACCTATATACATGCAAAAACAACCACATCACAAAAATCTGAAAAATAAACACATGAATGCCACTAAAATAACCATTTATTAAAGACACACGTTGTATGTAAAATGGACTAGCATACAAACCCAATAAAATAAAAACTAAAAACAAGAAAGTACAAAAGTTCTCTAAAAGTTCATCGGTAGAAGAAACCCACATTTTGGGTAGGCAATGAGTGGCTACCAAAAGCTTTAGAAGTGTGTCCCACTTGTCGTATCTCATTAGAAACCACCTAGTTTTAGGAAAACAAGGTCTTTGTTGAAGCGTTGGTCATCTTCCCTATAAAAAACACATGCGGGTGGAGCCTGTGTAGGGGTGAGTAACACAATACTCAGTAAGGACCCCAAAACATAAGGGAAATACCACAAAGGGGAGTATTCATAAGGTAATCTCATCTCATGGAGGTATAATCTAAATTATGGGAAGAAATACTATCTGTCATAACACAGAATGCCCTGGACTATTTAGCTACTCATCCTTGATGAATATTGTGGGTTTTCTGGGGCACATAGAGTCGTTCCCCACCATGGTTCAGCTGGGTCACATAGAGTCACTCCCCATATAGGCCATCATAGAAGGTCCACACAGGGCCGCTTATAGCTGGTATAAAGCCCCAACCTTAAGAATTACTTAATCTTGGGTTATTTAATGAATTCCCTCTGAGGATCTTTTCAGGTTTATAGTTTTATTGAATTATATTAGAAATCATGCATTACATTCCACATTTAAATAAGGTGGTTACATCAAAGAAAGTCTTCATTTTTTCCACTAAAGAAAACATATTTAAAATAATACATGGTTTCTTTCTTGACACTTCCTCAACACTATCATCACATCATATACTTTTCCCTTGACCTGTGAAAAACATTTCAAAAACTTGGGATTAGCATAAAAAGCTCAGTAAGAGATATAAAAATATGGAATGAAAACATTATTCCATGTATACATAAGAATCAATGAAATCATACTTCACTCATAAAATATAATCACTTTAACATACCTTTGGAAAATCATAAGATTTATGAATAACTCATAGAAATCATATGACATAAAGGAAAATTGAGGCATTCATAACATTCTTACATAGGGAGTAACCCTCATGGTTACATTTGGAATACCCATCACAGTATATTCCCTAAATCTCTTTGGATAAACCTTAGTGTTTAACTCCTTCACATTACCCAATGCATTGGAGGGCTTTCTCGGGCTCACCCGCCCTTAGTTTATCATAGAACCACCCGACTTCATAAACAATGCCCATGAACCATAACATAATCGTATCACATAAAACATGCATGAAGGAAACATAACATTTCTACATTTCAATAAAAAGATATCAATACAACACATTTATATAGTCAAAACATTATCAAAACTATTTTCAATACCAAAATGAAATTAAATTAAAACTTTGTATTTATTTTTCATTTAAAAAATTTATGGCTTGTAGAGGAATCCGAAACTCAAATAGTGGTCATGGCGGCGGAGAAGTCGTTGTTGCCGTATACGTAAGACAAAAACATTCCTTTTGTCATTTAGTAAAATGCTTCGTGTAAAAAGATTCCTCTTAAATGAAATTAAAAGTCAAAAGGGTTTATTATACAACTAATAAAATAAGGTCATATATAAATTGAAGTATGCCTCAACGAAAGGAGATTGAGACAAAGTCCCTTACCTCAAGTCTGACTTGTTCTCATTCGTTCTTTATATTCTTGAATAATAAACTTAAGTCAATTTATAATTGCTTAAGGGCTTCCTTTAATGTTTATTATTCAATTAAAATCACATATTATCATTTTATAATAATTAGTTCATTATGTGAGTTCATATCATACGTTTTGTCGATGTTCGGTACATGAGTCAAAATGAACTTGTTTGAAAATAATTTCCCATTTAGTTATAAGTAAATCATATCCAGAATGGTATTAATGATTTAAATATCATATATATCAAGTATATATTCATTTTATACTATTCCACAACATTTGGAGATAAAAAATGAAATACATTGTTCATGGAGATGGTAGGCCATACGTACGCATGAACGCTACTTTCATTTCTTTGACACATTAAAAGAATTAAAACTGAATGAGAAATATATATATTATAATTCCAATATAATATATATTTTATATAGGTAACATAAGTTCATTAATATCATTCTTTATAAATTCAATGTTTGGCTTGAACGAGTCACATCACTTGAGGGGGCGGTAGTCCACACTTCCTCAGATGAAATTATCGCAGTTCCACAACATGAAAAGCAGAACGATGTGATTTAAAAATAAAATTCAGAAGAATATAGAAAAAATAAATACCATATATATCATATAAAAATACAGTTACATCATAATTGCCACCATGAAAGGTGTTAAATGAAGATTGAACAATCATCGTTTTGTGAGGCAGTAATTCACCACCCAGAGAAACAGTATGTTCGTTAACCATTAGACGGAGGTGTGTGTAAGTGTAGGTAGAATACTTATCATAACAACATAGTAGTATAATGAGGATACTGGTGTTATTATAGGATAAAATAATGAGAAGGTAGTGGTGAGTGAAGAAGGAAAATAAAAGGAATAAACTCAAGCGAAGACATTACCTCTAATTCAGGTAACTATTTTTGATTTGAGCCAAAGAATTCCTTGGAAAGAATTCTGCCCAAAGTGAGGCTTCTAGGAGTAATAGAGGGATGTGGAGAGATAATATGAGTAGAGTTTGGATGATCCAAGGGCTTGAGAGGTGTGGGTAAGGGGGTAGATATGGGGTCCTTTTAGAAGAGGCAGGAGGGTCACATTTGGAAAGTCTTGAAATGTTACTTTATTATAAAATAATTTTCAGATTTTAAAGGTACCACAATAATATATTTTGAGGATAAGGTGATGAGGGTTCTAAATCCACCAATACAAGAGGTTTTAGACAAGTTTATGTCTCAGATTTTACTTTAAATTTTCATTTTATTTAAGTCTTTCATTAATGAGGTAATCACTGCATCATCATGTTGTCATAAATAAATTTATTTATTTAATGTCTAAAAATAATAATAAAATACCATGATTTAGAAATATTTTTATCTTTCCAATGTCCATTTAGAGTATAAGGGATCATTTATGTAAACAAAATTAAAATTTTTTTACTTAGGATATACAAACCATTGTTATATTTCTATTCTTTTAAAAAATAATGTCATAAATGTCACTATCACACTCATGTGACTCCATGGGCCCTAAAGTTTGTTAAAAATATTCCCATGGTCAGAAATCACTCAAACAAGAGGATTTGGACTCAGGTTGGGGTCATTTTATCTTATTGTGATATTATTTTATTACCCTTAACTACCCGATTACTAATTAATCACGATAATTAAAGATAATTATCGTCATTACTATTCATAATGTCCATAGACAAAAGAGTCTTAATTACATAATTTGGAACTTATGATTCCAAATATGGAGTCCATTTTACCAAATTCCAAACACATAAATTTCAGTAATTAATTTAAAAATAATTCCCATTTTCAAAACAAATAGCGTGTTTTTAAGAAACAATGTCTATCAAAATATTTACAATTGTTTATGTCTAATTTCAAAGTGAAATTAATTATAATGAACACCTTATATTAAATGATAAAAATATATTCTAATTGGACTTTAAAACCAATTAAAAAGATAATCTAACCATATAATTAAAGTAGATGAAAAATTAGTTGTGATGTAAAATGCAATATTTTTCACTATTCATTAAAAATGAACATTGTCAGAAAAATACAAAAAATTTATCCAAAGTAAATTTCAATGTCCCAATTCTAAAGAATAAGTTTATTTTTAAAAATAGAGCTTATAAATTTGTCAAAATATAGTTTTAAAAATGTTTTTCCATCAAAAGGCGGTAAAACAATCTTTTAAAAATTATAGAGTATTCTACGCTTAAGATTGGATTTTTTCTAATTTTAAGCCTCTAAAACACTATCTAATTCGTAAATAAACATAGATATGAAAATATATTATTCTTTAATTACTTGGGATGTTACATCCTTCCCCCCTTTAGGAAATTGTGTCCCCAAAATTTATTTACTTATCGAATAAGTGGGGGTATTTATCCCTCATTTCATTTTTAGATTCCCATCTTGCATCTTAAATCATGAGGTCTTTCCACAAATCCTTTACTTGATTAATCACCTTATTCTGCAACACTTCCTCCCTCTAGTCAAGAATCTGGACCAGTTGTTCCTCATAAGATAGATTCTCTTCCTGCTGAACTACCTCTGGACTCAAAACATGAGATGGATCTGGCACGTACTTACTTAACATTGAAACATGAAAAACATTATGTACCTGAGATAAAATCATAGGTAAATCAACTCGATATGAAACTAATACAACTCTCTCTAGAATTTCATATGGTCCAATAAACCTTTGACTTAGCTTTCCTTTCTTTCCAAATCGCATCACACTTTACCATGGTGAAACTTTGAAGAAGACATGATCACCTACCTCAAAAGAGATATCCTTCCTCTTGTTGTCTACAAAAGTTTTCTACCTGATCTGAGATGTTCTTATGTGTTTCTTTATCAGTTGAACTTTTTCTTCCATATATTTTACCAATTCTGGTCCTATCAACATCCTTTAACCTACTTCATCACAAAAAGTTGTATTTTGGCACTGCTTCCCATATAATGCCTAAAATGGTGCCATCTGTATTCTGAAATGAAAACTGTTATTATAAGAAAACTCAACTAATGAAACATGTTGGTCCCAACTTCCCTGATAATCCGTAGAACAAGAACGTAGCATATCCTCCAAGGTCTGAATTGTTTGTTCTGACTGCCCATCTGATTGAGGATGAAAAGATGTACTAAAATTTAATTCAGTACCCAATGACTTCTAAAGGCCTTTCCAAAAGTAAGAAGTGAACCTAGGATCACGATCAGATAAAATTTAGAGGGGAACTCCATGTAACCTGACTATTTCTTTAAGATAAAATCGAGAAAGTTGATCTGGGGAAAAAATATCTCGTAGATAAAGGAAATGAGAATATTTATTCAAGCGATCAACAATAACCCAGATTGCATTATTACCTTGAGGTGTCGTTGGTAATCCCACAACGAAGTCCATGGATATATTCCCCCATTTCTACTCTTGCACTTGTAAAGGCAGAAGCATTACTTTCGGAAACTACCACACTCCTTTAACCTATTGACAAGTCAAACACTTCATAGTAAAATCAGCAATATCTCTTTTCATTCCATCCCACATGTAATACTCTCAAAGTTCTCTGTACATCTTAGTACTGCCTGGATGAACTGAAAATGGAGAACTATGATCTTTACATAACAACTCTCTCTTCAACTGTGAATCACAAGGCACACACAACCTCTTCCCAAATCTCATAACACAATTATTATCAATGTTGAATTCAGGTAACATACCCTTCTAAACCAGATCTACCTTTTTCTAAAATTCACTGTCTTGATTCTGTGCTTGCTTAATTTTTCCTGATATAAAAAATTTCACTTCTACCTAAAACAAAACAGACTAATTTTCTGCACTAATAACTTCCAAGCCAAAATTCATTAAATCCATAACCAAAGGATTACGTTCCAAATGTAACATGGTTAATACAGTATTACTTTTTCGTCTCAAAGCATTTGTCACTTTGTTTTCTTTTCCTGGGTGGTAATTAATCCTGCAATCATAATCCTTGATTAATTATACCCATCTCCTCTGTCTCATGTTCAATTCTATCTGAGTGAATATATACTTTAAACTTTTTTGATCAGTATATATTTCATACTTTACACCATACAAATGATGCCTCCAAAATTTTTAAGCGAAAACAACTGCAGCTAATTCCAAATCATGTGTAGGGTAATTTATCTCATGATTTTTCAGCTGATGTGAAGCATAAGCAATTACCTGATCATTCTGCATTAATACACAACCAATTCCTTTCAATATAGCATCATTTTAGATAACAAACTCACAATTCCTGTAAGGTAGTGCCAATACATGAGCATTCACCAATCTTCTTTTCAATTCATGAAAACAATCATCACATTCTTTTGTCCAGAAAAACTTAACACCCTTCCGAGTTATCTTAGTCAATGGGCTGGACAACCATGCGAAATGTTTAACAAACATTCGGTAATATCCTACCAAACCAAGAAAACTACAAATCTCAGTTACATTTGTGGGTCTTGTCCATTCTTCAACAACCATTGTTTTTGTAGCATCAACAGTTATTCCATCTTTAGAAATAATGTGACCAAGGAAAGAAATTTGTCGCAACCAAAACTCACACTTGCTGAATTTCCCATACAATTGATTTTATTTTAAGGTTTTAAAAATAACCCTTAAATGACTTTCATGCTCCTCATTAATTTTAGAAAACACCAAAATATCATCAATTAAAAGAACCACAAAATTATACAAGAACTCATGGAAAATTCTTTTCATAAGGTCCATGAACACAACAGGTTCATTGGTTAAACTCAAAAGGCATAACTAAGAATTTATAACGGCCATATATTGTACGAAATGTGGTATTCAGAATATCTGCTTTCTTTACCTTCAACTGATGGTACCTCGATCTCAAGTCAATCTTTGAAAAATTCTGAGCTCCCTGGAGCTGATCAAAAAAATCATCGATTTGAGGAAAAGGATATTTGTTCTTAACAGTGATGTTATTCAAGGATCTATAATCAATGAAAATTCTAATTGAACAATATTTCTTTTTAACAAATAAGGCAGGAGCACCCCATGTTAATGTTCTAGGTTGAAAGAAATATTTCTCTAATAAATCTTTCAATTTCTCCTTCAACTCTAAAAGTTCAATTTGAGACATTTGATAAGGGGGTTTTGAATTTGGCTTAGCATCAAGAACTAAGTCAACAGTAAATTCAACTTCCCAATATGGTATTATTCCAGGAAACTCATCTGGAAAAACATATGGATACTCATTTACCACTGGCACATCATTAATCTGAATGATTCCTTTGTTTTCAACAATATGTGCAAGGTAACATTCATTTCCATCTTTTATAAGTTTCTCAGCCTCTTGATATGTTTTCAACAGTAAGGGTTCATTTGTGTATAAAAACTAAAAGTCTTTTAAAGAGAAACTTCTTTAGCTCTAAAGTCAATCTTAGCAAGGTAAATAGAGAGCTAATCCTTACCCAAGAGAGCACCAAACTCTACTAGAGGTAAAAAAAATAAGGTTTTCAAGTAGTTTCTTTCCACAGATAAGGATAGGAGGATTATTATAAATTCTTTTTGACTCAAAATTTCCCCAAGGTGTTTTTACCACAATTTCAGGAGTCATTTATTGAGATGGAATTCCCAATTTACTAGAAAATTATTTAGAGATGAATGAATGTATAGACCCCAAATCAAAAAACACATTTTCATAATATGAAAAAAAATTATAGGATACCGCTTCATTTGATGGCCCAACATCTGCTGAAGTAGTTGCAAAAGATTTCACCACACCTTTCTGCTCGTAGTCTAACTACTTTCCATCATTCAAGCTCTTTGTAGAACACACGTTTGCATAATGACCCATCTCATTGCACTTGAAACATTTCATTAACTATAAATAAAATTTCGTCTTACTATTATCCTGAAGTTTTCTAGTGCAATCATGAGCCTTATGTCCCATATTACCATATCGAAAGCACTTTCATGAATTCAAAAGACATTCCCCAGCAAGGTTTTTACAACATTTATCATAAAATGAAAACATAGTTTTCTTACCATCAAACATTTTTGAAGGATTCTTCCCTATCTCCTACCACCTCGGTCTCTTCTTATGTTAGTTGTCACAGAACTCTTGATCATCAGCAAACTCCATTTCCTCCTTCTCAGCACATCGAACAAGATTTTCATAACTTTTGAACTCATGAGAAGATAATTCCCTTCGATATTTTGGATTTAATCCTGAGTAAAAATGATTGATTTTACTATCAATGTTTTGGAAAAAAATTGGAGCATACCTTGCCAATTGAGTGAACTTTTCTTCATAAGCAGAAATTGAGTCATCCTCTTTCTTCTATTCAAAGAATTTTTTTCCATCCTATGTCGAACATCCTTAGCAAAATATTTCTCAATAAACATACCTTTGAATTCATCCCAGTCAAGAGCATCAATCTCATCAGCGTCCCTGATATTTTTAACCATCGACCACCACTGATCTGCTTCACCCTCCAAATGGTAAACAGTATGACTAACCTTTTGATTGTCTAAACACCCCATGACATCGAAAATCTTCTCTAGTGCTTTAATCCACCCTTCATCTATAACAGGGTTAGATGATCCTCTGAATGAGGGGGGATGTTGCCTCATTAAATGTTGCACCATTGACATGTTCCTCTGCAGTTTATCTGGCTGATCTCGGGCATGGATACCACCACCATTTATGGCTTGAGTCAACTGTGCCATTACCACAAAAACTGTTCAGTTATAATTCCGACCATCTCAGGATGCTGATTTTGAAGGTCATTTCCTTCTGTATACATTCCGAGAACTGCTTCCCTATTTCCTCTATAGAAAACCATTCTGAACAAACATGTCTTAGATGAAGAAACATTGGTAATATTCATATGATATATCATTTCAATTTGACAATAATGTGTAAAAAAATATTTTTGGATAATCATTTAATATAATTATAACTCCTAAATTTATCTAAACCGACCTATGATACCAAATATAAGGCCCCACCCTTAAACATTACTAAATTTTGGTTTATTTCAAGAATTCACATTGAGGATCCTTTCAGGTTTAAAGTTTTAGAGAATTAGATAATAAATAATTCATTACATTCCACATTTAAACAAGGTGGTTACACCAAAGACAGTATTCATTTTTTTCCACAAAACAAAACATATTTAAAATAAAACATGGTTTCCTTCTTGAAAATTCCTCGACACTATCATCATATCATGTACTTTTCCCTTGACCTGTGAAAAACATTTCAAAAACTTGGAATGAGCATAAAAAGCTCAGTAAGGGATATCAAAATATGGAAAGAAAACATTAGTCCATGTATACATAAGAATCAATGAAATCATACTTTACCCATAAAACATAAGCAATTTAACATACCTCATGAAAATCATAAGATTTATAAATAAATCATATAAATCAGAAGACATAAAGGTAACTTGAGGCATTCATAAAATTTTTACGTTGGGAGAAACCCTCATGGTTACATTTGAAATACCCATCACAGTATATTCCATAAATCTCTTCGGAGAAACCTTAGCGTTTAAATCCTTCGCGTTACCCAATGCATTGGTGAGCTATCTCAGGTTCACCCACCCTTATTTTATCATGGAACCAACCGACTTCATAAACAATACCCAAGAACCATAACATAATCGTATCACATAAAACATGCATAAAGGAAACATAACATTTCCTCATTTAAATAACAAGATATCAATAAAAACATTGATATAATCAAAACATTATCAAAACCATTTTCAATACCAAAATAAGAGGAAATTAAAACATGGTATTTATTTTTCATTTAAAAATGTAATGGCATGTAGAGGAAGCTGAAACTCAAATAATGGTCACGGTGGCGGAGAAGTTGTTTTCACCGCATTTATAAGAAAAAACATTCCTTTTGTCATTTAGTAAAAAGGTTCATGTAAAAATATTCCTTTTTAATGAAATTAAATGTCAAAAGGGTTTATTATACAACTAATAAAGGAAGGTCGTATATAAATTGATGTATGCCTCAACGAAAGGTGATTGAGACGAAGTCCCTTACCTCAAGTCTGAATTGTTCTCGTTCATTATTTATATTCATAAATAATAAACTTAGGTCAATTTATAATTTCTTAAGGACTTCCTTTAATCTTTATTATTCAATTCATATCACATAATATCATTTTATAATAATTAGGTAATTATGTGAGTTCATATCATACGTTTTGTCGATGTTCGGTACATGAGTCAAAAATGAACTTGTTTGAAAAGAATTTCACATGAGTCCATATCTCCATAATGGTATTAATGATTTAAATATCATATATATATAGTATATATTCATTTTATACTATTCCATAACATTTGGAGATAAAAAATGAAATGCACCATTCAAGGAGACGGTAGGTCGTACGTATGCGTGAACGCTACTTTCATTTCTTTGTCATATTAAAGGAATTAAAACTAAATGAGACATATATATATTATATTTACAATATAATATAAATGTTATATAGGAAAAATTAGTTCATTAATTACATTATTTATAAATTCCATGTTTGTCATGAACGAGTCACGTCACTTGAGGGGGCGGTAGTCCACACTTCCTCAGATGAAATTATCGCAGTTCCACAACATGAAAAGCATAACGATGTGATCTAAAAAAATCATAAGCATATAGAAAAAATAAATACCATATATATCATATATAAATATAGTGACATCATAATGGACACCATGAAAGGTGTTAAAAGAAGATTGAACAATCATCATTTCGTGAGGTAGTAATTCTCCACCCACAGAAATAGTATGTTCTTTAACCATTAGACAAAGGTATGTGTAAGTGTAGGTAGAATACATATCATAAAAACATCCTAGTATATTTATGATACTTTTTTTATTATGGGATCAAATAATAAGATGATATTGGTGAGTGAAGAAGTAAAATAAAAGGAAGAAACTCAAGAGAAGGCATTACCTCTAAATCGGGTAACTATTTTTGATTTGATCCAAAGGCTTCCTTGTAAAGACTTCTGCCCAAAGTGAGGCTTCTAATAGTAATAGAGGGATGTGGAGAGATAATATGAGTATATGTTGGATGAACCACGGGCTTGAGAGGTGTGGGTAAGGGGGTAAAGGTGGGGGCCTTTTATAATAGGGAGGATGGTCACTTTTGGAAAGTCTTGAAATGTTACTTTATTATAAAATGATTTTCAGATTTTAAAGGTCCCAAAATGATATATTTTGAGGATAAGGTGATACGGGTTCTAAATAAACCCATCCAATAGGTTTTTTACAAGTTTATGTCTTAGATTTTACCTTATTGTTTCATTTTATTTAAATCGTTCATTAATTAGGTAATCACTGAACCATCATGGTGTCATAAATAAATTTATTTATTTAATGTCTAAAAATTATAAGAAAATACCATGATGTAGAAAATATTTTTACCTTTCTAATTACTATTTATAGTCTAATATATCATTTATGTAAACAAAATTAAAATTATTTTACTTAGGATATACAACCTTTGTTATATTTATCTTCTTTTTAAAAATAATGTCACAAATGTCACTATCACACCCATGAGACTCCATGGGCCCCCAAGTTCGGTAAAAATGTTCCCATGGTCGGTCATGAGTCAAAAAAGAGTATTTGGACACATGTTGGGGTCATTTTATATTATTATTTTATTATTTTATTACCCTTAACTACCTGATTACTAATTAATCACGATAATTAAAGATAATTACCGTCGTTACTATTCATAATGTCCAAAAACAAAGGAGTCTTAATTAAATAATTTGGACCTTATGATTACAAATATGGAATGAATTTTACCAAATTATAAATACAGAAATTTCAATAATTAATTTAAAAATAATTCATGTTGTCAAAACAAATAGCGTGTTTTTAAGAAACAATATCTATGAAAAGATTTACAATTGTTTATGTCCAATTTCAATGTGAAATTAATTCTAATGAACACCATTGAATTAAATGGTAAAAATATATTCTAAGTAAACTTTAAAATCAATAAAAAATATAATATAACCATATAATTAAATTAGATGAAAAAACTATTTTGAAGTAAAATGCATTATTTTTAACTATTCATTAATAAATGATCATTATCAGAAAAATACTAAAAATTTATCCAAAGTAAATTTAAAGTCCCAATTATAAATAATCAGTTTATTTATACAAATAAATATTATAAAATTTTCAAAAGTTAGTTTTAAAAATGGTTTTCCATCAAAAGGTGGTAAAACAATCTTTTAAAAATATTAGAGTATTCTATGTTTAAGAATGGATTTATTCTCATTTTAAGCCTTGAAAACAATATCTAATTCATAAATATACATAGATATGATAATATATTATTATTTAATTACTTGGGATGTTACATCTGGTCTACACAAGGCCGCTTATAGCTAGTTCTCACAGAGATTCTTGTAGCTGTTTTACATAGAGCCTCTGGTAGCTGGTCCACATAGAGACTCTTATCATCTAGGCTTGTAGTGTGACTTAGACCCACTCATTTGTAGTATTTGGGTCTCAACCAATCGCTGGATTCTCTCACATAGTGTTCTTGATTCATATTTAATCCAATCCTCAATCCATTCATTTTATTCCAACATCCATGAAAGCCTAGTAGTGTATTCCAAAAAACTGCCTCTTAGTGAGGGTTCCAACTCCCCAAAAAGCTCATAAATTAGGCATACACTTTGAAATTTATGACCATTTTTTTAAAATGGAATGGTCGGTTCTGGGTCCTTTCTAACCCGGTCGGACCTACCCAACCCCGGTTCACCGACCTAACACGAGTCTGACTTGGTCCGGATCTGACCTGGTACATTGGGTCGCGGGTCCAGCCCACTTCCTACCATCCTACTATGTGGGCTAGCTCTCCTCCAGCCTAGATACCAGAAGTCATCTGGCTTGGGCTGACACGTAGCTGGATATGGCCGACCACTCCCTATCCCATGCATAGTTCCCACCGAACCATGTTCTAGTGCACGTCGTGGCCCACAGCCGTGGGCCGCTCCTCCGACATAGTCAGGTGGCCACGACTATCTCCTACAGCCGCCGACCTACGTGTTGGTGGCCCCTGCCACACCGCCACAGTCCTTGCCAGCCACAACCTCCACCTCATCACATTATCGTGGCATGCCGCCACCTGCCCATGGTCACCTCTACAGGCCACCATCGGCGTTGGCGTGCTGATTGTATCTTCTGAAGGCCACCAAGTTCACTCTGGTGGTCCATTTCTCAAATCGCCTCCTCCCCCAGACTTCTCAAGTCACCGCCTTACCTAATATGGCCTCGAGGTTTCCTTTATTCCAATTTGAATGTATGATTATGAAGATCACAAGAATGCCCAAAATGGAGGAATCAAGGCCTTGTTCGTGTCAGCCCGATTCCTCCATGTTAGAGTTTTTGAAACATGGGAAGAGGGGATTATGGTTCTATCCACAAATAACCCTGATGCAATCTCTGAGATAAGAAACCATCTCGCAAGAACAAATGAACTGTGTATCATCATGTTCTTGGGTTGACCCGTGTTATTTTTTTAGAAATAAATAAATGGGAATCAAATATAAATCACAAGATACCATACCTGGTTGAAGTATGATCGCAGATAGACACTGTCACTAAAGGTGATCTTTCCAAAAAGGTCCTAGATTCATCATCTTGGAAGGGATCTCTCAAAGAGGTGGGGGTGCTCAGGTCAATGGAGATATTTCTTTTTGTTCTTCAATGAAAATCCTTCATAGATTCAGAGTGTTTCCCCCAACATGTTGAAGACGCACCCCCCCCCCCAAGTTAAAACATTAAAAGAGAAAAATCTTTTATTTTAACATTGTGTTGCAGTTCTATCATGTAGTTTCATTTATTAAAAAAAGTTTTAGTTTCTTTTAGTTTCAACACCATTTCATTGAAACAATTTTGAAAGTTTAAAATAAATATAAAAACCAAGTTAATTTTATTTTAATTATTCTTAAAAAATTTGAAAAACTATATTTCACCCTCAACATGAGTCGGTCAAGATTAAGCTCTACCTAAGGGAAAAAATCCCTCACGAGCTCAACAGTACTCTCATATTTTCAATTAAAATTATCATTTAGGATTTATAAGGACTTTAAAATAAAATAATTATTAATTATTTTACTTACATCCAAACACTAACTTCCATTGTGGGCCCGTGCTGGACAACATTAGATCCTTTCTATGAAAATACTAAAGCATTGAGTTCAACAGTGCGATTATATTTTTGATTTGGGAAATAGTTTAAAAGTTAGAAAAATCCCACTCTCACTATTATTTAATGAACCTCAAAAAAAGTTCAAAAATATGTTCTGGCCACTCCAGGCCTTGGAATTTCATGCCGTCTCAGAGCATGGTCCTAAAATAGTCCCATTTAATTTTCAAAAAAAAAATTACATGGAATTAAAGTGTATTACATAACCTATGGGAAAGTGAAATGTCTCATAATCCTTATACTATAGCATAACCCTTGAAATGAATTAGGTTTCATGATCATTTTATTATGGTATATCCCGTGGAAAAGAAACCGGTTTCATAAAAAATTTGTCATTATGAAAACAAACCATTTAAATAAATAAAAAGAATCATATCCTTAGTTCATACCCACAGTAATGTAGAAATTATATCAAAATATTTCATCTTAGATGGAGATGTGTATTCAGAGATCACATGGTGCATTTTTTAAGAAAACTAAAATTTCATGGAAAATCACTTTTTTGAACATAAAAGTTATACAAAACCATTTTTAAAAATAAATTATAAATTGTTAAATTTAGCTCTAAAAATAATTTAAAATTTTTTAAGGGAAACATCTTTTCTACTATTAAAAATACTTTTCAAAACATAAAACATTTCGAACACATATTTCTTTAAAAATAACATTGAAATATTATTGAGGAATATTTTCAAACCATTTTAAAAATATTTTAATATATAAACCATTTTCAAAAAACCATTTACATAAAAATAAACTCAAAATATAATTTCAAAAAATTATAACATTTTTAGAAAAAAAATTTAAAGAATCCAGATTTTCGACCGAAGAGAGAAAAATTCAGATTTTCTTAAAAACATTATCTTAATTAATTTAAGTATGAAAGAGTGAAAAACGATACCAATAGTTGAAGATATAATGAATATCTAGAGGAAAAGAAAATAAAAGATATTTATTGGGATGTAGATCAAGATATTTCATCAATGGGGACATAATCATAAATAATCCCGATATATGATTAGATTGTAGTAATAAATTCTTACCACTTGGGTAACATTGTATCATAATACCCAAGAAATAATAACATTAAATGAATCTGAAAATGTAATTAAAATTATAATATTATTTATATAACATTTAAAATGTAAAATATATACACCTTTTAATATCATATATGTGCATAACATAACCTGTGTCTCAAAGAAAGAAAATTGAGACAAAATTACCTTACCGCTTTAGTAACATTGAATCTATAACCCAATGAAAGAGAGATCACAAAATAGATTTCTAAATTCCAAAAAAATTATGTATAAGAGTCATAATGTACATTAAAGAGTTTTATATACACCACATTGAAGAAATAGGTGATGAATATGGCTATTTTCTGACGCAAAATAAAAATGAGAAAGAAATCAATTACCTTAAGTGTTGACTTCCATTATAATAATTCAATTCTTATGTATAATAAATATAATTTTATTATAAATATAATAAAAACCCATATTAATTTATATCATGTAATATATGATCTTTTATGATCTTTTATTATCTGTTTATTAATAATTCTATGTTAAGGTTACGGTTTGGGTAATAACCACTTTGTTTTTCATATAAGTTTTGATTTGTTATATTTTTTGTTATCTTAATTTAATCATGATTTAATAATATCCAGAATGGTAAAAATGATATAAATATAATATATATATTCATTATATACATATTTATAATAATCTATAAAATATAGTAATTGGAAATGAAATACAACATTCATGGAAATGGTAGGTCGTACGAACACATGAACGTTGTTTAAAATTTCATGTCAGATTGAAAAAAAAGAAAATTATTTGTGATAATATATTAAAATAATAATTTGTTTTGTAAATTTTTACCTATATATTTTAAAACCACCCATAGTACATTCCACATAAAGTGTGAACTAATCACATCGCTTTGTGTGTCTGTAGTCCTCCATACACATGAACCAGGTTATCGTATTCCCACAAAATAAAAATCATAATGGAATGTTTAATATAACAAATAAAAAATCACAATAACATCATAAATATCATAAATATCTTATATAAAAATTATTTCCATCATTATTCATAATCATTAATGGTGGTAATGGAAAAATGAACGACATCGGTTCATGAAAAGGTAGTATGTCATACACACAAACGACAATTTTGTATCTCATTCAATGGAAGTAGGTGTGATTGTAGATAATAAACTTAACATAAAAACATATCAGTATATTTAATATATTAATGTTATTATATAATAATGATATAAAAAATTAATGTACTTGAGGAAGAAATATAACTAAAACATTCGTTGATGAACATGACTTATTCTTCAGGAATACCCTTTTCGTTTGCACGAAAGGCCTTATTTGGTTGTATTTATTCTTAATTCAAGGATTCTAAGATTTTAGGATGTAATTTTATAAGTTATTAAGGTAGTTATTGGCCAAACTTATTGGGTTTGAAGGTGTTAAAATATGGGGATAGGGGGTAGCCTATTATAAGGGAGGTAAGTGGTAAGCTTATAGATTTTTGAAAGAGATAATCTCACCCAAGTCATGTAAAGTGGTTCCAATAATAGACTGAATTAGATAAATTATGGTTTAAGTCTATAATATGGGCCTAAAATTAGTGTTGAAAAATTTCTATTTCATTTTTCTACTTAATTTTAATGTTTAGTACCTTGGTAAACTAGTTTTTTTTAAAGGTAGTGTTCTGGACAAAGACCAAAACACCAAATATTATTGAGAAAAAAGGTTACAAAAGTCTAAAATTTTGAATTTTGTGAACATCCCTAACATAAAGCTGGAGTAACTCTGGAGGAAGATCATCCCTCCAATGCAGATCTTGTGTAACAACTAAATTGGCAAGCCCATCAGCAATCCTATTAGCTTCACGGTAGGTGTAGGTGGCGATGAAGCTGAGACCATCCAGAGAGTTCAAGTAATCCATCCAACGTGAAGTGATATTCCAAGCATGGTGGATGGTACCATTTCAAATATCCTGAATGATGGTAGTGGAGTTGCTCTCGAACCATATGTAGTTCTAGTTTTGATGCTTGGAAAAATAAATGGCATGAATGACGACCATCATATCAGCTTCCAGGGATGTGGAGAAACCACAGGATCCATAGAAGCAACCAAGAGTCTGGTCTAAATGATTTCTGTATATGGCACCACAGCCCGCTGGTCCAGTGTTGCCTTTGGAGGCTCCATCCACATTGACTTTAATCCATCCTGGGGGGGGGGGTGAGATCCAAAACACTTCAAGAGTAAACTTAGGGAAGGGATATTTCCCCTCCACTCCCACTCACCTGAGGATCTCAAAGTCGTGAACCGAGTTGCTGCAATGGTCTTTTTCGATCAAATCCACCTCTTGAATGGCCATGAGGATTCTCATTATTCCTGCATTAATTATAAAAGAGGTATTACGAAAAATAAAATCATTTCTTACATGCCATATTACATAAAGAAGGTCTGAAACAGAAGAAACCAAAAGATTTTAGAGTTGTTGGGAAATAGATAATTCCAAGCTTCACTGAATCTGCATGATAATGGAATCAAAAAATAGCCATATGCGCTCAAAAATGTCAAGAATGTAATGCCAAAGAGCAGTTTCCGTTTCATAAGAAATAAATAGATGATTAATATCCTCGCGATGCTGATTGCACATGTGGAATTTTGAACATAGAATGGTCCCAAAAGTTTGAAAACAATTATCTGTGGGAATTCTATTATGAGAAATCTTCCAGACAAGTGTAAATCTCGAGGGTTTTAAACATGCTTTATTTAAATTACCTAACCAAGAAAAAATGTTGACAACATTATTGTAAAAATGTTTGTAGTAATTTTTGGAATCAAGAATCTCATTATGGGAAGGTTACCAAATAATGAAATCATTCATAGTAATGAAGTTGTATTTATCGAAAATTTGATTAACATGCTCAGGGAGACTGGGGTTTTGCATATGCATGACCATTTTAATAGAGTCTTGATAGTGGGGAACCTTGGTATACTAGTTTTTCTCTTAAACGTTGTGATTAATTCTAATTGATTCCACTAATCAATTTGGTCAAAAATTAAATATGAAATATTTTAAATTATAAACTATGTTGATTATAAATTTTGAATACATTTATACAAATTTAAAACACTTAATTTTCATTAATTTTTTTAAAATTAATCCTGTAGTCATGTCGAGAAAACATGTTTTTAAAGAAAAAAGGAACAAAGGTTTATGTAGTTTTTATATGAAATTTAAAAATAAAATTGATTAAAATGTCATAAATTATATTAATATATGTATAATTTAACTATTTTTACATTTAAAACATTTAAAAATATATTTTAACATTATAAATTAACTAAACTAAAAGACAATTTTCAGTTAAAATTTAGTATTTTTCACTATTTATCAAAAAAATGAAACTTCTCCAAAAAATAAGAAAAATTCACCCTAATAAAATTTGGATAATACAATTAAAAAACAATGTTTATTTTTTCAAACAAATTATTTAAAATTTTAAAAATTTAGTTTTAAAATAATTTCTTCATAAAAATATGACAAAACTATTCTTTAAAGAAATACAATTTTTAAGCATTATATTGGATTTATTCTTATGTATTTTCTAAAAAATATATAAGATTAATCATAAAAATTTAATTGAATAATTTATATATAATTTAATTAATATAATTAACCAATGGTTATTTGCTTAATTTATTGGTATGAAACACACTTTTGCGCATAAAATAGTTTTTCAGAAAATGATATCATCTTATATTAAAAACGGATTTATTTCCATTTATAATTAATGGGTCCCCAAAGAATTATAGAAAAATGTGTAATTTTTTTGTAATATAGTTAATACTTTTTATACTTTTCATTCCAAAGTCTTGTTGATAACTATCATATTTAATAATATTTTAAATAATATATTGGAGTTTGGTAAAACTCAGTCTTGCATGTAATGTAAGCTATCGACAACACTTAGTACTGTGTATAACACATTCCAAATTAGAGTTGTGTGTACCACAGTCTATATCAATTTTTTCTGTAGTGAAAGATTAACATGGTGTTTCATATAAATAAATCTTAACATTGTGTAGTGTAACGACCCGAATCCGAAGCCCCTCCACTGGTGCCCCGTACCCGGTTCGCCACATGACCTCAAGCGTGTTTCCCCAAACGCCAGAGGCTGCCGACTAGCAGTGAGGGACTTGGTGAATCGGTGAGAAAACTATGCCCTCATTCGGTAAGTATACAGTGGAAAAACAATCAGACACAATAGCAGAAACACTAAACAATATACAACAACTGAACCGAACAGTGTAAGCAATGAATATATATATATAGCAATGATGGAAAGGATGCAGCAGGTACAACTATCTAAGGAAATAGCAAACACAACAACGTGTTGGAATACAACTGAAAAACAAAGTGCAAGGAAAACAAAATAAACTCCTCAGCATCGCGATCCATGGCTCGGTCCCATGCTCTCCAGCTCCAGCGCAATCAAGAACCTGAAGTAGAAGGGAGCTTGCCCTTATCTATACCTGCAACAACATAGTCAGTTTGGGCCCAAAAACATATCCCAAACAGGGTGTGAGATACAATCCCAGTAGTCAATCACCCAAATATCTATGCATAATAGTCAATGAATACAAGGCAAGTAATAAAACAAGAAGCAATAAACAAGAAAGCACAAACAACTACAATCCACAGTTCTAACGAATAATGTACACAAGCAAACAGCCAGCAACAAGAAGAAAATAGGTAACCCTCTGGGTATCTCTCACAACCTAACCCCTATGGTTCAACCTATAAGTATTAGTAACCCTCTAGGAGGCACACATAGTCCCACCCTTATGGTTCAGCTATGAAATTAATAGACTCTCTGGGAAAGCACTCACCGTCAAATCCCCCTATAGTCTCGTATCGTGCTAAATGCTCTTTGGGGAAGAACTCAATGTCTATTCCCCCTATGGCCTACTTCGAGGAGCTATATAGTCTCTGAGGAAGTACTCAACGTCAATTCCCCCTGTGGTATCAAATCTTAATTAAAAGACACTCTGGAGAAACCCTTCTTTCAATTCTCTATTTGGTCTACTACTCTCGATTCTCACAGTCCTGAGTGAAACTAATCATGCTCAGCGCACGTGCATCGTCCAAGTAAACCTCAAGGACTACTTGGATATCAACTAAGGCTCAGTAGCAATTCAAGGCAACAGTCCACAATCCTACAACTAGGCATGGAAACTGGAGAAATGCCTAATAAGAAAAACAAGTATGGAAAAGCAACTTAAGCACAAAATAAATTACTCTACTCACAAGCATCAACCTCTACTAAAGCAATTAAGCAAAGCAGGAAAAAAGTAGGGCAAAAACAAAAAACTCCCAATTCCCCGTTCAAAGGAATTGGTGGAATTTGAAAAAAATATCCATCAACTTTCTACAGAAAGGCACAAACCACCTGCCTCAATCTATGAGATCGATATACGTGAACGACGACGACAGATTCCTCTTAGAATGACGTAGATCTAAGAGAACGTAGAAAATTATCAACCTACGATAACTTGAAAACCAGGAAGAATCATGAAAAAAGACTCAAGAAGAAGGGAGAGCTCACCGCTGCGATTCCAATGCAATCGACCACGCTCGAATCAGAGAACGGAAGAATAGGCGGGAGCTCGTCGAAGATCTGGCTGCACGGTCACTCTCGGCGGACGGAATCTGGAGAAGAAGGTGAAATCAGGGGTTAAGCATGACACCGGTCCATTTAATGAAAAAAAGAAAATACACGGCATGTACTTCTGAAGTTCACGGTGTGTGCTTCAGTTTTCCGTACTCTACTTTAACCGGCCTTTACCTCACCCTTACACACCGTGTGTGTGTCCTAGACACGGCCAGCACAAGGCTTCGAGCGAGAAAAGAGTACACGGTGTGTACTCAGAAAGTACATGGAATGTCATTCAAAAATTTCCAGAAAGATACTTTTTCTTAAAAACTCTTGAAAAGGGAAAAGAGTACCTAAAAAGAAGATTTGGGTTCTTACATGTAGCATGTAGCACAATCCATCAATGGAATTTAATTTTTTTTAGGAAAGAAATTTAGTTTCTAAAAACTCAGTGTGTTACATTCTACCCCCATAAAAATTAATTTGTCCCTTGAAAATTTTCTAGGTCATCAATGTTTTAATACTTGAATGATCCATTCCTAAAAATCCATATCGTAAAACTGAAAAATAAATTTTCCATTGAAAATGGAAGTTAAAAACATATTTTTTTACCCAAAGTAGCTCATATCTAGGTTTCCACATTTGAGAAAATAGGTGAATGTGAAAACATGTACATAGAGGAGAAAAATAAAACCCCAAATAGTGATGGAGTGTGATAGAGAACATGTTTAATAGAAACATAATTATTATAACTACAAAAAGTAAAGAGGCCAAAAAAGGCCATTGATATCATAAAAAATGATTAAAACAGAACAAATGTTTTTTTCAAGAACCCTTTCCAAAATTTTAATAATTTTCACCATAAGATATGCTTATTTGATTTTAGTCCATTTCATATGATAAATCTCATCCACCTATTATGCCTTGATCAATTTTTACTTCATCTCTTACTCCCAGAAGTAATTCTGGGTTTTTAGTGTCTGAATCACTAATGGATCCTATGATACATAAATATAATTATAAGTCATTTTATATATCTTTAGTTATCATTAAAATAAAATGGTTAGATAAATTTATCCATTATGAATAAATATTTATATGGAGAAGTAAGACCTTAATTTATAAGACCTAAAACAAAGTTCAATATAATTTTTTAATAAATGGATAACCTTATAACCATTTAAAAATTAAATATTTATAAATAAAGTAACTAAATTTCACAAAATCAACGTAATATTTGTACCTAAAATATGTACATATCAATCATGTGAATAAATTCATCATGTATTCTTCTGAAACATCATAATAACCTAAATTACTATAAAACAATATTTAATACGTACATGTTTCTTCATTCCTTATATACGATCTTATTTTATAAAAAAAATTCATTGGAGGGTTGCGTTAATCATTGTATTGATAGATTATGTTGTTTCATTATTCTAGAATCCAAGTATAAAGTCACATGTAATTTCACTAAAGAATGAACAAAAATATTTTAATAGGGTTCATTCATACATAATAAAAAATTAAAATCCCAACTATGGATAGGAAGATAAGTATTACCAAATTATTGTAGTCCACTTCATATATTATGATATAATAAAGTTTCCTTTTGTCTTTTTTTCTCATATGTTTTTCTGTCTTATCATCCACATTACTCATTAGATTGGGGAACTTTTTATCATAATTCACAATTTCTTTGCAGTTGAGACATTGAAGTGTGGGAGGTGTATTTTTTGTATCTTTCTCATTATTTACATAATTATATATCTTCATACCTTCAATTTAGAATTAAACCTCTTGATGAACTTCCTTTACCCACATGTAGTACCATTTTTCGCTTTTAGGAATTCACTTGATCACTTCTTCCCAAATTTATAGAATACAGATGATTGGAATTTCTCTCCACCATTTAATATTAGATGAGACTCGATCTTCCATTTCTTATCAAAACCGTAGGAATGGTGGGAATATCTGATTTCCATTTCATCCATTATTTCACATATAATGAATTATTTATAGCTACTAAAGTCTCTTATACCCAAGACGTTTAAAATAATTGGATTAATACTACCAAATAATCAAGGGATTTTTCATTTAGGGATTATAATTAACCCAAATGAGTACCTTGAAAGTCTTTTAAAATTCTCTACATACGTACCAAGAAATGCATTATCATTTTTATTAATATTAAGGAACTCTTTATTCATATTTTCTTGTAGAATATTAAGGAAGTAATTACTGAAAAACATACCCTTAAACTCTTCACATTCAATAGATTCAATTTCCTATGGTTTTATTGTGTTCTTAATAAAAGTCCACCATTTATCTGGTTGTCCTTCTAAATGACAAAGAACCAAAATGAATTTTTCATGCCCTAAATTTCAAAGAATGGAAAATATATTTTTATTGGTACTAATCCATTTTTCATCAACTATTGATTCATTTGAACCAATAAAATAAGGTGGATGTTGCCTCATGAAGGACTCAAAATAATGTGGTTTCCTTCTTTTCTTGTTTGAAAGTTCTACATGATTTATATCTTGAGATTTTTTTTGAAAAAATAAATATGATTTTTCATTCCATATCTTATATAATTTTGTTTCTAAGGAGGTAGATAAATTAATTTCGTGTCACACTCAGTATTAACAAAATTTCTTCAGGTTCTATCCATCTACAAAAACTAAAATCATAGTGTGAGAAACAAAATTCATTACAGCGAATGACATAATCTTAAAAAATAAATTATATTATATCTAAATCATGACACCTTATTTTTAATCTAAGACCCTTTAGGTTTATCCTAGTTCATTCATAATCATCATATATTTAAACCATTTTTGGTAGTTCGTAAAGTTTTTGAGAATTTACAAAGTATATGCCCAGGGAGGGTCAAACTAGGTGTGTATAAATTTCTATTATTGTGCACCAGTTCTAGAACAGGTCTTTAACAATAACGTTTTTTTGGTGTTGTTTCCCCTATGTACATATTCTTTAGATCCATATGCACTCATATTATCCAAAGGGAGATATAATTACTTAGAACCACTCTCCCAATGTATAGAGACCTGAACTGAGAAAGCCTGGAGCTAATGTATTCTACCATTACATTGGAATGATTATAAGGAAATGAAACCCAAATAAACTGATCAGTTTATTAGTATTGGTAAACAAGATACATATATGAGATTTGTAATTCAAATGGATACATGAATTACAATATAATTTTTTTCTTTCAAGGATAAATTTATTCCCACTTAGTCTATCCATACATATATTTTTTATTACATTTCTTGGATTCCTAGAGAAAGGAACAAAATTATGATTGATCTCAAATTCTTAGTAAGGGTTAAGTACAGTGGAAGAAAAAATGAATCAATGAGTATAATAAATATTTTAAGGATGTAACTGAACACACATTCAATTTAATCAATAAACTAATAAGAAAGTTTATTAAAAATATGGAAAGGTAAATAAGGGAATACTCAATCCATATAATCAAAAAAATGAGTGTATAAACAATATAGAAATGTAATAACTAGAAACACGTTCCATTAAAATAACTAGATAAGTAATAATAAATATTGAAATCAAATAATTGAAACACATTACGTATAATCAATTAACTGAGAATGAAATCTATCCATAGATCATGTCAGAGAAAAAATATCATAGATATTATTAACTAAATATAAATGATGGAAACACAAAATTATTTGATGCAATGTTTCCATGGTACATGGTACTTTTACCATCAAGAACTTTCCCAAAATGGTTTAACATTATATGGTAAAGACCTTTCATAACACATATTATAATGTTCTTGGTTAAAAACATGAAGTGTTTGTTCGCAACTAATTTTATCTCATGATACTACCTATACATTGAGGGGATTATATTAAATGGTCTCCAACCCATGTCGTAAATTTCCAAATAATTCTTCATATATTGATTGGTTAATTTAATTCATGAGAAATATGCCTTATCAAATATATGTATTGAGTAAAAGATACATATTTATAAATAGTTACCAAGTTATCAAATAACTTTCAAATTAAATGCATTATGTAGAAATAGTGTATGGTTTAGGAAATAATAAAATCATAGATAAATGATATGGGTATATGGGGAAAATGTAATGTTTAATTATCACTGGAAATTCAATATTTCAATCGAAATAAAAAATTGAATCACAAAAGTGAATTTCAATACAATACTTGAAAAAATCAATCATAAACCATCCAGATGAAGAATAAGTATGGTATTAATACAAAATATACCATGTGAAGTAAGTAAAATGTATTTTTGTCATTAAAGAATAAAAAATACTATAAAAAGATCTTTTTGAAATCATTTTTGAGGAAAATATCCTTTTCATTTTAGAAACCATTTTGAAATACTTTTCATTGAAAATAAATTATAAAAAAAATTTATAAAATTTAACTTTCTAAAATTTCAAATGAATTTTTAAAGAAATGACAGTGGGTAATTTGTTACATTATATATAACTTAAAAAACATTCCTTTTTCAAGGTAAAAAGGATAGAAATGTTCCTCATTCAAAGACTGAAAATAATATTTCATTAAAAAAATTAAAATAAAAAATGGAAAAAATTATTGTAATAAATTTCTTTTTAAATGTTAAAAACATTTTTGAATTTTTTTTCATAAAATAGGGTTTTTTTGAAGAAAATAGGATCTCTGACTAAATAGAGAAATAAAGTGAGGATTTCATAAAAACATTTTATTAAAAATTAAGTAACAAAGAGTGGAATAATTGTACAATTACATGAAAAGGGTAATAAATAACTATATTAGAATATAATTAAAGGATTTATTAAATAATGATCAAATAATTTCCTTTAATCTAAATTTATGTGAAAACCCCCATTTAAAATGAGATTTTAATGTAAACCCTTGAAAAGACCACAACACTTAATTAAGACTCAACCAATTAATTTTTTATTTTTATCCATAATATGTCCAATTAATTTAAGTGTGAATTTATAAATATTGGTAAAAATAATTATACACATAATCAAAAAATATTAATGATAATGGGGAAGCAATATAACCCAATGAAAAGGAATTGGGATATGAAATTTCTTTACCAATTGGTAACATTAAATGTAAATAACCTTAGATGAAATAATTTCTATTAAGACAAAGAATATCATGAATAATGTTTTATCTATGATATTAAAAGTGAAAGTGGTAGTATGTATACTATATATAATAAATTTGGTCCACAATAATAAATAATTCCTCAAATAATGGAAATTGAGATTAAGTCTTTTACCTTGTGATTACTTTTAGATTAACGTCATTTAACCTAATTTATATTGTTTTTAATCATGTTATTAACCTATATAATAACCCTAATCATATTTATAATATCATATATGATATTATTATAATATCTTATTACATGTTTGTTAATAATCATTCATTATTTTAACTATTTTGGGTATTAATTGCCCAGTTATTCATGTATGTTTTGACATGTTATTTATATTACTATTAATTAGATAATTATTTAACAATATAAATTATTTAAATCATTATATAAATATCATATATATTCAGTACACATGTATTTATAATAATCCATAAAATTTGGAGATAGGATAGGAAATTCACCGCTCATCGATATGGTAGGACGTACGTACACATGAACGCTAATTTCATTTCATTGTCGTATTTAAATAATGAAAATTAATTTATATAAATGAATATTATAATTATAGTATTAGTTTTATTTCATATATTTAACATATTTTTATAAAAATCATCCTTAATACATACTATGTATAGTGTGAATGGATCACATCGCTTTGATGAGGCAGTATACTACACTTCAACAAACAAAATGAACACCATAAATGTATGTGTTATATAAAAAATAAATATGAATAAATAAATCATAAATATCAAATATATCATATATAAACTATACATATATCATTACTCTAACCTGGAAATTTTGTAATGGAAGAACAAACGACATCAGTTCGCTAGGTGGTAGTCCACTGTACACATGTATAATGACTGGATATCCCATTTGGTGGATGTGTGAGAAAGTGTATGTAAAAATAATACCATAATATTATCTCATTAAATTAAATATATTTAGGTTATTATTTAATCATAATATAAAATTAATTGAATGGGTGGAGGATTAAATGAAACAAAATTGATCCTTGAAGAAAATTACCTCTTATTCGGAAAACTTCTATTGGTTTATAACAAAATACTTCAATAGTTTTATTTCTTCCCAAAGTGAGTATTCAATAATTAGTATTTTTATTATGGAAGCTTATTGGAGCATGGTTTTTAGGATAAAATGGGTTTGTAGTTGTGAATAAATGGGAGGGTTGAGTGCCTTTTTATTGTCGAGGAGTGTCATTCTTGTAAATACAAAAAGGTAAACATTATTAGGAGGTCTCCCTTGCATAATCTTCCTCCAATAATAAGATTAATTCAATAAAAGTGATTATATGGTATAAATTTGTTCATAAAATAGGGTTTTTACATGTTTATAGGTAAATTGATTCCCTATTCTTAATGTTATGTCCCTTTTTATGCTTAATTTTACCTGATTCATTGTAATTAATTTTAATTACTTTCACTAATTGTTTTGGTAAAAAACTAATTTACACTTAATAGAAATTATAAATATATATATTATCCAAAATATTGAATCCATATTTCCAAATTTTAATTATATAATATGAAAAAAATAATTTAAATTCAATATTGTATATGGGACGACAAAAAGGCTTTTTAAAGTAAAAATGTTCAAATGTTTGAAATATTTTTATATCCAATTTTAATGTAAAATTGATTCAAATGAACAAAATTGTATTAATTGATGTATAATTGATATAATTTCACTTTAATAAAAATTTAAAATATAATTTAACTCAATAAATAATTTACACAAAATAGAAATGCTGAATTAAAATTCAATATTTTTTTCTATTCGTGACAAAATGAAACTTCTCAGAAAAATTCCAAAAATTCAACATAAGATAAATTTTCTGTTACTATGTAAAAAAATAATTTAATTCTTCCATATAAAATTTATTAATGTTCCAAAAATTGGATTTAAAATAGGGTTGCAATTAAAACGCGCAAATCTGCCTTTATAAAAATATAGTAATTTGTGCATAAAATTAGGTTTTTTCTCATCTTATGACAATAAAATATATTGGATGAATGTAAAAAATATATGATTATATATATATATAAGTATATATTTAATTAATATCATTCAATAATATTAAATTTACTAATTAAGATAAAATACCTTTGTGAGCATAAAAATAGTTTTTTATAAAAACATTCCCTTTATATTCAATTGGTTTTTATCTAAATTAATAATTAATTCATTACCAATTTTTCATATATTTTAATATCTATATTAATCATATTCATAATCTTTAAATTAATGGCTAGTTTTTATCTTATTATATAACAATATTTCAATAATATATTATTGTTCAGTAAAACACGGTCTTGTGTGTAACACAAGCTATCAAACAAAGTTGTTCGTGCGTGTAAGGAAGAATAAATTTGTAGTACCAAATATAGAATTATAAGTGTATTTTTTCATATAAAAAATTTATTCTCAGTGTTTCATGTAGCATAATCTTAACATAGTGTCACGTATATCGAAATCTCTCAACAAAATTAAATTTATTCTAAAAAAATTGTAACGTATTAGTGTGTTATATAAGCCCCCCCATAAATAAATTGTTTCTTAATAAATAAAACTTGATCTCAGTAATTTATGGATTGATATTTTAAAATACTATTATTAAAAACCCCATATCATAAATACTATCAATAACACATATATTCTTAATAAAAGGGAAAATGATTTCAAAGGTTATCAAAATATATTGATTTTGAATAAGAGTAAATTAGTACATAATTGGATGTGGAATAAAAATATAAATTCCAAATTCTAATGGATTGTGATAGAGAACATGTTTAACTGAAACTTTGTAACATCCCGGTTTCGGAAACCACCTAGAGGCCCCACATACCTGGTTGGTCACATAGCCTCAAGCACATTTCCCTAAATGCCAGAGGCTTCAAACTAGCAGCAAGGGCCTTGGGTGTGATAATGGGGAAACTATGCCCTCATTGGCAGAGTACACAACAGAAGTAAACAACATACAATAGCAGAAGTAATAATAATCCATACAGAAATAAACAGTAGAAGACTGAAAGAAGAAAACTGGAGGACACATATATAATAATGATGCATGATATATATATATATGTGTGTGTCTAGGAAAATAGCCAAACAAGTCACAACTCTGAGAACAGTACTAAACAGATGTACAAAAGAAAAAAAGATGAGCGAATCCTCAGCATCGCAAGCCTCGGCTTGGTCCCTTACTCTCTAGCTCCACATCAATCAAGAACCTGAAGTAAAAGGGCGCTTGCCCTTATATATTCCTGCAATAATATAATCTGTTTGGGTCCAAAATCATGGACCAAAACAGGGTGTGAGAAAAAGTCCCAGTAGGCAACCACCCAAAGATTCATGTCTAACAGTCAGTGAACATAAGGCAGGTGAAGTATAGTAAGCAGTAAACAGTAAGCAGTAAACAGTAAGCAGTAAATAGTAAGCAGTAAACAGGATAATACACAGCAGCAACAATCCACCATTTCTAGCATATATTTTACAAACAAAAATAGCCACTCAAAGAAATAGAGCAAGAAGGTAACCTCTAGGTAGTTCTCATATCCTAACCCCTATGGTTCAACCTACAAGTACTAAAAACCCTCTGGGAGGTACACACAGTCTCACCCCTCTGGTTCAGCTTCAGTAAAAAAATAAATATACTCTCTGAGGAAGAACTCAACATCAATTCCCCGTATAGTCTCATATCGTACTAAAGGATCTCTGGGGAAGCACCCAATGTCTCATTCCCCCTGTGGCCCGCGTCGAGGAACTATTGACTCTCAGAGGAATCACGCAACATCAAATCCCCCTATGGTCTCGCATCATAAATTAAAGACACTCGAGAGAAGCCCTTGCGTCAATTCTCCCAATGGTCTACTACACTAGGTTCCCATAGCCCTGTGTAAAACAAACATGCATAGCGTGCGTATCGCCCCAAGTAAACCTCAAGAACTATTTGGATATCATTCTAAGGCACAATAGCATAACAGTACAACAGTTCCACTATCTTAAAACTAGGCATTAAAACTGGAAAAATTCCTAACAGGGAAAACATGCATGGAAAAACATCCAAATCATAGTAAAGATTACCCTATTCATAAGCATCGACCTCTACTCAAGTAATCAAGTTAAGCAGGCAAACAACAGGGCAAAAATTGGAAACACACAATACCCTGTTCAAGGGAATTGGTGGAATTGCAAAAAATATTCAAATACTTCCTATAAAAAGACACAAACCACCTACCTCGATGCTAGTAGATCGATATACTTGAACCATAATGATTCATTCTCTTTAGAACGTTGATGATCTGAGAAAACGTCCAAAATTCTCAACCAACAATATCTTGAGATAGAAGAGGAATTGGAAAAAAGTTCTCTAGGAGAAGGAAGGTATTATCTCTAAGGTTACAACTCAATCTACAGTCGTCGATTTGAAGAACGGACGGAGGCTCGGGGTTTCGAGAAGTTCTACGGCCGTACGAGTTTTCTCGGACAAAGAACCTGAATAAGATGTGTGTTCTGTTCGTCAGGCACGACCCCGGTCTATTTAATGAAAAAAAAGAAAGTACACGATGTGTAATTATGGGGTAAACGACGTGTACATGGCCTTTCTGTATTCCTCTTTAAGAGGCCTCCACATCACCCCTACACACCGTGTGTGTGGCCCAGACACTACCAGCACACAGCCTGGCACAGCCTCAAAGTAGACGACATGTACTTATAAAGTACACGGCGTGTACTTAAAAAATTTCCAGATTTTTCCCTTTTTCTAAAAAATGACCAGAAAAGGAAAAACATACCTGAAATGAAGATCTGAGTTCTTAAAAACTTCCCCCTTAATGAAATTTCTCCCCGAATTTCCCTAGCGAGGAGTAGAAGAAGAAACCCCGAACAGCTCCAGCCACTCCGATCGTACATCGACCTCTCTCTCCCAGGTCTCGTCCTATACTCGCCCGTGCTACCATAGCACCCATACCAAAGGAACAGACTGGAAACAGAGAACCTCCGTACTACGATCGACAATCCGGATAGGATGCTCATCAAACGACGCATCTTCTTCAAGCTCAACCTCTTTGGGTTGAAAGACATGAGAGGAGTATGAAAGGTTACGTTGGAGCTGAGAGATGTGGAAGACGTCTTTCATAGCCTAGTACCTCTGACGTAACTACAACTGATAGGAAACCGGCCCAACTCTCACTAATACCTAAAATGGCCCGACGTACCACGGTGAAAGCTTACCCTATCTTTGAATCCTCTTGTGTCCCAACCTTGGTGTGACACGTAGGAAAACCTGATCCCCGACCTTGAACTCCAGAGGTCGTCTCCACTAATTAGCATAAGACTTCTATCGAGACTGTGTTGTATCCATCCTCTTCCAAATCAACTCTATCTGCTCTGAGGTCTCCTGAAAAAGATGGGGTCCCAATAAAGTTGTCTCTCCTGCCTCCAGCCTATATAAAGGTGATCGGCATGGCCTACCATACAATGCCACGTAAGGTGACATCTGAATAGTCACCTGAAATCTATTGTTGTAGGTGAACTCCATAAGAGAGATATTCCTCTCTCAATAACCGCAAAAGTCTAGAATGAAATCTCTGAGCATATCCTCAGGCACTTGGATCGTACGCTCGGACTGGCCATCTGTCCAGGGATGGTATGTTGTACTTAAAAGTACCTATATACCCAAAGCCCTCTGAAGCCCCTACCAGAACCAAGAAGTAAATCACACATCCCTGTCTGAAATAATGGAGTGTGGAACTCCATGCAGAGGTATAATCTTTCGGATGTATAGTTGTCCCATATCATCAACACTGAAGGTCTCCTTGATCAGTAAGAAGTGAGAAACCTTCGTAAGCATGTCGATGACAACCCAAACATTATCGTTCCCTCGAGGTGACCTCTGCAATCTGGTCACGAAGTCCATCGCGACATCGTTCCACTTCCACTCCAGAATGGGTAACTGCTGTAAGAGGCATGCTGGTCACTGATGCTCCACCTTCACCTGCTGACAAGTAGAACACCTCAAGAAAAAACCAGAAACATCTCTCTTCATACCTGGCCACCAGTACTAGTGATGAAGATCCTGATACATCTTGGTGAATCCAGGATGAATTTCCCAAACTGAGGAATAAAAATCCCGCATCAGCTCCTCGTGTATGTCTGCCGAAACCCATATGAGTCCCTAGAAATGAAAGTTCTCATCCTCGCCCACTATCCATCCAGGAAGAGGGTCATCTCCTGACACACTCTCCCGCAGGACTAAACCTTCTAAGTCTAATAGCTACCTCATACGTACCTGATCAAAAAGTCTAGAGGTAATAGCTACAGAAGATAGGTAAGTCTGTCTAGGTCTATCATGCACCTCTAGATGCATCTCATAGAATAGATCCATAAGCTGCCACTCACTACTGGCCTCTTGAACTGCTTAAATTTGAGTTCTCCTACTCAATGCATATGCCACTGTGTTGCCCTTTCCCGGCGTATAGGCATGCTCGATATCAAAAGACTGAAGATACTCGACCCACCTTCACTGTCTCAGATTCAGGTCACGTTGACTGAAGATATACTTGATACTCTTGTGGTCAGTGAAAACCACAATGTGCTCTCCCAAAAGGTAATGTCTCCAACAGTGCAAAGCATCAAAAATAGGTGCCACCTCCAGATCGTGTGTCGGGTAGTTCCTCTCATGTGGCCTCAACTGCCGAGACCTGTACGCAACGACTCCATCTCCATGCATAAGCACAACGCCCAGATCGATACCTGAAGCATCACAATAAACATTATAGCTCTTTCCTGTCTCTGGCAAGACTAGTATCGGTGCTAACGTCAACCTTCCCTTCAGCTCTTGAAAGGATGACCCACAAGAATCTGACCATATGAACTTCACCCCTTCTTGGTCAGGCCCATCAATGGTGCTGTTATGTGTGAAAAGTCTTGAATGAACCATTTGTAGTATCCAGCCAGCCCTATGAAACTCCATACCTCAAAAACGTTCTTCGACTTCTCCTAAGAAACTATAGCTCTCACTTTCTCTGGGTCCACAAATACTCTTGCCTCTAGGATGACGTGACCCAAGAAGTGAATCAGATCCATCCAAAATTTTCACATCGAGAGTTTATCATAATGTCAATGCTCTCTCGGTTTACTTAGAATGATCTCAATATGGGTATCATGGTCGTGTCGAGTGTGAGAGTACACCAAGATATCGTCCACGAAGACCACGATGAAGGAATTCAAGTAAGGATTGAACACTCAGTTCATCAGTGCCATGAAAACTACTGGAACATTTGTGAGACCTAATGGAATAAGTGTATATTCATAGAGATCATACTTACTCATGAAGGCTGTCAGAGGTATATCTGATGGTCTAACGCACAACTAATGATAATCGGACCTCAAATCGATCTTAGAGAATACCTGAGCTCCTCGAAGCTAATCGAAAAGATCATCAATCCTTATCAAGGGATATTGATTCTTCACCGTCAACTAATTCAGATTCCGATAATCCACACAGAGACTAAGGGTACTGTCCGCCTTCTTCGCAAACAGGACAGGCGAACCCCAAGGAGAATTACTGAGTCGGATGAAACCATTTGTCTGCAACTCCTCCAACTACATCTTGATATCCTACAAATCAGGTGTAGCCATCCTATATGGAGGAATGGACATTGGTGCTGCTCCTGGAATGAGATCAATAGAGAAGTCTACCTGATCCTCCAAAGGAAAACCTGAGAAATCCTACGGAATGACATCTCTGAAACAAACCACCAATGGAAGAAAGTCCAACATTGAAGTCCCCTGATCATCCAGATAAAGACTAGCAATTTGGGTTGTAACCCTTCCTAGCCCATGATGCTCGAGTCCTGCTCGACTCGCCCGAACCTCCCATTCTCCTCTATGAAGAAAAGATTCACCCTATGGTGAAATGAAACTCATCATACGGAGATAATAGTCAAAGACTACTTGGAAGGGAACCAACTAGTCCATCCTGAGAATGATATCATAGCCTGTCATCTCTAGGACATAGAGATCCCATAAGAAACGATACCCTGCAACCTCGAGAGGGAACTCTCTGCACTGACGTACACTAGATGTCCTCATCCCCAAAGGTGTTTCTAGTGTCAAAAAGCCAGCAGAAGAAAAGATACAGAGCCCAAGGGTCTCTACAACAGCAACAGAGATAAAACTATGCGTAGCACCAGTATCGAAAAGAGATGAAGATAAAACTGTGGCTACTAAGATCGTACCTCGAAAGTTAGAAGGTCCGGGATCCTACTCCTGATAGGTCAACTCCACTGCAAAAGTTTGGACTGCCCCGTGACCCATTGACCCTGCTTGACCACTCTGAGCTGATCCTCCCTGATGATGTTGAAAGACTGGTGACTGACCGCCATGGCCTCGACCTCCACCTTGGCATGAACAGCTGGAAGAACTCCAGTTCCCCGACTGGTGAGAAACTGGTGGTGCTTCTTCTGAATGAGGAGTCATGGAAGAACCCCCTTCAATAGATACTAGTGAGAAAACCTGGCAGAAATGCTGAATTTGACCCATCTTTCCCCAATATCGACACTCCACTAGGTCTCTCTGGCACTACGGCCTCATATACCCTACCATTCAACACTGATAGTATACTACCTGGATACCTGAAGATGTATCTCGCCTCCTCAGATCATCGTGCGTAGACTCCCTACGACGCTTCCTACTTCCAACTGGTGGAATACTAGCTCTGGAAGTAAAACCGCCCTGGATCGCTACTCCAGAGTCTCTCAGATTGCGCTCCGCATTCAGTGCCTGGTTGATGATGGAAGTGATGAAAGTCAACTGAAAGATATTCACCTGCGAATGGATCTCCCACCTGATACCATCCTCAAACTTCCTTGCTAAGAACATCCCATCTCCACCCCAGAGGGGTGTGAAATGCTGAAGCTTGGTGAAACGAGAGGAATACTCCATAACATAAAGAGTACCCTACTCTAGACTCATTAAATCCTGGGCTCAATCGGCCCTTAGGGTCTCCGGGTAGAAGTAGTCGTAAAACACACTCCGGAACTCCTCCCAAGACATAACCTGCTGAGGATCTTCATGTGAGATCATGTCCCACAACCTCTTGGAAGATTCTTATAGTATATAGGTAGAAAGTTTGACCCGCCTCTCTGAAAGCATTTCCAAATGCTCAAATATAGTCAGCATGGATTCCAGCCATGACCCTACAGCCTCTAGTCCTTCTTCCCCTGAGAAAGTAGGAGGATGCTGCTATTGGAAAACCCACATCAAGTATGCCATAGTCTTGGCAGGAGGAGGTTCTCCCTAAAAGATCTACATTATCCTCATAAAGCCTTCCCTAAACTATGCATCAACGCATGCAACTGGTACAACAGTCAGTGCCAAGGATGGCACGACTAGGGGATCGGCAGGAAGTCCCTATTCTGCCATATCTGGCATCTGATCACTATCCTCCAACTAACCTACAACCAGAGGACATCTCGGAGGCATAGATCTGAAATATCAAAAGCATACCTTAGAACATGAAAAATAAGGACAGAGAACAAAGGAGTAGAAAATGGAAACAGGAGAAGGAAACACTCATGTTTTACAAAACATGACTACACAGCGTTTATAAACTCTACATGGTGTGTACTTAACTCCATTCCCCTACCCGAGTCTCCTTGAACAGCTTACCCACACGGTCTTCTTAAACTGAGACTACACGACGTGTTCCCTGTGGACATGGCATGTAGTGGACAAGGTTTCAACTACCCGTGTTGTTAGTTACGCGGCCGGTTACACGGCTAAGGCTACGCAGCGTGTTCCGAACAAGCACGTTGTGTACTTGAATAGTTTTCCTGACCTGTGTTGTTGGTGACACGGCCGGGCACACGGCTGACCCATACACGGTGTGTTCCGAACTAACATGATGTTCATAAGAGGATATAACATTGCCCTGTGCTATTCGTGACACGGCCGGGTACCTAGAACAAGGCTAAACAGTGTGTTCATACAAAACATGGCATGTATTACACGAGCTTCCCTGAACCATATTGTCAGTGACACGGCCGGGTACACAGATCACTACTACATGACGTGTATCTACCATACACGGTGAGTTCATAGAGATATTTCACAACATGTGTTTCTGCTCACACAGTCAGTGACACGGTTTAAAAACTACACGGCGTGTATATATAAAGTACACGCCGTGTATTCTGGGTTTTTCCAAGTAGCAGCTCTGAAACTGCACCAAAGCTCAGAAAACCCTGAAAAACAAGCATGAAGGTGCCGAATTCCGATCTGTGAGGGGCCATGCTCCCCATGAATCAAAGCTTGGAATATCCTACATATCAATTATAAGGGAAACAAGTCAATGATCCACCAAGTTCTGATTCATGAGGGCCCATAACACCTCAAGAACCAAAATTTGGCATTCATTTAAGCAAGGTATAATACAAACAACCTCTCTATCAAACTGTAGGGATTCAGTCAAAGCATCTATCAAAACAACATACATAATCTACACAATGTCTATAATAACGGCATGCAATTGCTAATTCATCCTAGATGGCATGGTAAGAATGCATGTCATGTTATTTCTAACAAGTTCCTATATGATGCATGAGATGGCATACCCTAATCTCATTGGGTTGCGAAAAAAATAGAACCACAATATCAACAACAATAACAACCCAAAGCATGTGAATCACTCTATGTGAAGTTAGATCAACTGTAACATAACAAAACAAGAAAACTATAATAAGGGAGGTAGATTGGATTTTCCTTGGACACGAATTAGATACTCCCATGAACAGCTTAATACCAAGTATTGAATCCATCTTACACCTAGAAAAAGGATCCAAACAGTAAATCAAGAGAAAAGAAACCCATCTGATACCAGTTTGTAATGTCCTGGTTCTAGAAGCCACCCAGAGGCGCCCCGTAACCGGTTGGTCACATGGAGCCAAGCACACATCATTGAATGCCAGAGGCTGCCGACTAGCAGCAAGGGCCTTGGGTGTGATAGAGGGGAGACTATTCTCTCATTGGTAGAGTATACAGTAGATGTAAACAACATACAACATTGGAATTAATAACAATATATACAGAAATAAATAGCATAAGGCTGAAATAAGAAAACTAGAGCTCACATATATAATAATGATTCATGGTATATTTATATATGTCTAGAAAAACATCCAAACAAGTCACAATGCTGAAAACGGTAATAAACAAAAGTACAAAAGAAAAATAGATGAGTAACTCCTCAACATTGCAAGCCTCAACTTGGTCCCATGTTCACCAGCTCTAGAGCAATCAAGAACCTAAAGTAGAAGGGCGGTTTCCCTTATCTATTCTTGCAACAATATAATATATTTGGGCCCAAAAGCATGGGCCAAACAGGTTGTGAGACAAAGTCCCAGTAGGAAACCACCCAAAGATCTGTGTCTAATAGTCAGTGAACATATGGCAGGTGAAGTATAGTAAGTAGTAAATAGTAAGAAGTAAACCGTAAGCAGTAAACAGTAAGCAGTAAATAGGATAATACACAGCAGTAACAATCCAAAATTTCTAGCATATAGTTTACAAACAAGAAACAACTACTCAAGCATGTATAACAAGAAGGTAACCTCTGAGTAGTTCTCACAACCTAACCCCTACGGTTCGACTTACAATTACTAGAAACCCTCTGGGAGGTACACACAGTCCCACCCCTCTGGTTCGGCTACAGTAAATAAATAAATAGACTCTCTGGGGAAGCACTCACCGTTAATTAACCCTATAGTCTCGTATCGTACTAAAGGATCTCTGGGGAAACACTCAACATCTCATTCTCCCTGTGGCCCGCATCAAGGAACTACAGACTCTCAAAGGAAGCACTCAATGTCAAGTCCCCCTATGGTCTCTCATCGTAAATTAAAGACACTCTAGAGAAGCCCTTGCTTCCATTCTCTCTATGGTATACTACACTAGGTTCTCACAGCCCTATGTAAAACAAACATTCATAGCGAGCGTATCGCCCCAAGTAAACCTCAAGAACTACTTGGCTATCTTTCTAAGTCATAACAGCATAACAGTACAACAGTTCCACTATCCTACAACTAGGCATGGAAACTGAAAAAACGGCTAACAAGAAAAACATGCATGGAAAAACATCTAGAGCATAGTAAAGATTACCCTATTCATAATAATCGACCTCTACACAAGAAATCAATCAAAGAAAGAAACCAACAGGGAAAAAATAGGAAACACACAATACCCCGTTCAAGGGAATTTGTGGAATTGCAAAAAATATTCAATGACTTCCTACAGAAAGTCACAAACCACCTACCTCGATGCTAGGAGATCGATATACTTGAACCACGATGATTGATTCTCCTTAGAACGTCGAAGATCTGAGAAAATGTACAACACTCTCAACCAAAGATATCTTGAGAAAGAGGAAGAATTGGAAAAAAATCTATAAGAGGAGAAAAGTATCACTGATGCAGTTCCAATGCAATCGACGGCGGTCGATTCGGAGAACGGACGGAGGTTCGGGGGCTCGGAGAAGTTCTGCGGCCGTACGGGTTCTCTCAGATGAAGAACATGAAGAAGAAGTGAGTTATGTCCGTCAGGCGCAACCCTGGTCCATTTAATGAAAAAAAAGTACATGGTGTGTACTTTTGGGGTACACGGAATGTACTCGGCCTTTCTGTACTCCTCTTTATGTGGCCTCCATATCACCCCTACACACCTTGTGTGTGGCCTAGACACGGCTAGCACATGGCCTGGCGCTGCATCAAAGTACACGGCGTGTACTTAGAAAATTTCCAGATTTCCCTCTTTTTCTCAAAAACAACCAAAAAAGGAAAAACATGCCTTAAATGAAGATCTGGGTTCTTAAAAACTTGATGACCATATGGACTTAAAAAACATTTATGAAAAAACTCATTTATATCATAAAAACTGATGACAATGTGACAAAATGTTTGTTTCAAAATAATTTTTTTTCTAAATTTGAGGAATTCGTTCACTCTCTAATAATATATGTAAATATTTTTTTTATTTGGTAAACGATATATTATCCTTTGTTTGTGCCTTGAACCATTTCTAATTTATTTCACATCACATGTTTCATCATATCATTAAGTAATACATTGACCACTAAATCATCTTATGAAGATCAACTTAAACAATTTAATAAAAGTTTGACCTTTAAAAATATCATGATCCAACACTTTAGAATCATTTCTAATGTATTCAGTAGTACCCAATTTACATTATCCATATTAATCATCTCCAAATCCAAAAATGCTTTTATCAGCATCAAGAGATTTTTATGGCTTATTTTTCACTCGACCATGTGTTCTCCGTAAAGAATAACATTCTACCATATCACATTTATTTGTACCATGAAACATATGATCCCAAATATTTAATGAAAAATTAATATATTTTATTCCTCATATATTTCATTAAATATATTATGAGAACATCTCCAATTAAATACTTTTACAATATATTTCATATATACAAACACAAAAGCACATTAATCATTCCTCTTTGATTATTTCAATAACATAATCATGACCTTGATTCCTTATCTTTTTTTGAGGTGTATTTTATTGAAACTTAAGAATTCATTTTCATAGTTCCCAAAATCCTTTTAGTTGTACCACTTAATAATATCATTTTCATTATTTTTCCTGGTGAGCCTTTTTTCTGCACTTATAAAAAACTCTCAATAATTTCATGTATTTCCCATGTTGATTATTTCAATAGTAATCAAATGTTAGAAAATCTTTCATTACCATCGTCTTTGTTGACTCATTCCTTTTTTTCATGGTGTTCATAAGACCTTATTATTCTATTGTATTCTTTTGAATATGTAGGATCTTAAAAATTCCTTCTATATTTTGATGGCACATAAAATTATATATTCATATAATGATGAAGTCTAAGACACATGTTCCCTTAATAGATTTGAATTAATACTTCAAAGAAGTGTTCAATCCTGCTCTCCGGGTTGCGTTAGTAATTTGTGGCATACCTGGATAACCCTTTAAATTTTGATTCATAATCTGCAACATTACCATCCACATTTTTCAATAAACTAAATAATTATATATTCATATAATTTTTTTCAGGAGGAAAGTATTTTTCAAAAACATTGTCCTTAAAATATTTCTAATCCATGAGTTCTATTTCTGATTCCTCTCTAGTATTATGGATAAGTCAACACCACTGATCAACATCATCATTGAGACAATACACTGCAACCGTAAACTTTTCCATTTCACTACATCCCAATTCTAGGAATATCTTCTTCAAAGACATGATATATTTTTGTGTCATATTTAAATCAGTGGTCACACTAAATAAGGGAGAATATTTCATATAAATTGATCCAACATTGGATAATTTTATTTTTTAATAGGTCGGTTCATCAATAAAATTTTATCTATCATAATTTGTTTAAGATTCCCTAATATATTTATGACATGATCATTTATAATACTAGTTATATTGGATTTCTTAGAGAAAAAAAATACATTTTCCACAAGTATTTATATCATTCATCCTTCTAGGAACCATTTTTAAACAATAGAATATATAGTATTTGATCATAACATTATGTAAAATAATGTATAATCCCAAAACTAGTGAAACTATGATCATAAATTGAAGAAATTTTCCATAACTAATCTCATAATAATAAATGAAATTAACTTCGGGGAATCATTACTTTAAGATCATTCATAATGGTTTTTAAATAAATTATCAATTATCCTAAGAATATCCCCCAAGATTGTCAAACTAGGTTTATAGTAAGGATCGTTGTTGTTTTCTAGGTTATACTCGAGTTGGGCCCGACACAATATTTCAGAGTTGTTACCCCTAGTTAATTTTGTGCCAGAACCACATCCACTTGTAGTATCTAGACAGAGATGTATTTCTAAGAAAACCCACATAATATCTACCTTAAAAAAATTGTAGTATAATTATCATCAAATTATATCTTATGGTCATGTTCCTAATATATGTTTTCCTAAATCATGTTTCCAAGGAAACTACTAAACTTCCTTTGATACCAACTCTAGTGACCCAGACCCAGAAAGCATGGAGTTAGTGTCTAATATCATTACATTGGAAAGATTATAAGGAAATGAATCCTTAAGTATTGATAATGTTAGTACTCTTGGTATACTTTATAAATACATGAGTTTTTTATTACAAATTAATACAATAATTACAACGTAATTTTTTTCTTTCAAAGATAACATTATTCCCACTTATTATATCCATGAATATATTTATTAGTAAACTTATTGGATTCTTGGGGAATGGAAAAACATAAGGGTGTTCTCAAATTCTTTTAAAGGAATAATTGTAGTGGAATAAATAATTAATCAATGATAATAATCAATATGGAAAGGTAATAACTGAACAAACATTCCATATAATCAATAAACCAAGACGTTAGTGAATAAAAAATATGAAAAAGTAAATAACTAAAAACACATTACATATAATCAAAAAATTAAGGGGATAAAAAATATGTAATGGTAATAACTAGAAACCCATTCCATCAAAATAACTAGATAATGCATAATCAATATGGCAAGGAAAATAACTGAAACACATTCAATTTAATTAGTGAACTGGGAATTAAATCCATCCATAGATAATGTAAAATAAAAAATCTCATGGATAAAAGAATTAATCTAAATGAATGTAAATCGTAATTATAGGACCCCAATTTATTTCTGGTACAAGGTATATTTACCATCAATACCTTTCATAAGACCTTTTAGTACACTATTTTCAAGACCATTTAAAAAAGAGTTTCGAACATGCTTGATTACATAATCTAAGGGATTATTCCCAAATGATTTCATATCATGAGACTACTGATTCTTGGATAATAATAACATAATCTAACATATTTCGTAACTATCCAAAGCATTCCACATATATTGAGTAATCAATTTAATTCATGAACAATGTTCCTTATTAAATATTTTTATGGAATAAAACATATAGATTTATCAATATGTCCCCAAATATAAAATAACATTCAAAGTAAACACCATATATAAAAATATTATATGTTTTAGGAAATAATAATATCCATGATAAATTATTTGTACATTTGGGTAAAATTTAATGTTGAATTATCACTAAAAATGGAATATTTCAAGAGGACTATAAAATTTATCATGTAAATTTCGATACCATATTTGGAAAAATTAATCTTCAATAATATAGATTTATAATAAGGGTGGTAACAATAAAAAATATCCCAATAGTATTAAGGATAAAGGGTTTTTTATTTATGAATAAAAATAAAATAAAAATATCTTTTAAAACATTCTTGAGGAAAGCATCCTATTCATTTTAAAAAACATTTTGAAAATAATTTTCATTGAATGTTACATTTAAAAAATATTTTAAAAACTAACATTTTAAAAATTCAAATTATGTCTCACAGAAATGATATTAGGTAATTTTATACATTCCACACAATGTAAAAAGAACTTTCATTTTGCAAGGTAAAAACGTTAGGAAAGTGTCTCATTCAGAAATAAACAAGATGATTCCTCTAAAAACATTTGTAAAAGAAAAAAGGGTAAAAATTAATATAATAAATCAATTTATAAAGGAAAACAAATATTGAATATATTTTTATAAAATGGGGTTTTTAATAGAAAATAAGTTTTCTGACTAAGAGTGAAATGTAGTGGTGTTTTTTGAGAAACATTTTGTAAAAAAATATAATGTACCAAAGAGTGAAAAAATGGTACTATTACTCGAAAATAATAATTAATAAACATATTAGAATAAAATTAAATGGTTTATTAAACAATGATAAAATAATTCCCTCTAACGGAAATTCATGTGAAAACAATCCCGATTAAAATGAGATTTTGAAGGAAACTAGTGAAAACATAATAACGTTAAAGTGAGATGCAAAAGATTAATTGATTATGTGTATAAACTATAAATAAACATAATATAACTGTAAATAAATCAATATATATTAAAAATCATTATACACATAGTTGTATAATTTTAATAATAATGATTATGTTATATAACTTAATGACAAGGAATTGTGTTATGAAATTTCTTTACCACTTGGTAGCTTTTAGGGTAAATCCCATTAGATGAAATAATTCGAATTAAAACTAAAAATATCATTAATAGTGAATTGATAATTTTATTAAAAGTAAATTTGTACATATTTACTTCATATATAAGAAATTAGGTTCATAATAATTATGTAAGCCTTAAAGAATGAAAATTGAGATGAAGTCCCATACCTTGTGATTGCTTTTGGGTGAAAATACTTTAACCTAATATATAATGGTCTTAATCATGATATTAACATATACCATATCTATAATCATATTTATAATATCATATATGATCTTTTAATAATATATTATTACCCATTTGTTAATAATATATGATTATTTTCACTATTTCAGGTGTAAAATGCCAACTTATTCGAGTATGTTTGGACATGTTATTTTTTTCCAATTTATTAGATCATTATTTCATAATATCCTGATTTTAAAACATGATTTAAATTTCATATATATTTATTAAATATTTATTTATAATAATCCATAAAATTTGGAGATGGTAAATGAAATGAACCATTCATGGAAACGGTAGGTTGTACGTACACATGAACTCTACTTCAATTTCATTGTTATATTAAAAGAATTAAATGTAAATGGTATATATGTATATTATAATTATGTTATAATATTTATGTTATATATGTCACATATTTTTGTTAAAGTCATCTTTAATACATTCCATGTGTAGCGTCAATAAATCACATCGCTTTGAGGAGGCGGTAGTCCACACTTCCACAAATGATGTAATCGAATTCCCAAAAAATTGAAAACAAAAAGTTATGTGTTTTATAAATATTATATAAAAATAAATACCTAATAAATATCATATATATCATATATATACTCTAAATCCATCATTATTCTATCTTTTAAAAGTTTTAATGGAAGAACGAACATCATCGGTTCGCGAGGCGGTAGTCCGCCGTATACACATATGATGATTGTATATCCAATTCGATGGATACATGTGAATGTGTAGGTAAAAATATTAGAAAAAAATATAATTATAATAAATATACTTATTTTATTAAATAATCATTATTTAAAAATAATTTAAGGGCTGGAGGAGTAAATGAAACAAAAGTTCTCATTGAAGAACATTACCTCTTATCTGGGTAACTCCTTTTTATTTAAACCAAAAGACTTACTTGGTTTCATTGAATCAAAAATTGAGGATTATAGGATGATTATAGGGATATTTTTAGTTTATTTCATCTGGGTTTTTATGGGAAAAAGTGCTTTAGAGGTGTGAATAAATGGGATGGGTGAGCGCCATTTTATAGTGGAGGAGTAATATTCTTGTAAATATAAAATAGTAAACACTATGGAGAAGTCTAATTTACATCATGTGCCTAAAATAATGGTCAAAATTAGATAAATTGGAATATACCATCAAAATATTTTCAAAAAATATTTTTTGGACACATGTCTTGGTAATTTTGGCTCTGAAGTTTAAGGTATAATTTTTTATTAATCTTAATTTTACATTAATCGTTGTAATTAATTTTAATTACATTCACTAATTTTTTTGGTCAAAAAATAAGTTAAAATGACTATAAATTATAAATTATTATTATTTTAAATATTGAATACATTTTTATAAATTAAAATCACATAATTGTGAGAAATTAATTTATAGTTAATCTTAATGTTGGGACAACAAAGTGGGTTTTTAAAGTGAAAATGTCCAAAAGTTTGAAATATTTTTATTTCAAATTTCAAAATGAAATTTATTATATTGAACTAAATTATATTAATTTATTTATAAATTATATAATTTTACATTAAAAAAATTAAAAATATAATCTATGACTATAAATTATAACACAAAATGGCAGTTTTCATTTAGAATTCAATATTTTTCACTTTTAATCAAAAATTGAAATATCTCATAAAAATACCGAAAATTCACCCTATGATAATTTTTATATTAAACATACAAAAATGAATTTAATTTTATGATATAAAATTTCATTAATTTCAAAAAAATTGATTTAAATTAGGTTTTCCAATAAAAGGCGAGAAAACTACCTTCATAAAAATATAGCTTTTTATGCATAAAATTGGGGTTATTCTTATGTTAAACCAATAAAATATATTATGTTAATATAAAAAATTATTCAATATATATATATTTTATTAATATCATTAACTAATATTAATGTAATTTATAATTATAGAAAGCCTTTATGATAAAAAAAATTGTTTTTTTCACATTAACTATATATTAAACTTGTTTTTCTATACATTTATAATTAATTTATTCTCAATGAATTAATATATTTTAATAAGATAGTTAATAATATTAATAACATCAAAATTAATGACTTGGTTGTATCTTATTAAATCATAATATTTTGTTATTTGATAAAACATCGTCTCATGTATAACGCAAGCTATCGAACTAAGTCGTTCTTACATGTATGGAAAACTAAGTTTATGGTTACACGTAGAGAATTCTAAGCATAGTGTGGTGGGTAAAACACATTATTATAAATTTGGTTTGTATAGTATGTTTATCTTAGTATAACGATAAATAAATCTAGTAGAAAAATTAAATTTAATCTAAAATAAAAATATTTTAAAGTGTTGGGTGGTTACACAATCATTTACTAATGTTATGGGAAATTTTCCTAATCTTTAACTCTAGATTATACTTATTCTTATATATTTATCTTGATATATCCATAGAAATATCCCTATTCTTCTCACTATAGTTTTTTCATCCTAGTTTAAAAAGGTTAAAAAAAATTTCTTTGATACCAATTATAGTGACCTAGGCTTTTCATACATGGATATTACAGCTTTTTTTATCAATATTCATTACATTATACAAACATATTATTTATGAGTGTAATAGTTTAGTTCCTTTGTAAGCATAGAGAACATTGTTCTAATTTGGTGTAATATATTCAACATATCCCATTAAGATATTCCCCTTTTTTACTCCTACGTAAAACCTTTCATCACAAACTAGGGAAAAGAAACATAAGAAAGGGCGAGCTCAAATAATAAATAAGGGTAAAAAAGGGATATATGTAATCATAAAATGATTATAGGGTTATGGGAATTTTATAATGAAATTTCAAAATTATACCATTCATATTAGAGATCATAATCTTGAATCATGATGTAAATATTATCAGTTCATAAAACATGAATCCTAAGATAATCAAAGCACATTATCCATGAGTGTATAAAAATGGAATAATACAAGGGATTTATTGATTACATGTAATATTATATGATATTATTTCAAGGATAAGTACAATGAAATTCATAACATGTTAGGCTTGGTAAAATCACATGTATAACTACTTTAGGCTTTCAATGACCTCTTGTGTACATTGTTGCGTCAGGATTAGGATGACTACTCATTTACCCTCTTATTCTGAGCTTGGGATGACCTCCAGTGTACCGTATTTTTATGGTCTTGGAATGACCTTCCATATACCCTATTTTTTGTCTTGGTTTGACCAACCGTGTACCCTTTTAACTCATAGATGATTTTTCATTACTCAATGCATTGAAGGGAGATATAGGTCCCACCCACCACATGATGAAATCATATATATGTGTGAAAAAATATCATAAAAATTAATCATATACAAAATCAGGAAATAATGGGTATCATAAAAATTTCATCATATCATAAACTATGAATAAGTGAAGGGTTTTATGATCATTTCATCATAGCATAACCCATGAAAAGAATCGGGTTTCATGAGCGTTTTATCATAGTATATCCCGTGAAAGATAATCTGGTTTAATAAAAAAATAATCATGAACATAAACCATTAAAATAAAAAATAATAATGGTATCCATGGGTAATATCCCCAATAAATCATAAACTATATCGAAGTATTTCATCTTAGATGAAGAAGGGTTTGTAAAGAACACATGTAGAATTTCTTAATAAAACAAAACTTACAATTAAAATACATTTTTAAATCATAAAATATTTTCAAAACATTTTTATTTTAAAAAATAATTTTAAATTTATAAAATATGATTTAAAAATAATTTAAGACATTTCTTTTGGAAAATATATTTTCTTATTTGAAATATGTTGTTTAGAACATAAAACATTTTTAGAATATTTTTCCTTGAAAATAACCATGTAAACATATAATAGAATATTTAAAAACTATTTTAATAACCTTTTAAAACATAAATATTTTTGAAAAATACTTTTCATATACAATTTTCTCAAAATATCATTTAAATTTTTTATAAAACAATATTTTGAAATAATTAAAATTTCCAACTGAAGAGAGAAAGAAAGTCAAACTTTTTAAAGAAAATCTTAATTAACTAATGAACCAAATAGTAGTTAAATGGTAAAATTATTTGAAATATAATGAAAAAAATATTAGAGAATAAAAATCAAGATAATTATTGTCAGATATATCATCCTATTTCATCAATGCAAGTGTAATAAAAAAGATTCCAGATAAATGAAAAGATTATATAAATTAACACTTACCAATTTGGTAAATTATAATCATAATAACCATGTTATAATAACATTAAATTAAGATTGAAATTTCATTAAAATAATAATATTCATGATATAACTGGTAAAAATTGTAGTATACACACTTCCTAAAAGAATATTGGTGCATAATATAACATGTGTATCAAGGAAAATTTAGACAAAATTTCCTTACTACATTGGTAACATCGGAACCATAATTACCTAAAAGAGATATCCAATAATTTATTTTTAAATACAATAAAAAATAACTAAAATATTCATAAAGTAAATTCATGGCCAGTACATACACCACATATAAGGAATTGGTGGTGAAAATGGATTTTTTATCATAGAAAATAAAAGTAAGATAGAAATCTCTTATCTTGTGCTTCACTTAAATTGTACATCATCAATACTCATGTATAATAAATATTATTTTTTTATAAATATAATAATTAACCATATCCATTTATATCATGAAAAATATTATTTTTTTGACCTTTTATTTCCTATTTATCAACAATTTAGTGTTAAAGGAATGTTTCGTGTAATAATCGCTGTGTTTTTCATATATGTTTTTATTTTTTATATTTTCTGTTGTATTAATTTAATAATTATTTAATCATATAAATAATTATATAAATGATATAAATATGATATATATATATATATATTATATATTTATAATAATATGTAATAAATTGAAATTGGAAAGGAAATACAACGTTCATAGAAGTTTTAGGTCGTATGTACGCATTAATGATTTTTTCATTTTATTTTATGATTAAAATAAATAAAATAATATGAGATATTATCATTATAGAATAATTTCTATGTAATATTTGTCAGATATTTTTATAAAACTGATCTTTAATAAATTCCATGTAAAGCGTGAATGAATCACGTCACTTCACGAGGTGATAATCCTTCATACAAACGAACGATGTTATGATATTCCCCCAAACATTAAAGCATAAAGGAATGTGTGATATGAAAATTAAATAATTTTAATAACATAAAAAATAATAAATATAATATATAAACATGATTTCCATCCTTATTCCCATCATTTAAAGGTGGTAATAAAAAATGAACGACATCAGTTCATGTGGCGGTAGTCCACCATAAACACGAATGATAATTTCATAACCAATTTAATGGAAGTGTGTGTATTTTTAGTTCATAAACATAAAATAAAAATAAAAATGTATTTAAAATACATAGTTTATTATATACTAATTATAGAAATATAAATTAATGGGTTTTAAGAGAAAATAATACAAAAACCTTTGTTGATGAATGGTACTTATTCTTCGGGTAACTCCAATTGGTTTGTAACAAAGGCCTTACTTGGATTTATTTATAAAAAAATTAAGTATTATAGTATATGAGGATACAATTTTATATGTTATTTGGTTATGTATTTTTTGAACCATTTTTTTAAGGTTCTATGAAAGGGGAAGATGGAGTGGCCTTTTATAAGGGATGTGAGTGGGAAACTTGTAAATTTTTTAAAGTGAGAATTCCACCAACATTTTATCCACGTATAGTGGATACAATAATATGTAAAATTAAACCAATTAATTTTTATGGTCCAAAAATAACAATTAAATTTTTTAACATGTTTTTAGGCCATTTTTTCACTTATTTTTAAAGTTTCTTCCCTTTGTAAACTTGTTTTTTCTATTAATAATCGTGATTAATTTAAAGTATTTTCACTAATAAATTTGGTCAAAAATTAAGTTGCACTTATTAGATATTATAAATTAAAATGATTCCAAATATTCAATATATTTTTCCAAATTCAAAAGATATAAGTGGTAGGAATTAATTTAAAATTAATCTCATAGATGTATCGTGATAATGGGTTCTAAAAGAAAAAAATATTAAATGTTTACAATGTTTTTATAATAAATTTCAATTTGAGAGTGATTAAAATGGAATAAAATGGATTAAAAGATGTATAAATTTTCATTTTTAACTTTAAAACAAAATAAAAATATATTTTAACAATATAAATTATATAAATGAAAAGGAATTTTTCAATAAAATTTCATTATTCTTCACTCTTCATCAAAAATTGAAACTTCTCAAAAAAATAAGAAAAATTAAACCTAAAATAATTTCGATATTCCTATTTCAAAAATTATTTTTATTTTATTAAAATGATTGTATAAAATTTACAAAATTTATTTTTCAAATAAGTGCACCATAAAAACAAACAAAACTGCTTTTTACAAAAATACCATTTTTAAGCATGAAATTGGATTTATTCTTATCTATTGTCTAAAAACATATAATTTTAATATTAAAAATTTTATTGAATATGTATTATTTAAATTTAATTAAAATCCTTAAAAAAGTTATTTGGTAAATTTATTGATATAAAACACACCTTTGAGCATAAAATGGGGTTTTCATAAAAAGGTTTTCTTTTATCTTAAAAAAGGTTTTTATTTTCATTTCTAATTAATTGGTCGACAAAGGATTATATAAACATGTGTAAAAATATATTTAAAAATTAGTTAATAATTTACATACCTTTCATTCCCACTTCTATTTGATAACAATCAAATTAAATAATAATATTAATAGTATATTATAGTTCAATAAAACTCAATCTTACATGTAATGCAAGCTATAGAAGGAACTCAGTATTGTGTTTAACATTATCTATATTAGTGTTTTATGTACAAAAATATAATCTCAATGTTTCATTCATCACAGTTTTAACTTGGTGGTATATATAAATAAATCAAAACATATTGTAGAATACAACACAATCCATTTAATAAATTATATTTAATCGATAAAAATATTAATTCATAAAAAATGGGGTTCTTACAAAATATTTTTAATTTTTTATAATTTTGAGGAAATTTTTATAAAATTTATTTAGCATGAAATATTACATTGATGCAATAAATTAATGGTTTTAATTTTGAGGGTTTTTTGGATGTAAGATTATTTATTTACAGAATGATTTTAGCAGAACTTTGGATTTTGTGATTAAAATGAAGAAGTACTTATTTTAGGAAAATATTACATTGAGGAAATTTTTTTGGATTTTTTATAGTATATAAATATATAATGAGTATCTTAGAATCATTTTCGGAATCATTTGATCCATTAAAATTATATTTTAGTGCTTTAAAAATGAAAAATCCATCTTGAATACACATCGAATGGAGGAATATATGAGATTATAGTGGAAATTAATTAATGAATGAAATTATACTTATTGATTATGTATATTTCCATATATTATTTGTCTTGATTGTAAATTAATTCATCAACTCTAGTAAAAGTATCTTCAAAAATAAAAAAAAGTATCCCTTTACCTTCATTACTGATGGATCTATGGTCTTTTTTCACACCATAATTATTTAGAGCCATTAACATTCTCTTGATCATTAACTTGATTATGATCAATGATCTATGTCAATATAAATCCTTAATTGGACATTAAATTTCTTTTAAATTCCCATATTTTAACTTTTTTCATATTATATCCTATTTGGAAAACTAATTATTTGTTATTCTAGATGGCCTTTGAATATATTTCTTCCATATTTTCAAGAGAATGTTTTTTTTCACTCTTTTTACTATGTGGGATTTCAATAAAAGAATTTTTAGACGTAAAACCCTTTATTTCCAAAAAAAATAGAATTTTGAGCATATAATTTATTAAATGAATTACGATGTAAAACCAAAAGATTTTTATAAAGAAAAATATTTTTGACATTGTATATGACATACAAAACTGAGATTAAATGAACAATGAAATATTTTTTATTCAAATATTACCATTATAACCAAGCTGTTAAATTGGATGGTATGAATAGGATTAACCAATTTATGAAATATATATAAATATTCTACTTAATATAAATGTATTGATACAATCTTATTAAATAATCACTTGGTTTTTGGTAGTGATTTTTTTCTTCAAAAATATATTTCCATCTAATATGTTTATTATTTATTTTTGTGAGAAAAAATAAAAAATAATTTATGTAACATTTAAAAAATTTATCTTAAAAATATAATATAATTTTTGAAATCAGGATATTAAAATTATCTTATGATGAAATTTTGAAATTTTTCGGAAAAGTTTGATTTCTAAATAAATAGTGAGAAATACTTTTATTTATTCGAAAATGTATTTTGTTTTAATGTATTTACAAAGTAAAATTCTATTTTTTATGAGTCTTAAAATTTCAATAGTTCCTTTGGATTGATAATAATCCATTTATAGTCTTTGGAATCAAATTTAAATATAAATTTGGTTTAAAAATGTTTTTATTGTCTAAAAATTTAGTTTTCTGAAAAATTATTTTTCATCACAGTTTTTGTTTTAATATTAAATTAATTTAAACTAATTATAAAAATTGAATATTTTAAAATGAATTAAATTTTTTTAATCATTAGTTCATTTTTTTTAAAATTGATCTATCTTATTTTATCTATTATGAATAGTAACTATAGTAAATAATTATCACCATGGTATGGGTAAATCAAATAATTACCGTTAAAAATATTAACATAAGGATGAAAAATTACCTTAACACTTTCCATTATCCTATTTTATGATTTTATTTCATCAATTTATATCCAATTTCATAAAATATGGAAACTTGGTGAGATGTGTATTTGATTTTGACATTTATATTATTATATATAAGGAAAATTAAAAAATGTCAGTCTCATTGTTTTCTTTTATATTGGTTTTTTTCATGGGGATAAAAAAAGGTTATTTTCTACTATAAAAGGTATATTAGATATATAATAGTTTTTATAATTTTATGTTATTTATAATTTTTAGTGATCAAATAACTGTCTTAAAGTCTTACGCAATGCCGACACTGTATTTATTAAATTAATAGAAAAAGAATATAAATGATATTAAAAATATAAAAAGTAAAATAATTTTAATTAATTAGTGTTATATTAGATTTTTGGATAAATATAACATGTTATGTATTTTACAAATGATTATATTCTAATTCCTTTTCTATAATGTTGTTTTCAAATTCAAATTAAATAAATAGTGTCAAAAATGACAATAATGATAATTTATATTAAATATATTTTATTAAATTATTTAAAAATTATAAAAATATTATAATAAAATATTTAGGATTATATATGAACTATAATATTATCCCCATTCCATTTATGATCTAGTATTTACATTACAATTAAAATGAAAACCTTTAATATAGAAGCATTCATTATCGTGGTTAAGGATAAAAATGGTTGACTAAGGGGTTAATCCAAAGGATAAGGTTTGAAATAATATTAAACCTATAAAATTTTTAATTTATGATTTTATTAATACAAAATATTACTTATATTAGAAGAAATGTTATTTTTGAACATTTTTATTCGAGTTAAACACATATTATATTATAATCCTTTTTGTATTTCCTAAAATTACATAAATGCAATTTTAAAATAAAAATTATTTTTTATATGATTAAAAATTAAAAAAATCCTATATTTAGCTAAGTTATTATGATATGGTTTATAATATCAAAAATGATCTGTTTGGGGCTAAATTTTATTTTATAGAAATTATTTTGACCCTTAAAGAGTAAAAAACAAATTATCGCTGTAATTGTCAAAAGGGTTAATGGAGAGTTTAAACAAAAGGATAAGGGTAAAAGCATTACCTAAACATATCCAAATTTTATTTAATGAGATTATTTTGACACATCATAATGGTATATTTTAATTTTAAAAATTTGGATCCATTTTAAGATGAAAATTAATTTATATCAATTTAATACTTTAATAAATTCCAAGAATTTCATTCCCTCACTTATAAAAGAGAACACATATCCTCTTATATGCACAATTAAACATACAATTGGATTAGAAAATCACTTAAAAATAGCTTCCTAATATTCCTTATTATTTTATAGAAGTTTTATTTTTGTTATAATATAAATCATAGAGGGTATAAGGTGTAAAGAGAAGGAGGTTGTTCAAAAATTAGGTAAAGCTTTTAACCGAATGTTTTAATTTTATTTCTTTTTCTTGATCATAAAAATATTATTAAAAAATTGTTATATAATTACAATGTTATGTTAAATATGTCTATATGTTTTTTTGTTAATTTAATTCCATATATCTATCTCCTCTTTCATCAAATGGGAAATGAAACCATCGTTCGTATGTACAGTAGACTACCGCCTCACGGATTGATGTAATTCGCATTCCATCACCACATCTAAAATAAGGTTATAACGAGGGATTTAATGTTTATGCATGATATTTATGATATATGTATTATTCTGAAAATATAATATATCATCTATTTTCTTTCATTTCTTTACATTGAAAAATGATAACGTCATTTGTGCATGCATATGGATTACCGCCGTTTTGATGAAATGTGATTTTATTTTCTATCACAACATCACATGGATTACATATATAAGTATATTTAAAGATATAATATATTATTTATAAATAAATTATAATTATATAGATTTAAAAAAAATACTTACCTTATTCCCATCATCATCATCAAAAATGGAAACATTACTCATGTGTACGTACGACGTACCACCTCCATAATTCTAGCATAGCTCATTTTTCATAAAAATATTTCATGTACAATTTAGAACAATAATTAATTTTAAAAAATGATAATTATTTAATTATTTTTATTCTTGAGATTATGGAACAATGGAATATTTTACCATAGTCAATCTGCTGAAGTCATTTTAGATATTTGAACCTAATATCGTCAAAACATCTAACATGAACATAAAAGATTCAGTAGTTAAATATAAAATGGTAATGAATAAAAAAATGAACATGAAAATAGTCCTTAAACATATATATAGTAAACATAAGTTTTTCTGATAAGATAATGAACATCTATAATGAGTTAGACCAAAGGTAAGGGGTTTCAAAACTCAATTTATTTTCATTGGGTTATATTACTTCATTATTGACTAAATTATGAAAAGAATATGAATTGAATGGCCTCTAATTATTCTATATTGTATTTACATTTATTTTATGTGGATTTAAATTTTTTACAAATAATAACATTCTTGATAAATTTTCACATCAATGATATGATCTTTGGAATAGATTTCATCACAATTTCATTTCATTGATACATATTATAATTTTATGCACATAATTTATTTAATATTGTATATATGTTCCCCCTATTATATGTTTTAACATTAATCCATCATACTTCAACGTATTATATGTTTCAGTTCAGATTATTTCATCCAAGGGGATTTGACTTGAAAGTTACGAAGTGGAAAGTGTTCCATAACTCAATTTTCTGTCATTAAGTTATGTCACATATACATTGATTATATTAGGCTAAAATTATATGAAAGATATGATATTTTATTTATGTTTTCTTTAAACGAAATTTTGGATTTACATTTTTTACACATAGCCACTCAATTGATTAATTATCAATTAAATGATATGATCTTTATAAGTGTTTCTCATCTCACTTTTGTTTTTGTTTTACATATATCATATTCACTACTTTATTATTCCATGTGGTGTATATAAAACCCTTTTCATATGATATAACATTATTTACTTTATATTAATGATAATAAAAAAATCATTTGACTTCATTTTTTCCTGGGGATTATAATTCAAATGTTACCAAATCAATTAGTGTTTATTTCATAATTGTGTCATTATTCATGATTGTTTATGTTTAAGTCTCCCCAAGGAGAATTATTTTCTATTTATAAATAAAAAACAATATCTTTTATTCCCATATTTTTATTTTTATAAATTAAATTTTCCTCTTTTTATTTTCTTCTCTTTATTTACATCAGATACTGAAAAAATGTTTTTAAGGAAAACTAAATTTGGTTTTCTGCCAAGTATGGAATCTTTTTATTCTATGTCAATAATTTCTATAAAATTATTTAAACAATTTTTTTACTATTATATGATGATTTAATAATTTTTTAGTAATTTTTTAATTTATAAAAAAATGTTTTCTAATGGATCTTCTTATTGTTTTCCAAACAATGTGTTTTTTGAATTTTTACTGAAAATGTGAAAGAAATATTTGTTTTAGCATACTAAGCATAAATTGAATTTCCTATTTTCACGAATACTAAATTATTTGATTCTTTCTTTATTATTTTCCTTGATTATTTTATTATAAAATAATTTCATAATATTCCATAAATTTTTATTTAAAAAATGAATTTCAAAGTAAAAATAATGTATTCTCCTCAAGAATGTTTTCAATGAAATTTTTATGGTATTTCTAATCATATATAAAAATAACACTTTATTATAATTAGGAATCATTGGTAATATGTTGTAATCATACCATACTTATAATTTCACTAGATGGTTTATGTTTAGTTTTACTGGGGAAATATTAACATTTATTGTCCTTGTTTTCCAACATAGAAGTTTATATTGATTGTGTATTGAATTATTATTACCCATTTCATATGATGATTTCATTGAACTTTTTAAGTGATTTAAAAGAACAATTATATCCCCTTAATTGATTGGTAGGTATCATAAGAAAAACAAGTTGGTTTTTTGGCCAAGTCCTTACCCATTTAAGTATTAAGTCTTAGCATAAGGCCTAGATGGGAAGTTTATGATTTTTCACATTATTCATTCTATCATTATAAAATGATTTATTTATGTTCATGTGATTATTTAAATCATTATGAAATAAATGGATAATTTTTAATTTCATGAGATTAGTTGTATGGAAATATTTGATCATATTATATTTCTTCCATATTATTCTCCATTTTCAAGTTATTTATTAAATTAACTGTTTTTTCAGTTAGTTACCTTTCTATATGTATTTTGTTTTTTATGATAACTCCCACTATACATAACTCATACTGAGTATATAAGATCACCATTATCTTGTTCCCTTTCCTTATGTTATAAAGTAAGAATAATTGAATGAGTTAAATGATACAGAATAATTAATCCCAATGTGTTTTTTCCAATCTAAAATTAGAATATTGTATGTATAAAATTTACCAACACTAATAAACAATTAAATCCTTTACGATATGATTTATTGTATCTAGTTTCAATGTATTAAAGTAATCTTAAGCTCTATGCTAATAAATTAGGGGACCTTATTTGTATTATGAATATATTTATATATTATTTGAAGTTGTGTATGTAAGTAATCTTAGATAACTCTATAATTTATAGTCTATATTTTTAAGCATTTTTTTCAATCTTTGGTTGTTTACATATAACTTATACTGAGAAAAACCTTATTCTAAAATTTTAATAATATCATTTAATGGTTGAGATAGGGATTGTCGTAAGTTATTTTGAGTAACAAGTGTAATTAATGTGCATTATTAAATGTTTAAGGTCATTACATCACTTATAAAATAAATTTCATATATATGCGGTATGCTATTGGTCATGTTAGATTTCATAGGATATTGATAAAAAATTACAGTAAAGTTACCCTTCCATTATAATAGTGATTTCAAAATTATATTTCTTTTTAGTTTTTTGATAACTGTAACATATATTTTGAGGATTTAAAATATTTAATTATTTCACCACCCATAACAATTCTAACTAGGTGAGATTTTCAATTTTATCTGATAATATATACCTTTGATTTCTCTATTTTTCATATGATTCATCAGAAAGTTTATAATAAATAATATTTTTTAGATTATGCTTCTTCGACTTTTGATCCTTCAAAAGAAAGTTATAAAACCACTAATAAAAAACACCTAACAATTTTCTTTGCATTATATAGGTTTAGATATTATCTGATCGGTTTAAATTTTGATAATTATATGGACTATGCTTCCATTAGGTATATTTTATGAAAATAAAAAATTATTTTAAGGTTGATTAAACGTTTTCTTCTTCTTTAAGAATTTTATATTGAAATAATAGATATCATAGGGATTAATAATTTAGTGGTAGACTGTTTGAGCCTAATTTCATGATATCTTGGATATTATTTTTTAGAAATCATCCCCATTAAAGAAAATTTCCTTGATGAAGAATTGTACATTATTAGAGATGTCATCCCATGGTTTTCAAATATTTTTAATTACTTAGTATAATTTAAAATTTATTATTATTTAAACAATAAATAATCTATAAATTTTATTAATGGGTGTAGGAAATATGTTTGGGAAGACCCATACTTTTGGAATGTTGGGAGTAACCAAATTATTATAATATGTGTGTGTAATATTGAGATTCCTTAAGGCTTAAAATTTTTCAATTCTCTATATTTTAGTGGAAATGTTGGACCACAAAGTAATGTAAGAAAAAAAATTTGATTTAAGACTATTTTGGAAACTCATTTTAAATATCATTTTAATATTTTAGAAATACGGTAAATTTTAGTTTCAACGGAACATATTTAAAAGGAATAGAGTACCTTAATATCCATTATTATTGTTTGATTCATTTTATGTTTGAGGTTGGGATTTAATGGGATCTTTATCAATTTATATTGGTTTCATTTATATCTTTTTTACAACATATTATGTGTCTATGTGGGTTGAGGATATACATATTCGAACAGATGAGGTTATTTTTGTTATTAAGGTTTTTAAGATTAGTCTATTGAACAGAATTTTAGGGTTAAGGTTCCTGATCAATGATCAAGAAATCTAATTTTATAATTAATCGTTTGAACCATTTTTATGAAAATATATAATTAAATATAAGGTTTAAATACTTTTTGATCCATATAAAAATTGAATAGATAAAGTTTTCAATAGATAGATTAAAAATATTTTGGATAAAATAAAGCATCCAATTAATAAATACTCATTCTAAAGATTAAATTATGATCTATAGGCTTATATAAATACTTTTATCACTATAATATGTATATATACCAATATACTTGTATATTATAAATTCTAACACATACCTACTGAATTAGAGCATAATTAATATTTGGTTGTTATGAAATATAAAATGAATTTTTCAGATATGGAAATTCAAATAAAAGTTTCACTTTTCAGAATATGAAGAGATTAAGAGAGATTATTATAGATATTCTAGTTCATATAAGTAAAATTAAAAGATTAGTTATAATAAATTAATCTTACAAAATAGTTTAAAAATGGAGACAAAGTTTTTTTCAACTATATATTAAATATTTATCTAGGAAATTTTATTTATAAGTGGAGTGTATGGTAACCCAAAATTAATTTTCTAGAAATTACATGATATGAAAAAATATTTATTTACAACAAATTCCAAAGAACATTTAGTTTTACAGTTATCGATAATTGGTATAAAACATCAACTAAACAACTAATTATTTTTTCACTAATGGACATTTTCATTTTTTACTATAAGAACAATTTATTAATCTACATCAAGTCTTCAAAATAAACAATAAATTCTTCTATCAAGATTGTCATATAGACATATATTTTTTATTAAACTTCTTCATAATCTGGTGAAAATAGAAACATAAGGGTGAGATTAGATTATCTGTAATAGAAAAAACATATCATAATGTATTAGACCATTAACATGAAGGAAAAATTTACAAAGGCATAAATTTATTAATAATAGTTCATAAGATTATATAGGGTAATCATGAAAAATAATTGAGAAACAAAAGATCAAATCTAGGTTGCCAAGAAAATGAAAAATTTATGAATTGGATAAATAATATATATGAATAAACATAAAAACATGGTATAGTGATATAAAATTGTGGAATACTGTAAAAATAAGGTGTAATCATGATAAATAATTATTTCTTGGAAATGAAATTCATCTTCATTTTTTTTCAAAACATGATAAACAACTTGGAATTGTGGCACACCCATATAATAGGAAACAATATGTCACAAAACCAATTATTCCCACACCTATTTGAAATAACAATTTATGTGCCCACCTAAAAATGTGAGAAGACCCATTATTACCATTACTGTGTGAAAGAACTCATTACATACACACCTTACTATATTATGAGATATAAACATAAACCAATGTATTGATAGGTGGTATAGGACCCCACCTATCATCATATACACATATTTTTTCTAGTTTAAATAAATCATATACAAATATTAATATACCAATTGTTAAAAATAATGGGTTTCTTAAACATATCACATAACATATACTTAAAAAATCATATGATATAAAAAAATTCTTTTCTCAGAAAGCGTTATATCTTTGATAAAAAAGAACATTACCTAAAACAACCATATAAATAAATTGGATGAAAATATATATATAATATCCATAAATCATGCATAAAATATATAAAAGGAAAATTACTTAAAATAATAACACTTTTTATGAGTTTTACAAAAAAAATTAAAAATAAGAAATATCCTTGGTATTTTGAATGTTTTTAAAAGAAATATTCCAAAAAACTAGGAAAAATGGGTTATTTTACAAACCATGAAACCATATAGGTAATGTTTCATATAGAATTACATATTTATTGAAGTGATGTGTTCACTTATAGGAAAACTAAAAATGATACTTAAAAACAGATTTTTAATATTCCCATAAAAAGAATAAGCTATGGGTCAATTTGAAAAGTTATTACCTAAAAGGTGAAGTAATATCTTTTAAAACATTTATATTTGAAAATTAAAATACAATAATATATCCTTTAAAATATATAAAGGTGAAAAAGAATGTGTATTGGATGATAAAACATTTTATTTCAAAATAATATAAAACCATTTATTTTAAAATATTTTGAATTAACATTGATTGAAATCCCACATCATAAAAAGAGTATAAGATTTGAAATTTTAAAATGGGTAAAAATAATTATGTTAATAAAATATTTATACCCATTAAATTTCCAAAAATATATGGGAACATTATATGGAATTAAAATATGGGAATGGAAGAAAAGATTCATTAGTAGAAATGGGTGTTATTCCTACCAATATCACACTTTCAATTTGGAAATTTTTTTCAAAGAAGTTTTTATTAATGAATAAAAATAATTTTCCCAAAGAATAAAGGAAATATAAAGTTAAATAATGGAATATTAGAGTCAATTTAATCTATAAATTTTTATTTACGTAAGTAATACTATGGCCCCAGAAATCATAAATTGAGTTGATGAAACTCTTCCAGAATTGGTAATATAAGAATCATAGAAGATTTAGAGGAAGATAATGAAATAGAAATTAAAATGTCATTAAATGGAGGATATTTTCATATGGTAAATAAATTGGGTGGTTAATAAAAAATATAAAAAAAGTAATGGTGAACAATTTCAAACATGACTCTTTGAGTTAAAAATGATATAAAGAAACCCTTACGGATTGAGTAACATTTTAATAAAAAAACATTAAAAGATAGGGAATGTATGTAAACATAAAATATCAATATTAAAATATAATTAATGTTATGATATCTCAAATAAGAAATATATATATATAACACAATATTTTCATACATGGATATTACCTCATTTTTATGAATATTCCTTACATTACAGAAACTTGTGTCCGAGGACCATAATAGTTTATTTACTTTGGAAACTTAGAAACACAGTCATCTATCATGTTTAATGATCTTTAATGTATCCCATAAATATCTTACCCATTATTACTCCAACTTAAAACCTTTCTTCATAACCTGGAAAAAGTAAACATAAAAAAGGGTGAACTCGAATTCTAAGTAAGTTTAAATAAACGAGATATGTAAGAATAACATAAACATAAGTGTATGAGAACATGATCGCAACATTTCTAAACCCTGACATGCATATCAATGACAATAATAATTAGTCATGGAATACAAATTGGTAGTTCATAAAACATGATTCATAAGAAAATCAAATAACATGATCCATGAGAGCATAATGAATAGCATTTAAGGCATACATATAATAGTATAAAATATTATGTTAAGGATACCAACCAAGACATTCATAAAATGTGAGGCTTGGGATAACCACCATGTACCTACTTTGTACCAGGTCTTCCTACCCTTGTACCCTCATATTTGGGATGGGACTGACCACTTGTGTACCCTCATCTTTGTGCTTAGGCTAAACACATGTGTACCTCTATATTTGGTCTTGGGATAAACACTTGTGTAATATCATAATTGAGATTTGGTTCAACATCATTGTACCCTCATGTTTTCGCGTAGGCTAAACAATAATTTATCCTTATCTTTGGGCTTGGGCTAAACACCTATATACTCTATAAGGTTATAGAATTTATCATTACCAAATTTATTGAATAACTATCTAGTTTCGCTCATCATATAAGCTATAACGGGCTCACCCGGTGCTATCTAGGCCACACCATCATAGAATATTTAATCATCATACCCATTGAAATATAGGTTTTCCCATCATAGAATCTATAACAAGCTTACATGGTGTTATACATGCTGACCCATCATAGAATTAATTTCCATTAATAAAATCAACACGAAATTAAAAATATATTTCATATCATCATAAAAAAAATATCATTATTATTTAAAAATCAGATTAACCCGTAAAAAATAAAAGGGTTTTATGCCAATCACTTTGGAACATGATTAACCTGTTGAAAATAAATGGGTATCAAAAATATCTTTTTGGAACATTATTGAACCATATAAAGGAAATAGGTTCCATAAGCATCATTACCTAAAAACATAATCCATTCAGTGAAACAGTATGAATTAAATCCATAAATTATATCCCCCATAAGGCATAGGTAACTTCAATTTATGTCAAATTAGATAGAAAATAATTTTGAATGGATAATTTAAAAAATTTCATGAGGAAAATATCATTTCTAATTTAAAAAGCCATTTTATAACAGAAAACATTTGGAAAAAAATTTTCCTTGAATATAATCTTAAAATAACATTTAAAAACATTTTTAGAAAACATGGTTTTAGAAGAAAACATATTATCCGCTGAAGAGAGATATAATGTTGAATTTTCTTAAAAAATTCTTAATTATCGTAAGTACCATAGAGTGGTAAAATGGAACCATTACTAAAATATATTAGGATTAACCATATTATCATAAATTTCATGTGAAATATTGATATTTAGATCATGATATATCATCATTTTAGTCTTAATCAAAAAATAATCTGGATAAATGATGGGATTGTAAGATAAATCCTTGTGACTCTGGTAACATTGAATCATAAGCCCCATGAAAGAATGAAATAAAATAGAAATTATAATATCATGAGGACAGATAAATTCATGATATTATATTTAAAATGGGTTTTTTATACACTTCATGAAATAATATAGGTATATATTATAACATGCGTCTCAAATAATAGAAATTAAGACAAAAATACATTACCAATTTGGTAAATTTTGAACCGTAAACCCTATGAAAGAGAGATACTAAAATTGATATGTAAATAACAAAAACATTAGTAAAATTATCATAAAATAAATTCATGGTATTTATATATACCACATTGATTAAAAAGGTGATGAATATAGCATATGTCTCACAAAAGAAAAAAAGAGATGACAATCCCTTACTTTAATTCTTGACTTCCTTTATAAACATTCAAACCTACTATATAATATATATAAGATTATTATAAATATACTAAATAAGAATATTAATATATATAATACCATATATGATTTAATTATTACTTTATATTACCTATTTATTAACAATTCCATGTTAATGTTACATTTTGGGTAATACCCGCTTTTTTTTCTTGTAGGTTTTGACTTATTATTTTACATCATATTACATTGATCATGATTTATTCATTTATAGAATGTAAAAAATGATATAAATATCAAATATATTCAGTATATATGTATTTATAGTAATCTATAAAATATAGAAATAGGAAAAGAAACAGATCATTCATGGAGGCGGTAGGTCATACATGCGCATGAACGTTGTTTTCATTTTCTTGTCGTAATGAATTAAAGAAATGTAAATGATATATATATATATATATAATCAGAAAATTAGAATTATTTTTTCTTATATATCACATATTTATATTAAAACCATATTTAATACATTCCACATAAAACTTGAATGAATCTCATCACTTTATGAGGTGGTAGTATGTCGTACACCCAAACAACGTTATCGTATTATCACAAAATGGAAATAATGAAGTTGTGTTTTATATAATACTTAAATAAGAATAAATAAATCATAAATATAATTTATATCACATAAAAAAACATGTACATCATCAATACCATCCTTAAGAGGTGGTAACGGAAAAATGAATGACATCGGTTTGTGAGGCAGTGGTCTGCCGCACACACGAATGATGATTTCAGAACACAATTGCTGGAAGTGTGTGTGGTTTTAGTGCATAACCATAACATAAAAACATATCAGTATATTTAATATAATTATTTTATTATATAAACATGATATGAAAATAATTTAAGTGCATTTAGGAAGAAATAAAACAAAAATGTTGATCAATGAACATTAACCCTTATTCAGGTATCTCATTTTGGTTTACACCTATAACACCCCGACCCTAGTTACCAAGAGTTGGTGCATTATTAAATATCATTGGAATAATAAAAAGAGATCAAGTCCCAAAATACCGATTAGTTTTGTAGCCTTGGAAGTACTAGATAAATATATAACATTTACATTACATCATGAAATAAATAAAAACCGCATTATGTCCCCTTTGAACACAATCATATCCCTTAGTCTATTTCTCCAGGTTAGTCATGATATACTTCTTCACATCCTGAGTAGAAAATAAAAAATAGAAAGGGGTGATCTCAGATTTCCAGTAAGGATAACAATATAGCATAAACTTTCACAAATAAGCATAAACATTTAAGGAAATTTATAAGACTAAAAGACAGTCCCTTGAAACTTAAAATTTAGTATAATATTGAAAATATAAATCAAATAGTGCCATTTACTTATTCACATAGATATATAATCTCATGTAATATCAATATCTAATTTCTTAATGATGGAATTCATGATGTCGGACATCATAACCACATAGTCCAGGCCTCGTGCCAAAACTACAAAATTAAATTTTCTAAAATCTTTGAGCCAAGACACTAGTTTGTCTCATTATTCCTACTGATGCATCGAGGAGATATATCATGATCCACCCATCAGTTACTAATTCCAATGCATTCCTCATATGAAAATTTTGAAATATAACATAAAAATTTATATTAAAACTAGCGTAGGAAATGTTAATATTTTAACCACAAACCATGAATGATATAAAAATAGCACATCCACAGTCAAACATAACTCATTCAAAAAAATATAGAAGATTGTATTATAATAAATCAACCTCAATCAAGAATAATTATGGATATTGAAATCAATGAAAAGAACCAGTAAAATGATTTGAGATAAATATCCCCTTTTTTCTTGAAAACATTTAAAAGTCTTATTATTTATCAAGAATATATTAAAAATAGAATTTTGAATCAAAGTGTCTCATACCACATTGAAACTTTGAAAAAGAATTTTAATTTTAAAACATTTATTCCCATATAAATAAATCCGGAAACCCATTTTTAAAACACGGACATTAATGAGAATGATTTAGAAGAATAAATATTTAAAAAATTTAAAAGGATATTATAGTTAGAGTTCCTAAACAAATGAGAGACACTTGAATAAAAATAATTTAGGTAATCAAAACATTATAATATCATGAGAATAATGGGATTCATGGTATACTATGTCAAATTACTATTGATACTCCATATAAAAGTGAATTAGCGCATAATAACAATAAAGTCTCAAGGGAATGTAATTTGAGATAAAATACCTCATAAAGATATTATCCTTAAGTTAAGGATAATCAATTACATAATTATGTGTGAAAAATTTAAATATATTCAATATGATTTGATATTTAGTGTAAATTAATCAAAGGAAATTCACATATATTCTTGTAAAAATAGCACCAATGACTTGGATGTTTAACTCAATGAATGGAAAATGAGTTAAGATTAATCTTATCAAGTTCATATTGATGACTTGAGAATTTTTCAATGGAGTGATTATGTGTATCAAAATTATATCCACCCAATAGGGAGTGTAAATTAATACTTAAATAAATAAATAGTTATTTCACACATAATCTTGGAGTAAAATAATCAATGATGATTTCGTAAAACCCAATGAGTGGGTATTGAAATTTGAAATTCCCTTACCAATTCGATAACTTACAAAACATACATCCCATGAATGAATAACCATAAAATGAATATGTAAATACCCATAAATTAAAGTATATTACACAAAGAATACAACTATGGAAAGTGTATACACCATGCAAAAGGAAATAATGGCAAATATAGCATGAATCTCACGAGAATAAAAGTGAGATTAAAACCCCTTACCATGTACATTTCCTTAGTTGAGGGTAAGTTAACTTCATTTATAATGGTGAAATAATTGTTATTAAATTATAAAAGAACCATATTCAAAAATATGATATCGTATATGATCTTTTAATATTGTTTTATAATATTTCAGTAGTATCATGGTTTCATGTGTTAACTGGTTAATTTTTCATTATATGTTTTGTTATGTAAGTCATGTTTGTTATGGATGGGATATATTTTATTCATATCCATAATGATATTATTTTCTTAAACATTATTTTTTTTGTAATAAAATGATATTTATTCTTGAATGGTTACAATGGGTAATGAATCTCATCGTGTTCATGGAGACAGTAATTTTTACATATGCATGAGTGAAAATATCATTCTATTGATGGTGAAATCAAATATAATTGGATTTTATATCATATATACATAATAATTAACATTTTATATTTATTATTTACATCAATTATACTCATTATTATACCCATCCAAATAATTAAGTGTTGAATAACAAACTACACCATGATGTGGAGACGGTAAGTCGTATGTACGAACGTATGGTGACTTTGTCATTCAAAGGATGGATAGAATAATGAATATGGTTGTATTATATTTATAATAATGTCAGAGTATAAAAAGGTTTCTAGATTTATTAATTTGGTATGCAAAAACAAATAAATAGTATGTGGAAGAAGAAAGGAACATTGAAAGGCGTGATGAAATAATTACCTCTTCTTCGGGTGCTTCATTTTGATTTGACCATAGGGCTCCATAGGTTGAATTTCTGATCAAAGAAATCTTCTAGGTTGAAGTGAGGGTATTTGGGAGGATATTTGAGCAGGTTCTGGCCTAGACAAATGGATTTGAAGATGTGATTTTGAGATAAGGTGAAATACCCTTTTATAAGAGAGGTGAGAGTCACTTTAGTAAATCCTTGAAATGTAATTTTATTATACAATAATATTCGGTTTATAATGGATCAAAAATGATTTATTTTGAGTCTATGGTGGGGATGGGTCTAAAACCACTTAACCAATATGTTATAGATAGGTTTAGGTCACCATATTAACCTTATCTTTTAGATTTAACTCTTGGTTAAATAGTTTAATATTTACCATGTCTCCTTTATTTTTATATTATATGGATAATAAACATACTATAAATAGAAAAGAGAACACCATGTGGTTCATTAATAACATATCTATAATTATATAAGTCCATTGGATGAACATTATATTTTTAGGACTATTATATTATCACGACCTGTCCTCTAGGGCCAGTGGCGTGACTACCCCAAGCCCAACTGCCATAGGCCAGGGGTTGGCGACTAGCACCAAAAGAGTAAATCCCTAAGACTAGGAAGGAATTGATTTTATAAAGTGTAAACACACAACACATAGTACGAATTGTAAGTAAAAGACTAAGAAAAACAGTATAGAAAGGAAATCTGAAAAGTAAAAGGGGCCGGAAATACAAGCCAAACAGAAAAGTACAAGTACAACTGAAAAAAGTACAACTAAAGAAAAGGTAAAGTAGATATTGGGTCATCCTTCGGAGATTCCTACCTAAAGGGTAGGTACAGATAGCCTCCTCAGCACTCCACATCTGTAAGTTTCCTTCGTGTACTAATTCTTTGTAAGGTCCACCTCCGGGTACCACCTAGTCCTGCTACTCTGATCCTCAGTCAGTGTTGTCCGTCATCTGCAACCAACACAACGAGATGTGGGCATAGCTTGTGAAGGGGTGAGTATAACGAAACTCAGTAAGGACCCCAAGACCCTCAAGGTATCACAAAATCCAACAAGTATAAACCACAATGTAAGAAATCAACAGATAACCCCACTTAGGTATATGCCCATACATATACCTAAGTTATCAAGTAATCCATCTCAATCATGATGTAAACACAAAAGTTACTCACTGATCTCAACCATGGTTTTTATTATCGAAACCACGACTGATGTAGAAATCCTCCTCTATCAAGTACATTGGGTCTGCCACCACAATGAGGTTCTTCCCACTAACCTTGGACTGTTGAGGTACTCCTCCTGTTGAGTACTGTGGGTCTGCCGCACTCACATAGAGGCGCACCCCACTATGGCTCTACCACCAACTACTAGGAACTCCCCCTAATATCCTGTAGAGGTACTCCTCTTGTCCAGTACCACAGGTCTGCTACCAACTACAAGGTGCTCATCCGTCGTGGGTCTGCCGCCAACTACCAGGCACTCCCCACTGGGCCTGTCAAATCACTTTGAGTAGAATTGGTCAAGCAGTCCTCAGACCTCATCCAGCTACTAGGTCTCTGTACCCCACTCTCTTGTCTCTAGGAGGGTGCACTCCACGAGCTACAGGTCGATACTCAAACTGTCACTAATTCCCACATAGAAGTATCTGAAAGGTCTGCCTCGTCATAGGGGTCTCAACACAACATACGGCATGTCAATCGGACGCCTGGTCTGTGAGTTATAATCTTTTCAGTCCTGGGGGCCCATTTGGATTCGTTTACGATCCAACCTAACCTTATCTCAATATTACCCCAAAATCCAATGGGGTATACTCAAAGGGACTGTCATGCTCCAAGAAAACCAATGCCACTGACGGTTCGTCAAACGGTCGTCCGGTGCCAAAGATATGGCGAAAGGAAGTAAAGGCTGGTAGTGGGCCTGGGTTCGGTTTGACCCGATTGAACCGACTCGGCCCATCTTAGTACGGTCCGACCTAGCCTGGGTCGACCCGGTCAACCTGTTTGGTTCGGGCAGGTCCGCTATGCCTAGCCCAGCTGACTGTGAGGGTGTTTCGGCCAGGAGGTCATCGCGTTGGTGACTCGGCCTGATGACCGGGGCTGGTTCGGCCATCATCACGTGGGGTGCGACTCGGGTGGCTCGGTCTAGAAGGCTGATCCGGTTCATCCAACGACACCACGAGGGATTTCATGGGTCGGCTCGGGAGGCCGAGTGGCCGGAGGCAACCGGGCAGGGCGCGCGGGCAGGCCGGGCAGGGCGTGGCAGGATGCGGGCATGTGGGCCGACCGCCAGGTGGCAGCTGGGCGGGCCGGTTCGGCGTGGCTCGGGCCAACGGTGTTCGACTGGGAGCACTGATGCGCCACAGGGGCAGCATAGTTCACAAAGTTTGTGGGTAGCGCAGCCTTTTTCATTTCCACCCTTGTCTCCTCGTTGCTGTTTCTCACCAAAAGTTCAACATAAACAAGATTGTCAGAGGGGTCGGGCCATGTTGTCTTGGCCCACACCCTCCACATTTAGGGTGGTATCAAAGAGTTCATCAATGAAAAAAAGATGAACAATAACATACCCTCAAAAAATTTCTTTCTAACCGTTTGAATAAGTTATGAAAAGGAATAACAACATCACAAATAAACCCCTACCTTTGATTTGACATTCGTCGTTTGTTGACGGAGTCACGTAAGAAGGAGGAGTTGTTTCTCATCGTGTCTGTCGTACCCTTCCACTCCTGAATTTGCACGATGTATGTGGATGTGGCTCTATGTTGGAAGGTGTCTGAGGAAAAATTTTAAGAAGGTTCATCGCCGGTGTTCTTCATTAGAAGAACGCGTTCTTCGTTCTTCGTTTGAAGGATTCTCTCTTCTCCCAATAATCCTCCTTCCCAACTTCCACCCAAATGCCAAATGAAAATAATAGAATTAAGAGTTTTTCTATTATTTTGTTGGAACAATAGTTCAAATTGGTGAATTAATTTAAGAGGCTCCCCATAATTAATTCACGAGAGTTGGTATCAATTAATTAGGGGAGATTGGCCTAAATTAAATGCTAGGGGAGTTGGGTCCATTAAGGTGGGGGTGGTCAAGGAGTTTCTCCCCATTTAATGGGGAGTTGAGGAAACAAGAGGTGCTCCCTCATTAATGAGGGAGAGTTGAGAGGTTTTCCTCTCCTCCCATTAATAGGGGTTAATCCTCGTGTGATCCCCACCACATTAATCCTCTCATGGGAGGTTTAGTTCAGGTGGGCCCCACCACCATAACCTCTCATGAGAGGTTAATGTGTGGTTTCCCCACCTCCAACCTCCATGAGGAGGTTTTAATCACCACACACTAAATGGTGGCTCAAATAAAATAAAGTGTAGATACACTTTATTTTATTATTTTTTCATGAAAACCCAAAAAAATTAACTTCTATTCTCCACTCGTTGTCGTTGAAGTAAAAGTATCCTTAAGTGAATACTGGCACTACGAGTTCAACGGTGCCCTCCTATTTCAATTCTGAGCACCAATTCAAAAGTTATAAAATAACACTCGTACGTTTACTGAACGTACCTGAACAAAAACATCAGAAATTGATTCTGAGCACACCCGGCCTTGGAATCAAGCATCGTAAGTTTTTACGAACTCTTAAAATTACCATGCATTTAAAAAATATTCCACAAGGTTTTCGGGTCTTTACATTCTCCCCACCTCAGGGATTTACGTCTTCGTAAGCTACAACTCAAACTAAGGGAACAAATGGGGGTACTGAGCACTCATTTGAGCCTCACGCTCCCATGTGCTCTCCTGGAGGTTCCTGTGCTACCATCGAACATAAACCAGAGGTATCGATTGTCCATGTAGGACCCGCTCCTGTCGATCATCAATCTCCATTGCAACCTCTGTAAAAGTCTCCCCATCATTGACGTCCATCTCTCCATGGTAAATGATATGAGAAGGGTCATGCACGTATCTCCTCAGCTGAGATATGTGGAAGACGTCATGAACCCAGTGTAACTGAGGTGGAAGGGAAAAGTGGTAAGCCACCTCGCCAACTCTGCTGAGGACCTGAAAAGGTCCTATGAATCTCGGAGATAACTTGTCACATCGGCCAAATCTTCATATACCTCGTCGAGGTGAGACCCATAGAAAAATGTGGTCGCCATCCTCAAACTCTAGAGGCCTCCTCCTTTTGTCAGCATACGACATATGCCTGCTCCATGCAGTCTTCATCCTCTTCTGTATGAACTGCACCTTCTATGTCTTAGCCTGTACAATCTCTAGTCCCACCAGTGCTAACACCCCTGGGTCTATCCAGCACAAGGGTGATCTGTAAGGTCACTCATACAACGCCTCAAAAGAGGTCATCCCTATGGTGGAGTGATAGCTATTGTTGTAGGAAAACTCCACCAAAGGTAAGTGCTCCTCCCAACTATGATCAAAGTCAAGGACACAAGCACGAAGCATGTCCTCGAGTGTCAGAATGGTCCTCTCAGTCTGGCCATCCCTCTGAGGATGGAATACGGTGCACAGACGAAGGTGCATCCCAAAATCTTCATGCAACCCCTTCCATAGACGCGAAGTAAAGCGTGTGTCACGGTCGAAGAAAATAGGTGAAGGTAGTCTATATATCCATACAATCTCTTCCACATAAAGGTATCCCAAGATCTCTACTGATTACTTCTCTCTGCTCGGTAGGAAGTTTGTTGACTTGTTGACTTGGTCAATGATCATCCAAATCAAGTCATGTCCCCTGGATGTATGTGGAATACCCATAACAAAGGCTTTGGATATCCCATCCCACTTCCACTATAGGACCTCTAAAGGCTGAACCAAGCCTGCTGGTACCTATTGATCGGCCTTCACTTACTGAAAAGTGAGGCACCGAGAGACAAACTCTTCTACTACCTTCTTCATACCAGACCACCAGTGTTGTCGTCGAAGGTCCTGGTGAATCTTCACCACTCCTGGATATTCCACTAGAGGGGAAGTGTGGACCTCCCTCAACAGTTCCTCCTGATGTGCTACTAGTACCATGTTACGTCCTTTGAAGAGGATGACGTCCTCCCCACCTTCATAAAATCCATCAGGTGCATGCCCTATGGATATCTGAGCATGTCTTGTCTTGTAGTCAGCGTCTCCACGTTGCGCCTCCCTGACTCACTGAAGAAGTGGGGGAGTGACTGTAAGAGACTAATGGAAGGCTACTCCATCTCTATCCACAAAGGATATCTTTAAAGCAGACACCTTATATGTCGCCTCTCCTAGTAGCTGTATACCAGATATCCGGCTGAGTGCATCTGCAACAACATTCCCCTTCCTAGGATTATATACTATCTCAAAGTCATAGTCTTTGAGGAACTCAAGCTAAAACTGATGTCTCAGGTTCAAGTTCTTTTGAGAGAATATATAACTGAGAATCTTGTGATTAGAGTACATGGTAAAATGCTCTCCCATCAGATACTGTCACCACATCTTCAAGGTGAGGATCACTACAATTAACTCCAAGTCATGGTTTGTGTAGTTCTACTCATGTTGTCTCAGCTTATGAGAACCATAAGTGATCAATAATCTCTTCTGCATCATGAAACACCCAGGTCTGGTCAATGATGCATCGTAGTAAACTACGTACCCTATGCCTTCCTCTGGAAGTCTCAAGATGTGGGCACTGGTCAGCCTATAACTCATCTCCTGGAAGCTCTGCTGGAATCTCTTTGACCATAAAAAGAGTTTCCCCTCCCTCATCAAGGCTGATAGGGGTGCTGCAACTCTGGAGAAGTCTGGTACGAACCACTAGTAGTAGCCAGCCAAACCCAAGAAACACCGTTCCTCCGTCACACTCCTGGGTGGCTCCCAAGAAAGTACCGCCTCAATCTTCACTGGATCCACTGCAACTCCAGCCTCCTAGATGACATGTCCCAAAAAGTCAACCTCTCGGATCCATAACTAGCACTTCGTGAGCTTTACATAAAGTCGGTGCTCTCAGAGTGTGTCCAGTACTACCCGCAAATGGTAGGCATGTTCCTCCTCAGTAGTCAAGCAGATTATAATTTTGTCGATGAAGACTATGACAAAGCGATCTAGCTATGGCTGGAATATCCTATTAATGAGTCCCAAGAACATTGTTGGAGCATTAGTTAGGCCGGAATGCATAACCAAGAACCCTTAGTGGTTGTAATGACATCTAAAGGTCGTCTTCTGCACATCCTTGTCTCAAACTCTGATCTGGTGATAGCCTGCTTTGAGGTCTATCTTCAAGAACCACTGTGCACCCTTCCGTTGATCAAAGAGGTCGTCAATCCCTGAGAGTGGGTACTTGTTCTTCACGGTCACCTGGTTCAGGTGACGGTAGTCGACACAAAGCCACAAACTCCAATCTGCCTTCTTGGAAAACAGAATCGGGGCTGCCTGGGGAGAAACACTAGGCCAGATGAATCCCTTCCCCTTGAAGTCCTCTAGTTATACTTGCATATCACGAAGCTCAGCGGGAGCCATCCGATATGCCGGAGTAGATATTGGTTCCATCATGTGGTACAGGTTAATGTAGGAGTCCACCTCTCTGTGACGAGGAAGTCCTTGAACATCGTTAGGGAAAACATCTGCATACTGGTCCACCACTACAGGATAGCTCAGACTCTCCACATCAGCTGCTCTAAGGGTAAGGCAGGCCAACTGATAAGTGATTGGATTCACCCTCCTCTGAGTAATTCTATCCTATCCTGAAAAGGCTCAATTATCTCCGGTGAAGGTGAACCTGGTCCCATCTGTGCGGACACACCGCACTTTGCACCTAATACAGTCATTCTGAGCATCGACTTTAGATAACTAGTCCATACCCAAGATGACGTCGTAAGGCCTCGATGCCGCTACGAGGACATCCCAGCTGAAGCTCTCGCCTCCTAGAGTAAGCTCAAACTGCCGGAACCAGGGCGTAATCATCGAGTATGATCCTGTAGGAGTCTCTAGCTCTAAGGATCGAGCCAACGGCTCCATTGGAATCTCTGAGCTCTGAACGAGGGCAGTGGAAATGAAAGAGTGTCCGGAAACTATGTCTATAAGAACTGCTGCTAAGGTGGAGTAGACACACGTACCTAGAATCATATTTTTAGCACCATGATCGTAAGCCTCAGCTGCCTGGAGCTAAGATCTCCCTTCTCCACCTACTCCCTGCAGGCGGGGTGGACCTCCTCATGGTGGTGGCGGTAACACCTCGAATCGTCTCCCACCACCTACTGCACGACCAACTCCTCTACCATATACACCTTCTCCCTGCGGACCCCCTCGATCGAATCTATGTTTCTTCTTGGGTGGTTCTTAGATTGTCTATTGATCATCCGAATGGCGGGTCGGATAGTCACAAGCCATGTGACCATGCCTGCCGCAAGAGTAACACTATATCATCCTGGCATGTCTGGCTCTGTCTCTACTCCGGGTACCCTGCACAAATGATTCTGTGTCGTGTGGTTATCCACCTATAGGTATGTTCTTCTTGGACCTCTGTGACATCTCTCTACTTTCAAATGCAGAATACTTTGTTGCATGTTGACTAGTGGTGGGTCACGCTGCTGGAGACTGCTCATCAAGGAAACTCTCCACTAAGAGGGCTCACTCTAACACCCCTTCCTACATCGGGATGCTTAGGGAGATCATCGAGGCCCTGCTCTCTCACCTGAGTCCCTGCTCAAAGGTTCATGCCCGAAAGAACGGGTCTCGTACCATATCTGTGGAGTAGAGCGAGAGGTCTATGAACCTCTCTAATTACTTATCTACAGTCATGATGCCCTACTGCAAATGAAGTAGCACCTGTATACGCACTGGGTGGAGAGTGGCTCGGAAAAACACCACCCAAAATAGGCACTCGAAGTATGCCCAAAGTAGTGTCGCCGCGACATTCACCTGAAGCATCAGGCTCTACCATCTGCATGTTGCTACCTAAAGGAGACTCGCGGCAAGGATAACCATGAAGTCGGATAGTTTCCCAACCAGTTTGAAGAGTCTCACCACAGTCTCCAGCTAATCCTCAGCTACATGAGAGTCCATATCTCCCCTAAACCAGGGTGGCCTCTGGAACTGGAACTCATGCAATGTGCTCAAGTGGCATGCATCATCTGCTACTGGGGCTGGTGGCATCAGTGTCCCAACGGGAAGTGGTACCGCTGGTACCTCCACTGGTGCCTCTACTGGAAGAGGGACCTACACCAAGGCTTCATCACTCGCTGGGATATCTATGCATACAACTCTCAAGGCTCTGGTTGGTCTTCCGCGGTGAGGCGTCCTGATAGAAACAGATGAGACACGGTCAAAATATTTATACCTAGTGAGATGACTTAGTTGAGCTAACATAAAGGAAACTTTTGAAAACACACAAGCAATCAGTGTTTTTGTGTACTGAGTCAGAAATCAGAAGTCTGGGACCTGGTTTATGGATATATCGGCCGCCAAACCAACACTGGAATCCTTGAACTGAAAACCACAATTTGTACCCTTAACACTATTTTTTCATAGAAATGAATGATCATAGTCCTAAGTTCTGTGGTATAACTGACTCCTCTAATACCAATTTGTCGCGACCCGTCCCCTGGGGCTCGTTCCAGGACTACCCCTAGCCTGCCTTCCAAAGTCCAAGGGCTGGAGACTAGCACCAATGGCGTAAATCCCTAAAACTGGGAAGGCATTGCCATTATAAAGTGTAAACATACACAACAGAGTACGATCTAGAAGTAAAACACTAAGAAAAACTGTATACAAAGGAGTGATGAAATGTAAAAGGGGTCGGAAATACAAGCCCAACATGAAAGTACAAGTACAACTGAAAAACAATTACAACTGAAGAAAAGGTAAAGTAGCTACTGGGTCGTCCTCTGGGGATTCCTGCCTAAAGGGTAGGTACATATATCCTCCTCAGCACTCCACATCTATCAATCTCCTCAGTGTACCGACTCATCGTAAGGTCCACCTCCAGGTACCGCCCAGTCCTACTACTCTGATCCCCAGTCAGTGGTGTCTGTTGCCTACAACTAACACAATGAGGTATGGGCATAACCCATGTAGGGGTGAGTATCATGATACTTTGTAGGGACCCAGAGACCCTCAAGGTCTCACAAAATCCAAAAATGATAATCCACAAAGTAAGAAATCAACAGATAACCCCACTTAGGTATGTGCCCATACATATAGCTATGTTATCAAGTAATCCATCACAATCATGTGGTAAACACAAAAGTTACTAACTCAGCTCAACCAGGATTTTTATTATCGAAATCACGGCTGCTGGAGAACTCCTCCTCTATCATGTACAGTGGGAATTCCACCAAAACCAGGCACTTCCCACTAACCTTGGACTACTGATGTACACCTCTTGTCGAGTATCGTGGGATTGTCGCGCTCACACAGAGGCACTCTCCACTGTGGGCTTGCCGCCAACTACCATGCGCTCTCCCTAATAGCCTGCATAGGTACTCCTCTTGTCGAGTATCGTGGGTATTCCAAAATATCCCAGGTGATCCTCCACTGTGGTTATGCATCAAACTACCAGGTGATCCCCACTAGTCTATTTGAATAACTCCAAGTCGAATCGGTCAAGCAGTCATTAGGTCTCAGCCAGCTACTAGGTCTTCATACTCCGCTCGCTCGTCTCTGGCAGGATCTGCTCCATGAGGTACATGTCTATACTAAAAAAATCACGAAGTCCAATTTAGAAGTATCTCAAAGGTCTGACTCGTCATAGGGGTCTCAACGCAACAGACGGCGCGTCAATCAGATGCCCGGTCTGTGAGTTTTTAGCTTTTTAGTCCCGATGGCCCGGTTGGATTCCTGTACGATCCAACCTGACTGTATCACAATATTTCCCCAAACTCATGTGGGGTATACTCAAAGAGACCATTGTGCTCGAAGAAAACAAGTGATGCTGATGGTTCGTAAAATGGGCGTCTGGTGCCAAAGATATGGCCAAAGCAAGTAAAGGCCGATAGTGGGCCCGGGTCCGGTCCAACCCGGTTAGACCAACTCGGCCCGTCTTATTCTGGGACGACCCGGTCTGGGTCGACCCGGTCAGCCTGCGAGGTTCGTCCTGGTCCACTGGGCCCATCCCAATAGACTGCAGGGGTTGTTCGGCCCAAAGGTCACCCTGTAGGCATCTCGGGCCAGAGACCGGGGCCGGTTCGGCCAGCACCGCGCGAGGCGTGGCTTGGGTGGCTCACTCCAGAAGGCCAAGCCGGTTCGGCCAGCGATTCCGCGAGGGACGCCCTGAGCCGGCTTGGGAGGCCAGGAGGCCAAAGGCTACCGGGAAGGGTGCACGAGAGGCCGCGGCAGGCGAGGCAGGGCGTAGTAGGGCGTGGGCAAGCGGGCCGGCAGACGGGTGGCGGCTGGGCAGGCCAGTTCGGTGCGGCTCGGGCTGGCATGGGCCGGAGGTGTTTGGCCAGTAGCACCAGTGCACCATGGGGGCGACATGGTTCGTATAGGCTGTTGGTAGTGCGATAATTATCTTTTCCGCCTTCATCGCCTCATTGTTGAATAGTCGTCAAAAGTTCAACATAAATAAGATCAGCAGAGGGGTCGGGCCATGTTGGTTTGGCCCACACCCTCCGCGTTTAGGGTGGTATCAATCGGTTCATCAAAGAAAAATAGATGAAAAATAACATACCCACAAACAATTCATTTCTAACCATTTGAAAATTTTATGAAAATGAATAACATTATCAAGAATAAACCACCTACCATTGATTCGTCATTCATCATTCGTCGTTCGTTGATGGAGTCGCATAAAAAGATGGAGTTGTCACTCGTCGCGTCCGCCGCACTCTTCCACTCCTGAATTCACAAGACGGTTGTGTAAGTGTCTCCACGTTTGTAGGTGTCCAGGTAAAAAGTCAAAGAAGGTTCATCGTTGGCGTTCTTTGTTGGAAGAACGCGTTCTTCATTCTTCGTTGGGAGGATTCTCTCTTCTCCCAATAATCCTCCTTACCAACTTCCACCCAAATTCCAAATGAAAATAATAGAAGGAAGAGTTTTTCTATTATTTTTTTGGAACAACAGTTCAAATTGGAGAATTAATTTAAGAGGCTCCCCCTAATTAATTCATGAGGGTTGTCATGAATTAATTAGAGGAGATTGGCAGAAATTAAAAGTTAGGGGAGTTGGCACCCTTAAGGTGGGGGTGGTAAAGGAGTTTCTCCCCATTTAATGGGGATATTAGGACACAAGAGGCTCTCCCTCGTTAATGTGGGAGAGTTGAGAGGTTTTTCTCTCCTCCCATTAATAGGGGGTTAAGTCCCGTGTGGTCCCCACAATATTAATCCTCTCATGGGAGGTTTAGTTTGGGTAGGACCCACCACCATAACCTCTCATGAGAGGTTAAGGTATGGTGGCCCCACCTCCAACCTCCATGAGGAGGTATTAACCACCACACACCAAATGGCGGCTCAAATAAAATAAAGTGTAGCTACACTTTATTTTATTATTTTTTCAAGAAAACCCATAAAAAATTAACATCTATTATCGACTCACTGTCATCGAAGTGAAAGTCTCTTTAAGTGAATATTGGTGTTGTGAGTTCAACGCTGCCCTCAGATTTCAATTTCGAGCACCGGTTAAAAAGTTATAAAAAACCCGCTCATACGTTTACTGAATGTACCTGAACAAAAACTTCAGCAATTGATTCTAGGCACATCGGGCCTCAGAATCAAGCACTGTAAATTTTTGCAGACTCATAAAATTTCCATGTATTTAAAAAAAATTCCATAGGGTTTCCAGGTCTTTACATATATAATTTAATAAAATTGTATTTTCTTTAAAAACCCAATTATGTCAATTTTGACACAATTTAGTATTTGGTTTTTTGTTAAAGTCACATCAACTTAGTTAATTTGAAAAAAATTAATTAAATCAACTCTAACATGTGATATTATCCTATAAAATTCTTTGAATTCATCAAAATTCTGAATTTACATTTATTTTAATTTTTCTAATATCAATTATTTTAATCTTTCATATATAAGAAAATTATTGCGTCATCATTGTGTCATAAATAAATTTAATTATTTACGATCTAAAAATTATAAACAAAATATCATGATATAGAAAATATTCTTATACTTATAATGAATATTAATAGTCAAAATTTTCTTATGTATTACCCTATATTAAAAATGTTTTAGTTATTAAAATTTATATTTAACACTTTTAACACTTCTTTATATAAAATAATATTAAATGTCCTAATTTAAAACTAGTGAAATAAAGGATTATATTTTATTCATAAGGTTGATTTTGGTCAAAATACACTTATCCAATAGATTTCTAACACATGTAAAGGTAATTATAATATCATTTTTACCCTTAATTACCCTATTCACTTTTAACCGTGGTAAATAAAATTCATTGGTTATTATTCACCAAAAAATATTTTTATCTTATCAAACCACATTTTACTTACTGATTTCAACCATGTCTCCTAGATTTTTGAAATTAAATTCATAGAAGAGGTAAAATTATATTTTATGTAAATTTTCCAACATGCCTAGAAGGTGGGTAAAAGACGTTAAAATATTCAATAAAATTTTATACATCGAATTTTATTATGAAATGACTCCAATGGAATACATTGGAATAATATAAGTATTATGTATATATTTTTACTTAATAAAAATTTAAATAAAAGAAATAATTATTTAAATAAAAAGACGGTTTTTAAATAATTACGTAGTGTTTTTCACTATTTATTAAAAATTGAAAGCTTTCAGAAAAATTTCAAAAATTAACCCTAAGCTAATTTTGATATTCAAAATTCAAAAATTATGTCTATATTACCAAATTAAGAAAATATAAGTTTCATTAATTAATTTAAAATTAATTCTCATTGTCAAAACCAAAAAGCAGGTTTTTGAGAAGTAAAAACTATAAAAATATTGATAAGTGTTTATATCCAGATTACAAGTGAAAATACTTATAATGAAAAAAAATTATATTAAATGATAAAAATATAATATAATTATACTTTCAAATCATTAAAACGTATAATTTAACACGATAAAATATTTTTATTAAAAATGTTGTTTTCAATTAAAATTTAGTATCTTTCACTATTCATCAAAATATGAAAGTTATCATAAAAACACCAAAAATTTATCCAAACTAAATTTTTTTCTTCTGATTCTAAATAAGAATATATGTTCATAAAATTCAATATATAAAAGGATCACATATTTTATTTAGAATTTTTATCCATTAAAAGGTGGAAAACTGCATTTTTTATAAATACGTCTTTTATCTAAAAAATTGAATTTGTCCTTATATTATCTCTATGAAGCAAAAAATATGAATTTTAAAATTATATACGATATATATATAATTCAAAATTTGGTTATAACTATTCATAACTTCTTTTTAAACGGCCATTTTGATAGGATATGATGCGCTTGAACTCAGTGTTGCGTACATCACACACTATTTATTATTCAAAAAAAAGTGTACCGTGGAAGCTTGGGGTGTTACATTCTTCCTCCATTAATAAATTCCTTCCTCAAAATTTGAAATTTTTATTCGTAAATAAAAGGATAAAAAATATAAAATAACTTTTTGGAAAACCCACATCGGAAATAGGGTTAATAAAATTTAGTCTTAATAAGAGGGAAAAAAATGAAAAAGTAACCTCCAAATTAAGATTTAGAATATGAAAACATTTTTGGTGATTATAATTGGAAGAAAACATATATATTTATAGGGAGTGATTGAGGTCCTCAGTCACAAATAAGTATAATTGAAAATTGAGGGCCTAAAAGCCATAAATCTATGATGAATAACGTAAGGTATTAGGAAAACACGTTTTTTGGGTTTAAGATCATTTTCCTAAGGTTTATGAATTAATTTATTCATAGAATAAGAGAAAAAATACTTGATAAGTAGAGTACCATACTTTAACTAATTTCTACCACAAAATCATCTTTCACTCCAAACGATGAGTATTCACGATGACTTGGTCACACCTGAAGCGCTAGAATCAACTTATAAAGAATCACAAAATCTACAAAGGAAGAACTATATATTCCCCTTATCTATAGAGATTAACCATAACCAAAATGGTTAGTAAAATATTATATGATCCCCAAAAAGTATAACCCTTTAGAGAAAGAAATACTAATATTAATTTCTAAAATTAAACCAACAATACCCAAAAGTAAATAAATACCATTAAATAAACAATTGTCCTTTAAATCCTTTAATATAATCAAAACAAACATTGAAACCCAAAACTTAGAAGAATTTGATTATGTAGTCTTCTATGTTAAATTGTATCTCCAAATAACATCGACTACTATAAAACTCACATACTTAAAAGTAATTAACCTAATCACATATTTCTATAATAGATTAATTTTTTCAATAAATAACCCAAATCTCTACAAATCAACAATAAAAACATAGATAAAAATACCTCATAACTTCTCAAATGAAATCTCATAGTATTCTATTTTCCATAGGCATATAGTGTTCCCAATAGAGTGAACATATTCCAAAATAACATTTATCACTTAATCACCAAATCATTTTCCTACACTATGTATATCCATATGAAAAAATATTAGATCCCAAATCAACTTATTATTGTACAATAAAATAATTTAACTAAAAATGAATTAGACACTATAACCAGGGACTTCAGGTAGCCCAATGGTAGGGGATAAATTCTAGTCACACTTTGGTTGTGGGTCTGATTCTCACAGCTTTGTCCGATGTGACGGGTTGTAACACGGTATGTGTGTTGTCCTTTTTCAAAAACTATTCCCAAAATGAGATAAATTCCTAAAAATAACCATAACATAATTTAACCACAAATTTTATCTCATACCTCGAATTTTCATCCCAAAATTTAATAACCTATAATTGCCTCAAATTTAAGAATCATAGAAACTCAAATGGTTATTTATAACTATATCCCCAAAAGAAAAGACAATTCATCCTCGAATAGAATTTTCAAAAAATAAACTATAGGGTTACACATACAAGAGAACAGTCTTCCAAAGTAATCTCATCAACAAAGATCACTAATACTTTTAAAAAAAATTCTATCCATTTATTTCCACATAGGTTCTTCCATGACCAGGAATTTGTCCTATAGAATAGGGAATTTACTCGAGTAATTCCTAGGTCCCCTACATTTACAGAAAATGACTATAAATGGATTTTTGGGATTAGTTTTGTTTTCTTCCATAGTAATATTAATTTTTCCTCTATAATTATTTACATTATGTCCTTATTTTCCACACATAAATCATTTCTTTGTTCCATTGATACACTTTCTTAGATGTCTCCTTCCACATTTCCTGCATGATGGAAATTGAGCATTCTTTTCTCCATAGTCTCCACTGCAAGAACTCTTATCATTCACCGTCATTCTCTTTTTGGTTGATTCTGGGGGTTAGTTGATATATATGTTATTGATCATATTTTTGGAAACCTACTTTAGCATTAACATGATATCTTTTACGCCTATCAACATTTCATTTAGTTACACATTTCCATCATTGTTCCCACCTTGTATATCATGTTCAATGTTACTATGACTTTCTTTGAATCCGGCCATTGACTAACACAAGAAAGAATAGTGCGAGTCATAAAATCATTTAGAGAATTTTATTACACCTTATTTTCAATCTAAAAAACCATAGGATTAACCAAGGTTTTTTATTCTCAACTTATATTAAAATCCTTAAATCATTTTGTATTGAAAATGTGAATTATCCTAAGCATATCCTTCAGGAGTGTCGCAACCAAGATTGTATCAAGGACCGTTTTGGTGTACCAAGATAACCCTGGTCAATGCCGAAACTCCTAGTCAGAGTTTTCACTCCTAGTTACATCTATTACAGAGCCATGTCTACCTTCTCATATCCAGACAGGGATGTATTTCTTGGAAACCCCACATAATATTTACATTATCGAAATTTTTGTATGTTCTTCTATACTAATCCTCAATGTCTATCTTATGGTAGTGTTTTCTAATCAGAGTTTTCTAAATCTAGATTCCATGGTTTGTACTATACTTTCCCAGATACCAACTGTAACACACTGAACCTTGTTACCCAGAGTTGGTGCATTATTAAATATCATTGGTATGATCACAAGATATCATTTCTGTAAATACTAATTAGTTTAGTATCCCTAGAAGTACTAGATACATAAATAATTTTTATATTACCTAATGAAATAAATAAAAACAACATTATGTCCCATTTAAACACACTCATATCCCTTAGCCTATTCCTGTAGGTTAATCATGATATAATTCTTCATATCCTAGGAAAAAAATAAAAAATATAAAGGGGTGCTCTTAGATTCTCAGTAAGGATAACAATATAGCCGAAACATTCATAAATAAGCACAAATATTCCATTCAATGTATAAGACTAAAACACAAGGCTTTTAAACATAAACATCACCATAATATGGAAATTATAAATCAAATAATTCCATTTATATATTCGCGTGGATATTCATCTAGTCGAATAATCGCATGTAATATCAATAACTAATTTTATAATGATGAACTGCATAATGTCGGACATCATAACCACGCAGTCAAAGCCTCATTCCAAGACTACAAAATAAAATTTTATAAAGGCCTTGTTCCGAGATACTACTTTGTGTCATGAGACATACCGATTCATTGAGGAGCTATAGTGGGTCTACATTTCACATACTAATTTAATTCATTCCTCATATGAAAAGGTTGAAACATAACATAAACATTTGTATTAAAACTAGCTTATGAAATGTTAGTATTTTAACCACAAACCATGAATGGTATAAAAATAGCACATCCATAGTCAAACATAACTCATTAAATAAAATATAGAAGATTTTATTATAATAAATAAACCCCAATAAAGAATAATGAAGGATATTGACATAGATGAAAATAACCAGAAAAACTATTTGCAAGAAATATACCTATTTTTATAAAAACATTTTAATTTCTCATTATATATCAAGAAGTTATTAAAAATAAATTTTTGAATCAAAATATTCCATACAACTTTGAAACTTTTAAAAAGAATTTTAATTTTAAAAAATTCATGTTCATATAAATAAATCCTTAAACCCATTTTTAAAACATTGAAATTAATGAGAATGATTTAGAAGAATAAATATTTAAAAATTTTAAAATGATATTTTAGTTAGTGTTCCTAAAAAAATGAGAGATGATTTAATTAATATAATTGTGGTAATAAAAACAATATAATATCATGAGAATGAAGGCATTCATGATATACAATGTGGAAGTACAATATATACACCATATAAAAGGAAATTGGCGCATAACAACAATGAAGTCTCAAGGGAATGTAAATTGAGATCCAATCTCTTATAAAGACTGTATCCCTATATTAAGGATAAATCAATGACATAATTATGTGTGAAAAAAATAAATACACTCAATTTGATTTTATATTCAGTGAGAATCCATTAGAGTACATTCACACATATTCTTGTAAAAACAACCCTAATGTATTGGATGTTTAACTCCATGAATGGAAATTGAGTTAAGATTACTCCTATCAAGTTCATATTGATGAATTAAGAATTTATCAATGGAGTGATTATGTGTATTAAATGTATATACACACAAAGGGGAGTAGAAATTACTACATAAATAAATAAATAGTGGTTTCATACATAATCATGGAGTAAAATAATCATTCAAGTTTTCGTAAAACCCAATGAGTGGAAATTGAAATTAGAAATTTCCTTACCAATTTGGTAACTTGTGAAACATACATACCATAAAAGAAGTATCATAAAATGAAGATGTAAATACACATAAACTAATTTTTAAAACAAAAATAATACACCCATGGGTAGTATATACACCACACAAAAGGAAATAGTGGAAAAGATAATGTGAATCTCATGGGAATAAAAGTGAGATGAAAACCCCTTATCTTTTACTTTTCATTAGTTGAGGGTATGTTAACCTCCATTATAATGGTGAAATAATTGTTATTAAATTATACTAGAAGCATATAAATAAATATGATATCATATATGATCTTTTAATATTGCTTTGTTAATAATATTTCAGTAGTATCAATGTTTTGGGTGTTAACTGGTTCGTTTTTAATTATATGTTTTGTTACATAAGTCATGTTTTTAGTAATATGATGTATTTTATTCATATCCATAAGTATATTTTGTTCTCAAACCTTTTTTTTAATCATAAAATGATATTTATTCTTGAATGGTTACGATGGAGAATGAATCTCATCACATTCGTGGAGAGGTTAATCAGTATGTATGCATGAGCTACAATGTCATTCTATTTATGGTGGAATCATATGTAATTGGATGTTATTTAATATATAAAGAATCATTAACATGTTATATTTTATATTAAAATCAATTATACAGATTATTATGCCCATCCAAATAATTAAGTGTTGAATAACAAACTACACTACAACGTGGAAAAGGTAAGTCATACGTATGTACGTATGGTGACTTTGTCATTCATAGGATGGATAGAATAATGAATATACTTGTAACATATTTATAATAACATCACAGTATGTATAAGTTACCAGATTTATTATTATTTTTTGGAGACAATAATGAAATAGGAAGCGGAAGAAGAAAAAACATTGAAAGAGGTGATGAAATAATTACCTATTTTTCAGGTGCTTCTTTTTTATTTGATCAAAAGGGATCTATAGGTTTTCTTTATGATCAATGTAAGGAATATATGTTTAATTAAGGGTTGTTGGTAGGATATTGGAGAATTTTTTGTCTGGTCAAAATGGATTAGGAGGTGTTATTTTGAGAGAAGCGGATGTACCCTTTTATAAGAGAGGTGAGGATCACTTTACGAAAACCTTGAAATATTATTTTATTATACAATCATATTCGATTTATAATGTATAAAAAGGATTTATTTTGATTCTAAGGTGATTTTGTGTTGCCAAAACTCTCAACCAATATGTTTTAGATAGGTTTAGGTCACAATATTAACCTTCTCTTTTAGATTTAACTCTTGGTTAAAAAGTTTAACATTTACCATGTCTCCTTGTATTTTTATATTATATGGTTAATAAAATACTATAAACTATCTAAAGAACCCAAAGTGGTTCATTAATAACATATATATCATTATATAATCCCTTTTTACAAACCATATATTTTTATGACTGTTATATAATTTAATAAAATAGTATTTGATTTAAAAACTGAATTATGTCAATTTTGACCCTATTTAGTATTCTGGTTTTGTTAAAGTAATATCAATTAATTAATTTGAAACAAATTCATTAAATCAACCCTGAAATGTCATATTAACCTATAAAAGTCTTGGAAGGCCTCAAAAGTCTCAGTTTATATTTATTCTAATATTTATGATATCAATTATTTTAATCTTTCATTAATAAGGCAATTACTGAATCATTGGGTCATAAATAAATTTAATTATTTAATGTCTAAAAATTATAAATAAAATATCATGATGTAAGAAATATTATTATCTTTCTAATAAATATTTATAGTCTAAGTTAACTTATTTAATACCCCATGTTAGAAATTTTTTAGATAATAAAATTTAATTTTGAAACTATTAACTATACATTAAATAAAATAATAATAAATGTCCCAATAAAAACCAAGTGGGAAAAAAGGATCATATTTTACTCCTAAGATTTATTTTGGTCGAAATAAACCTTATCCAATAGAATTATTACAGGTTTTAGGGTAATTATAATATCATTTTTCCTTTAATTCCCCTATTTGATTTTAACCGTGGTAAATAAAATTCAAAAGCTACCATTCACCAAAAATTATTTTCATCTTATTGAACCAAATTTTACAAAATTATTTAAACCTTGTCTCTTGTATTTTTTAAATTCAATTCACAGAAGTGGTAAAATTATGCTTAATGCAAATTTGCTAATGTGCCTAAAAGGTGTGTAAAAGACATTAAAATATTAAATAAAATTTTATACATCTAATTTTATTATAAAATGAATCCAATGAATTAAATTGAACTAATATAGGTATTATATATCTATTTTTAATTAAAATATATTTAAATAAAATAAAAAATTATTTAAATAGAAAGTCAGTTTTTAAACAATAACGCTGTGTTTTTCACTATTCATCAAAAATTGAAAGTTTTCATAAAAAAATAAAAAATTCACCCTAATATAATTTTGATATTACAAATCCAAAAATGATTTCTATTTTACCAAATTAAGAACAAATAACATTCATTAATTAATTTAAAATTAATTCCCATTGTCAAAACCAGAAAGTGGGTTTTTGAGAAGTAAAAACTATCAAAAGATTGATATGTTTTTATGTCCGGTTTAACATACAAATTACTTAAAATGACCACCATTGTATTAAATGATAAAAATATAATCTAATTATTCTTCTAAACCATTAAATTTTATAATTTATCACTCTAAATTATTTTTATTAAAAAAGTAGCTTTCAATTGAAATTCAGAATCTTTCACTATTCCTCAAAATATGAAAGTTATCATAAAAACACCAAAAATTTATCCAAACAAAATTTTTATGTCCTAATTCTAAATAAGAATTTAATTTAATCTAAATTAATATATAAAATTTTCAAATATTGTATTTAGAAAAGGTTCTCTATTAAAAGGATGAAAAATGCATTTTTTTAAAAATACTTCTTTTATCTGAAAAACTGAATTTGTCTTTATATTATGTCTAATAAACATGAAATTTGAATATTAAAATTATATGGGATATATATAAAATCTAAAATTTGGTTATTAATATTTGTAATTGCTTACTAAATGGCCAGTTCGATAGGTTATTGTGTGCTTTAACTTAGTTTTGTGTACAATGCATGCTGTTGTATTATTAAAAAAGAATCATACCATGGAAGCTTGGGGTGTTACAACCACAAAGGACTTCCTTGCTTAGATTTATTTGAAATTTAAGGCTTACACGATGAGATTAGGTAATTTTAAAAATTATTTTGGTAATTTTTGTTCCATCAAAATGTCTTTATAGGTGTTAATAAGTGGGGAGAATTAATTCCCTTTGATAATGGAGGAGGAGTGACATTCTTATAAATAACCTAAATTATTCACTTTTGGGAGGTCTCCATTACCTAATATGCCTCCAAAAATAGAACAATAATGTAGTGTATGGAATAATTGGTTGATAAATACCCCAACCACACAAAATAAATACATTTGATAAACATTTTATTCCTTAGTCATTAAGTTTATTCATTTTGTCTTTATAATTTTGACAAACATAACTTGTATTTTTTATTTTCCTTGGTATTTTATCCATTATGGTCATATTTAAAAGTATATTTATTAGATAATTTATTCCCACTAATTTTTACTATGAATTTTAATTCCTTCAATAAAAATTATATATGAGTGTAAAATTAATTTTAATAAAAACACATGTAATGTGAAAAACCCCATTTTAACATTAAACCTGTTAATTAATTTTAACTTTTTTTACTAATAATTATGGTAAAAAATTAATTTTAACTTATTATATAAAATAAATTATTCTCATTCTAAATATGGAGTCAATTTTTTTAAATTTCATTCACACAAATGGCAGAATTTAACTTTGAACTAATCTCTTAGACGCGATGAGAAATCATATTTTTAATGTAAAAATGTTAAAAAGATTACAGTATTTTTATATCAAATTTCAATATGAAATTTATTAAAATAACCTAAATTTTATTAATAAATTTATAATTTATCTTACTATACTTTTAAATTAATTTAAAATATAATTTAACTATATATAAATTTTCAATAAAAAAGTATTTTTCAATTAAAATCCAGTGTTTTTCAGCAATCAGAAAAAAGTAAAACTTTTCTGAAAAATCACAAAAAATAACTCTCAGATAAGTTTGAAATTATTTTTTTTTAAAAAAGTTTATTTTTTTAAATATAATTTATCAAAATTTCCAATATCTTTTTTAAAATAAGTGCAACTTTAAAATGCAGTAAAACTACTTTTTAGAAAAATATAGTTTTTAAGCTAAAAATTGGATTTATTCTAATATCATTTCTATAAAACACATAATATGAATGTTTAAATTTTTTATTGAATATATAATATATATGTTTCATGAAAATCATTCCTCAGGTGCGTTTTGTATAATTTATATATATATAACTTGTTTGTAAATAGAAAATTAGTTTTTCAGTAAAGGAATTTCTTTATTTACAAATTATTCCTACTTTAATTTATAAATAATTGGTTACCAAAGAATTAGTTTTATAAAAATTAATAAACCATATTTTCATAATTTATTTTCTCCTTTTCATACACTTCATTCCAAAAATCTAGGTGATAACTATAATAAAATTTTAATAAAATTGTACATTTTGTTTAAAATCAGGGTTGCATGTAATTCAATCTAAGATAAATGTTGCATGTAACCCAATCTAAATGTGGAATTGTGTGTAACACAATCCATATTAGTTGTGTCATGTACCTCAATCTAAACTCAATGTTGCATTTACCCTAATATTAACTTTGTGTTGCTAATAAAAAAACCTAGCTTGGTATAGCGTGAAATGCAAGCCACAAAATAATTTTAATTTTTACAAAAAAAAATACTTTATAAAAACTTTTGTTGTCATATTATACCCCCATAAAATGAATTCCATCATTAATATTCTTCTCGGTCATCAGATTTTTAATAATTTAATGTTCTTTTCATAGTAACACAAATCATAATAAATGAATAATAAAACATGTTTTAAAAAATAATGTTGGAAACACAACAGTTACCCCAAGTAACTCATAAATAGGTTTCCACTTAGGATAACATAGGTGGGGAGTGAAAAAATTGGTCAAGATAAATTTAATGATCACAAATTCATAAACCAAAGAGGCTTGAAAAAAGGTCCTCGACATCATCAAAAATGATGATAACAGAACAAATTTTTATTTAAGAACATTTTCCTAAAGATATTGGATTTTCCTGATAATATATACTTACTTGGTTTATTTCAATTTCATATGCACAATCTCACCCTTTGGTTGTGCCTTGATCAATTTACACTCCATCTCTTAGTCCAAGAAATAATGGTGAATTTCTTATTCCTATATCACTAATAGGTCATGAGATACATAAATAGGTTAATAAGTCTTTTATTTTTTATCAGTTTTCATCATAGAAAAATATTTATCATAGGTTATCCAATATGAATATATTTTTATATTGTGAAATAATACATTAATCTATAAAACCACATTTAATGTTTAAAATAAACCATTACATAAAGAGTTATCCTTATGACCCTTTGAATATATTAAAATCCAAAAGTTGAGAAATAAGGTTATTGAATTTCCCAATATCATCTTAACATTAATCCCCTATATATTATAAGGTATATCTTGGTTGTCACATACCAAAAATACGAATACCTTCATCATGTATTCTTCTCAAACATATGAATAACCTAAATTACAATAAAACCTAGATAAACACATGCATTCATCATCATTCCATTCATAATACCATAATGTATTAAATATATTCCATAGATCCAATAATTTTTAAATTCTATCAATGATATCATAACATACTTTTTCAAAAAAATCCTTCACCAATTATGAGTTCATCGATAATATCCAATTTACATTATCTAAATCATTCATCACTATATCCAAACTAAACATGATTTTATTAGTGTTTAAAGCATATTAAGGGGTACCATACTATAATCAAAACATTTCCTTATCATTAAATAAATTTTCCAACCCATCTGTATCATTAAACATATTCATTAAAATCCTTAGTGAAAAACATATACTGAATATTCCTTCAATATTTCATATTTTTTGAATCCCAATACTAAAATACTTCAATAATACCACTTACTTCTCAAAAATATTGAACAGGATTCATGATATTATTTCTTAATACCTCATTCATTTAACATATCATTCATAGTCTCTTTATTGTAAGCTACAAAACAAATACCCATACAACCTTTCTGATTCTCTTTACCAGCTTTCCCTTTATAAAATTGATTCTCATAATTCCCAAACACCTTACACTTGAAACATTAAATTCTAGGTGGTGCATTATTTGGTGTCCACTTTACCTCTATTTCATTAACTAACCCATTAATCACATTTTTGAATTCTTAAAATTTTTGACCTACCCTTCCATAATTAAAGAACATCCCAATTCCATTAAAGATATTTCTAGGATGATTTTTTCATATTATAGATATATATGAAACTGAATCTCCATTCCTCCATGGTATCCATTACCCAAAATCGCACTAAATTGTGTCCTTCACTTCATTAGGGGCCTCAAAAGTTAGTTAATCTTCATGTTGTTAATCATGTTTTATGGTGATTGAGTGGACACAATATCTTTTACTTTAGTCGTCATCTCATTTGGATTCTCATCAATAATTTTTTTATCATAATCAATGTTAACCCAGTTCCTTTTGGATCAAGTTATTGTATATAACCAGAAATCATAGTGTGAGAAACACTAATTATTGTTTAAAGACACATAATCATGAAAAATGACTTATATGATTTCTAAATCTAGACACCCTTATTCTTTAATCTATTACATATTAGTTTTGTCGTAATTAATTAATAGGCATCATCTATTTAGACCCCTTATGATGGTTCATAAAGAGATTGTGAATTTTTAGAGAATATCCCATAGGAGTGTCAAACCAGGTGTGCACTAAGGCTCGTTCTTATTCACTAGTTCCAAATCAAGTAAATCTCAATACGGTGTTTTCAAGGTTGTTATAACTAGGTACATTTGTACTAGATCCACATCCAATTTTAGTATTTATAATGTGATGTGTTTCTAGAAAACCACTCACTCAATAGTTTACCAAAATTAAAGTACTTTTTATTATACTATAACATATCCTTAAACGTATCCATGGAGACATCCCTAGACATATCCTTATAAATTTCTATTGGGATATCACCAAATATTTCTCATCCTAGTTTCTGAAGGATGACAAAACCTTCCCTTTGATACTTACTATAATGACCTAGGGTTTTCACGCATGAATATTAAATAATTTTATATAAATATTCCATACATTATAAAAACAGTCAAATGAGGACCATAATATTTTAGTGCCTTTGGAAACATGGAAACATAATCATCTAACATGATGAAAGATCATAAATATATCCCATAAATATATTCCCCTTTAGTAATCCTACTTAAAAACATTTCTTCATAACATGGGGAATGGAAACATAAGAAAGGGTGGGATACGATGCTTAGTAAGTGTAAATAAAGGAGATATATAAGCATAACATGAAAATAAGGGTATGAGAACATGATCCTAACAATTGTAAACCATACCCTGCATATCAAAGATATTCATCATTAGTCCTCGAATAAAGAATGGAAGTTCATTGGAAATGATTCCTAATTAAAACAAAGAACATGATCCATAAGAGCATAAGACATGAAATTTGTGGAATATATATAAGAATATAAAATCTTATGTCAAGGGTACCCACCAAGAAGTTCATAATACATGAGGCTTTGGTTAAACACCCATTTACCTAATTTGGGAATGGGTTTCCCAGCCATCTGCCATTGTATTTGGACCTCTGTTGAGCACTCGTATACCCTAATTATTGGGTATGGGACAAACACCTATGTACCCTCATCTATGGTCTTGGTCTAAACACCCATGTACCCTCATATTTTGGCTTAGAATAAACACATGCGTACCCTCTTCATTAGGATTGTGCTAAATACCTATGTACCCTCATCTTTGGGATTGGTCTCAAAACCCATGTTCCCTCCAAGGTCATATATCATTAATCATCACCCAATTCACTAAAGCACTATCTGGGAAAACCCATTATTTAAGCTCTAACGATCACACAATAGGCTTAAATAGTGCTATCTGTGTCGCTCTATCCCAGAAGTAATGTCCATAAACCAAAAAATTATTAAATTACAAATTGATTTAAAATAATCACAAAATAGTCATCATTCATTAATAACATGATTAACCCATATAAAATAAATGGGTTTTATGTCAATCTCCTTAGATATTATTAACCTATGGAAAAGAAATATGCATTAGAAAAATCTATTTGGAACATGATTGACCCTTGGAAAAGAAACTGGTTTCAAAAATATAATTCCTTTATAAAATAAACAACTTTGTGAAAGATTACTAATTGTATAATTGGTTCATATCTCTTATAATAAATAGTTAACACAAATTTATGTCATCTAAGATGGAAAATAATTTTGAAAGGATCATTTAAAACATTTCTTGAGGAAAATATCATTTCGGGTTGAAAAAGATATTTTTAAAACATAAAAGATTTATAAAAGCTTTTTAATTAATAGTTATCTTAATATATAATTTAAAATAATTGAAAACATTTTTATAAAACATGGTTTTCAAAGAAATCATATTTCCATACAAAGAGAGAAATAAATTTATAATTTCTTAAAAAATATTAATTTTCAAAGCTACCAAATAGTGAAAAATTGTACCATTACATGAATATTTCACGAATAAAAACAGGATAATAATTTTCATGATAAATATTGAGATGTAGATCATGATATTACAATATTTGAAACTTAATCATAAACCATCCTGATATATGATGAGACTGTAACATAAAACATTACGACTTTGGTAACATTGAATCATAAGCACCATAAAGGAATAGAATATAATGGATCTTAAAATATCATGATTATAGATTAATTCATGATATTAAATTCCAAATGGTCATTATATACTCTAAATGAAAGAATGTTTGTGCATATGATAAAATACATCTCAAAGAATGATGTCTGAGACCAAAATACTTTACCCATTTGGAAAAATTTTGAACTGTAAATCCTATGAAAGTGAGATTGTAAAATCAATTTGTAAAAAACAATAAATTTTAGTATTAGTATCATAAAATATATTTATACTAATTATATACACCATATAGAAGAAATATGTGGTGAATATAGCATGTGCCTCATAAAAGTAAAAAAGCGAAACGGAAATCAATTACCTTAAGTATTAACATACTTTTAATGAATTAAAACCACTAGTATAGTAAATATATGATTATTTTACATATAAAAAATAGAAATATTCATATATATAATACCAAATACTGTTTTATTATGACTTTATATAACCCTTTTATTAACAATTCCATGTAAATGTAATGTTACGGGTAATAACCACTTTGTATTTCATATATGTTTGGACTTGTTAAATTTTTTTATATTACATTGATCATGATTTAATAATTTCTAGAATGTAATAAATGATATTAATATCATATATATCCTTTAAATATGTATTTACACTATTCTATAAAATATATATAGGAAGTGAATTATATTGTTCTTGGAGATGATAGACCGTATGTGTGCATGAACATTGTTTTTATTTCTTATCATATTAAAATAACGAAAAGTAAATGATGTATATATATAATAATTAAAGTATAATTATTATTTCATATATATCACATAAAACTATTATACTCATCCTTAATATATTCCATGTAAAGTGTGAACGAATCACATTGTGTCACAATGTGGTAGTTCGTCATGCACACGAACAGTATTATCGTATTCTAACAAAATGGAAAACATAAAGCTATATGTTATATAATAATAAAATAATAATGTATACATCATAAATATATATATATATATATTATATACACATCATTTCCATCATTATGTATCACTGTAATAGGTGGTAATGGAAAAATGAACGACATCGGTTCATGTGGCTGTAGTCCACCACGCACACGAATGATGAATTCATGAACCATTTAATAGAATTGTTTGGGTTTATTAGTAAAACATTAATAGAAAAATATCCCAGTATATTTAATATACAAACTTTTTTATATAAAAATGATATAAAAATAATTTAAGTGGGTTTGAGGTAGAAATATATCAAAAACATTTGTTGATGAATGTTGCCTCGTCTTTGGGTATCTCCTTCTAGTTTTCACCAAAGGAATTCCTTTTTTGAATAAATTCCCAAATCAAGGATTATAGGGTAAGAGGAGTGAATTTACTAATGTTATATTTGATGTTTTTGGTCAATAAAAATGGATTTATTGGTGTGAATAAGTGGAGGGAGTTAATTCCCTTTAATAATAGAGTAGGAGTAGCATTCTTGTAAAAGACCAAATGTCTTCACAATTGGGAGGTCTCCCATACCTTATGATCCTAAAAAATAGAAAAATAATATATGATAGGGATTAATTTTTTAATAAATACCACCATCACAGAAAATAAAAAAAATAGATCAACTTATTCTTTATTTTTTAAGTTTACCCAATATTAACTTTAATGTTTTTACAAAGGTAACTTATATATTTTTATTTATCTAGGTATTTTATCCATTAAGGTTATAATTAGAATTATAATTATTTTATAATTTATACCCAATGATTTTGAATATTATTTCCAACTTATTAAATAAAATTTCTATGTGTTTGTAAATTTAATTCTAATACAAACACATTTAAAACGTAAACTCATGTTTTAATGATAATCGTGTAAATTAATTTTAAATTTTGTCACTAATAATTATGGTAAAATAAATTATTTTCAACTTATTAGATAATATAAATTATTTTTATTTCAAATATGGAATCAATTTTATCAAATTCTATTCATATAAGTTTCATAATTTAATTTAAAATTGATCTTGCAGATGCGAAGAGAAAACAAGTTTATAAAGATAAAATATTCCAAATTTTACATTGTTTCTATATCCAATTTCAATATGAAATTGATTAAAATAACCTAAATTGTATTAATATATGAATAATTGATTTAATTACACTTTAATACCAATTTAAAATATAATTTAACTACTGAAATATTCTGAACAAAAAGGTAGTTTTAAATTAAGATTCTGTATTTTTTTATTATTCATAAATAATGAATATTTTATGAAAAATTCCAAAAATTTACCCTAATATAATTTTGATGTTATGATTTCAAAAAGGAATTTTATTTTTTAAATTTTAATTTTTAAAAGTTTCAAAAATATTATTAAAATAAGTGTCCCATATAAATGTGGTAAATCTGATTTTTTGAAAAATATATTTTTAAGAAAACAAATGAATTTATTTTTATCTCATGTCTAGAAAACACATAATATGAATTTTTAAATAGTTTATTCAATAATATATATATATAATTAAAATAATTAATCAAATGTTTTCTTAAATTTTTTAAAATAAAATGTTTTTGTACATAGAAAAATAAATTAGTCAAAAAAATTCATTATTTTGAAATAGTTCTTGCATTTTTTTTATAATTATTGGGTTAAAAAATAATTAATTATATAAAAATTAATAAAACATACTTTTAAAATTTATTCAATCCTTTTCACACCCACCATTTCAATGCCTAGGTGATAAATAAAATAAATTTTTAATAATATAACACATTTCATTTGAACTCAGTGTTGTGTGTAATGCAAGAAAACATCAGTGTTGTATGAAACACAATTTAAAAAAAATTATTGTAACATAATCCTAACGTAGTGTTTCATGTAATTAAATCTAAACTCAATGTTACATTTAGCGCAAGAATTACTTGGTGTTGCGTATAAAGCAAGCTTAACATGGTGTAGCATACAACACAATCCATAAAAAATTTAATTTATTCAAAATAATAATTCATAAAAATGATGTGTGTTAAAATATGCATGACATAAATAAAATTAAGTGAATAATAAAAAACATGTCTCAAATAGAATAATTTTAGATGAAAATCCTTACCCTTTTAATCTACATAATCTGATGCACTCTAATATATTGTATAAGAAACATAGATATCTAAAAAATTGAATTTAAACCATATTACCAAAAAATATTTTTATTTTCTATTTATAATCATTATGTAAATTAAAATTAGTTAGTTTTTTCCTATCTTTTTTACATAAGTTGTTTATAGTTTTTACTTTTTTTAGACATTTCCTAAAATTAATGTTAGTATGTGTTCTTCCACAAAAGTTTACCATTACAATTTCAATAAATTCACTTTAATTTATGTATTATAATAATTTATTAATTTCTAATTTACCTTCATGATTACTTTAGTCTTTATCAAAGAATATTAAATCAATTAAAATTCTTTTTGAATGATTTCTAACATATAAAGGGTGTTTTCTTAATTAATGAGTTAAATATTGATGTTCCATTTCTAGAACCAAAACAAAATAATTAATTATATATTTATAAAATATTATACAACAAATTAAGTTTTAATATTCATAAATTACATAATTTAATATTATTTAATTTATGTAGGTTTTCAAACCGACTCAATCATGAATATAGAATGATTATTGATGATTATGAGGGGATTTAGTTATAATATAATTACACCAGTAGAATAATGAGATAATTTAGAATTTACTAGTGTGATATAAAAAAATTATAATGTATTTCAAATAAGAATAAATGTATATGAAAATATTACATAATTTTAATTAATGATTTTTCTCTTAGTATGCTTGTTTTAAACAATTGAATTTATGATATTCATTTGTTGATCACATCATTAATAGGTTCTAAAATTTTCTATATCGTAAATTTAATGATAAAAAATATATTTACCCATTAATAAAATCATCATGGCCATCTATGTAATGAGAGGATAAAATGAAAAACAAAAATCAATTGTTCTAATAGAGGTAGTAGTCCACACGTATTCATGGTTGACGATTTCATTTTCTATAGAATATAAAAAATGAGTAATGTGATTTAAAGTTTAAAAATAAAAAAAATTATATAAATATAATAATAATTCATTAAATTTAACTTTTATTCCATCCTTGTAAGGTGATTAAGGAAAACAAAACATGTTGCGTCAAGGAGGCGGTATTTTGCACAGTACATGAATTACAGTCTCTTTTTTATAATAGAAAAAGGAAAGGGTAATTAATGGTTATTATAATTGAATAATAATTTTCATTATATTATCAATACTAAATCCATAAAATAATTAATTGAAAATTATAATTGTAAAATAAAAATAGAAATGGAGAAAGTTAATTAAAAATTATTACTGATGATGAACACTTTGATATTTCCTTAGAAGATCCCATAGAAATGGATAGCATAGGCTAATATCTTGTGACCAAAATCATAAGAGAGAGAATGATTATTCTAAGGGAAGTAAAAAATGTAGGTTTATTATAGTAAATTAAATTATTATGAGTTTATTTAGATAGAGGAAATCGAACCCTTTTATATGTGATGTGAATGAATTTTTTGTAAATATTTCAACTTTATATAAATATAGTACAAAATAAACATGAAATGTAGCTCAAAAAATGGGAAAATGGGTAGGGGAAAAGAAAATGTAGATCCAAACCTCATACACTCATTACCAAATATTTTTTAAACATTTTTTAGGTGTTTTACTCTTATATACTTTACTTTTACCATTTTAGATTTTACTGTAGCAACTAGTTTTTACCTAGATAAATTACCTTTTATGAACAAAAATAAAATGTTAATTATTATATAATTTAGAACTAATAATTTGAAAATTGAAATCCATTTTTTATTAAATTTTTAATAATGATAAAATAATATTTTAAAATACTGAATGTTTATTTTATTGAAAACAATTTGATTGAAAAATATAATTTAAATTCAAAAAATTTAAATATGAGGTTATAAATTAAAACCAAACTTTTTAAAATTATAAGTTCTCTTATAAATTAAATATTTGGACATATAAAAATGTTTCATAACTTTTCAATTTTTATATATACACTAATAATCATATAACATTCATGTTATTTGTAAAAATGGAATTTTGCACCATTAACCTGAAAATCATTCTTTTCAAAAAAATATGAAAAATTAACCCTAACCTAATTTTTTATTCTAAATTTAAAAATAAAGTTAATTTTTCAAAATTAAATTATAAAATGTTTCGATTCAATTATTGAAGTAAAAATCACTATATAATAAAATGTGTATTTATTGAAGAATGATTTCTGGAAATTCATGTTTCTTTAATATAATTACATTTGAAATTCTAAATAATTTAATATTAAAGTAGTGATTTTAGAACACTAAATATTACCAATTAAAATAAAATTCTAATTGTGGTCAATTTAATTATTAAGGTGATATGATATGCCCTTTTTTAAGTGGTTCTTTAAAAGGTTTCCTTTTAAAATATTAATCAAAGAGAATAATAATATATAATTATTTTTATAATTTTATATATTAATTAATATATTATTTGTGTATTTGTAATATATTTTGGTCTATTTTAGTTGTGTGTACCATTATATTTGTGTTGCATTTGATATAAGCTATTAAATATAATATTACCTTAAAGGATCCAAAATCTCAGGTCATTAAATTCTACCCCTTAAATAAATTACCTCCTCACAATTTTAATTATAAAACATATGTTAAATTAGTATAGGTTATTCTTTACATATTTATTATTCTAGATATAACTTATATTATAACATTTACCTTTCTATCTTAATCTATATCAACATACTTATCTTTATTTAAAAAACATTGATTATTTATACCCTAATAAAATATTATCCAATGTATACCCTTCCTAAAACCGTTTGAATATATTAGACATTAAACCATATGTAAAAAATTTATTATTAAAAAATTAACACTAATATTAAAGCACTAGTTAAAAAAACATGCACTAGTCATTATAATAAAAAAATTGAGATAAATTCACTAAAAATGTAAAAAAAATTATCAATACCAATGTTAAAAATAATATTTTACCTCATTTTTTAAATCAATAAAATATTTTTTAATTCAATGTAAATAATATATTAATCATAATTGTTTTTCATACCTCAGTCACGTGTTCTTTAATAGTTATCCCGAAATATATAAAATTTTCATAAAATTGATTTTCAAGGCAATTGATTTAATTTAATAAATGTTTAAAAATATTTAAATAAAACCCATTGAATAAAACTAATTATATTATTCACATAAACCATGTAACATATATAATATACCCTGATATCAATGACAAATATCGATCACTAATGAAATTAGCTATGATTGTCAAAAAAATAATTTATATAATGGTATCAGCCTCGCTTTCATAGGTAAGAATATGAAACTCAAATTTCTATCATAATAGAAATATACTAAGATTATAAAACATTTAAGTATTCTCCCTCATTCAGTTTTAATAAATATTGGTTTTTGGATACAAACCTTTCTCATATTTTTCCCCATGATCCTTCTTTAACCGAGGAAAAAAACCAAAATAGTATTGATAATATATAAAATAATTAGAGTATATTAATATGATAACATAATTTAAATGTGTCTTCTCTAATGATACCTTCATTTCAACCTATGATGCTTTTATTTCAAATAATTCATTAATTTTTAATCATGTTACTCTTATAGTTCTACTTACTTTATGTTGTGTTTTGTCATACTTATTAACATAATACACTGAATTTTTTGGGAAATAAACCCTTCATAGTGATTCTTAAATGACATATGATAAACCAATGATTATCCCCTAGGAGTGTCTAGCCAAGTGTGTAGTTAGACATCTTTCTCGTGCACCAGGTCACTATTGAGTTAATACCCAACATTCCCTCTTCAAGTTTAACACTCCTGGGTATAACCATGCGAGATCCTATATCCGTATTCCATTATCCATACTAGGATATATTTTCTAGTAAAACCACACAACCTCTACATTACCAAAATTCCTAGATCTTATCCAATATATAGACTTATCTCTTAGACTTATCAATAGGTATTTTACTAAATTTATCTTACCCAAATCCCTTTAATATTACATCAACATATCTAAAGGGATATTTATACCTTTTAAATTATAATCAACCTCAAATTATTAACCTTTGATAACATTTATAACTCTAACATTATCCTCAATGGATATCATTATAATATCTAATGGTATCTAAACCCTATTATAATACCAAATATGATTATATAAAAACTAATTTTTCAATTATTACGTGAATTAAAAAAGTACTAAACTAAAAACATTCCCAATACCATTTAGACTTGCAGTTTAAAATAGTTATGAAAAAAATTAACTAAAAAGGGAATTTATTTTTCAACTAATGGATATTTTTCTTTTCCACTATGAGAGAAACCTAAAAATCCATAATAATTATTCAACATCTCACTTAAATTATTATCATAAAATACCCATAAAGACCTATCTTATTTATTACATTTATTCATAACCTATGTAAAATGGAAACATAAAAAAATGGTGAGATTAAATACTTAGTAATAGGAAAAAATATCATAAATTGTTAGATCATAAACATAAAGAAGAACATGGTGAATACATAAATATCTTAATAAGAAATCATAAGTCCATAAATGGTAATCTTAAAATATAATAGAGAAATTAAAGATCATAAATAGTTAATTAAAGAAGTTTAAAAGTTACAAATTGGATAAAATATAAATCAAAAATTATAAACACATGGGATCTTGATATAAAAGTGAGGAATACATTAAAAATAAATACTAATCATCAAAACATAGTATTTTATAGAAATTAAATTAATCTTGAAAATTTTAAAAAATATGATTCAAAATTTTTAATTATATAATTACCATAGAATATGAAATATTTTTTTAGAAAACCCACTATCATCATGTCTACATGAAAAAACTCATTATGTCCAAGAATTAAAATGTGAGAAAACCTGTCATACCCATGCCTTTGTGAACAAACTCATTATGTCTAATCTTGACTATCTCATTAGATATAAACTTAAACTAATGAAGTTCAGGATGATTTAATACCCCACCTATCATTATCCATGCATATGTGTGCCACATAAAATTGATCATAAACATAAATTAATGAACACATGGAAACATAATGGGTCTCCTTAACTTATCACATAACATGATCTTAAGAAATCATAGGATATTAAAAAATATATCATTTTCTAAAAGGATTTATATCTTTGACAGAAAAATATTACATAATACAAGAAAGAAAATGGATAAAAATATGTAAAGAATATAATTGAATCAATAATAATATAAATCAAATGAAATCAATATAGATTAAAAATTATTTTTAAGAGTTTTAAAAAAAGCACATTGAAAATATGGAATGGCCTTCATGTTTTAATATAATTTTAAAATGAATAATTTATAAAACTTGGATCAAAATAATTTATTTTATAATCCATAAAAAATAATATGTTTCATATAAAACACCATATTCAGATAACATATGTGTTCACATGAGAGAATATTAAAACAATACTTTAGAAATAAATTTTAATATTACCCTAAAAATACGAATTTATGGGTCACATTCAAAAGTTATTTTCTAAAAGGTGAAGTGAAAACATTTAAAACATTTAAAAAAATTATATTTTTAAAATAAAATTAAATAATATGCACCTGAAAATATATAAATGTTATCCAAAATTTTGTATTAGAAGATAAAAAATTTATTTTGAAATGATGGAAATCCTTTTATTTTAAAATATTTTGAAATACCTTTGTTCAAAATCCCACATATTAAAAAGATTATTTGATTTTAAATTTGAAATGGGGAAATGATAAAAATATTAATAATATAAAATAATATACATTATTATTCAATAAATATAGGGGAACATTGGTGGAATGGAATATATGGGAACAAAATAAAATATGCATTTGTAAGAATGTGAGTTATTCTTTCTGAAATTAATCTTTTGATTTGGAAGACATGTTTTCAAAGTGGTTATTAATGATGAGAAATAATTTCCCTTGATAAATAAAGTAAATATTATATAAAATTAGTTAATATTATGATCATTGAAAACATTAAATGTATGGTTAAGTAAGAAATATTGTGACTAGATGAAACATATATTGAGTCAATGAAATTATTACGGAACTGGTAACATAAAAATCAAATAATCTTGAGAGGAAGATCATGATATTAAAATTAAAATATCATGAAATGTAAGATTTATTAATATATTAAATAAATTAATTATTGAATAGACCATATAAAAAATTTATGGCGCATAATATCAAATATGTCCCATGGAGTTGAAAATGAGACAAAAAAATCGTTAAAGCTTGAGTAAAATTTTAATCAAAACCCCTTGAAAGATAGGTCTTGGAAGTTAAATTATAATAATATTATTAAAATATAATTCATTTTTTGATATCTCAAATAGGAAAAATTCACACTACATTAATTAAATGGGTTTCATAATACGAAACATGTCACAAAGAGATAAATTTGAGAGGAAACCCATTACCTTGTTTCCTTTCTTAGTAGAATTCACTCTAAAATCATGTATAACGAAAATAAATATATTAATTACTAATTTTGGAAACATATAAATACCTAAATTTATTATTAATTTCCATTTATAATCATTATGTACATGTAAATTAGTTTTTTTTCTTATTTCCCCACATTAGGGGTTTATAGTTTGTACCATTTGTACTAGTTTCATAGGAAAGGTGTTGGTAATTTTTATTCTTCCAAACTTCACCACTATAAGTTCATTAAATTAAATATAATTTATGAATTATAATTATTTATAATTTTTAAATTTCATTTAATTAATAATTAATCTTTATCCTTGAAGATGAAATCGACAGAGAACATTATTCAGTGATTGTTAACCTATGATGTATTTATTATTAATTAATGAGTTAAATATTTATGTATACTTTACATAACTAAAATAATAATTAATTACATATTTAAATAATTTATACATGTAATTTTTTTCAAAATCATTGATCATATAAATTCAAATCATTGTTTAAGTAGGTGTTCAAACCCACCCAATCATGAACATACCAGGATTATTGATGAGTATGAGGTGATATATTTGTAATATCATTACACCAATATAATAATTAAATAATTTATTTTTTATTTGTGTGATTTTTAGGAAGTTAAAATGAATTATAATAATAATTAAGTGATTTAAATATATTATACTATTTGAATTAATGACTTTCTTCATAGTATGTTCGTTTTAAACAGTTGGATTTATGGAAATGTTTTATTGATCATATCATTATTAGGATATAAAATTGTTCATAGTATAAAAAAAATAAAATAATAAAAACATATTTTTCTTTTAATCTTATCCTCATGACCATCCATGTAGGGTGGTGATTAAAAGAAAAACAAAAATTAATTATTCCATGGAGACGGTAGTCCATACGCATGCATGGGTGATTATTTTGTTTTCCATAAAACATGATAAATTATTAATCTGATTTAATATTTCAAAATAATAAAATGATATAAATATCAAATTTTTTTATTAAGTTACCCTTTTTACCATCCTTGTAAGGTTATGAAGAAAAATATATATTGCCTCGTGGAGGTGGAAGTCCGCACAATGCACAAATTACAGTTTTATTTTTCTTAATGAAAAAGGGTAAATTTGATTAATGAATGTTAAAATAAAAGTATTAAAATTAAGTATAGAAAAAATTCTAATTTCATTAAAAATGTATTTTAAAATTATAGTTGGAAAATAAAAAAAATTAATAAGTTAAGTAAAAAATTACTCACATTGAGAACTTTGAGATTCCCTTAGAAGATCCCTAGAAAATGGATGGAATGGGATAATCTAGTATGAACTAAAGCTCAATATAGTGAAATTGTATTATAGGGGAAGTAAATAGGGTATTTTTTAAATATGAAACATAATTTTTATGAGTCCCTTATAGGGGCGGTGCGGGACCCTTTTTATAAGTGGTGTGAATGTAATTTTTGAAATTATTTCAACATTATATAATGGGAGCACATGTTAAACATTTCATGTGAATCCAAAATTGCTAAATAATGGATTGAGAAACATATAAGGTAAATCAACACCTTATAAAATCTTTTACACACATGTTTTAAAAAAAATTATCTTTTATTCCAAGATGCTTTAGTTTTACCATTTTAGCTTTTATTGTGGTGACTAATTTTTACATAGAAAATTTATCCTTTATACCCAAAAATAAATTGGCCTTTAATATATAATTTAAACCTAATAATTATAAATTTAAAATAATTTTTTTATTCAATTTTTAAAAGTGATAAAATTTAATTTTAAACATATAAATGTATATTGTATTAAATGAAATTCGTTTAAAAAATATAAATTAAATTATAAAATATAAAATATGGGTTAATAAAATATTTTTTTTAAATTATGAATTAAATTATAAAATACAAATTTGGACTTATAAAAAGTAATAATAGATTTCCAATTCATATATATATATTAATAAGGTCATAAAAGTCATGGAATTTTTAAAAATAGAATTTTTTACTATTCAACTAAAAATAAATCTTTTTAGAAAAAGATCAACAATTAAACCTAAGTTAATTTTAAAAATATAAATTCAAAATTCAAGTTCTTATTGTGTGTTTTTAAATAAAAATTTATTTTTTAAAATAAAACTAAAAAACATGATAGAAAATAATTTTATTGAAAATAACTTATTAATCATCAAGTGTCTTTAATATTATTTCATATAAATTTATTAATAATTAAATATTGAAATAGTAGTTCTATAAATATAAATATTTTATCTTATAACAAAATGATAAATTTAGTTATTTTTGTAATATATTATACTCTATTTAATTTATTTTTTGCAAGGCATACTTTTTACAATATTAATCAAAGAATATAATAATATATAATTATTTTATTTGATTTTTATTATTTTATATAATAATCATTTTATTATTCACGTATTTATTATATTTAATTTTTCATTTTATTTGGATGAGTCATTAGTTATGTGTTGTGTGTGACATAATCTACGGAAGATAATATTGATTTAAAGAATCCAAAATCTCAGGCCATTAAAAAGTGTTCCATGTATTTTTGCTAAAGTATAACCATGTTGTGTTATAAAGGATTGGTATAATGTAAATTTGAATAGTTTAATTGTTAATGGAAAAATATTAAATCATTCTAAATAAACTTTTATACATTCTCCAACAATTGATCTCTAATGTAGAGATTTCATCTATATAAATTATTTGCAATGATGAAAATATAAGAATAAGTTTTGGGGTTAATTTTTTTTCTATTTTCCATTTAGCTAAATTAAATATAATTTTTATTTTTAATTATCAAGTCAATTTTTTGGAAAAATATTTATTTGAATAAATTATAACACATATGACTATTGATATAAATCTATTCCTTGATTTTTTTTAAATAATAATGTGAAATTTGATCAGATTTTAAACCCATGTACAAAAATGTTATTCAATGTTAATCTAAATATCCCTAATAGATCATAAAACTATTTATATATTATTAATATTATTTTTTTTCTTGAGATTATTAATTTGTTAAATAATATCAATAAATTTTTGAAATTTATTTTCAAAACAAATGGAGTTGATATTTTTGTTAAATTGGGAAAATAATTTTTTCTTTTGAATCCATTTTTGAATCTCATTAGGAAATAATAAAATTTGAATGTATTTTATTCCTCAAATTCAATAAAGAACCTTATAGGTGAAACATTATAGATTTAAATCCATTCATTCCCAACACTAAAGTAATTACATGATCATAATTAATATGAGTATGGAGAGATTTTTTCTCATAGATATTTTGGATTAAGATTAAATTTATTTGAAATAGTGTTTATATTTTATTTATTTATTTAATAACAAACATATTCACATAATTACTGGAATATGATGATTCTACATTATCTTTGTGATTTGAATTGTAAAATTAATAAAAGAAAATAAATTGTGGAAGGAATATTTTTTTGAATTATTTTTTTCATTAAGAATAAAAATAATAATGAAGAATTATGTGTGGTGATTTTAGAAAAGGATAATCAAATATTTATATTTTATTGGTCTTAATTTTATTTCGTGTATTATACTTATAGATACAAGATTATATTTTATGCCTTTATTAATAAAGATAAAACCACCAACTAGTTAACTTAAAAACAACAGAAAAGACCTTTATATTATCAATTCCTATTTTATGAATTGGGTGGAAAATTAGACATATAGTAATCATATTTAATTCATACATGTACATTATAAGGGAGAAACATTTTCTAAACTTCCTCTAGTGAAGAAGGAAATATATTTTTGAGAAGTAAGTTTTAAAATGTACAAAGGAGTAAATAATAGATTAAATTGCTTTAATGAAAAAAATGTAAAATATGGATTTATATATGAATCATGATAGGTTTAAAAATTTAAAATTTTAAATATATACCATTTTTATTTTAATGATTTAAATTGAATTTGGTATATTATTAAGCATATAAGAGTAAAAAACTAGTGTGGGATAATTGGTTGTGCTATAATTCTATATATTTTATATTTAGAATTTTATAAAACTAATCGTTATAAATATTTATATTGGTTAGTTTAAAATTTTGAATTGAATATGAAGGTAAAACATTGATTTTATTTTTTTAATAATCTTTATGTGAATAATTATATTGAGATTAAAAATTTGAAGAGGCTTGGTAAGTAAATCTCTATGATGTTGAGGCTATTTATATAATATTAGAATGATTAATTGGTCACATATATTATAATCTCATGTTGTAATTTCATTTAAGTGGTATTTTTAAATTACATGTAATTTTAAAGATAATTCACTTAATTGAGGGATAAAGAAAAAAATGGATACATATTTGATAATGGAAGAAGTTCAGTATCAAATATAATTGATGGGAAATTTCAATGGTCACATATATGAGAATTATCATTTTTATAATTGAAACTGAATAAGTAAACTAGTTATGATTGTGACACTAAAAATAATAGATTTATAGGATGGTTTTAGAAACTAAATATTTGGGATTGAGAACAAGTTTCTATTAAATACTTATAAAATTAAGTGAAGTGGTGATTGTTAAAATTTTAAATTATTAATAAAGATAATTATGATTTATTGATATTATATAATTTCCCTGGGTACTAAATAAAAGTAAATTTATAAGAAATAACTTATTTTTCCAGTATTATCTAAAAAAATATAGAAGTTTTTCAATAAACATGGAATGTGTCAAGCATATAATTTATGTTGTGTTAGAGCATATTTAGATTTATTTAGCAGAGCATGTGTTTCCAAGAAATGTATGCTAAAAATTAATATTTCATTATAACATGGTGATATTTAATCTAAGATGTGTTGTGATAAGAATTGTTTAAAAAATCACATAATTCTTATAAAGTTATGATTAGGTTTAAAATATAGCATATTATAAACTTTGTGTCTTAAAAGGACAATATAGGGAAGATGAGGAAGTATTTTTTTTATCTACATTATGTAGAAAGTAGTTAAAGTGCCCAGTAGTTCATTGTAGGTGAATAGTTTAGTGAAATATTTAGGATTACATAAATATATATATATGTTGTTTTTATTATGTTTATCTATTCTAAATATTATGTTCTATTTGAATAACATTGTCAATTATTTTTTGTAATCCTTAAAAAAATGATTTCTTCTATCACTATTAATTCATTTAATTCAATTCATTAATATATATATATATATATGATATAATGAATTAGTAAAAAAAGCAAGTCGATTTTCAATCAATTTTATGGGAGTATTATTAAGATTCATAATTTTACATCTACATTAAATTTAAAGATGCATAATAATAGTGTGCTTTTAAAAATAATGGAAATGCATGATGATTTTCAGTGAATCAATCTAATCATATAGAAAATAGATCTTACATATATATAGTATTGTATGTTTCTAAAAAATTTATACAAGTTTATAAAAGTATATAATTATTGATTTCTATCATTAGATATAATATATTTAAAGAAAAAAAATTATAATAAAGGATGACAGAAAAATAAATTAATAGCCTTAAATTAATTGTTTTCATCTTGTTTTTCTCTCTTAATTATCTAAATTTTAATGTTTGATCCATTATTTTCTTCTTTAATGATAAATCAAACAAACAATCTCTTTTTTATCATACATATATGAAAAAAATTTAAAAACATTACTAGGTGAAAAAATTGAACTTTTATAGAAAATATCATTAAGAAATAAACTTTGGTTTCCATTATAATATATCCCAAGGAAAAAAATTAACTTTATTGAGACCATGTGGCATGGTTCCCATGCTTTATGAGGTGATATAACCCCATCAACTGTATCAAAATATTATACCAATTTCTTTAAGAACATGGATCCAAATATGGATCATTTGGAAATATTTTATTAGTGTCTTGATCACGCTAATTCAAAATTGGTCTCCTTAGAACCGTAATTATAAAATAATCACATAATGTAAGTTAAAAAAATATATAATAAAAACATTTTTCCCCAAAAAAACTCACATAAGTCTTTTCCCAACTTTACTCAAGATATATATCCAAACTATTAATTACTATACATTGTTAACACACCCCTAAGTAGTTAATTAAAATTAAAATTTATCATTTATAATCAAATATCATGTTCAAAACATTAAAACATTTTATATAAAATCCATTTTAAAACCCACATTGAAAATCAACTGTTTAAAAATTTTCTTTGATATTTATTTCATATTCAAAACCAAAAAAATTCTCAAAACCATGCAACCTTGATTAATTTTCTATCCATGAATATCTATATGATTTTTAAAGACCACCTTTTTTCTTATCCAAGGATAAATGACCAAATGACTCCAAATAACATCTACAATGGGTCTATAAACCCTTAGTATACCTACACAGCCCTATAACTCATGGTTTAATATAAATTAGTTTAATACTCCTTTTTATAACTACATCATGATTCCCAACTCAAACTATATCTACGACCACCACACAATGGAACTAAACTAACACCATTTATATCATTTTCTCATAACTTATCACCCCTCAACCTCACTAGATTCAGGGGAGAATATTATTATACCTTATATGTGTTTCCCTAATTAACCAAAACTGGAAAATGAATCTAATTAATAAAATATCTTCATTGGGTGGTTTTTATTTAAATTAATCTTCCTTATAATGTCGATATTATATCAAAAATATGTTTATCTTGTGTCCATATATCGGATATTAGTAATATTTTTCAAAAAAATAGAAAAATAGAAAAATAACATTCATGGAATAATACATATTTCTTGAAATAACATATAAAACATGAATTTCCACTAAACAGAATCCAAAAATTTGAAACATGTGTGTAAAATAAAAAAATAATGGTTAATATGTCCATAAAATGCATAACACTAAAAACATAGAGCATCCAAAAAACTCGTCTATTTCACTATAGAACACTATGGGCTACTGATAATTAGAAATTTCCTCCTTGATATCTCTTCTATCATGAATAATTTATATCACTTATAAATAAAACCATATTAGCTTTAATGGTGTCACGCCATACAAAATCCACATGTCAACCAAAGTGGGAAAGTATTGGGTGAGAAAAAGATCATGTAGGATACCCCCATGTCTATAACAACCCATATTTTTATTCATTGACTATGTTGAATATATTTTTTCATCTACAACACCCAAAAAATGAAAAAATGGTAATAATATTAAAATACATAATGAATATTAAAAAATATGAGAACGTAATGTGAGATTTAATTTGGAAAATTATAATAATAATAATAACACCACATATAGATAAAAATACAATGAAATTGAAATCTATATACTCATAATATTTATTATATATCATACAACCAATTATAACTATATAAATAAGAAAATATAATAAATATGATAGTCATTCTGAGAGATAAATTAAAGAGTAGGATAAATGAATTTTAGGGAAGTATGTAAGGTTATATATAGGTGTTAAAATGGGTAATATGATAGTTGAAAATATATATGACCATTAAGAATGCATGTAACCAATGGGTATATTGAAAATATTATAATTATCATATTGAATAATGTATGAAAAACATATATTAATTTTGTATAAAAATTATTTAACATCCATTTAATAAATAATGAAAAATAAGTAAAATATAATCAATCATTTCCTAAGAAATATTATTATTCAATAATAATTATTTTCTAAAGTATTAATAGTTTTTATTTAAAAGAAAAATTTCATATATTAAAAGATTTAATTTTATAAAAAATAAATTCATTTTTTTAATCTAGGAATTGAAATTAGGTATAAGGTTTAATTTCATTTTTTTGTGAATAAAATAAGTTACTTGGGTGAATGGTAAATGCCATTAGTAAAATATTAAAATAGTAAAATATATCATATCATTAAAATGATGTATAAAACTTATCGATATAAAAATAAATGTATATAATTAAAGTTATCTATAACTATATTTTTTTTATAGTTATGGGTCACTTTTCATGTTAAAATGACCATCTTTGACCATTATGAAATGAAAAATTGTCCCTAAAACTCATTTTTAAATGGATCCATCCTCTATTAATACAGAAACAAATCTTATATACTTCATTTTATTCTTTAATATATACCCAAATTTCATTCACTAGAGTCTTATATCACATTTCTTAGATTCTGGTCCCCATAAAGAGGCCTAATTACATCATTACATGAGAAGTTGTTATGAGAAGGAGCAATTCAATCAAAGTAACAATTGAATTATCGCATATGTGATTTATCTCCTCCAATCAACCCTTCTAAAAACCCATATAATACCTTAATTATGTGATATTAACTTCATTATACTTATTTAAAAATAATATTACCTTAATATTACTCTACACTCTTACTCGTTCATTAGCATATCATATTCTTGTATGGGTAAGTTTAACAACATATATAAATGATGTTATACCATAATCATATTATTCATCATAGAGGAATATCAAGACATTAATACTAGTAATATATTCTATTAATTATTAATATAAGTTCTGATTATGGATATGAAATGGTGGCACCCAGATAGATGATAATTAAAAAATAACTCATTACACGGAACATGTGTGTTGTGAATTCCATTATTGTGAACCATACATGTACCATACAGAAAAATGGACATGGAAATATATAAATAAATAAAATATTATTATTTCACTACCTTAACTAATCTAGTAATGATGAAATTTTTAACAAATAATGAGTATCAACATCTCCATACTAAAATTAGTTTGAAATAATTTAAAGTACTTGAATATATTGATTAAAATTAACTATAGATTATATATATATATATATATAATAAATGAATGTAATTTAATATTATAAAGATAATAAAAATTAATAATTTTTTGAAATAAGTGACTAGTATGGATATTTTTATTATACAAGGGGTTAATTTTTTTTGGGATTCAAGAGAAAAGGTAATTATTTCACTCTCAATAAATCTTCTTACTTAAGATTATAATTACATAGACTTCTATTACAATAATATGTATGAAAATTTTATTTAAATCTGAGAGGAAAAGTTGGTATATACCTACCACCTAGAGGGTGTGAATCAATATTGGGGACTTTTGAAACCAGTTACAACATTATATCAATGTACCTCTTGACTTGTTGTAATCTTTATTCTCTTATCCTCTTTTACTTGTCTCATGTAATAATAGAAAGCAGCAAAAATATGCACACGATATTTTTACAAGGTTCACCACTCAATAAGATAAAGTGTTTCCTTTCCATGAAAGGGAATTACCAGTACATGGATTATCCACAATAATGTAATGTTTTGTAACAATGGGGCGACTACCAAAACAATTCTCTAGTCTGTGTGGCTCCATACACTTGGAGGAGTAAGGGAAATAATCCTTCTTCCTAAACTTGTGATGACCTATTCCAATGTACAATACCTTTCAGGTTCCTTATAACGCCTCCCAAGAAATTATTCTCCCTATTGAATAGGGTTTTCAACACCAATAGAGTCTTTCACCTACTGAGACCTGTTGGATGTCACACTACTGCTTGAACTTATACTCTTCACTTGTTACGTACTTAGTAACATGCAAGTAACCCTCTTCTTCTTTCCCAGAAGAAAACCTAAAAGTTATACAATATTATTTTCTTATATCTTCTATGCAAGACCAACTAAACTGAAATGTCTTCTTCTTGCTAGGATCACAAACCTCCTTTTTTGATTGTCATGACAATGAGGAACAGATTATCCTAGCATCATCATAGTTATTCTTCCCTGATTAATAGTCAATCTCTAAGAGGGCACACTTGATTCTTCTTGGACACATAGTGATATGAATTAGTGTATTGGAGTCTTACTAATAATTGGTTCACCTAATCCAGGCATTCAAAACTAAAGTTTTTAAATCTCTTTCCTGAATCTCCTTCAGAAATCTCCTTTGTAGAGCTCCTTTGAAGAGAAAACTGCTTCTCAATGCTCACTGCTTCGCAGATCTCACTGCTTCACAGAGCTCTATCCATCGTAGAGCTTACAGCCTTTGTGAAACAAATAGAAACCGCAAAGAAAAATACCTTTATAGAACTCACAACTGCACAAAGCTCATTAAGCCTTCTCAGAAGAACCTATCTTCGTGAAGAACGTTTCCTTTATGGAACAACTTTATTCATGAATCTTCTTCATGATTCGAGAGCTCTAAAATTCTAGTGAAGTCTCTAAACTTCTCTCGAGGAGGTAGGAGCCTATTTATAGGCTTTCCCACTGACTCTATAAACTTCAATCCACCTCAGTGCCATGTTAGCATCAAATTGTGGAGCTCTAAAATTTATGCTGAAATTCACTATGTTTCGTGAAGCACAAAGGCTATTTTCCAGATTCATGAAGCTTATCATAATCGTGAAGCGTTCTGTCAAATCCTTTATGTCGTCATGATTCTCTTTCTTCTTTTGTGATTTTTTGATTCTCCTTCTTCTTTCACGCCACCACGATACTCCTTCTGCCTTTGTGCTGTAAATATTTCTTGTGAAGCTCTTCACCTTTTCCTTTCGCGAAGCTCGTCGTAATCGCGAAGAACACCATCAACTTTTTCATGTCTTCGTGAAATACAATTCATGAAGCCCATCTTCGAAAAATTTATTCCTTTTCCATATTTTTATAAGCTCTACGAGAAAATACATTTTTTGCGATGTGAGCCCAACTCCAAATTTTGGACTCCAAAAAATTAGCATACAATGGGAAACTACACCACATTAGACACCTGCTTCAGCAAGACCAACCATGTTGATTGGCGAAATCATTCCCCCGCCCTTTTACATAATAAATCTATCATCATAAGTTCTCTAACAATCTTATAATCTTTGGGAAATATAGACCATCAAAGCATCGTTAGATTTATAGAGGAATGCATTATAGCCTCCCTATCTTCCAGCATCATCTTTCCTTCCAATATCAACAGAATGTTATTGGAATCACATTTACTCCAATTTCATGTATGTATATTTTGAATGTAAAGATCATGCATGGTCACCTATCTATGATTCTTTTTCACTTGGATTGGGTGTTCTTACTTTATACACATGATTTCATGCACGATGTGTTCTCAGCTAAACTGAATGCACACTCTTCTCTTCCTATCCTCTTTATAAAAATCACATAATTCTTTTTTTTCATGACCCAACATAGAAATTCACCTTCCACCATTTCATATTCAGTCATCCTTTGATGGATGATACTTCACCATTCTTCATTGTTGTAAACAATGTGTCACCTTTGACATAAGTTCTTTGAACTGTATGATCAGTGCATCAATTGTATGATTTATAAAAACATGGAGAAATTACCAAGCATGAAATCTAATGCTAGGATGGCATAACAATTCTCCAGGAATCCTCACTTCAGCCGATCTCTATTAACTTTGAATTCCTTCTTTATCTCCTTCTTCATTTTGACCAGCATTGAAAAATGTTGACAACAAAAACAATCTTCATACACAAAGTGGCCTGAAAAAAATCCACAATTTTTATCCTCTATTTATGTTTTTTAGTTACATGTATTTTCATGATTTCCCCACTCTTTGATTCCAAATGCATCCAAAATTAAATTTTTATGAAAATTTGTCTTTAGAATTTTTTTTTAATTTTAAATATTTCTCCTCCATTTATATTTTCATTATATTTTCTCATAAAATTTATTATCCATTTTTTAAATATAACTTAATGTAACCTTATATAGTCTTTGTATTTGTTATAATGGTTTGAAAATAATGTTTTTATCTATCATCCATTATGTTTCAATCTCATTTTTTAATACTTGTATTTTTTATTATTTTCCTTACAAATATTCATTCCCAAATTTTCATAATTCAACAAATTGTTTTTTATTTTTATTATAAATTTTTTAAATAATTTATTTATAATTTATTTCTTTAAAATTTTATCAAAATGTATATGATATTTCTTCTAATTTTATAAATAATTTTCTATTTTTTTAATGTGATTTATTTTAGGTCAATATCTTTTAATGTTTATTATGTTTCACTATATATAAATTTTAATGAAATCATACACTTTTTCTCTATGTTATTTATTATTATTATTTTGAACATTTTTATAAATCATATTTCACTCTGAAATATTAATTGTGTTGTGATAGATTTATGATTGTTGTCATGTGCATGGGGCACACATATGTATGGTTAATCATTATGAGATTGTTAGGCCTATAATTATATAGCCTTCCATGACATTGGTTAAATATTATATCTCATGAGATTTTATGTTATGGGAAATGGAAGGTTATCTCAGTTTACTACATTATAGGATATGTCTATCAACTATGCGATGTTGGTCATGGTAACGATCCTTGACATAAGATTTGATTTTATATTCCTATGTTTGTGCACATTCTTATTCATTGTTTCTTATTTTATATAAAAAACATATGTTATGATTCATGTTTATGTTTTATGATCATCTTTTGTTAGGTTTTATTTACTTATGTTAATATAAATTTATTTTATTCTAATTTATATATGTTCATATTATACCTACTTAAGATATTTATTAATGTCTCTTATGTCTCTCAGATACATATCACATATGTTTTGATATTTATTAGGTATTTGGGATCACCATTTTCCTAAGATTCAATTCCCTCAGTTATGAAGAATAATATAAAATATGTTATGTCTAGATGGGAGTTAATTTTTATGTATATATGAGAGAAAGGTCAACTATCTTATAAAACAATAAATCTTTTGTAGTTAGTCACTAAATACAATTAACATTTAGTTTCTAGGGGTGATTTATTTTCGTTATAATGTGTGATTAGGTAAAAAAAATATAATATATGTGTATATTTTGATTGGTTTACATTAATGACTTCTCATTAACCCCATAAATTTAAAAATCATGTAATATTTAAGTTCATTTTAAAAAAAATGTTCTAATCCAATGATATTTTATAATAGTGAAATAAAGAATTAAATATTTCAATAGTAAATAGGCTTCAAAATAAAACAAACACATCAGAATTTCCATTATTTACATATCCATATCCCCACACATACTTTATATTTTCCAAAACCAAATGGAACCTTTAGATCATGAGTAAAAATAAATGCCTACATCCAACTCACAAGTGAACCTATAACCCTCAACCATTTTTTTCAAAAAGGCCCCAATACTAAAGTGGTTATTTTGACCATCCTTATAAAAATCAATGAGTCACTCAAAAAAACACATTTTTAAAAATCAATCTGAAATTCAGCTTTATAATTCCCTAATTTTTCGTAAAATCACACAAAGACACCCAAAAATGAATAGGTTCTATTTTCACCAAATGCACTCACACAAAAATCACATTTTTCAAAATAATTTTTAAATCATAATTTAATCATTTTAATGCTATAAAATAATTTAATTAAAACAAAAAATATATTTTTCTAATATTTTAAATAAGTAACTGTGTTATAGAAGGAACATATAGTTAGAGATATGCCCTAAAACCTATATAATATGTTTTAATATAAGTGTGTCATATGATACAACATGCATTCAGGCATGGAATATCATATGCCTTAGTGATTGGTCTTATCATAAATGCATGATATATGATATCATTTCATTCACAAATAAATGTTAAAGAGTATACATTTAATTAATTAACCCCAAAACTATCATTTATGTTTCATAAAGATGAAAAGACATGGAGAATATATACCAGAATAAAGATTACTAGTGCAGTAATGGTTTTCATTATTTATATATATATATAAGATATATCAATATATTCATGGGATTAGGGGAGTATCCATGAGACATATATAAAAGGATCCTACTGCAATATGATGGGAATGTGAGGCTACTCATGCCTTGTCTGATCTTCTTCCTCTACCCATAACTCACTCCCTCCTTATTTAAAGTCTATAATATTAAAATATCATGAAGGAAGGAGAATTATACCCACCCAATTTATTTCATTTAACCAACCCTTTAATACATTATAGAGGTGGGTTATCAAGTATATTCTTCATTGTGATCTTCAAAAAGAATCAAATAAATAAAGAGCATCAGTTTAATTGGTGTAAGGTATGCTTTAGTTTTCTTCATTTATATTTCACACATGTTTTTGTTATTATAACATGTTCATTCCTATTTTTTAATTACGTAATTGCTTCCACTACTTAGTATAAATGTTAAACTATCCAATGAAACAAACAATTTATATTAGATCAATTATAAGAGTTTTGATTCCTGAAATATTTTTTTCAAATGAAGAAAGAGCACGAAACATTCATGTAATAGAAAAAAGAGCTATAAATCATCTTAAGTGATTTAGTATGAGTCGTTAAATATTAATGGATGGTGAAATTGTGTTATAAAATCTTTATATTGGTGTTAATTTATCCCTATATGGATCATATCACACATAAAAATAACTGAGAATTAATTTCATACAAGGAATATGTAATGTGAAGATAATATTATTCAAGCATATTTATCATAATTTCTAAAGGATTAATCATAATCATGTTGTGTAGTTTACTCTCTCTCTCCTACTAAAATTCTTGCATTAATCTTACGCAAACCAACATAGATTAATCATATGTAGAAACCCTGTGTGAGATTAATATTACTTAATAATATATGAATTGTGAAGTTAATCTCATTCCAGACCACCCACAATGATTTAACGTCACATGGTTCCTATTTTAATGGTAAGCGAGTACCAATTGATTCTTATGTTTATCTGATGTGTTGATTTATTCCTATGTGAGAACCAAAGTTAATCTAATTTATCATATTGGTTATTCTAACATCAGTCATTGTGTGTCTTGGTTAATATTATATAGGTCATTAGGTTTAATCCTACGTAGGACTAATCATTTTTATTATCATTTAATATAATTTAAATGACCCAACCAATCGATTCTTATCCTAGTATTGTGTTGATCCAAGTGTTCCACCCCAAGCTCGCCTTCAATAGGATAAGGACTTTTGAGTAGTACCAAGAATGAATGAATAAAATATTGGGAACATTGTCATATAAAAACTACATCAAACTATATCACAATCAAATTTAATAATCATAACCACGTGGTAAATAACTATATAAAATATAATCATGCATGTTATGAAATCTAAACACCTACAGACATGTTGTACAAATACCAGAACAAAAATGGAAAATAACATAAGATCTAAAACCCAAAAAATATAGCTGGCCTCAATTAACTATGAATGTGGGGATCACCACATCATTCCAAATCCATATTTATAACTTCCATTCATGAATCCCACTGAGCTATGATTAAGCTCTATCTCTAGAAGCTCCACTAGCTTCACACCCACAAAAAACAACACCAAATTGCATATCGTCTATACATACACAAAATGTGTGGGTGTGAGACTAGTGTATATTTGAGTATAATTATACCTATTAGGAATCCCTAAAAACACAAATTGTCTTGGATTGTGGTTCATCTCACTATCAAAGGTTGAACTGCATAACCACCCAACTTGAGACATAAAGGGGACTAACACACGAATGGAGGATTTGAAGTTTCACCTATCAATAGTGACTCAACACAGCCTCAAATAAGGGAATCAAGGATAGAAAAATATTATTATCACTCCATGTAATGGGGATTCCATAAATAAACCTCACACACTAATGAAAAACAATACCATACCCATTAGCCTTAGGGGAAAATACTACAATACTCAATTTCCTCAAAGGAAACCCATCCTCATAGGTCCACATGAAGGAAACTACAACCTAAACCAATATTTCAAAACCAGATATATCTAATCATAAATATCCTAATACAAATAAAATAATCAACCATGATCCACTCCACATAAACTAGAATCACCTCCCACTCATCATGCAAGTTAACAGTATAACTTGTCAGAGAAAGTATTATAATAGCCACATATTTTTCAAGTTTTTTATGTGTTAATTTTAGCCTTTATATGTATTTTTGGAAATATATATATTTTCTGTATGATTACCAAGATTTTCTAGTTTTTTTAAAATATTTTTAGATTCCTTTTTGAATTTGTACATTCAAATCATGTTTTCCCAAAATTATGTTGACCCTCTAGGAAACTATGTGGCTGAGAGGAGTATGGTTAAGGTACACAGTTTCTCAAATCATGTAGCCTCAACTGAAGACCTATATGATATGATCTATTCTCTAAAATCATGGTTGGTTCATGTTTTTATAAAACTTACAACCAGACTATGTGGGTACCCAAGAGTTCCAAAAATCCTCACATGACTGTCATATAGTTTGGAAAACTATGAAACCAAACTATGTACCTGTGTTTTTATGATTTAAAAATCCTCATTAAAAGCCATTAATTTCGTATTTTTACCATTTATTATTACTATTTTTAGCCTTATCAAAATTAGAGACTTCAAATCCCTTCGATATCTAATTACCCTCCTTCCAAGCACAATTTTAAGTGATCCAAGTGCATTGATAATTTTTGATTAAGGTGTGCAATCAATCTAAAAATATTTATTCCATAGGTTTATTTAAGATGTACCCTTCATACATTCAGATAAATCACAGATATGGAAAATAATTTTAAAATAATTTTTTTATGATTCCATATATTGATAAATTACTAGATCATTTTTAAAATAGTGGCGGATATGGGGTGTCGGTGGAATCTCCTTTGATCAATATCAACTATAGCATCATTGGTGGATCCCAAGACGTATGTTAGTGTGGAACCTCCACTATTGGATTACAATATTATTGAATATCAATATAAAACCTTGATTCATATGATTTGGGGTTGATTCTAGGTTTTCATGGTGTGTGTTATTAGTTTATTTAGATCTCATGCGTGAATCAGTTATCATCTCTTGAGGGGTTTTGATGTTTTTCATCATCAAGATTGATGTATGAAGCTTTATACCATTTAAATACCTTGTATACTCTTATTTCCTTGATGTGATATTTGTGTTGGCATAACATTCTATACCATTCTTGATAATGATCACATTTTTTATGTGTGTATATTTTTAGATACACATAGAATGTTTGAATCCATGAGTATTCTAATGTACCTTGATAGCCCATGTTTGATTTTGGTCACATGTACTTGTATGTTTCTATAGATTCTCATGATGACATGGTATGTCCTACATTTATATTCCCAACCCTATTATGTGTAAATATTGTTCCTTTGGAGATATTTTCTTTGGTACTCATAATAGGTGGACCATCCTGATAAAGTTATCCGTTAGAGGGGGAGTGTGCATAACATTTGTTGATGGAAATGATGGACCAGGAGATAGGGAAGGGTCATGATGACCTTGAGGCTGGACCCATGGTAGTGGCATTGGGGGTATAATTGCCTTATGTCTAGAACAAAGTCATAGATATAATATGACAACCATGAATCCTAGCCTATGATCGAGATGATGTTTTATGGTTCTTAAGGATTTACCTATGATAAAGAATGGATATAGAGGCCTTGTGACCTGATCCGACTCAATTCCTTGAGACTAATAAGAGATATGTTCACTTTCCTTATAGCTAGATCATGATTACTCCTAATATCAGTCATAATTATCCTTCCCATATGGAGCCGAGGTAGGTATGGTCAAGGATTGTGGTATATTAGTTAACACCTGAGTGTTATATAAGTGGTTTTTTATTATCTATTAAGAATTTATTATTATTATTATTATTATTATGAAATATGTATGATTTAATTGTGTACATATGTTGATGATGCATTGGTAGTGTTCTACTAGGTTTTATTACTCATAACCTACATGGGTATCTTGATGTGTGTGTAGAATTCACCAATAGGGGTCTAGGTATGGGTAAGGGTCCCATGGTAAACATCTAAGATGGGGAGTATAGTTGGTATAGGCAATGGGGCAGAATGAAGAAGACTCTACATTGTTTCTTGTTTTTTTATTCTTACAATTTATACACTATGATTTCGATTTCCTCATTGGGAGGCTAGTTTCTCTATATATATGAGATGGGTGACCTTTGTAATTACATAATGATTTCTTATATTATACTTTATACTCTAGGTGGTTATATTTATTTATGTTTATGATGAATAGTTTGGTTACTGATGGTATAGTCTCCCCACTTCTTCAATAAATCATCACCGTTATTCAAAATCCTCTTGTGTATGGGGAGGCACACAAAAGGTCTTGTGGTGTCTCCATGTAAGAAAAAAAAATCATTGAGGTATGGATCCTTTAATTTTTATATTAATTCTTTAGTTTGAGTGTAATAAGAATTATTAGTGAGTCTATGGAGGAAATGAGGATGTTTGGAGCTTCTTTGAAGACTGTAACCCAGGCCGGTGGAAGAAACTAATGGTCTGCATGGATAGTAGAAACCATGCATCCCAATACAAATGATTTCTCCTAACTATGTGGGTTGTTTAGTGAGAAAAATAGGGATGCAAGGGTTTACCAACCTATGTGTATGAAACATCAGAGACCCCATTGGATAGTAGGTCATGTATTATTTCCACATGGATTGGCTAAACGTGTAGCCAGACTATGAGACATAAATTTTAAGCGGTGAAAAGTCTATTTTTACCTTAAAATTATTATAACATAATCCTTATTTCTTTATTACTACATTGTAAATAATTATTTTTCCTCCTTTTAATTTGAATCACTCCTGAAGCCTATGTTATGATTTGGATATTTTTCATCAACTGACCACTGATTCAAGATCTGATCATCTTATTGGGTTTCTCTCAGTAAGTTCTTCATCCCTTAGGATCATTTTCTCATTCCTCTTTTTCTCAATAATGCTATTTTGGTGGATTCCCATATGCCCTATTTTTTTGGGTTCTATAAATTCATCCATTTTCTTTTTATCTGGACTAAAATAAGGGCCAATACAGGATGATTCATCTACTAGAGGCATTGGTTAGGTGTTCTATGACTCATTCCATAAATTCTTACTATATATAAATTTTTTATGATGTCCATATGCTAGTTTCACTGGGAATATCTCCTTAAATATGTCTATCTTAAATTCAATAGACTAAATTGAATGTTATGGACATAGTGGATCCTATTTGACACTATTGGAGTCTAAGACCTCAATGAAAACCACCCATTAAGGGATCATTATTTATTTATGTTTTTGTGTGACCTACATTGACATTATTTGTAACATCATTTGGGTGTTATCAAGTTTACTTTTTTTAATGTCAGTGTTAAATCACAATTAAATTAAACTATAAATTGTTAATCAAAAATCATATTTGTATAAATATCACTTTGACCTTGATTTTAAATATTGAATTGTTTTTGGTTTCAGGTCCTTAACTCACCTAGTCATGACTAATGAAAGGTAATGGAATAAACATAATAAATTATTATGTAATTGAATTGATATTGGTTGTATGTACTTGATTCCCCTTTTCATGTTTAATTAAAGGTTATGGAATGAACATATTTAATGAAAAATGGAATTTTTGTTACATGGACCATGATTATATATGATATAAATGGAATGAGTATAATGTTATCTTTATATTGGACCTTTTGTAGCTTTATATTAATGGTCAAAATTGATCTGGACTTGGATTCCTGAGGGAATTATTTGAGCACTCTGAGGATGTCATTCTGATTCATTTATTTGATTGTCGTGGGAGATAACCACCATAAAATATGGCCTTTGTCTTATTATGTGAATGTATCTCCATTATAATGATGATTCACTAGACTCTTTTTTTATATTATAATTCCTTTGATACACTCCTTGGATTCACCATGATGACTTCAAACTCATACCGCCATGTAGTCACCACATTGGGACCACTCATACTTATCCTAGTATTACTATAGGTGAACTCCATAGACTATGTTAGACTCATTTATAATGGAATTACTTCAGTATGAACCTTGCATTATACTCATACCAGAGATAGCCAGACTACATGTGATACTATTATGAGTTAGCTTGGCCCCTCAGGTCGTGGATGCCTTGGTTACACCATGGATACTCTATTATTATTTATTCTAGTTATTGTAATGCTAATACTTTTTTATATATGATCTCTTTATAATAAACTAAATCATAATTAATTTAATGATCTCATGTTTAAAGACATTACCAGCTATGTCTGAAACATGTAGGGGTTATTTATTATAGAATTCCTTAGCTTTATATATACCGACACATTGTTTAGTTTATATTCAAAAATTGGATTTGTATACACGACATTGGTGGTGGCCTACTGAGTCTTCTCTCACACGCTATATAGACCACCTTTGGTGCCCAATAATAATATATGATCATAGGTGTATACCAGGTGAATCATCCCAATTTGGACACCTGACTTTCTTGATTTAGGATTTGAGCTCGGTAGTATATGACTGGGCCAGTGCATGGTATTGTTGGATAGATTTTGGCATTTTGGTACATCTATGTAGCGTGTATGGTACTGATTTTCTACTGACATGTATTCCTACATTTTCTTTTGTAGAGAGACGACATTAGATCGCCATTTTTATAGGATTTTTCCTTATCTTTTAGTTGATTCTTATTATTGGATAGTTATATACATTTCCACTACTATTTTATTTATTATTATTCTTTTACAATTTATTTATCAATTTAATTCATCATTGTGCTACATAGACCTGAGGTAATAGTCTCCCCATGGACACACCCTATGACCTAGCTACTAGTAAATAACCTCTAGTGTATAGGGAGAGGTTCTTGAGGTCGTTTTTTCACTGGGTTTGGTTACATGGGAATGTACAGGGTCTGATATTTCACAAAGTGGTATCCTAGGTGTCTATTTTTCATTTTTTTCTTATTGTTTTGTAAATCAACATAGGATATTAGGAATGTGTTGGAACTTGGTTATAAGATGTACCTCAGAGTGGCTAACCTATGTTTAGGGTAAAGATTGAGTTTCCTATAAATAAGTAATTTTTGTTCTATTTTTTATGAATTATATTTGATATACATTCATTGTCAGGTGATGCACATGAATTGTGGTGATTGATATACTTTAGGGTGATTATTCCTTATCCTATTATATAAAGTATTATTGTTACATGCATTATTGTAGGCACCTAGGTTTCACATTTCATACATATTTCATTCTATATAGGTGCATTTTATTTTCATTTCTTGTGTTTCCTTTGATTTTGGAGTGATCCATGGTTTTTATATATTCATGTGATACTAAAAAAAATTTAGGGAAATAAATTTGTTCTTTAAAACTGTCAGCATCAACCTAAATAGTTTTTTCTTATATAGATTTATGTCCACATCATAAAGATCCAATTTCAACACATGTAAACTCTGCAACCTTGGTTACATGAACTAGGATTTGGCTCGGATTACCTAACTACCAATTTAAAATATAATTTTTATATAACCTTATAAATTGAAATGGGTAATTCATTAAGTCAATACATCATATTTTATATGTTACATTTTGATACTGAAGGTAAGGTAGGTGGTTATAATTAAATGGATGTCAACTTCAATTTATAAAGTGCATAGGAATTTATAAACTATGAATGATAATCCCTTTAATTGAAGCTTCTATTATTTATATAAGAACATACAAACATAAAATGTGAATTATGAATTATAAATGAAATGGTTTTCATTAAATGGAGTAGCCAAGTATAATATAAAGAGTGTTTTACTCCTTAAATTTCAATTGACCCTTCTATATATCATAACACCTATAAATAAAACATTGACCACTTACTGATACCCTGGACTTATAATTGGATAGTTGAAGTTGTATATTGGGTAGTGATCCCTTATTCTAATGATAATATTTAGTTATAGATTATATCTACTTTGAATTGTATTCTTATGCATGTTCTTGTCATTTGTAGAGTTATGGAAGCACAACGTCCTATATTTGTGCACTAGGAGGGTCGATATGACCATGGTCTAGAGGTGGTGGGGCCTGAGATAGCAATTATACCTACAGTAGTTCCACCAAATTCACCACTTTCTATTACCTAACTGATCACTGACACCTAACTATGATAGGTTTTATTATGTTTTATTCAGTCTATAAAGGGTGCTCTATGGGATGCACCTAAAATGTCTGATCTAACTCATTCATTCCAGAAGTAGCATCCTCTCATCTTATTAGGGGATGAAGATACTCAGGCTACTGAGTCTTGGATATATTTAATTCTATCTATCTTTTAGAATCTTTAAATTACTCCAGATATGAGGTTTGATCTTTCCACCTACATGTTGTGTGATTCTTCCATGCACTAGTGGTGTGCAATTACTCAGGCTGGTCGTTATTAAGGAATGGTTTTGGGAGACTTATATACTTCCTTCTATGATTAATTTTCCCCTAATAAATTGATATTTTAACAAAATATGGAGTTTATAAACCTAAATTTGGGTGTTATTTCCAATATGGAATATTAAACATGTTTCAATAAGTTAAAATACTTTTCACTTCTTCTTGTCAATGATGATCTATCATGAGAAAGATGCTTTGAGGATAGAATCATGTATGTCATCCTTCTATAGGTGAATGTATTTCTCCTATATACATTTTCATAGATCATGAACGGGTCTCTAATCACTGAGTGAAACATGATACAAGCTATTAGTACTAGGCAGATAGGTTCAATGCCAAGACAAGGAAGTAGTTATTTTGGTAGAAAGAAGTGTTGCTTTGACGTTTGTAATTAGAGTAGTGGCAGCTAAATTATCCATACTGAAGTCTATTTTATACACCATTATTGTAGAAATAATGGGAATGTGAAGCCTTGGTGTGATAGAGACCCTATTTAGTGTTCTTCTTGCATCTAGATGGGTCATCTTTATAGGTTCTTCCATGTATTTTCACCTATTTCTAGTGGAAGCGGACCCGCACTAGGTCTACCTTCAAGAGAAGGATCAGTTACGCAGCATCAGGAAATAAGATGAAGTATTAACAAATTAAAAGTCCTTGGATGTGTTCACGGTCATGGTATCTAGACTTCTAATTATTAACTCTAAAAGAGTGAACTTGCATAGTGTAGTCTATTTGTAGCTCAGGGTCGTGGATCAGACCGGTTTCTTTCATTATAAATGATACCTGAGGATCAGGGAGAAGAATTTTATATATTATGAGGTATTATTATAGTAAAATCTATAATCATATCTACTTTATTTGATATAACTTCCTCTCAATCCTTTTTCTATTTGTCGATCATGGAAAGTATCAAGATGGAAATGAAATACTTATATGGTGTAATGACCCTGGATACATCATTGGGTGTACGATAAGAGGGTATTTTCCAATGTAAGGACTATCCCATTGAGGTAGGAAGTTGTTTTTTCTTATGGGACCTCTTCATCCTTCAGATGACAGGCTTGAAATTGATTCTCGGGATGGATTGATTTTTTTCCAATAACACTGATGTGTACTATTATTGCCATAGGGAATCATTTACATTAACATAGGGTGATAGTTAAATCACATGGTTATATATAATGTCATGGCCATTCGTTATAGACTAAATAATTATAGGATGGGTTGAGTGATATCCCAAATTATTATCCTTTATATATAGGATTAGTGAATGCATCTGACTATTTTTCCTCTCATAATAGTTCATTTCATGGAGGTATTTCCAAATGATTTTTTTTTTGCCATGACCACTTAAGAGAGAGGTTGAGTTTTCAATTGAACTTTTTCTTGGAGTATCTTCAGTATCTATTCCTCCAGATAGAATAGAAACTACTGAGCTCTTGGATATCAAGATATAGTTAGAGGACTTAGAATCTAAGTGTTTTATCTCACCCAATACTTCATCTTGGGGTTCAACATTCTTTTCACCAAGAATGAAGATGGGTCCCTTAGGCTATGTTTATATTATCCACTATTGATATAGCTTGCAGTTAAGAACTGATATCCTTTACCATGAATATATTATCTATTAGAATAGCTCTGAGGAGCTAGAGTGTTCATTAAGATCAACCTGAGATCAGGTTATCATCTGGTGTGATTCGAGCCTTCAGATATACCATATATTGATTTATGAACACAGTATAGTCTATATAAGTAACTTATTATATTGTTTTGTCTTATGAATGTTCCCTCCATTTTTATCTTGAAGAATAGGTTTTTACATCTCTTCCAGGATTCCTTTTTCATGGTTTTTGTGGATGATATATTGATGTATTCTAATACTCTAAGATACCATGAAAGACATATTAAGATCTTTTTTAATACACTAAGAGAGTATAAGTTATATGATATCCTGACAAAGTTACACTTCTAGATTGACAAGGTTCACTTCTTATGTCATATTATCTTAGAATCAATAGTTTTTGAGGACTCATAGAAGGTGGGTGATGTGGTTTCCTAGGATAACCATAAAAATGTATTAGATATAAAGTTTTTTTAGACTGGATGGATATTAGAGGAATTTTATACTGGAATTATCATGCCTTTATACACCTCTTATTCATATTACTACTAAGGGTGTGAAGTTATTGTGGTCTGAAGCGTGTGAGAAGGTATTTTAAAAGCTGAAATGAAGGCTTACATTGGAATTGATTGTAATTCTTCCAAATCCGAGAGGAGGATATACGACGTTCTATTATGCATCATGCATTGAGATAGGAGCAGTACTAATGTAGGAGTATATAATCATTGCATATCCATCTGAACAATTGAGACCTCGTGAGGATAATTACCTACCACATGACCTTCAATATTGTAGTGGTCATTCATAAATTGTGTTTCTAGAGACAATATCTGATGAGAGAGCTCTTTATAGTGTATACAGACCACAAGAGCCTCAAATATATATTTACACGGCATGAATTGAATCTCAGACAGAAAATATGGGTTTAATACCATCATCATATTAACTATGATCTTTTCTATAAACCTATAAAGGGAAATGTGGTAGATGATGTGTTGAGTGGGAAAAATTAGGCAGAATCCATTCAAGATGTCATTGATTAATGGAAATTGATGCATCTTAACTCTAAGATACATTTTTAGTTTCATGATATTTACGATCAGTGTTTTCTTACATCCTTAGCAGTTACTTCTTCCCTTCATGAGAGGTTAAAGATAAGTATGTTCATAAATCCTGAAGGTTTGATTATATGATAGAGTATTTCTATGGAGGATCTATCTCTGGATTAGTCAATCGATTGAGATGATATCCTATGTATACATGGGTATATATGGGTTTCTATAAACATTAGAGAAGATATTATGTGACAATCCCATGCTTCTCAATGGGAAGTGCACCTAGCTATCTCCAAATATGTATCATGATATGTGTCTCCAATATTGGTGGCCTGGGATGAAACATTAGATTGCGGAATTTATCACTAAATGGTCCACCTTCTAGTAAGAGAAGGTGGGACATGAGTGTCTTATAGGATTGTTATGACTATTACCATTCCTAGTATAATAACTCAGACCTTCTTTTCAGGTATGTTTTCCTTTTCTGGCCGTTTTTGAGAAAAAGAGAAGAATATGGAAATTTTGTAAGTACACGCCATGTACTTTTCTTCCGCTTGAGGCCATGAGCTAGCCATGTCCGGGCCAGTCACATGGGGTGTAGCGATGAGGTGGAGTCCGATTAATACAATGTACGGAAGAGGGGACTACACACCATGTACTCAATAAGTACACATCGTGTACTTTTCTTTTTATTTCATTAATCAGACTGGGGTCGCGCCTAATCCCCGTTTTCATCTTCTTCTCCACCTAATTACGTCCAGAGCGACCTTGAGGGATGATTCTTCTCTGAGCCACCGATCCTTCACCAGTTGTCCGAATCGAACGTCGTCGGGTGCAATAGAATCGCAGCGGTGAGTTCTCAGTTCTTCTTTGGACATGTTTCCTGATTCCTTCTCTTGTGAGAGTTATCTGGGGTTGAACGTTTTAGATGTTTTTGAAGATTTACTTCGTTCTAGGCCAATGCATAGGCCGAGGTTCAAGAATATCAATATCCTAGGATTGAGGTAGGTGGTTTTTTTCCCTACGTTGAATGTCTTTGAGTTTTTGGTGCAAAAGTGTCGGATGCCCATGTATCGTGTATCTCAAGTTAGGGTTTTGATCCTGTTTTGTTATCTTCCTTAGATTTATTGTATGCTTGAGGTTATTATATGATTAATAATTTCTTATTATCATGTTTTAGGATCACCCCATGGGTGTTTCCCCTTGTTTGGGCTGTTGATTTCCATTTGGCACGGTTTGCCTACGAGGAAAACCTTTTGCACTTTTTTTGTATGCCTCTTGGATTGATTGCATGTATTGCCTTTTGTTTATATGCTTGTGGATGAATTTGTAGCTATTATCCAAGTAGTTTTTGAACATACTTAGGCTGCTAACAGTCGATTACGCACGACTAAACTGCTTAGAGCTGAGTGAACCTGGTGTGGTAGACGAAAGGGGGAATTGATGATTAGGGCTTCCCTAGAGAGTCTGTTATAATTAATATCGATCACAGGAACTATGGGAATGGGACTTTGTGCTTCCTCAGAGTGTCCTTAGTTACGTGGCGAGACTATAAGGGGAATTAGATGTAAGTGCTTCCTCAGAGAGTCTATATCATTCGTTGCAAGACCACAGGGGAATTGACGGTGAGAGCTTCCCAGAGAGTCTGTGCCTTTGTACGTCTACATGACTAGAGGGTTTTTCTAGTAGGATCCAACTAAAGAGTCATTGTTTTATTTATTGGTTGGTTGTGACGAGTCCACCAAGCCAAAGAACAAGCTTGGGTTGTACTGCTTGTTGTTTAGGTAGACTGCTGAGTTACCTGTTGTGATTACATGCTTGCCTTGGGAGTATAGAACTGTTGCTACGTTCCTTGGTTGATAGCTAAATGATTGTACTGAATTAATAAATAAATGTGAATGAAGATTTGTAGGATTGTTTCTTTAGTGTACTTTTGTTTCTCTACTGCATTTATTTCCTTTACTTTTGCTATATTACTCACTGACAGTAGGGCACAGATCTCGTGGTGATTGCCTACTGGGATTAGTCTCACACCCTGTTTGGGTCCTGCTTTTTGTCCTAAAAAGTTTATATGGTTGCAGGTGTGGATAGGGATTGTGGCCCTTCTACTTCGGGTACGTGATTGCTGGTTGGAGTTGCAGAGCACAGGACCGAGCTTAGGCATGCGATGCTGCTGGAGTTGCTATTACATTCATACTTTGTTTTCAGTTGTATTTCAGCACATTGTTGTTTTTGCTGCTTTCCTTAGATACTTGTACCTACTGCATCATTATCATTATCATTATGTGTACATTGCTTCCACTGTTTAGTTTCGGTGTTTGTATTCTGTTTACTGCTTCCGCCATTGACTGTTGTTTTTCTTGCCTTGTATACCTTACCAAATGAGGGCATAGTTTCCCTAATAACATACCAAGGCCCTCGCTGCTAGTCGGCAGCCTCTAACGTTTGGGGAAATGCGCCCGAGGTCATGTGGCGAACCGGGTACGGGGCACCAGTGGAAGGGCTCCGGATTCGGGTCGTTACAAAGTGGTATCAGAGGGGTTCTTTCCTTTTCTATTGACTTACTATTTAGCGACATTAGACAGGGATATGATGGAATAGGTGAATGGTAAATTGCTGTGCCTAGGCATTCTAGAACCCGTGTACAGGGAAAAAGCCAGATTACCTCAATTATTGAAAATTTTGAGTTTTGCGAATGTTACAGTTTAATTGATTTCACCATTGGGTGATGCACTTGTTTTTTGATGTTACTATTTATATGATTGCGGTTCTATTTTGTTGCAACCCGATGAGATGAGGGTATGCCATCTCATGCATCATATAGGAACATGTTAGAAGATCGCATGCCATGCATCTTTCCATGCCATCTAGGTTGCATTAGAGAATGCATGCTGTTGTGATAGGATTTGTGATAGACAATGCATGTTGTTGTGATAGAATACCTGCTATGTTGATTGGGTATCGTTGTTTGGAGCTTTTATCATGAACGCCAAACATTGATCTTAGAGGTATTATGGGCCCTCGAGGATCGGAATTTGGTGGGTCGTGAGTTCTTATACTATTTTCTTGTTGTATGCACTGTTAGGATGCTAAGATTTGATTCACGGGGAGTATGGACCCCCACGGATCTGAATTTGGCACCTTAACCTCTTTTTTTCTGTGTTTTCTGGGCTCCGGTGTAGTTCTGAGGTTACTATCCAGAAAAACCCAAAATACACGGTGTGTACATTATAGATACACGCCGTGTAGTTTTTGTCCGTGTCACTGACCGTGTGGACAGGGACACAGAGCTGTAAATGGTTTTCAGGAACACGTCGTGTACGGTAGGTACATGCCGTTTAAGGGTTAACTAAGAGCCTGGCCGTGTAACTAACAACACGGACCAGTTAATGCTTGTTTAGTACACGCTGTGTTTGATATGCACACGCCTTGTATCTTTTCCTAGGTATCTGGCCGTGTCTGGAGAAACACGGGTCGATGTCATCTTCTCCTATACACGCCGTGTGTGTTCGGAACACGCCGTGTACGGATCGGCCGAGTACCCGGCCGTGTCACGAACAACACGGGATGATGTTTCCCTTCAAGTGCATGCCATGTCTCTTAGGAACACGTCGTGTAGTGTCGACTATGTGTTAGGTCGTGTCGCTAACAACACGGGCCAGGTAAGGCGTGTCCGGCACACGCCATGTCTGACTCAAAGCACGTTGTGTAGTCTTCGGCTGGGATAGTCCATGTGACTTAGTCATGCAGAAGTAACCAGGCATGGAAAAAGGGGTAAGTACACGCCGTGTAGTGTAAGAACATGTCGTGTAGCCAGGTAGTTTACACAGCCATGTATGGCCAATGTACACGCCCTGGGTAAACTTTTAAGAAACACGCTGTGTAGTGGTACTACACGCCGTGTAGTCATTTTTTTCCCAGATTTAAAGGTTTTTCCCTCCTGTTCCATTTTACTCTCCTATGTTGCAACTGTGTTCATCATTAATGAAGGTGTGTTTTGGTCTTTCAGAGTTATGGCATCGAGACGTCCTCTCTTTGCATGCCAGGAACCAAGCAGCGATAGTACGCCTGATATGACCGATCAGGGAATGCCAGTAGTTCCGCCCATCATTCTGGACATGGAAGCTGATGTGATTCCTGACACTGGTGTCAATGCTCAGTTCAGAGAGTGGTTCATGAGAATCATGAAGACCTTCTAGGGAGTTCAGCATCCTGCCCCGACTATGGCAGAGCTGACACGGGTCTTCCAGCAGCAGAATCCTCCCACTTTCACAGGGGATGGAGGACCTCAGGCTGCAGAGTCATGGCTGGAATCCATGTTGTCCATCTTCGAGCATCTGGAGACTCCTCCATAGAGGAGGGTGAATCTCATGACATATATCTTGTGATATTCCTCCAAGAGATGGTGGGACGTAGTCTCTCAGATGGGGCGCCAGAAGGCTATGGCTTGGGATGAGTTTCATCGTATGTTTTACGACTACTTCTACCCAGCGACGCTGAGGGCTGACAGAGCCAGGGAGTTCATGAGCCTACAGCAGGGTACTCTCTTAGTTATGGAGTATTCCTCCCACTTCATTGAGTTACAGTGATTCACTCCCGTCCTGGGGAATGACGAGCTGTTTCTAGAAAGGAATTTTGAGGAGGGCCTCAGACCGGAGATCATATCGTAGCTGATTGTCTTTCAGTTGACTTCTATTACTCTGATAGTCAACCATGCACTCATCGCGGAAGGGAACCTGAGGGAGACTGGAGCTGTGGACCAGGGCGGTACAGCATCCAAGGTTGATTCCCTCCAGACGGACAGCAGGAAGCGCCACTGAGAGTCTACCTGAGGCGACCCAAGGAAGCGAGGTATTCTTTCAGGTAGACGAGATCTCTCTTATGGCACCCAAGTGGTGTTTTATCAGTGTGGGAGAAGCAGGAATAAGAATCCCCAGTGCCCGAGGGACCCAGTGAAGTGCCGATCCTACGACATGATGGGTGTTTTGCAGCGTTTCTGTAAGGTTTCCCTTCCAGCAGCTAGTGAAGGAGGATCAGTTTCGACCCCGCGTGCAGGAGCCGAATTACCCACCCCACAGCAGACTGGGGACTGGAGTTCTGCAGGACGTTCAGGTCAGAATAGAGGTTGTGTACGCAGTGGACAGGCTCAGGGAGGAGCAACTCAGGGTTTTCAGGCTGCTACACAGTGTCGTGGTACAGGCCATATATTTGCTGTAGAGAAGATTCATCAAGATCAGGATCCTGGACCCTCTACAGTTCGAGGTACGATCTTAGTAGCCTCAGTTTTATCTTCATCCCTTTTTTATATTGGTGCTTCACATAGATTTATCTCTGTTTCTTTCGTGGAAAGCCTTGAGCTATGTGTCTTTTTGTCTGCTGACTTGTTGACTCTCAACAGGCCCTTAGGAACGAGGAAATCTAGCGTATGTCAGTGCAAGGGGTGTTTTCTCAAGGTTGCAGTGTATTGTTTCTTATGGGACCTCTATGTCTTAGAGATGACGGTTTATGACATGATTCTCGGTATGGACCGGTTGGTTCCCTTCCAGGCAATCGTCGATTTCTATTGCCACAGGGTGAGTTTTGTATCACCAGAGGGTGAATCTTTCCTTCATAAAGGTGAGTGGAATGTTCAGGCGAGTCGAGCTGAACTTGAGCATCATGGGATAGGAGGAGTTATGGCTCATATTTCTAGTCTTTATCTGGATGACCAAGGGACTTCTCAATTATATTTTCCTACACTGGTTGATCGCTTTCCAATGTCTTTCCAGAAGACTTTTCATGTTTTCCTCTGAAGAGTGAGGTAGAATTATCGATTGAGCTCGTACTAGGAGCAGCACTGGTGTCCATTCCTCCTTATAGGATGGATACACCTGAGTTTCAGTAGCTCAAGAAGTAGTTGGAGGAGTTGCAGGCAAAGTGTTTCATCTGACCCAGTACTTCTCCTTGGGGTTTGCCTGTCCTGTTCGTGAAGAAGGTAGATGGTACTTTTAGGCTTTGTGTGTTTATCGGAAGTTGAACCAGTTGACGGTCAAGAACCGATATCCCTTTCCCGGGATTGAGGATCTCTTTGATCAGATTTGAGGAGCTCAGGTGTTCTCAAAGATCTATTTGATGTTTGGTTATCGTCAGATGCGCGTTAGTCCTTCAGATATACCTCTGACAGCCTTCAGGAGAAGGTATGGCCTCTACGAGTATACGGTTATGCCATTCGCTCTTAAGAACGCGCCAGCAGTTTTCATGGCACTGATGAACTGAGTGTTCCATCCTTACTTGGATTCCTTCATTGTGGTCTTCGTAGATGATATATTGGTGTACTCTCACACTCGACACGACCATGCAACCCATCTTGAGATCGTTTTGATAACACTGAGGGAGCATCAGATTTATGCCAAACTCTCAAAGTGCCACTTTTGGATGGACGAGATTCACTTCCTGGGTCATGTCATCTCAGAGACAGGAGTATCAGTAGACCCAGAGAAGGTGAGAGCAGTAGTTATCTGGGAGCATCCGAAGAACTTTTTTGAGGTACAGAGCTTCTTGGGGCTGGCTGGTTACTACAGGTGGTTTATACAGGACTTCTCACGCCTAGCAGCACCGTTGATGGGCTTGACTAAGAAGGGGTGAAGTTTGTTTTGTCATAATCCTGTGACTCAGCCTTCCAGGAGCTGAAGGGGAGATTGACTTCAGCATCGATCCTAGTTTTTCCGGAGCCGGGAAAGAGCTATACAGTTTTCTGTGATGCATCTGGCATCGGACTTGGAGCAGTGCTTATGCAGGAGGATCGAGTGGTTGCGTATGGATCTCGATAGTTCAGGACACATGAGAGGAATTATCCTACGCATGACCTGGAGTTGGTTGCGGTTGTTCATGCCTTATGTTGCAGGAGACATTACCTTCTGGGAGAGCATTTTGTGGTATACACTGACCAAAAAAGTCTCAAGTACATCTTCACTCTGCGTGACCGGAATCTAAGACAGCGAAGGTTGGTTGAGTATCTTCAGTCCTTCAATTTCGAGCTTTCCTATACACCTTGGAAATCCAACTCAGTGTCTGATGCACTGAGCAGGAGAACTTAGACACATGCAGCTCAGGAGGCCAGTAGTGAGTGGCAACTGATGGCCCTTTTCTCAGAGATGCATTTGGAGGTGCACGATAGGTAGGGGCAGACTTTCCTATCTTATATGGATGTTACCTTTGCACTTTTGGATCAAGTTTGAATGAGGCAGCTGGAAGATTAAGAAGGGCTAGTCCTACGGGAAAGAATGTCAGGAGAGGACCCTCTTCCCGGGTGGACCGTTGGCGAGGATGAGATCTTGCGTTTCCAGGGATACATATGGGTGCCAGCCGATATACGCGAGGAGCTAATACGAGACTTCCATTCCTCAGTTTGGGAAGTTCATCCTAGAGTCACCAAGATGTACCATGATTTAAACTGCCAGTACTGGTGGCCAGGTATGAAGAAGGATGTTTCTAGCATCATCATTAGATGCTCTACTTGTCAGTAGGTGGAAACAGAGCATCAGTGACTAGTGGGGCTTTTGCAGTAGTTTCTCATTCCAGAGTGGAAGTGGAACGATGTCGCGATGCACTTCGTGACAGGTTTTCCAAGATCATCGAGAAGAAATGAAGCGGTTTGGGTCATCGTTGACAGGATTACGAAGGTTGCTCACTTCTTGATGATAAAGGAGACCTTAGGTGTCGATGAGCTTGGATGGTTGTACATCCGTGAGATTGTGCGCTTTCATGGGGTTCTGAGCACTATCATTTCAGATAGGGATGCCCGCTTAACTTTTCATTTCTGGCAGGGGTTACAGAAAGCTTTGGGTACGCAGGTACTTCTGAGTACAGCTTATCACCCTCAGACAAATGGCCAGTCAGAGCGCATAATCAAGGTTCTTGAGGATATGCTCCAAGCTTGAATCCTAGACTTTGGTGGTTCTTGGGAAAATCATATACCTCTCATGGAGTTTGCCTATAACAATAGTTTCTAGGAAACTATTCAGATGGCACCTTACGAGGCTTTGTATGGTAGGCCATGCCGATCACCTTTATGTTGGCTAGAGGTAGGAGAGGACGTTTTGCTGGGACCTCGTCTTGTTCAAGAGACTTCAGAGCAGATAGAGCTGATTTGGAAGAGGATGGCTAAAGCGCAGTCTTGAGAGAAGTCTTATGTTGATTAGCGAAGGCGACCTCTGCAGTTCGGGGTTAGAGACCAAGTTTTCCTAAGTGTTACCCCGAGGTTGGATACAAGAGTATCAAGAGGCAGGGTAATAATTCACCGAGATACGTCTGGCCATTCGAGGTTCTGGAGAGAGTCGGGATGGTTTCTTATAGGTTATAGTTACCTCAGAGATATCAGGATATGCACGACGTCTTTCATGTTTCTCAGTTTCGATGCTATTTATCAGACTCGTCTCATGTTTTTCGACCCGAGGAGTTTGAGCTGGAGTAGGATGCATCATTCGAGGAGCATCCTATCATGATTTTTGATCATAGTGCAAAGGTACTCCGTGGCTGGTCTGTTCCTCTGGTATGAGTGCTATGGCAGCACGGCCGTGTGCAGGATGAGACTTGGGAGAGGGAAGCCGATATGTGATCAAAGTTCCCAGAGTTGTTCGAGGTTTCTTCTTCGCCACCTTTCTAGGGAAATTCGGGGACAAATTTCTTTAAGGAGATAATTTTGTAAGAACTCGAACCTTCTTTTCAGGTATGTTTTCCTTTTCTGGCCGTTTTTGAGAAAAAGAGGAGAATATAGAAATTTTGTAAGTACACGCTGTGTACTTTACAAGTACACATCATGTACTTTTCTTCCGCTTGAGGCCGTGTGCTGGCCATGTTCGGGCCAGTCACACGGGGTGTATGTGATGAGGTAGAGTCCGATTAATATGGTGTATGGAAAAGGGGACTACACGTCGTGTACTCAAGAAGTACACATCGTGCACTTTTCTTTTTATTTCATTAATCAGACCGGGGTCGCGCCTAATCCCCGTTTTCATCTTCTTCTCCGCCTAATTACATCCAGAGTGACCTTGAGGGTCGATTATTCTCTGATTCACCGATCCTTCACCAGTTGTCCGAATCGAACGATGTCGGGTGTAATAAAATCGCAGCGGTGAGTTCTCGATTCTTCTTTGGCCATGTTTCCTAATTCCTTCTCTTGTGAGAGTTATCTGAGGTTGAACGTTTTAGAAGTTTTTGTAGATTTACTTCGTTCTAGGATGATTCGCAGGTCGAGGTTCAATAATATCCATCTCCTAAGATTGAGGTAGGTGGTTTGTTTTCCCTACGTTGAATGTCTTTTAGTTTTTGGTGAAAAAGTGTCGGATGCCCATGTATCAGGTATCTCAAGTTAGGGTTTTGATCCTATTTTGTTATCTGCCTTATATTTCTTGTATGCTTGAGGTTATTAGATTATTAATAATTTCTTGTTAGCATGTTTTATGATCACCCCATGGGTGTTTCCCTTTGTTTGGGTTCATGATTTCCGTTTGGCACGGTTTTCCTATGAGGAAACCCTTTTTCACTTTCTTTGTATGCCTATTGGCTTCATTGCATGTATTGCCTACTGTTTATATGCTTGTGGATGCATTTATAGCTATTAGCCATGTAGTTGCTAAACTTACTTAGGTTGCTAACAGTCAATTACGCATGACTAAACTACTCAAGGATGAGTGAACCTGGTGTGGTAGACTAAAGGGGTAATTAACGATTAGGGCTTCCCTAGAGAGTCTGTTATAGTTAATATCGATCGCAGGACCTATGTGAATGGGAATTTGTGCTTCCTCAGAGTGTCCTTAGTTACATGGAGAGGCTATAGGGGGAATTATAGGTAAGTGTTTCCTCAGAGAGTCTATATCTTTCATTGCAAGACCACATGGGAATTGACAGTGGGAGCTTCTCATAGTGTATGTACCTTTGTACTTCTACTTGACTAGAGGGGTTTTCTAGTAGGATCCACCCAAAGATTCTGTGTTTTATTTATTGATTGGTTGTGATGAGTCCACCATAACAAAGAACAAGCTTGGGTTGTACTGCTTTTTGTTTAGGTAGACTGCTGAGTTACCTGTTGTGATTACTTGCTTTCCTTGGGAGTATAGAGTTGTTGTTAGGTTCCTCGGTTGATAGCTAAATGATTGTACTGAACTAATAAATAAATGTGAATGAAGATTTGTAGGATTGTTTCTTTATTGTACTTTTGTTTCCCTACTGCATTTATTTCCTTTACTTTTTCTATATTACTCACTGATAGTAGGGCACAGATCTCGTGGTGATTTCTTACAACGATTAGTCTCACACCCTGTTTGGGTCCTGCTTTTCGGCCCAAATAGGTTATATGGTTGAAGGTGTGGATCAGGATTGTGGCCCCTCAACTTGGGGTACGTGATTGCTGGTTGGAGCTGGAGAGCACAAGACCGAGCTTAGGCTTGCGATGCTGCTGGAGTTGTTGTTGCTTTCGTACTTTGTTTTCAGTTGTATTTCAGTATGTTGTTGTGTTTTCTACTTTCTTTAGATACTTGTACCTACTGAATCATTATCATTATCATTATGTGTTCATTGCTTCTGTTGTTTAGTTTCAGTGTTTGTATGATGTTTACTACTTCTGATATTGACTGTTGTTTTTCATGCCTTGTATTCCTTACCAAATGAGGCCATAGTTTCTCCAATAACTTACCAAGACCATCGCTTCTAGTCGGCAGCCTCTGGCATCTGGGGAAATGCGTCTGAGGTCATGTGGCGAACCGGGTATGGGGCACCAGTGGAAGGGCTCCGGATTCAGGTCGTTAAACCTATAATAGAAATGGGGTGATGTCGTGATGGATTTTGTGGTTGGTTTACCATATTCTTCCTATGGTATTGATGTGGTTTGGGTAGTCATGGAATGACTAAAAATATTATCTCACTTACTTCCTATTCAAGAGACATTCTCAGTTGATGGGATAGGAAGACTACATGTATGTGATACCATATGGCTAAATAGGGTCCCTCATACTATCATTTCTGATAGATATGATCATTTCACATTGAGGTCCTCAAAATGCTTACAAAAATATTTGGGTACATAGGTCATTTAGATCACATATTTTCTCTATTCGATAGATGGTATATCAAAATGGACTATACAAGTTTTGGAATACATAAAATGAGCTTGTTCCCATGATTTTAGCAGTTCTTGGAAGAAGAATATCCCTCTTGTCGAGTTTGACTATAATAATAGATATTATTAAATGATTTAGATGGATCTATATGAGGGCTTATATGGTAGGTCATATCGTTCAGCCCTGTGCTAGTTAGAGGTAGGAGAGGTAGTGCTACTAGGTCCTTGTATTGTACATGAGACTTTGGTGTCAGTTTATTTGATCAAAAATCATTTATATAAGGCCCAGTTTGGAAATAAATATTATGTCGATCATCCTCAATGACCTATGTATTTTTAGGTTTGGGATTGTGTTTTCTTGTGGGTGTCACCCAGACATGGGTATAAATGGATATAGAGTCAAGGGAATTTTTTATCTCACTTTTTTGTTTCTTTTGAGATCTTATATATATTCAAGGTTGTAACCAATTAGATTCTATTACCTCAATGGTATTTTCCCAAGAATGTAGTATTTCATGTTTCACATCTTCTTTATTACCATGGAAACCAATCTTATACTTTTTATCTAGATTATATTGAATTATATGTACATGCTTCTTTTTAGTATTATCCCATACACATCATTGATTAGATCGGGAAGGCTATCTGAGGCTGGTTTTTCACTTTAGAATGTGTGTTAATGAAACATGTATATGGTCATGATGATACTTGAAAGATGGAGGATGACGTATGTTCCAAGTGGTGAGAGTTTTTCTTAGACAGTGATGTACCACCCTTGAAAGAGAAACTATTGGGTCAGTTACTTTAAGGGGGAAGACTGCAAGAACCATTTTTTTCTTGGATGTAAAAATTCGTTAATTTGTAGTTTAGTTACTATGTTTGAGCATAATAAAAATGCCTAGTGAGGATACAGGGGAATAGAGGGTGTCTTGGGCTTTTTCAGAGCCTATAAACTCATTTGGTGGAAGAAATATCTAGGTTTCATAGTTAGTAGAAACCATGAAGCCTAGTACACATAGTTTCTACCAACAGTGCGGGGTGTTCAGTGAGTATAACATGACCACATGGGTTTCCCTAACTATACAACATATGAAACATGACTATGTGATGGATCTACAGTTTTTAACAGATCCATACAGCATGATTTTCACATGGGTTCCCAAACCGTATGCATGAACCGCGGAGCTCCCTCTTTGGATAGTAGTCCATGCACAGTTGGCACACATATTGACTAATTGTGTGGAAAAACCGTGCAACCAATATTTTAAGGGGTGAAAGTATATTTTTACATAGAAATTATTATAACCTAAACCTTATTTATTTCCTCTTTATGTAGATATAAATATTCCTATTTCTTCATGTTTGAATCTCTTTTCAAGCCTAAGTTAGTATTTAATTTCATTTCATCATCCAACCTATGCTTCATGATATTTTCATCTAATTGGGTTCATCTCAATAAGTGATTCAATATTTAGGCTCTTTTTTCATTCCTCTTTCTCTCGAAAACTCTATTTTATGTCAGACCACATGCACTATTTTTAGGAAATTCATTAGTTCTTTCATTTTTTTATGATCTAGGACAAACTAAGGGCCAATACTAGATGAGGAATCTATTATGGTCATAATTTAGGCATTATATAACCCATCTATTAAATTCTATCAACCTATAAATTTTTTCCATTATGTGTATTCCAGTCTCACTAGCTTTTCCTCCTTAAATATATTTGTCTTAAATAAACTAGAAACAATTGAGAACTATGGCCCTAGTGGGACCTATTTTACAACATTGGAGATTGATACCTCAATATTAACATCCCATTTATGGTGCATTATTTATTTATGTCTTTGGTGACCTCTATTGATATTATTTATGATAATGTTGGGGTGTGTTTAACTTGACCTGTGTTTGTGTAAGTGTTCCATCATAATTAAATGAGACTCTAAATTTTTAATTGGAATGTATATGTGTATAAATATCACATGGAAATTACTTTTGAATCTTTAATTGATATTGGTTTCATTTCATTAACTCACCTTTTCATTCTTAATGGAAGGTAACAAAATAAGCCTAATAACTGGTATATTAATTAGATTGATATTGGTTGAAAGTCCTTAAGTCATCTTGTCGTGTTTAATGAAAAGTAATGGATTCAAACTATTAAATGATTAAATGGAATGAGTACTACATGGCCTATGATTACATATGATATAAATAGAATGAGTATAAGGTTACATTTATATTGAAAATTTTGTATATTTATAAGAATGTTTAGACTTGAGTTTTCCTTCGATTCCTAAGGGAATTAATTGAGAACTCAGAGGATTCCACAATGATTCATTAATTTTATTTTTATGGGAGATACACACCATGGAATTTAGTCTTTTTCATATTATTTTATTCCATTTTCATTATATTTAAAATTCACTTGTAATATTTTCAAGATATTATAATTCCATGGATGCACTCCTTAGACTCAACATAAAGTCTTCATACATGTGACACCATGGATTCATCCCATTAGGACCATCCATGCTTAGCATAGGATTATCATGGATGATATTCATGGACTATGTTAGACTCATTTACAGTGGAATTCTTTTGGAGTTTCCTATGGATTACCTACATACCCCGTATAAATAGACTTCATGTGATACTATTATGAGTTGGCTCGACCCCTATGGTCAAGGATGGATTGGTGACACCTTGGATCCCCTGTTGTTATTTATTCCTATAATGTACTGATGATAAAATTATATATATGATATATTTATTATAAATGAAATCATAATTAATTAAATCATCTCATGTTTAGTGAAATTACTAGATGAGGCTGAATCAGATATGGGTTATTTCTTATAGATTTATTTACCATTATATATACTTTCACATTGTTTAGTTTATATTCATATAATGGATTTTTTTAGATGTCATTAGTGGTGGACTACTAATATTTATCTCACATCCTATTCGGGCCACCATTTTTACAAGGGCAGATTATATGATCATAGGTGTAGACAAGGGGAAGTATCTCACTTTGAACACCTGACTTTATTTCTTTAGGATGGGAGCTTGGTAATAGATGAATAGGACAGTGCACATGATTCTTGGATGGGTTTTTACCTTTTGATTCTCTTTTATATAATGTACTATACTGATTGCATACTTCCATGTATGTCTTCTTTTCCATTTATAGATACATGAAATTATGTCATAATTTTATATATGATTTTGATTTATATTTGAATTGATTATTATTTTTGAATGTTCATATTCATTTCCACTTCAAAACTATTTGTTATTATGAATTTTCTATTTATTTATCTATCTACATCATCTATGTGCTACTCTAACCTAAGTACATTTTATTCCCATAGACACACCCTAGGCCTTAGATTTAATTTAGAATCCTCTAGTATACGGGGAGACGTGTTTGAGGCCATCTGTATCACAGGGTTTAGTTACATAGGAGTGAACTGGGTGTGAGACATCACACTCCACTCAGTTTTTGTTCAAGAAAATCCATGTTGGTACATTACAAAATGGTATCGAAAATGACTTTCCTTTATTTTCTTCTTATTAATTATATGTCATGGTGGAATGGAGATAGGTTGTATAGAACATAGGTTGGTGTGTTTCCATGTTCCTAGATAGTTCATGTGTAATAGACCTCCATGTTACTAATGATGTAATTAATGTTATGCCTTTATAGTATTTGGTTGAATTCATGCATCATGATTAGGAATGTAGGATAACATATCATATATATACATGTTGGGTGTTTCATAGTCATTATTTAATTTAATTCCTTGAATTTCTCTATATATTTAGGATAGGCCTATATTATTTATTGATTGAAATATATATGTTCCTACAATTTTTATATATCATTTATGAATTTATTAGTTGAACTTAAGATTGTTCTGATATTTTTTATGTATATTATTGTGACTAATGTGTAGGTATAGAGGATAAGGATTGATCTATGGATAGAACTAGGTGGGTTATACCTTTTAGTTGGGTATCACCTAGGATAGGTCTTCTAGAATAAGTACCTTAATTATACCTGATAAATTCTTATTTTTCGCATAAGAATTTTTTTTTGGATTTTATAAATGTTTTCGTAGGATTTTAGAAAAAAATCACCATTGAGGTGCCTTAATTCTAATTTTATATAGGATGTGCCAGTTCCACCTTAAGATATGTTGAATAATGCACCTGAGTATTCTCCCACACCTACCCTAGTGGTTCATCCATTGGAGTCTCTCTAGCCCTCACTCTTTTGGATTATACCTACCCATGGTGGAGGAGTATATAAGACCAAGTTTGACTATTCCCATGAATTTGAGCTCCAACATCTTCCAGCCATATAGGGAACTAGGGGGCCATTCAAGGATTGTAAATACATTATTGAGGGAATATTTGACTTGATCGTGACACCGGAGGACCAATGAGTCAAGTAATATGAATTTATGATTCAGATTCCCTCTAGGAGGTAGTGGTGTTTCATGGGACAAGAAGGTGGATTTGAGAGTCTTTCTTAGGTATTTAAAGAAGATATTATCTATGGAATTGTTTATAAACATTATGAAAATAGATCATTCCTCATAATTCATGTATCATTAGCAGGGATCCATGATATTATTTGAGTACTCTGATAATTTTACCAAACTAATTTGTTTTTCTCCACTTCTGGATAGAAATGTGATATATATGGTCAGGAAGTTAAAGATTGTTATTCATCTTGATATTATATAGAAAGTTATGAGTTTCAACTAGATGAATTATATAGAGGTTCTATGTTAGGCCTTTACTATTGAGAAAGTACTATATAAGGATCAAGTAGTTGGTTTTATTCCATCCCATAATACTCAAAAAAGTAGACCCCATACTTCTATGGTGAGTGTATACTTTTGTAAGAGGAAGAGAAAGTATAATGGTGTGTAGTATGGTAGTGGTAAATAGGTGGACTAGAGTGTGTATTCTTCATCCCCCTCAAAAGGAGTTCCATGGTTCTTTTACAATGGTTTGTTTATACACTACCGCAGGTTCTTTCTTACACCTTAGAGAAAGTGTTTTAGTGGGAAAGATAGAGCATCTACATTAGGTTAAATCAAGGGAATTGAGGTCAGCTTTTCCTAGGTGTGTATGAAATATTCAATCTTCAAACTAAGGATCGGTCTAGGGTTCTTAGCAGTAGTTTCAGACTCCTCAAACAATAGTAACTTAGGTGACCCTTTCACCTCAAATTTTGGGACATGTAGATGAAGCGGGTTGAGTGTATTGGATGGATGAGGTTATTTTTTATTATGGAGAGGGTCCATCAACCATTAAAGGTTTTGTATTGATCACCTCCTCTATTTTTACCATCCTTTTTAATACTAGTTCCATCCATTATTTTATATCTTATCCAGTGTTTTCTTTTTACAACATAATGATTAATTTATATTTTGAGTTTATTTCTCTAAAAACACCATTGGGGAAAAGAATTGATCATCTTAAAATATATATAGCATGTTTAGTAGTTGTTTCCATCATGGAAATTTTTTGTATTTCATGATCCTTGAGATAACTAGCTTTGATGTGACCTTTAGAATAGATTGGTTGACCAACTGTTATAATTACAGAGACTATTATCAGAGGTGTGTATCCTTTATTTCACCCAAGGGAGAGAAGATTATGTTGACTAGTGAGTGGGATTTCCAATCCAATAGAGTGGGATAATATTTGAGGTATATTGGAACCATCAAATCTTAGGTACCAAGCTTAACTCTTACAATGGAACCGGATGTTAGGTCCAATTTTTTTATCATGTTGTTGATCTCTACCAAGATGTCTTTACAGATGACTTCTTAGGTATTCTTCTGAACTAAGGAGTATAGGTTAAGTTAGAACTCATGCTATGAGTGTAGAATATTTTTATTCCTACTTTTCATATTGCACTGGTTGAGTTAATAGAGTTTAAGATTCATCTTGAGGACTTGGAGACAAAGGGTTTCATTATACTGAGCACATCAATATGGGGTGATCTTGTGTTGTTTTATAAGAAGTGGGATGGTAGTATATGGATTTATGTATACTACAAGAAGATTAATCACGTGAATAGATATCCTTTACCCAATATAGATGATCTCCTTTATTAGTTATGAGGATCATGATGGTTCACCAATATAGGAATTCATTAAGGTTTCCATCAGTTATGGGTCAAAGAGGAGGATATTTGTAAGATGATTTTCAGGATTAGATATATATTTTATGAGTACCTCTTCATGCCTTTTGGTTTGAAGAATGCCCCTATTATATTCATGGATCTCAGAAAAAATATCTCCCACCTATATCTCTCCTCTTTCATTGTGGTCATTATTAATGAAATACTTATATATTCAAAGACTTATGAGTCACATGTCAGACACCTTAAGATAATCTTGAGTACACTCTGATCACATCTTCTTTAATCTATGATTTTGAAGTTAAAATTAATTATCTTAGAGTTATATTTTCTTTGTCATCTGATATCTGGTTTATGAATTTCTATGGACCCAGAGAAGGTTAAAGTGGGGATGTCTTCGGATCACCCTCGGAATGATTTATATATTAGTCGTTTTCTTAGGTTGGTTGGATTCTACAAATAATTCATTCAGGACTTAACCTACTTAGTAGCATTAGTGATGAGTCTTAATAATAATGGGTGAATTTGTAATGGGTTTGTCAGTGCAATGATGTTCTCTTGAGTTGTAGAGGATATTGATGACCACTCCAATTTTATTATTTCATATCTTATTATGGGATGAATAGTGTACTATGATACTTAGGTTATTGATATGGGAGCTGTGAAGATGTGAATGGATAATGTAATTACTTATGGTTCATGTTAGTAGTGGATCCATCAGTTGAACTATCTATTGCAAGACATGGAGTCGGCAGTTGTGGTAAATGCTCTAATTTATTAGAGACATTAGTTCTTTGGTGAGAGGTTTGTTGTTTATACATACCATAAGAGCCTATGATATATCTTCTATTTGTGGGACCTCAATTTAATAAAGAGGGGATGGTTTGAGTATTTGTAGAATTTCAAATTTGAGGTGTCCTATACTCAAGGGAATGGTAGTGTCATTTCAGATGCTCTTTGTTGGAAAATTTTTGAGTTGTAGGATCTTATTGATTGGAAATATACAGAGGAGTGAAATATGATGATTTTGATGATATATTAGATTGTGGATGAATATAAGGATCATGGAGATATGAAATGTGGTCCCTTGGTCATCATTTTTTCATTAGTGAACTAGGTAAATACTATAAAAGATTCGAATATCGAGTGTGTAGTGATGTGAGATTGATTAGAAGGTAGTGACCTTGTCTCAGGATGGTCGGTATATGATGTTGACCTCGTCATCATACATGGGTATTTTTTGAGCCAGTGACCTTAAGATAGGATTTGCTAAGACACTATTATGGTTCAAAATGGGCAGTGCATCCATTTTCAATAAATATATACCATGACATTTGATTCATGTTCCGATGTCCTGGTATGAAGAGGGACATTGCTAATTTTGTTTCATGATGCCTTACCATCTAGAGGGTATTTTTTGAGCATCAACATCATAGTTGTTTTCTTTAGCCACATCTAGTTTCAATATGAAGTGGGATAACATGATGATGGTATTTATAATAGGTATACCTAAAACCACAATGATTCATGATTTATATTGAGTAATAATTGATTATCTCATGAAAGTTTCTCATTTCATTCTAACCCGTGAGACTCAGTCTATGGATGAGATGGGAAATCTATATGTATGGGGGATTGAATTATTTCATGGATTTCCATAAAGGGTTTTATCTAAAATATTTGTGTTTTTTATGTCATGATTTTGGATGTGCTTGTAGAATTATTTGGGTAATGAGATGAAATTGAGTACAATGTATCATCCATAGACTGATGGTCAATTAGGTAGAATGGTTCATATTTATTAGGATATGATTTGGAAATGAGTACTAGAGTTCAATGGATTATAGGATAAGTGTCCATAATTGTCTGAATTCTTGTAAAATAATAGATACAAATATATTATTATGTTGGATCCTTTCAAGTCTTTCTATATTTGGACATGTCATTCACCGTTATATTAGTATGAGGTAGGTTAGTAAGCTATTACGGGGGAAATAATGGTATAAGAGAGTTCAAAGAGAGTTAATATAATCAGGAAGTATTTGAACACCACTAAAAGTAAGCATATATTATATACTAACCACATGATATTACCTATGGAGTTCACTATTGGTGGCATCGTTTTCTTATGGGTAACTCCTCGGTTAAAGAATCAATGTTTTCTTAAGAAAGGAAAACTTTCTCCAAGATTTGTTGTAAAATTTGAGATTTCTTAGTGTATCTAAATAATATATTAATATTTAGAACTTATTTATTTTTAACGATGTATGAGTTATGTGTTTCATGTGTCTCAAATTTGGAGATATATGCCTAATCTTATACATGTGATGGACTATGGGGATGTTGATCTAGATCCTGACACTTCATACGTGGAACATCCAGTGAAGATTGTGTATTGGAGAAAGAAATTATTGATGGGGAATATAGTACCACTTGTTTAGATTCAATGGTGTCATGGACGGATCCCGGAAGAATCTTGGGACCAAGATTCTAATATTTGGGATTAGTGTCTTGAGTTGTCTGAGGAAAATGCCTAGAAAAGATTCTTGAATAAAAACGTTTTTTGAGGGGGTTATTATAATGGTCCCATATTTTCATTTTCTTTATGAGTTAATTTTTGTATTTATAGATATTTTATAAAAATATTTTGTGTTTGGGTGGGAACCTTGGGTTTTTTGGTTAGTTTTAAATATTTTTAGAGGAATTTTTGAAGGTACACTGTTAGCGCACAGTTTTCCAAAACCATGTTGATCTTCTTGATAATTGTAAATCTAGTGGTAGAGGAATATGGTTAGGACATGGATAAGGAATATAGTTTATCAACCCATGATGCCTCACCTGAAAAACTATGTGACATGATCTAGTGGCTAGATGCATGATTAGAATATGGTTTGAAAGACCATGAAGATTCCCCAGAGAGGCAGAAATCAACACATGGTTGGAACATGATTTAGAAAACTATGGAACCAAACCATGTGTGTGTGTTTCAATGATCCAAAAATACTTATTAATGTAAATTATTTTCCATTTTCACCTATTATTATTCTTATATGAACCCCTATTTAACCAAGAGACTTCATATACCTTCCCATGTGAATTCCACTCTATCAAGGCTTGATTTCTGTGGATCCAAGTGTGTTGAGTATTAGGAATTAAGGTATGTGATCCAAAAACCTAGGTTATTTGAATTTATTCTTGATACTCCCTTATTACCTTGATAAACATTATAAATACTGCATATCATTAGAATATATATGGCTTATGATTCCATCTAATGATGAATTCTTAGATCGTTACAAGAATTGTGGAAGATCTAGGGTGTCTATGGTACCTCCTCTGATCATTCTCAATTGTAATATCGTTGAAATGTCATGAGAGGTATTTTTGTGTGGAACCTTTTCCATTTAATTATAATCATGTTTAATCTCATTCTGGAACATTAATTTATCTGATTTTGGATGGTTCTATGGATTCCTGGTGTGTTCTCTTGACCCAGTTAGAGTGTGGGTGTGACTCCAGTATCATCTCTCAATGATATTCATATTTTTCTATCAACAAGATTGAGTTTTAAAGTTCCTTACCATTTTTTCACTATATACTTTTTTCCCTTGATCTGATACTTGTGTTGGCATATATAGTTTAACCATGCTTGATAGTGATCACATGTGTTTGTGTACTGTGACACCTACATGCGAAGTTTGATTCGATGAGTATGTTTATATAGCTTGATATCTCGTGGTTTACTTTGAGCAGATGTACATGTATATTTTTATTCAGTCTCATGATGACATGTTATGTTATTCATTTTTATGTCATTCCCTGTTATGTGTAAATACTATGCCTTCAGAGGTATTGCCTCTATAATCAGAACTAGTACAACATCATTTTATGGTTATCCTATAGGGGGTAGCACGCACAAAATGTTATTATGATGATGATGGACCTAAAAATGGTAAATGGATGAAGACCTTTAGGTCAAACCCATGGTAGTGGAATTGAGGATATTATGGACTTATGGCCTAAACTAAGACATAGAGGGGATAAAAATGGACTTAATTCCTTAACTATGACCCTGGTGGGGTTTGACGGTCTTGAAACCTAACCCTTTATGGAGGTGGTTCATGATGCCCTTGTGGAATAATTCGTCTTGATGAATTGAGACTACTGAGATATATGTTCACTAGCCTTAAGGATAGATCTTGATTAATCCTAAAATAATTTACAACTATACTTATGATATGGATCACAAGTAGGTACGGTTGGGGATTTTAGTGGCTGGTTAGCATAACAGTTCTCAATATGTTATTGTTTATTCATTATTAGGATCTTATTTCTATCATGGAATACACCTATTATACTTATGAACACATGTTAAGGGTGAATTGGTGGTGTATTACTATGTTTTATTAATCACACCCTATAATATCATCTTGATGTGTGTGCATAATTCATGATCAGGGATCCAAGTAAGGTCAAGTGGCCCAAATTAGATAGTTGAGGTGGAGAGTATGGATTTGTTAGAGGTACTAGGATTAACATTGGATGATTCCATTATATTTGTTTCTACATACACTTTATACACTCGATTTTGGATTTCTACATTAGGATCCTAGTTTTTTTATTTTTATAACATGTGTGACATTTTTATTTCATTAGGATTACTTATATTTTGTTTGATACTCTTGGTTATTGTATTTATTTTTTTATATGATGTGTGGTTTTTATTAATAAGGGAATAGTCTCCCCACTACTTCCTTATACTCTTACTACTAGTCAGCACCCTCTTGTGAATGGGGAGGCACACATGAGGTCTTATGGAATCCCCACTCAGGTGCTGTTTGGGAAAATCCAGGTTAGGAAATTATAAACATAGTTTCCTAAAACAACTCATGTAATAAAGACCCATATAAACACCTTTTCTTGGAGTCTAGAACCATTATTCTAAAAGAAGTGGGGAACTCGCTCCCTAAATAATGATACTATGTCTGAGGGGATACCAACAACGTAGATTGATAAATTACACAATGTTCCACCCCATAAGAGGCAATGAACCCCTCAAACATGATATGACCCAAGATGTAATGTATCCCAAGAAAAATCAATGTTTCAAGGATCAATAAACCTCTAGGTGGTTCCCCATATACTCAACCCATCTCTGTGGGAATAGCTTACCAAAGGGGAACCTAGAGATCCTATACACCATGGTCTCCAAGAATATATTTTTATTTATGATGTATGTACACAAACACCATTAAATTGCTAATATGATAGCACCATCAGAGTCCCACACCTCAATGGGGGACTTCAATAATCTATAAAGGGGTTACCGACCTTAAGCATCCATGACACTTATTCCACTTGATCACAACAATCATCACATCACTAATTTAAATCAAAATGGAAACCTCACCCTTAACCATGCATATAAGTTGAAAAAGGGTATAAAAAATCCCATATATATACTTCACACACCCCACCGTCTATGAAATTGGAGGCCATAATGGAAGGACCACTGAGAATATTCCACAACTGCTACACTCCACCTCTAATTATCACAACCTGGAGTAAACAAGAGAGAGACAATACACTAACCATCTATAATATAATCTATCCATTAATGATAATATGTGTAACATCCCAAGTATGTAATGAATAATAGATATTTTTATCTATGTCTACTAATGAATTAGATAGTGTTTTAGAGGCATAAAATGAGAATAAATCCAATCTTAATCATTGAATACACAAATATTTTTAAAAGATTGTTTTACTACCTTTTGATGGAAAACCATTTTTAAATCAAACTTTTGACAATTTTATAATCTCTATTTGTCAAAATAAACATATTATTTATGATTGGGACATTGAAATTTACATTGGATAAATTTTTGGTATTTTTCTGATAATGTTCATTTTTTTAATGAATAGTGAAAAAATACGGCATTTTACATCAAAACTGCTTTTTCATCTAATTTAATTATATGGTTTTATTATCTTTTTAATTGGTTTTAAAGTGTAAATAGAATATATTTTTACTATTTAATCCAATGGTGGTCATTAGGATTAATTTTACATTGTAATTGGGCATAAACTAATGCCAAAATTTTCATTTAAATTGTTTCAAAAAAACCCCGCTATTTGTTTGGACAATGAGAATTATTTTTAAATTAATTATTGCAATTTATATGTTTGTAATTTGGTTAAATGAATTACATATTTGTAATAAGAAGGTCCAAATTACTTAATTAATACTCTTACATTTTTGGACATTATGAATAGTAACGACGGTAATTATCTTTAATTATCTTGATTAATGAGTAATCGGGTAGTTAAGGATAATAAAATAATATCATAATAATAAAAAATGACACCAAAATGTGACCTAATTCTACTTTTTGTCTCATGGCCTACCATGGTATTCCTTGTTCCAAACTTGAGGACCCCATGGAATCACTATTGTGTGGAAGTGACTTTTTATCTTTTTATTTTTAAAGAAAGTTAAATATAGCAAAGAGTGTATAAACTGAGTAAAACATTTTTAAGTTTGTATACATAAATTATATATTTGAATATAAATAGTCATTGGAAAGATAAAAATATTTTCTAAATCATGGTATTTTTTTTATAATTTTTAGACATTATATAAATTAAATTATTTATGACATCATGATGATGCAGCAATTACCTCATTAATAAAGGATTTAAATAAAATGAAAAGATAATGATAAAACTATAACTTAAACTTGTCAAATACCTATTTTATGGGTGTATTTTTAACCCTTATCGCCTTATCCTCGAAATACATCAATTTGGGACTTTTAAAATCCGAAAATCATTTTATAATAAAGTATCCTTTTGTAACTTTCCAAAAGTGCCCCTCCTCTCCTCTTATAAAAGACCCCCACCTCTACCACCTTACCCACACTTACAAAGACTTTGTATAGGCCAAACCCTGCCCATTTTGTCTCTCCTCATCCCTATATAACTCCTAGAATCTTCACTTTGTGCAGAAGTCTTCCCAAGGAATCCTTTGAGCTCAAATCAAAAAGAGTTACCCGATTTAAAGGTAGTGTCTTCTATTTTGTTCTTATGTTTTATTTTGATTCTCCAACCCCCTAAACTCTTTTTATTCATTTCCTTTGTAATAAAACCAGTCTCTTCCATATACTAGGATGTTTTTATAAGAATTATTCGAGCTACACTTACACACACCTACATCTAATGGTTAAATAAGATACTGTTTTTGTGGATGGTGAATTTCTGCCTCACGAAACGATGATTGTTCAATATTCTTTTAACACCTTCAAAGGTGGACATTAAGATGAAACTATATTTATATATGATATATAATATTTTTATGTTTTACTTAAGCTTATTTATTTTTCATTTATGGCATACCATTATGGTTTCCCTTATGGGTAAAGGCGATATCTTCATTTTAGGAAGTGCAGACTACCTCCCCCTCAAAGTGATTTGATTCGTTAATACCATATGTGGGACGTATAAAGGATGTAATTAATGATATTATATATGATAAAATACTAGAATTATAATATACCTTTATATCATTATGATTACATTCCATAAAATACGAAATAGAAATGAAAGTAGTGTTCATGCATACGTACGGCTTGCCGTCTCCATGAACGGTGAATTTCATTTCTTACCTCTAAACATTATGTAATATTATAAATTCATGTATATACTGGATATATATGATATATATGATATCTACATCATGATTATAACTCTGGATATGATGGATACATGAAAAAATTGTAATTATAAAGAGTTTATTTTTGACTCAAGTACCAATGATCGTTAAAATGACCGTTATTAACTTAAATAATTACATAGTGTTCATGACATTGTAATAAGTGATATAAAAAGAATAATGAACTTGAAAAAGGTTCTTAAGTACGTATAAATTAACTCAAGTTTATTATTCAGGAGTTTAGAGAACGATCGAGTCAAGTCGGACCCGAGGTAAGGGAATCCGTCTCAATCTCCTTTCGTTGAGGCATATTTTGTTTTATACACAACTTTCTTTTATACGGTGTATAAACCCCTTTGACTTTTTATGTTTATTCAAAAGGAATCTTTTTTATATGAAGTGTTTACTAAATGACAAAAGTGAATGTTCTTTTTGTCGTACGTATGCGGCGACAACGACTTCTCCGCCGCCATGACCGTTATTTGAGTTTCGTCTTCCTCTACAAGCCATAACTTCTTTTTAAATGAAAAATAAATACCATGTTTTAATTTTATTTTATTTTGGTATTGAAAATGGTTTTCATAATGTTTTTATTATATCAATGTGTTGTATTGATATCTTGTGATTGAAATATGGAAATGTTATTTTTCCTTTATGCATGTTTTATGTGATACGATTATGTTATGGTTCTTGGGCATTGTTATGAAGAAGGGTGGTTCCATGATAAACTAAGGGCGGGTGAGCCCGATATAGCTCTCCAATTCATTGGGTAACGCGAAGGAGTTAAACATTAAGGTTTCTCCAAAGAGATTTAGGGAATATACTGTGATGGGTATTCCAAATGTAACCAAGAGGGTTACTCCCTATGTAAGAATGTTATGAATGCCTCAAGTTACCTTTATATCTTATGATTTCTATGATTTATTCACTATTTGATGAGGTATGTTAAAGTGCTTATGTTTTATGAGTAGAGTATGATTCCATTGATTCTTATGTATACATGTACTCATGTTTCCTTTCCATATTTTTATATCCCTTCATGAGTTTTTTATGCTCATCCCAAGTTTTTGAAATGTTTTTCACAGGTCAAGGGAAAGGTACATGATGTGATGATAGTGTTAAGGAAGTGTCAAGAAAGAATCCATGTTTTATTTTAAATATGTTTCCATTTATAGGAAAAATGAATACTTTCTTTTATGTAACCACTTTGTTAAATGTGGAATGTAATGCAAGTTTTATGATCTAATTCTCTAAAACTCTAAACCTGAAAAGATCCTCAATGTGTAATCTTGTAATAACTCAATACTAAGTAAGGATTAAGGTTGGGGCCCTATAGTTGGTATCAGAGGTTGGTTTAAGTAACTTTAAGAGTTAGAATTTTATTAAATGATTATCCAAAAATATTTTTTTATTGTCAAATTGAAATGATATAGCATTTGACGATTACCATGTTGCTTCATCTAAGACATGTTTGTTCAGAATGGTTTTCCGCAGAGGAAATAGGGAAGTAGTGCTAGGAAGGAATACAGAAGGAAATAACCTTCTGAATCAGTAACCTGAGATGGTCGGATTTGGAACTGAACAGTTTGTTTCAGTAATGGAATAGTTGACTCAAGTGATAAATGGTGGTGGTATCCATGCACGAGATCAGCCAGATCAACCACAGATGAATATGTCAGTGGTGGAACATTTCATGAGGCATCATCCCCCATCATTCAGAAGATTATATGACCCTGTGCTAGATGAAGGGTGGATTAAAGCACTGGAGAAGATTTTCGATGTCATGGGGTGTTCAGACAATCAAAAGGTTAGTCTTGCTATTTACCGTTTAGAGGGTGAAGCAGATCAGTGGTGGTCGATGGTTAAAAATATCAGGGACGCTGATGATATTGATGCTCTCGACTGGGATTAATTCAAAGGTATATTTCTTGAGAAGTATTTTCCTAATGTTGTTCGACTTAGGACGGAAAAACAATTCCTGGAATTGAGGCAAGAGGAAGACTCAGTGGCTTCCTAGGAAGAAAGGTTCACTCGATTGTCAAGGAATTCTCCAAATTTTATCCGAGACCTTGATAGTAAAATAAATCATTTTTACTCATGATTAAAGCCAAAATATCGAAGGGCATTAGCTTCTCGTGAGTTCAAAAGTTATGTTAAGCTTCTTCGATGTGATGAGAAGGTGGAAATGGAGTTTGACGATGATAAAGTGTTCTATAACAACCAATAAAAGAATAGACCGAGGTGGCAGGAGAACGGAAAGAATTCTTCAAAAAGGTCTGATGGAAAGAAAACTAAGTTTCCAGTTTGTGATAAGTGTGGGAAAATGCATGCTGGGGAATGTCTTTTGAATTCGGGAAAGTGTTACCGACGTGGTAAGATGGGACATAAGGCTCGTGATTGCACTGAAAAAGATCAAGGTGATGGTAAGTCCAAATTTGATTTACAGTTAGTGAAATGTTTTAAGTGCAATGAGATGGGTCACTATGCAAACGAGTGTCTGACAAACAGCTTGAGTGATGGGAAGTAGTTAGACTACAAGCAGAAAGGGGTCGTGAAATCCTTTGAAACTACATCTGTAGATGTCGGGCCATCAAATGATGTTGTATCTGGAACTTCGTTTTTTTTTATATTATGCCAGTGTGTTGTTTGATTCAGGTTCTACACATTCTCTCATCTCTGAAACCTTTTCTAGTAAAATGGGAATACCATCTCAAGAAATGAATCCTAAACTTGTGGTAAAAACACCTGGGTGAAATATTGAGGCAAAAATAATTTATAAGAATCTTCCTATCCTTACCAGTGGAAAGAACCTACTTTAGAACCTTATTGTTTTACCTCTAGTAGAGTTTGATGTTATCCTGGGTATGGATTGGCTGTCTATTTATCATACTAAGATTGATTGTAGAGCTAAATAAGTTTATTTTCAGAAAGACTTTCAGTTTGTGTACAAGAATGAACCCTTATTGTTGATAATATGTCAAGAGGCTGAGAAACTTGTAAAAGATGGAAATGAATTTTAACTTGATCATATTGTTGAAAACAAGGTAACTGTTCAGATTAATGATGTGCTAGTGGTAAATGGGTATCCTGATGTTTTTCCTGATGATTTTCCTGGAAAAATACCAGATCGGGAAGTTGAGTTTACTGTAGAATTCGTTCCTGATGCTAAGCCAATTTCAAAACCCCCTTATCGAATGGCTCAAATTGAACATTTAGAGTAGAAGGAGCAATTGAAAGATTTATTAGAGAAAGGTTTCATTCGACCTAGCACATCACCATGGGGTGCTCATGTTTTATTTGTTAAAAAGAAAGATGGTTCTATGAGACTTTGCATTGATTATAGATCCTTGAATAACATCAATGTTAAGAATAAATATCCTTTTCCTCATATCGATGATTTATTGGATCAGCTCCAGGGAGCTAAGTATTTTTTAATGATTGAACTGAGATCGGGGTACCATCAGTTGAAAGTAAAGGAAGAATATATTCTGAAGTCCGCGTTTCGCACAAGATATGGCCATTATGAATTTGTAGTAATTCCTTTTGGGTTAACCAATGCACCTTCTGTATTCATGGACCTTATGAATAGAATTTTCCATGAGTTCTTGGACAGGTTTGTGGTTTTTTTCATTGATGATATTTTGGTGTTTTCTAAAAGTAAAAAAGAGCATGAAATATATTTAAGGGTTATTTTGAAAACCTTAAATGAAAAGAAATTGTATGGGTAATTCAGCAAGTGTGAGTTTTGGTTGCAACAAATTTCATTCCTTGGTCAGATTGTTTCTAAATATGGGATAACTGTTGATCCTGCAAAAACAAAGGTTGTTGAAGAATGGCCAAGACCCACAAATGTAAATGAGATTCGTAGTTTCCTTGGTTTGGCAGGATATTACCGAAGGTTTGTTAGAAATTTTTCACGGTTATTTAGTCCAATGACTAAGCTAACTCGGAAGGATGTTAAGTTTATCTGGACAAAATAATGTGATGATTGTTTTCAGGAACTGAAAAAGAAGATTGGTGAATGCTCCAGTTTTGGAACTACCTTTTAGTAATAGTGAGTTTGTTATCTACAGTGACGCTTCATTGAAAGGACTTGGTTGTGTCCTAATGCAGAATGATCAGTTAATTGCTTATTCTTCACGACAGTTGAAAACTCATGAGGTAAATTACCCTACACATTATTTGGAATTAGCTGTTGTTGTTTTCGCTTTAAAAATTTGGAGGCATCATTTGTATGGAGTAAAGTGTGAAATATATACCGATTACAAAAGTTTAAAGTATATATTCACTCAGAAAGAATTGAACATGAGACAGAGGAGATGGCTAGAATTAATCAAGGATTATGATTGAACAATTCATTACCACCCAGGAAAAGCAAATAAAGTGGCTGATGATTTGAGTCAAAAAAGTAATGCTTCATTAACAATGTTGCATTTGGAATGTGATCCTTTGGTTAAGGATTTGATGAACTTTGGCATAGAAGTTGTTGGTGTATGATGTACTTCTGTTTTGTTTCAGGTATCAGTGAAATCTTCTCTATCGGACAGAATCAAGAAAGCACAGAAGCAAGATAGTGAGTAGAAGAAAAATGTAGAGCTGGTTTAGAAGGGTAAGTTTCCTGAGTTCAACATTGATAATGATTGTGTTTTGAGATTTGGGAAGAGATTGTGTGTGCCTTGTGATTCACAGTTGAAGAGAGAGTTGTTATGTGAAGCTCATAGTTCTCCGTTTTCAGTTCATCCTGGCAGTACTAAGATGTACAAAGATCTGCAGGAGTATTACTGGCGGGATGGAATGAAAAGAGATATTGCTGATTTTACTATGAAGTGTTTGACTTGTCAGTAGGTTAAAGCAGAGCGATAGTTACCGAAAGGGATGCTTCAGCCTTTACCAGTGCCATAGTGGAAATAGGAGAATATATCCATGGACATTGTTGTGGGATTACTGAAGACATATCGAGGTAATAATGAAATCTGGGTTATTGTTGATCGCTTGAATAAATCTGATCATTTCCTTGTTATACGAGATACTTTTTCCCTAGATCAACTTTATCGTTTGTATATTAAATAGTTAGTCAGGTTACATGGATTTCCTCTCTCCATTGTATCTTACCGTGATCCCAGGTTCACTTCTAACTTTTGGAAAGGCCTTCAGAAGTCGTTGGGAACTGAATTGAATTTTAGAACAACTTTTCATCCTCAATCAGATGGGCAGTCGGAATGAACAATTCAGACATTGGAGGATATGCTACGTGCTTGTTCGATGGATTATCAGGGAAGTTGGGACCAACATCTTTCCTTTGTTGAATTTTCATATAATAATAGTTTTCATTCCAGTATACAGATGGCACCATTTGAGGCGTTATATGGGAATCGGTGTCGAACTCTAGGTTTCTGGGATGAAGTGGGTGAAAGGAAGCTGATGGGACCAAAATTGGTAGAAGAGTTGGCAGAAAAAGTTCAGCTGATACCGAAACACGTGAGAATAGCTCAGAGCAGGCAGAAGAGTTATGCGGACAACCGGAGGAAGGTTCTTTCTTTTGAGGTAGGTGATCATGTTTTTCTCAAAGTCTCACCATGGAAAAGTGTGATGCGATTTGGTAAGAAAGTCTCTCCTAGTGTGATGGATTTGGTAAGATAGGTTCTCTTCTAGCTGAGTCCAAGGTTCATTGGACCATATGAAATTCTGGAGAGAGTTGGATCAGTTGCATACCGAGTGGCTTTACCTCTGAGTTTATCTCAGGTACACAATGTTTTTCATGTTTCGATGTTGAGGAAGTACATGCCAGATCCATCTCATGTTTTGAGTCCAGAGGTAGTTCAGTTGGAAGAGAACCTATCTTATGAGGAACAACCGGTCCAGATTCTTGAACACTAGGAGAAAGTGTTACGGAATAAGGTGATTCATCAGGTAAAGGTTTTGTGGGAAAACCACATGGTTGAAGAGGGAACATGGGAATCTGAAAATGCAATGAGGGATAAATACCCCCACTTATTCGATAAGTAAATAAATTCTGGGGACGCAATTTTCTAAAGGGGGAAGGATGTGACATCCCAAGTAAGTAATTAATAATAGATATTTTTATCTATGTCTACTAATTAATTAGATACTGTTTTAGAGGCTTAAAATGAGAATAAATCCAATCTTAAGCATTGAATACACTAATATTTTTAAAAGATTGGTTTACTGCCTTTTGATGGAAAACCATTTTTAAATCAAACTTTTGATAATTTTATAATCTCTATTTGTCAAAATAAACATATTATTTATTATTGGGACATTGAAATTTACATTGGATAAATTTTTGGTATTTTTATGACAATGTTCATTTTTTAATGAATAGTGAAAAAATACTGCATTTTTCATCAAAACTGTTTTTCATCTAATTTAATTATATGGTTGGATTATATTTTTAATAGGTTTTAAATTTTAAATAGAATATATTTTTACCATTTAATCTAATGGTGGTTATTAGGATTAATTTAACTTTGGAATTGGGCATAAACTAATGCCAAACTTTTTATAGAAATTGTTTAAAAAAACCCGCTATTTGTTTTTACAATGGGAATTATTTTTAAATTAATTATTGCAATTTATATGTTTGGAATTTAGTTAAATGGATTAAATATTTGGAATCAGAAGTTCCAAATTATGTAATTAAGACTCTTTTGTTTTTGGACATTATGAATAGTAATGACAATAATTATCTTTAATTATCTTGATTAATGGGTAATCGGGTAGTTAAGGATAATAAAATAATATCATAATAATAGAAAATGACACCAACATGTGTCCTAATGATACTGGTTGTCTCATGGCCGACCATGGGATGCCTTGTGCCAAACTTTAGGACCCCATGAAATCACTTTTGGGTGGAACTGACTTTTTATCTTTTTATTTTTAAAGAAAGTTAAATATAGCAAAGAGTGTATAACCTGAGTAAAACATTTTTAAGTTTGTCTACATAAATGATATATTGGACTATAAATATTCATTAGAAATCTAAAACGATTTACTACATCATGGTATTTTTTTATAATTTTTAGACATTAAATAAATTAAATTATTTATGACATCATGATGATGCAGCGATTACCTCATTAATAAAGGATTTAAATAAAATGAAAAGATAATGTTAAAACTATAACTTATACTTGTCAAAGACCTATTTGATGGGTGGATTTAGAACCCTTATCACCTTATCCTCTAAAAACATCAATTTTGGACCTTTAAAATCCGAAAATCATTTTATAATAAAGTATCCTTTTGTAACTTTCCAAAAGTGCCCCTCCTCTCCTCTTATAAAAGGCCCCTACCTCTACCACCTTACCCACACTTCCAAAGCCTTTGGATCAGCCAAAACCTTCCCATTTAGTCTCTCCACATCCCTATATAACTCCTAGAAGCCTCACATTGGGCATAAGTCTTCCCAAGGAAGCCTTTGATCTCAAATCAAAAAGAGTTACCTGATTTAAAGGTAGTGTCTTCTATTGTGTTCTTATGTTTTATTTTGCTTCTCCAACACCCTAAACTCTTTTTATTCATTTATTTTGTAAAAACACCAGTATATTCCATATAATATGATTTTTTTTATAAGAATTATTCGATCTATACTTACACACACCTACGTATAATGGTTAAAGAACATACTGTTTTCGTGGATGGTGAATTTCTGCCTCACGAAACGATGATTGTTCGATATTCTTTTAACTCCTTAAAAGGTGTCCATTAAGATGACACTATATTTATGTATGATATATAATATATTTATGTTTTACTTAAGCTTCTGTATTTTTCATTTATGGAATACCTTTATGGTTTCAATTATGGGTAAACGCGATATCTTCATTTTAGGAACTGCGGACTACCGCCCCCTCAAAGTGATTTGATTCGTTAATTCCATATGTGGGACATATAAAGGATGTAATTAATGGTATTATATATGATAAATTACAGGAATTATAATATACCTTTATATCATTATGATTCCATTCCATAAAATATGAAATAGAAATGAAAGTAGCGTTCATGCGTACGTACGACTTACCGTCTCCATGAACAGTGCATTTCAATTCTTACCTCTAAATGTTATGTAATATTATAATTTCATGTATATACTGGATATATATGATATATATGATATCTAAATAATGATTATAACTCTATATATAATGGATACATGAAAAACTTGTAATTATAAAGAGTTTATTTTTGACTCAAGTACCAATGATCGTTAATACGACCGTTATTAACTTAAATAATTACATTGTGTTCATGAAATGGTAATAAGTGATATAAAAGGAATACTGAACATGAAAAAGGTTCTTAATTAAGTATAAATTAACTCATGTTTATTATTCAGGAGGTTAAAGAACGATCGAGTCAAGTCGGACCCGAGGTAAGGGAATCTGTCTCAATCTCCTTTCGTTGAGGCATATTTTGTTTTATACACAACTTTATTTTATACGGTGTATAAACCCCTTTTACTTTTTGTGTTTATTCCAAATGAATATTTTTTATACAAAGCGTTTACTAAAAGACAAAAGGGAATGTTTTTTTGTCGTACGTATGCGGTGACAATGACTTCTCTGCCGCTGTGACCATTATTTGAGTTTCGGCTTCCTCTACAAGTCATAAATTTTTTTAAATGAAAAATAAATACCATATTTTACTTTTCTTTTATTTTGGTATTGAAAATGGTTTTCATAATATTTTTATTATATGAATGTTTTTTATTGATATCTTGTGATTAAAATGTGGAAATGTTATGTTTCCTTTATGCATGTTTTATGTGATACGATTATGTTATGGTTCTTGGGCATTGTTATGAAGATGGGTGGTTCCGTGATAAACTAAGGGCAGGTGAGCCCGATATAGCTCTCCAATGCATTGGCTAACATGAAGGAGTTAAACTTTATGGTTTCTCCGAAGATATTTAGGGAATATACTGTGATGGGTATTCCAAACGTAACCAATAGGGTTACTCCCTACGTAAGAATGTTATGAATGCCTCAAGTTACCTTTATATCTTATGATTTCTAAGATTTATTCATGATTTGATGATGTATGTTAATGTTCTTATGTTTTATGAGTAGAGTATGATTTCATTGATTCTTATGTATACATGTACTCATGTTTCCTTTCCATATTTTTATATCCCTTACTGAGCTTTTTATGCTCATCCCAAGTTTTTGAAATGTTTTTCACATGTCATGGGAAAGGTACATGATGTGATGATAGTGTCAAGTAATTTTCAAGAAATAATCCATGTTTTATTTTAAATATGTTTCCATTTATGGGAAAAATTAATACTATCTTTTATGTAACCACTTTGTTTAAATGTGGAATGTAATGAAAGTTTTATGATCTAATTCTCTAAAACTCTAAACCTGAAAAGATCATCAATGTGTAATCTTGTAATAACTCAAGATTAAGTAAGGATTAAGGCTGGGGCCTTATAATATGGAAATATATTGAATGAATAAATTTCCATATTATAATATAACTACATAAATCGGCTTAGAATCAGGGGCACACTGGTTTTCTAGAGTCTCTATGTTTTTTACACTCATCCATTTGTCCCTTTTGGATATCGTATTGTATAAAGGTAATTACCAAAGACTTACTTAAAATACAACATCAATAAAATTTAGTTAAAATAATAATTTACTAATATTTTCATGTCAATTTCCTCAGTTGGTGAAACATACAACACAATTATGTTCTATATTGAAAAATACTCAGGGTAGGATACTTACCTGTCGGAAATGGAAACCAGAAGAGAAATTATCCAAAAAATCATGAAAAGTTAGTGTGGACCATATGAAATATACTCAGTGTGCCAAATAGAATTCAAATGGAGGGGTTGGGTGTACTAACTGATCATGTCACACCCCATGTATGTTAGGCCATGCACGGTTGGTCCCATACTAGGTTAGCTTAGCAGGAAGCCCATGACACCATGCCTGTAAAGGTGTTGAGAGAGAGAGATATATAGAAATATTACTACTATATATTAAAACTAGAATTACAAAAATCATAAATCATCAAACCCTACAAAAATTTATATATTTATCCAATAGGGCGAGAGTGGAAATTAAGAATCTCAACCATGGAATATAAAACTTGTAATAAGAGAACAAAATTAGGAATCAATAGCTTAATAAGTCTTTGACAACAATATAGAATGGACATCATGAATGCAGTATTCATTAAGGTAATTATTCTATGTGACAGTGAGATTTTATTATTCTTTGAAATTATCCTATGATCATTATTCACCCTTTCTTCTTTTTTGAATGAATATATGTGGTCAACAGAAAATTTTGAAATTATCTTTATGTATAATGATCTTATATTAATTACATGGAACATAAAGATGATTTTAAAAACCAAAGTTTTTTTATTGATTGAAACTATTCATTCTTTACTTGTCATGTGTTTCTTATGATTTTATAATTGATTTATCCTTTACATATATTCATGTATAATATATTGATCCATACATAATTGTAGATATCCCTAATTAATTATATTTATATTAACTTATATATCCTATCATCTTGGATAAAATTATCCCCTCAGTAGTAAATACATTTTCTTTACATGTCAATGTATGCATTGGAATCTTACATATCTACTAATGAAAACATTGTGTATCATTCACAAAACCTTACATATTAACAAATATATTATGTATCAAAATTGTTCCCAACTCTTCACCTCTAGTTGAAAAGAAAAATTAATTGTGTATTAGTGTATTATCTTATATATAGGATAAAAATGTTACTTATTACAACAATTCATTACACAAGGGTAATATCTCATGCATCAAAAAAGATATCTTTTGTATCAATTTGGTTGAAATTATCGCCTCAATATAAAAGGGAAATATCTTTTATATCATACCTAGAAAATATTCTGTATTAAGTGTTTCATCCCCACGGTAATGGAATTTCCCATTCATATCACTTGGGCCATAGGGTAACCTTTACACATCAAATAATAAAATCTAAAATTTGATGAAAAAATATTACATATACATTCCTCTAACAGTTATAGTAAATTTATTCTAAAAAACACTTATGTGTGAACTAACTAGCCCAAATGTAAGATTATAAAATTTGAATTTATATCCCATATATTTGGTCTGTATTAACTTTTAATCTTTTAGCTTGAACAGTCTTACCTAAAATAGCATCAAACTCTGTAAAATCATTTTATAATGTGTTTTAATAATTCAAAATAAAAATTAATCACTTAAAATAAATTTTAATTCCATTTTCATATTAAATCCTAATTATTCACAAAGTATAAAAAAATTATTAATAGTACTTATAATATTAAAATGGAAGGAATTAAATCATTAAATTATAATTTAAAAATATTAAATAGTGTGCTCTATCAAGAATAATCTTGACTATTGTTTGGATAGATACAAAAGGTTGAGACTGAAGAGGCCATGAATGAATATTAATAAAAATTCTAGTTATTGAATTATCACTATTCAATAATAAAAATATTTATCTCCAAATAATCTCTCTCTTATATGATAATAGGTAAAAAATATCTCCCTTGAGAGAAGAAAACTATGGAATAAGGTGATTTTGTCGGGGCTTTATTTTATTTCCACTTAACTTGAAATATTTTGAATAATTGTTTCGAATTTATTATTATATTTATTCTCAAAATGATTTTTATAACTATTGGAGAGATTTTATGGAAGTTTAAAATGAAGATTTATATTCATTGGTTTATTTTTGAAGTGACTTTTATTTATGTGATTGTGAGATACCTAAACATATGGAATATACCAATATGTTATGTCCATGGAAAAAAATATGCAATGGCACCCATAATGGATATCATATTCTATGTTTCTATACTAAAAATGTTTCAAATATTTTATTTTATATCTTTTAAATATCATTGTAGAGTATTCTAGTAAATTAATTTAAATTTGATAGTGTTTGGATATTAATGGAACAAAAAAATTTAAAGTGAACATATGTGGTATTTCTGTAGTATTTACTTTTAATGTAATGATTTATTTTTTCTAGAAAAATAAATACTAATATATATTTTTATTATATTTAATAAAATATATCATGATATTTTATATTTAAAAATTAAGTTAAATCATCTTAATCAAATGTATTTATAAACATTTATAACACTTTTATTAAATATATATGTGTGAATTGTTTGGTTATCATACACCAATAGTATTTTGGTGGTTACCAACATAATTGTTTTGTAAATTAACCAAATACAGTAACATTATCATATTTTATGACTATTTTAATAGGGGTAACTTATTTTAATGACTTCTTGGTATAGGCCATCCACATGAGAAACAAATTTTGAATTTATTAATCATTAATCTATCTAATCTTACTTCAAGATTAGTGGAATCAAACATTGATTCACTTTTAGTATATCTAGATACTATTTTATAAAAATTTTGTTATGGTTATCTCCATTAGTGTTTGGAAACTCCTTAAAAAAATTATTAGTTAATGTGTAAAAGTTTAATGGGATGAAAATGTGTGGTTTTTTCTTAGATAATAAAGAGAGAATTGGGAAAATATCAATGAATAGATCTTGTCCACACAGTAAAAAATAGGTGATCAAATATATTATGAAGAATTTTATTTCGTGAATATATATTTGGTGTTTATTCATTATTGAGATGAAAAAATATATTTGAGATGAGAACTCTACAAATATAGTATATATTGATGTTTTCATGAATTTTAGAGTGGTTTTAAAACATATTCAGATTATCTGAATCATTTGAGTGAATACAAAGGTAAGTAGTGTAATATATATAGTTGTTGGATTCTCAAAAGGATAATTAAAATAATAGTTTCTACAAGTATATACTTATTGTCTATATTTTTATTCAAACCATTTAATAACTCAACAGTAATTATATAATAATTATACCCCTAACAGAAATCAATATTTTAAAATAAGTACATGGTTTTTCTATTTATTTTAATTCTTTCTAAACATTGAAAATATAATCAAAATGTGTAATGTGGGATATCACCCACTCCACCTTAAGAAATATCCACTCATATTGAATTATAAAACCTTAAAAAATTAATCAATCTAGGTGTTCTTATAGTTTTTTATTTGGTTGAAGAATTTTAGTGAAGAAAACTTATGGTTAATCTTTTTTAGATCTATCTTCACCTATTGAAAATAATGAAATTGATCCCTTTGTGAAAAACTTTTAAGAGTTACAGATCATGGATCCCCCCTCCACTCAGTACTCATCATTTATTAGGGGATATTAATTTATTATTTTATCCCTAGTATTGGGGTAAATAAGTTTTATTGTGTATATTTTTTATCATGTGGTGGGATTAGTTTAACTAATATAGGATTTTCCTCCCGTATGACATCTGGACCCTTTACGAGAAAATCTAGGGAAAGTGTATAGTCATGCATTATTTAGTGACATGTGATGTTGTCATATTTTTATTTGAATACCATGTGATGTATTCATTTGGATGAATGGAATGTTATATATTTATCAGTGATAGCTAGTATTTATTTAGAGACTTAGAAATGGATGAGTTTGTCAATATGAGATTGAAATGTTTGATATCTCATGGTTATGCTCAATGTATTATATAAATAAAATATATTATTATTCATTATTTATAAGAAAAATATTTTTAAGTACTTTATATATATATGTGTGTGTGTGTGTGTGTGTGTTTTTAATAGAGATCATGCCACATCCATTTGAAGATTGATTAGTGCTAACAGTTTGGTATAGGTTGTTAATATTTTTATGGTAATGAATTATGTAATTCATGATATTTTTCAATTATACAAAGGAAAACATAATAAAAAAATTAATAATTATTTATTTTATTATAAATTATTTATAAAAAAATAAGAGAGTTATTTAGTAATTTATCACATTGATTTTTTGATGATAGCCAAAATAGTTTTGGGTATGGTTTAATAAGTTATTTCATGTGATTTTACATTGGGTAAAATATAAATACAATTTTAATAATTTATTATAATTTGAATATTTATTGATTTATTCCCTAAATCATATATCTTATAGTGTGATTAAGTAAAACATTTTCATGTGATAATAATCCATAAGGAACAAGGGCCAACATAAGGGTGTCAGCTGCTCGAATCACCTTCTAACAATCAGATCTAGGTGTCTTGTGGATGACATGGCGCCCCTCGTCCATTTTTGGGATAACTACTAATCCCTCAAGAATTTTTTCCCTCATCATGGTACACCCCCACCTAGATAGCACGAGACCTAGCAAGGTCACTAGGTTTTTTAGGCTCCTACCTTATATGGATTCAATCTCAATGTAAATGGGGCCTTCTCCTATAGAATCATGCGTGGGGTTGGAATAATCCATGACCATTGGTGTTCTATTATCTTTGGATACACTATAACGTATGGTCATGGGAACTCTCTTATCAAGGATTCTTGTGCTATGCACATTGGTATGGAACTGTGTAGTGAGTGTCACATCGATTTGGAATCAATCAAGAAAAATTGATGATCATATTTAACCCTCTTGAATGCCAGATGGATGTTCCTTCATCCATAATTTTTCCTATATTTAAGTGAAAATATATCATCAAAGATCACACCACTATTTTACATACTTGGAGTGTGGGGAATTAAGTGGTAGACTACTTGGATTTAAGAGTTTTTTATAATGATTTGTGCAGTCTTTTCACTATCCTTCGCTCTATTCTGATCAACTATCTTGACATTATTAGGGGTGAAGCTCTTGGTTTTCATTATTTTATACCACATTGACCTTGTTTCTATTTAACCATCTATTAATAAAAATAAATATTATTTTTGGTGTTGTGGATATCTTATATCATGTCAAAATCATTTCATCAACAAAATTTATTAGTATTCTGTCCTTTCAACATTTGATAGTTTCATAATAAAGAATTTATTTTATTCCTCAGTGAATGTTGAAATGTAAAAAAATTCAAAATTTTTTAGATTAGTATAAATCAATAATGTTATGTGCGATATAAAATTTTCATTATAAATAGAGTTTCTGGAACAAGTGTTTTAGTGAGGGCCTTCAAGTTTCCATGGATACTTATATAAAAGAATCCAACCCAATTTTGGAATCCTTCAAAGTGTTTGAAATTAATAATTATGGTTGATATATATAAATATAATATTCTTTTAGTTACTATTTAAATATATTCATCAAATTAATTTTGAAGAATAAGATTTAATAATATAGGTATGTTATGTTCTTTATTTTTTATAATTTCTTTTAAATGTATCATGGATTATATTTTGGTATGGGTTTTGTTTGTTTCAATTATATTTCTTGGGAATTTTTTATTTCCAAAAAACCAAACAGGGGATTTTATATCAATGTAGTATTAAGATTTCTTCTATATATACATCAGTATCCAGCAAATCATCCTAGTATAAAACTATATCCCTCTCCTCTTCATTTGTTTTTAGTAGATAACACTGTATATAAGTTTCAAAGATCTATTTATTTGAATAATTATTCATTAAAATTTTTATTTTAAATTTTATGTACAAGTCAAAGAATGGTTGTTTGTGATATTTATTAATTCACAATAATGAATAAATGTTAATAGAGAAATTTTAAGAATTTACAATTTCTTGAATTTAAAATTTTAAAATTCCTCAATCAGTAATCGTGATAGGGTTGTATTGTTTAATGAAACTATATATAAGACATGGTTTATTCCTATAAAACCTAACTTATCTATTTAAAAAATATTTTGAGAATCTTTTGGAATCTATGAGCATTATGAATCATTGAAATTTAATATAAATCAATAATAGATTAGTATTTAAACTTCATGTAATATATGTTACTCCTTAGTAGAAAGTAAGAATGAGAATAACATATCCTATTGTTATAGTGTATACTTTAGAGATATTGTATCTCTATAAAGCAAAAAAATACATTATATAATAATGATTTAGGAATGTGAGTGTCAAAAATAATCACATAATCTTAAATGTTTCCACTTCCATTCATTATCTAATAATTTAGTGATTATTAAATGATAACCATTTTATTTATTCATTTATGAATAAAAAATTTAAATATTATTTAAATATTATATTATTTAAATATTATATTAATTAAATATTATATGTAATTAAATGGTATATTAAATTAATATTTATGTGAATTAAAATTTATCAAATAAAAACTCAAATCACAAATTCAATTTTTCATATCTTGTATAAATTTTTTATATAAACGTATTTAAAATTTTTCAAACACTTTTTTTATTTTTATTCTTCATTCATATGGTATTGTATGTGAATTTAAGGGTAAATATAATGATGATAATGATTATAAATTCTTAATTCATAATCATAATAAAGAAAGAAAAATTAATTTAACCACACATCATGATTTTTTTAACTATAAAAGTCTTAACATATTCTAATGAACTATATACATATTAATAAAAAACATTTTTCAATAATAATAAATTTAGGCATGATATATGAAATATGTGTATTTTTCTATTGTATAAATAATCAACTATAAACCCTTAAGTAGACTGACTTAAATATAAAAATACATCACATTTCATGTATCCTAGTATGAACATGCATTTTTCAGTATCACTCTCTAAAAGACCATACTGTCTTAAATTTTAATAACATAGGTAAATTATTATTTTAGTTATAAAAACATCTATAAATGATCAATATTATACATAGTCATCTGCTATTTTTTTATTTTTAGAATCACGTGTGGTGAATGTAATAGTATTATAGTTCAAATATCTAAAACGTTATTAATCTCATGTAAAAAACTACTAAAATAGTATACAATCAAGTAATAATAATTTGATTTTATATATTGTATTCTATGACATGATTTACCCCCATTCATATCCCTACATGAGTAAGAAACTTTAATGAGAGTTTCATCCCAATCATAACTTAAATGGCCTAAGGTATACTACTAAAAAATGTAAGGTATCACCCTTGTGTACATAATAATAATAAAATAATGCATATAGATATATGAATGATAAAAATACCCACAATCACTATGATCATAACATAAAATATTATGAATAAATTTTATAGAACACCTCAAATGAATATATTACAACCAATGATAGAAAAACAGAAAATGAAAGGACAAAAGAAAAGTAATATATAAATAATCCTTCGTGGAACTGAAAATGTTCCTGAGGTATTGGGAAGTATTCCAAATAAAAAATGATTGTGAAAATCATCATCTTGAGATATTCCAAAGTAAAGAGATCCAATTAATCAAAACATTCACACAATTCACATATCACTTATAATTTTAACAACTTTTTATGTCCAAAGAGAAAATAAACATATGATTTATGGGTTTTGTGCCTCATCGAGCTGGCCTCCACCAAGAAAATTCCAAGGCCTTGTGAAACTCCAAATTTTTGTGATCGGGTTCATATTGTATTATACAGTAACAGTTTCATGAATTAGTTCCTATGTATATCCAAAATTCCTATAAATATATCATCCCCCATTTCTTTAATAACCCTATGGAAATCAAAGAGTCTCCCTCACTCTTAGAACTCTCTATTTTGTGAATTTGTGCAACCGAATATTCCCATGGATACTCGTAGCTTATAAACTTTCATGAGATACCTCACATGGGTTATAAATGCCTCATCCATATACTTAATATTCTTTCATGAAACTTTCCTTGATTAATAGTAAAGTTAACAAAATAGGAAAATTAACCACTCAACTCAAAGTGTTTCATAATAAACAAAAGTTGTGTGAAACTATCCCTTTTCATCCATAAATCATCCTTGTCATAAATCCCACAGCTCATAAAAATCCATGTGTTTTTTTTAATTATAAATTTGTGTAAACCATGCTCTTGGGCCTCAGTTTGATGCCTCCTTCCAAAAAAAATATCATACAAGAGTTGAGCACCCATGGGACCCACATCCATTGGAACTAGGCCCACTCATGTAAAATCTATATGCATAACCTGTACTATTGAAAATTATTCCCAATCCTATTACACCAATCATAGTTAGGAAAGTGCTATTTTTTTCCACTCCTAATAATGATCACTCCCATGTCGGTCCTCTTTTATGTTGTCTAAAATGGGTAGTGTTCATGTCTTTTACCCTACAAAGAACTTGTGTAGTAGATATATAATTTTTGACCATGCCATAATCAAGGGTTAACACATATCATTACTATTAGTAAGATCAAGTAGTATCCCTATATATTTATCTCTTATCATCCTAACTAGGATAAGGAAGCATAAAGAAAAATACATTCTCTACAACATCTATGATAAAAAAACTTTAAACTACGTCAGAGAACTTCCTAGTTACATGAAGTGAAAATACACAACAACCGACTCAATGAAAATGTTAAACTATAGCCTACCCTATAAAATGAACATAGGATTACATTAGTGATAGACTCATATTTCTATATGTGATGATCATGACATGACCCCCACCATCATGGAATAATAATTTTTTAAACTAAATGCATATACATGTTAGTTTCTCCTCAACATTTCATTTATAACATTCATGATTGTTACCCCCTAGGATACTCCAATGTGTAAGCCTCACCCAATCCCTTATTATTGGTCCTTCAATGATGAACGATTCATTATCCCGTGACATTAAACAACATGGAATTTTCCTATCACATAACCTTAAACTATGCACTCTTACTATATGGTTTTTATCTTAGCCTTACAACATGTTATATAGAACGCCTCTTGTTATTTCAATACCAATATTAATTAACATTGTGATCATACGTGGGACTATCTCTGATAGAATATAAATATGTGACAAGATCAATATGTGATGATATTCTATGGGAAGTTCCCTCACTAATATTTTAACCTATGAACTAACTCATAAAAGATGAGAGTATGTGGGACCATCCCTACTAGACTCTAAATATATAACTAGAGAAATATGTGGCAAGCGTATATGGAAAATTCCCTCACTCAGCTTCAAACCTTTCAACTGGGCCATGCATTATGAGCATATATAGGATCATATACACTGGACTCTAAATATGTGATTATCCTAATAAGTGATGAGAATATATGAGAAGCACCCTCACATATATTTAAACTTGTGGGATGAGCCATATGTGACGATCTTATGTGGGATTTTCCACACTAAACTCTAAATATGTGATTATCCCAATGCAAGAAAAATATATATGGGAAGCTCTATCACATGGATTTAAATTTGTGATTTACCTATATGTAACCAGTGTATGTGGGAACATCCACACTAGACTATAAATATGTGATTATCTCAGCCAATGACCAGCATATATGGGTAGAACCCTCACTGAGCTTTAAACCTACAATCACCTCTTATTGATCAAAACATATCCTTATGTAACAATCCTGAAAATCCAATTCGATGAACATAGGATCTATTATCCCTCTAATGAGGTGATGAGCCTAATATTTTACCTCGTGTGATGGGAATGAGGTGTCTTATGTGCTGATCATAAGAAGCATATTCAATGAGGATAGGATCTCTCTGCCCTTTCCTTAGTTGATGAGACTATGAATACTTATGTGAAAAAGAATATGGTTGCTGGCATGAAAAGAATTGTACCACTAGAATAAAAAACGTGAGATACCATGTGTGATGAGCATAGTATTCCTAAGGTGAAAATACTTGGACGCCTAATGCAATAAGTGTCAGTTTCCTTATGGTGATCACATGATGCCTTATCTTTTTAAGCTGAGATTCCTTATGTAATGATCACAATATGCCCTCAACACACATGAGAAAAATATTTATAGATGAAAAAATTAACAACATCACCATAAACTCTAAAATTGGTATCCACCCAATCATGGTATCAAGTGTTGTAATTAATCAGTGTCTGCTAGAAGATGGAGTTAGTAATGAGATTCATGAACATTTCATAGATATATACGGGAGACCTGAACGAGCTGATGGAATCCATGGAGGAATACCTAGAAGGAAGATATGATATCCCATTATCACAATCCAATAAAAGATTAGGTATCATCAACTATTGTGGTAAAGGTCATCAACCTTTAGAAATAATGAATACGGGCCCACAAGATCATGACGATTACAATGACACAGATTTCAAGATCAAAGCATGCCCCACTGTAAGTATCATAAAAAATAATGTTATAAATGTTAAAAATATATTCTTATGTAATATTTAGATGATGATAAGTGTTCGGTATCTCTAATCTATATATACATAAAATCAATTCCTTCTCCTTAAAAATGTCAATGTGGGTAACTTTGGCCATAAATGGTATCAATTTCATTAAGAATATATTGATATTTTAATCAACATGTTCCCACAGGACACCATACACTTTTAATACTTAGAAAGATACCCCATCCACCAACATGAATGGGGATAAAATATCCAATAGTTAAATAATCCCATAAAACTACTCACCATCTGTGACGATTACCTATCCCATGAAAACTAGGTTCCCTTTCACTATCTCTCCACCAAAGATCATACAGTGGAGGGTAATTACTTCCCTCATCCATTGTTATGTTGATGAATGAGTCATCCCAATCTGGTAAATGGTTTTCAATTACATGGATATTTCATCAATATGCTACTATTTTTATCCATAGAAAGCGTATAGAGGGACCCCACCCCCACTACTACCGCTAACCATTTCAGGAGTCTCTCCCATAAACTCTTGGCCACTCTCTTCCCTATGGTGATAAGGTGGGGTATATTCAGGTTGTTACCACTACAACCACCTCTAAGGAATCACCTAGGAGGGATCCCACCACCACCCAATGTCACTGACAACACAGGTCCACACCATAAGTAGATAAACAGTTTTAATTGATCCCTAATCCACATGCCTTGGTCCAAACCGCACAACATCCATACCGGGTGTAGGCCTTGAACACTACCTAATGAAATTCCACTTCAATAGATATTATGGACACTACCACCACCAGCATATCTGGTACCGTCCCCACTATATAAAATGGGGACATCTTTATACTAGGATCGAGACCCTGACCACCAACTGAATTTTTTTTGTTAACACTCCTGACCCCTGGTACCACCAAAATAGAAACATAGGTCCTCACCATTTCGAGGAACTATAATTACATGAAGTTACTACCTAGGAAAGGGGGATACCAACAAACACATAGGTTCTGCCTATATAACCAACCACAAAACATGAGTAAAATATCCCTAAGACTATAAAAATCATACACTTGGGAAATTATACATCAATAATAGAGGTAAGTATAGGAGTACCAATTTCAAGTTACCAATAAACTCTTAGAATCTGAGGCTACTGATGGTTCATGATAGATGCTTCAACCCCAGGTACGAAATCAGGATGATGGGTTCCCTCAGGTGAGGATGAATACCCCTTAGAATATATTCCAAAATTTCCTAAAATACATCTGTGTGTACCTATATGTGGATGATTTTATATATTCCTTTGATGGACTATTTTTTCATCAATATATGCCACCTTTATCCTCTCTGGTCTCTATTTATGTGCTATAATTTTGGGAAATAATGAGAACCAATCAGGAACCCACTGACGAAGAGAAATAGTTGATCAAGTCCTGAGTGCTTGATGATATCCCAGGATAGTAAGAGGCCACATATTCTATATCATATAAGTATTTGGTCTTGAATATTATTTCACATCTCAAGGAAACTCTTTAATTCCAAGGAAGAGTATATTTTTTGATTCATATTCTACCCTATGACTATTAGAAAATAAGTTCGTTGTCACTTCCTCCCCTAGCTTAAAGGTTAATGTGTGATAGAATGAGTTGTTCAAGGGAAGGATTGCCTTTTTTATCAGAAATTTGTGGAAGAAATATTTTGGGAGATCATGGCCAACAAAAAATTTCCAGTTGTGTTTTGTCCACTTGAAACCCTGCACTTCCCCATCATAGAGTTTTTTTCAAGGATCACACAATATGCCTCTATCAAAACCAATGGGATAAATTTAACCATCTTCAATATCATAAACTTAACTACTTCGTAATCTAGGATCACCTTTGATCCTTCCATCAACAATGTCAAGAGGTTGGCATTGATTTTCTACCAGTGGATTAGTTCCCTAATTCCTATGGGTACCACCATAGTTTCTAGCTTACTTGTATTACACATCTCATTGTACTCTATCAAATCATGTAATAAGAATCCCCCATGATCATATTAGGGGTTCGGGGAAGTATACTTAAATCTAATTCAATAGTATTCTGTGAAGATAGTAGGTTCCTCAAGTTGATCTACCCTCTAGTGAAAATGATTATTCACCACCAGACACTATTATAATGAATGTTGTTTCAATCAATACCATTACTAGAAAGAAGCATGAATCTAGTGATGAGGCACATATTGATTTGGATCCACCTAGATAGAATTTATAGTGCTAGGAAGCTCATCTAAATGGTGTTCACACTCGATGGAAAATGTATTACATATGACTTAGAACTTTTACCGAGTGACTATAAATCATACGTCAATGTCTCGTTAAGGGTAAATGAATTAATATTCCCTCAGATATTCATAGGACTGAGCATAGAATTAAATAAGATTTTTGGGTTACTTATTTTCTCAAATATATAGAGGGATACTAGAGGATTAGTGATGAACACATTGGAAAGAACCATTTTAATGGGGTGGATGTTCGATACAATATTTTCTTGCAGCTATCATATCCACAATAGATGATAGTCATGGTATGATCTATCATTATCTAAGAAGTTAGTTAAGTTCATCAAAATAGGTTCAAAGTTAGATGCTCTACTCATCTAAGCTACAGACTTGTGTTTCTCACGGTTCCCTCCTTAGTGGTTCTATGTGATTTCCCACCTTTGGTTAGAGTTCACTACACTTCAAGATCAAATGAACCAATTAGGGAGAACACGCATAAAAACACTACCTAGGATGATGTGATAAGTGATCATACCAATCACCTTGAATCCATAGAGACACATAGAGCCTCGGTTCATCTTGAAATAAAGTCATATCTGATATGGGTGTATCATAATCATCCATCGTAAGATTTTATCAACCTAATATTTTCTTCCTTTAATGGAATATATGATCTATTTAACACGTTGCCCAATTTTCCTCTCAATGTGGCATGATATTGGGGACTCTAGAGTAGTATGAGACTATAAGTGATTAGTTATTTTTCAAGAACTTGTAAATACCTTCCTCTATTTAAAATATCCCACTGGTTCTAGGATCGATCACTAGTTGGGAATATATCAGTCAATAATTCGTCTTTTAGTTTAGCTTTAGTTTATATAGGACACGTGTCTCCAATATATATAAGTGAAAGTATTGGGAAGAAGATTGTTTCATTGTATTTATCACTCACTTTAAGGTACTGATGTACTCCCTTTACATGCATCTTCTTGAGTAACAACTATTAGGTATGTCTGTGTTGAATGTTTGGGATGAGTTAGTTCTGAACCTAATTTACCCGAAAGATCTTAGAGAATTCCTAGAATTTTATAAGGGATCTCATCATATCGATCAATTCATAAAGTGGACCAAGAATTGGTCTCAACCATTACCTCCCAATCCACCTCCTATACGAATTCAGGGAAAGTCCTCAACTGATCTGGTTTCAGGTGGAAATATAAAAAAAATCCCTTCAGATGTAGCCTCGCTACAAGAATGTTTTTTCAGGCCCTCATCAGGTCAAGTACCAAAGTTTCAAGTCATAGAATTAATGAATAGAGTATATTCCTTCATGGATTCCCAAGTACCAAGTTTTTTCCTCTATCCTCTAAAGAAGAACCTACTCAAGTATCCAAAAACAAATATTACTTAAGAATATGAGTTGAAGAATCATCCCAACTAATGAACCTGCAAAAAACTCATTGGTCACACTATCAAATAAGGATTTATCTTCATGTTTTGGGTCCAAGAACACATTGATCATGAAATTATTTATTTGGGTGATCCTAGATCATGATTCATATATATGTTTTCCACCCTCAATGATGTTGAATATATCAGGGAATGGAAACAGTTCATTGATCAAGGAATGTAGAAGTTTGATTAATCGATAGCCCTAAATTCGGTCATTTAAGACCATTGGATGGTATATTCTAGGATAAAAAAAAACTGATACCACACATGAACATATTATCATCTTTAGAGGCTTTAACATATTCACATTCTCTAATGTCTCAAAAAAGTAGGTGTCTATTGCACAGGGATAATAAAGAACCATCAACAGTGAAAAAGTTAGTTTTTACACTCATGGACTTCATACCCCATCCTTGAGAGGAGGTCTCATGCTCATCCAACATTATATGACTCCAATTATTAATAACGGTAGTATGCCTCTATCAATGATATCATATTTTTGGATCACTTTTTAGATCTCAAATGATTAGTGTGTCAATTAAGTCCTACCAGAACCTATAGCTGATATCATCAAGGTAAATGAAGACATTTCTATATAAAGAGGACAACCTAAGTAAATATATTTTAACATGTGATCTATGCTTCAAATACTATGATATTACAATTTATCAAGGCTCGTAAGGTTCAACATTCAATGATAACACCTACTTTTTTGCCTTCACGTATTATTTGGTTGATTAACCATATGGATCAAACACATCAATTCCATGCTCGTCCACAACCATCTACGTTTTATCCATAGCCATGTGATGCACAACATTAGTCATCCAACTGATAGAATAATGTGTAAAGCACCATATATTCTCCAACTATAACATCCTGAAATTTTATTATTAATTTTCCCACAAAATAAATACAATATTTAATGTATTATTCCACAAGTAATAAAAAACTAAAATAAAATCATGATACTTTAAAATAAAATTATTTAAATTTACCATTATAATATATACATAAAATTAATCAGTATAAATGATTGTAACCACACTATTTAAACTACATATAAAGGAGAAGCGATGACATAGAGCTGTACGAGCCTTTCTTATAATTCTCCCCCACCTGATCTTGGAAAATAGGTGGTGTCACTAGGATTTTCTCTAAATAAGACAATACAAACTCTATTAATTACAGTATGAGAGAAATCATATTTGATAGAATTTTAATCATGTGGATATTTACAAAAGATCCATGCTATTTGAACTGCCACCCACTACTACCACTAAAGTATATCTTATGCTTAGATCTTACATAGAGACATTGTGGGGTTATGTATGTTGAAATTAAGATGATATAAACATGTAATTATAAATTTATTAAATTATTTATATATCATATTTATTTTATACATTCCAAAATTTTAGTTTTACAAAAAATAATTTCTAACACAAATGCATTGATAGAACTCTATTAATATTATTAAATAATTATTAAGATCATTTTATGTTAAAAATATTTTTTATCTAAAATTAGATTTTTATGTATCTTATTTTAAGAAAATAACTATATTATAGATTAAATATATTTTTTTGTGAGTAATAGAAACACTAATTTAAATTATTAATTTATAGAAAATAAGAATAAGTATAGTTAATATTTTAAAAACACATTTTCCTTTGCAAATAGTTTTCATTATTTTTTTAAAAGTTAAATTTTAAAATTATAAAAAATAAATGTAACTCAACAGACATAATTATATTATTTATAAGATAAAAATATATTAGTATCAATTATTTATATTTTTCATAAAAGGTTAAATTTTTAGGTTTTTAGTGAAAATACCAATTTTGTAAGTACTATCACTTTTATGACATTGTCATAACACAAGAATGATTTTAAATTTTATGAACCCATTTTTATATAAAAATTTTAATTTTTAAATTAAGTTAAATAATTAAAAAATAAAATTTTAAATTTATGTAACACATGTTTAAATTTTTGGATACATAAAGTAATATTATAATATAATAGATTCTATGTTTTTTATCAATTTCTTTTAACTAAGTATCCAAAAGGTGGGATTTGGTTTAAGATTGTTTTGAATGAAACTTATCTATTATTTGGTAAATAATAACTAAATTAATGTCATTAAAATAAAAAACATTGATAATTATATCTTAATCATAATTTTTAAGCATGAAAAAACACATTTCTGAAAAATTGTTTTACCCATTATATGTGCTTATAATAAAATTAATTTTTATCACCCTAAAAATTTATTTGGAAAAAATTTATCTCATATTTTAAATCATTTGGTAAACAAGATTTAATAATATCCATGTTATTTGTAGGAATTAGAAGTAAATTTATTCGGTAAATACTAGTTACCACGATAAAACCCTAAAATGGTAAAAATGGTAAACCTAAGACTAATAGAATTTAAAATATGTTAAAAACTAGTGATAAATTTTATGTTTTAGTCATTCTAAGCCTTACCCTTTACTCCCCTCCATTATTTCTCTTTATTAGATCTACTTTACCTTTGAATAGTCACCTTAACTTTTATATTATTACAAAAATTTCACTCATCTTCCTAATAAAGGGATCCATCAACCCCCACCCCGCCACACACACACACACACACGTATCCTCACACCTCAAGCCATATATATTCAACCAAAATCTAGAAAAATAACTCCAAAACACTCCAATATAATTCCCCAAAGTTTTTTCTTCTAAAAATAACACATCTTAAGGCCTTAATTCACTTTTCAAAGGTTCTATTCCAAGGAGTAAGGAAACATACCCAATTAGTCATTTTCCAATTATTATCCTTTATTTATTCTTATAAAATATTCACATGTAATATAACAAAGTTTAAATAATTAATTTAGTATCATAAGTATTAATAATTATTATTATGTTAATGGGATAAACATTTTCTACCTTCCTCTAAACCATTCAAAAAATAAAAATATAGCATTTGGTACATGAAAACTACTCCCTCTATAAGTGACTTGATATGTTTTTCATAACTAAATTATATGGAAAATAAAAATGGTTGAATTTAAAGAATAAATATTATATTTAAAAAAGTCTTAATGTTATTAAAAATTAAACCAATTCCTTTAATATGTAAATTCTATGGAAAATGGGAATGATTTCCATCTGTAGGTGCAAACTACTAACACCATGAAGAAACGTACTTTTTTTATAATTTTTTTATCCAAATATCTTGAAATATTATTAACCACATTAATAAATCTAAATTATTTTATTATAATTATTTAATAATGATGTTATTCCAAATGAATCACTTTCTTAACCATAATCACCTAATGATTTTACCATGTTCTTGTTTGGGTTGGTTTAACCACGTACATGAACAATGATATATATGTATTTCTTAGATGACTATTGAAACATAAATACAAGGATTATTAGATATAAACGAGAAAATAAAATTTTGTTTTATTTTATTTTATTTAAATTTTATAGAAATATTTAGTTTATTATTCATATACCAACTTTCATTCATCAAAATTTACCGAAACAAGTTCATCGTTGATTCTATATTCACGAATCATAACTAAAATTATCATGGATTAAAATTAGATATTTATAAATAATTGTAAACAATATATTCCACTAACTTTTTTAATATAGTAATTATGAACATGGTATCAATGGACGGTAATCAACATCAACACACTAATGCATGCACCAAAACAATCAATTTAGGTAACATCTGATGATAAAAATAAATTGTAACTAATAAATATACATATAAAAAATGATTATAAATAGAGAAACTAAATGGTAAAATGCATGAACAAGGTTATAAAATAATTTATTGAGAGATTTATATTGGTTATAGAGGACGTTATATCATGTTATACTAGGATGGAATACAAGGTAAGGGCTTTGTAAATTTTCTTCTTAGAGGCCTGTTTTGTATTATGTGCCTATTTTTGTTTATATGTTGAATATTATTCATATTTGAATTATTATATAATGATTAGATATTTATTAATGCTATTTAATTTTTAAATTTTAATTTTCTATTCCAATATATATTCATTTAAATGATATAAAATAAGTAAGGGTGCTCCATCTTAATTTTATTTATTTTGTACAAGATCTATTTTAGGAACCTAATTTAATTTAAATGGTATATATAATACATATTGGATATATAATATTATGAATTATATTTTATTCATAGTAATTTCATTTCAATTTAAATATATCTCATTCAATGGGTTTTTATAAAAACATTTCTCAATTAATAAGGGTTTCCCTTCTCAAAAATTTATTCCATTGAGACATATTTTGTATTATGAATCTTCCATAATTTATAAGGTTCATATACATCCTATTTGAAACACTATATCATTATAATATCTTTTTTCTATTTTATTTAGTTTTTTATTTTAATTTCAATCCTTTGATTGTATTTTATTTTAATATTACAAAATTTGTATGGGTTTTTCATAACACAATTTCATTTCATTAGGATATAATTACAATTATTGAACCTAGTTATTTTACATAGATTTAATTTATTCTTTTATTGTATAAAATTTTAATTCCAAAATCCTTTTTGTGTTTCTTAAATATTTTGTTAAGTATTTTTTATTTAAATATTATGATATTCATAAGGGTGTTTCTTAACTCGATATCCTTTTGTTGAGTTATAATGATTCATCTTGAACTTAATTATTTAATGTTGAGTACATATTTCCCAATAATATTATTATTATTTATTAATATTTGTTTCTAGGTATTTAAATTTATATCTTATAAAATCCCTTTAATATGATTCTTACTTGAAAATATCATGTTTGTAAGGGTTTTTCTGGACATAAATTTTTTTCTCGAGTCGTTAAAACTCCACTTCGACTATGGTTTTACAATATGGTTTTATTTTATACTATGATAATATTATAATTCATTTACTCCTTATTTTATATATAGTTTTTATGATAGATTTCCTTCTTCAAAAAACATGATGATGTTTCTCATTCACTCCAAATGAGTTCTTTTCTACTATTTCTATATTCATTATTCCTACTAAAGTTATAATTTCTTATTTTCAAATCCAAATATGTTTTATTTATTGTAATAATAAAATTCTTCTTTACCACTTTTCAAACAAAATATTTATTACTGTGTTAATTATATGGTATTCGATAAATCTATTTTTAAAATATTAAAAAGTATTTTCCTTTCATGTTCATATTTTTGTCTTCTACTCCATATTTTATATAGAAAACATTATGTATTTTTAAAGGATCCATAATTTGGATTTCTTTTAGAGTGGTTTTTAAAAATTATTTCAGGTTACACTCTTGAAATTTATTTTTGAAAGTGATTTGATATTTTATTTATTTTAAAAAAATGTTAAAAATGTTTTCTGAAACCCCTTTTTGGTTTCACTACGATTCACCTCTTCCTCTTAAAAGTAATTACATCCTTGGAATGTTATTTTCATGATTCATGTTATAAATTAAATTATGTAATTCTACTTTTGGGTTATTGAAATTTTTGGTATCAACCAACCAAATTTTAAAAGTCCATTTATGTGCTGCCATTTTGAAATGTTATGAAGACCGTTTTATTTCCCTAGGATCTTTATAATATAATTAATGATTAATTTTAGGTGGAAAAAATACGTATGGAAGGTTGATGAGTGAGTTTCTATATCAACATCCAATCAATTGGTTAGAAGTTTATATCTCATAATATATGTATACATGGGTGAAATTATGTTTTTTTTCTAATCATGGTTGTGAGTAGTGACACATGAAAGTGATGTTATAGGTGATTTTTTATGCCAGAGTAATTTTTAATTCCTGATATCGAAGGAATATTACATTTCCAAGAAATATACCTATTATTGTTCTCCATGTCTCGTGTTTATTATCTCATGATTCCACACTTTTCCAATAGTATATGTTTGTTTATTTTTGATTGCATTCCTTTATAAAATGACTTATGGACAACTCTTATAGTTCTGTGTTCATTTAAATAATATATTTCTCCTATGCTTATGACTTATTATATGCTTATGATCTAATCCTTGATGTAATATTGATAATTTTTTCGCTTACTGAGAATTTTATCTTTCCCCTATCTTATGATTCAATTCCCTTGGTTATGAAGATGATTATAAATTTTGATAAGTCTAAAATGGTGTCTAGTGTGGATCAATTATGGATTAATGTTCACAAGTATTATAATAAAAGTTTCTTATGCAGATAGTTCTCAAAGGAACCTAACCTTTGGTTTATAGAATTTTGTGTTTATTTGAGAGATGTAATTTTTAACTTATGGAAATAATTTAAAATAAAGATATGTTTATCTCGGGTCATGTAACATAAAATTAAGGCCTATGTGTAAAGTTTTTTTTTCACCTAACTCAGGAGTGCGGGTCTAGGGAACCTTAATTGTTAGTCAAGAAAGTTTTAGTTATTTTAGTGGATATGTTTAGTTATTTTTTGAATTATGATGAGGTAATAATAGTTAAAATCCTAAGGATAAGTATAGTTATAAGAAAAAATGGTAATTTTTTAATAATGTTTAGATTGTTTGGTTTCCAAGCATTGAAATCTCTAGATGGATATAAACAGGTGGATACATTATTTGGAACATATGTACCTAGTGGTAGTACCCCTAATAAAGGAATATTATGTATTATCTCAGTCATCAATCTCTGCATGAAAATGATTCCAAACTATACACATGTTTTGAAACTATTTGGGGGATATAGTTTTGTTAATTCACATTCTCTTTACCAATAACTATGATGGGTTTGAATATAACTAGTTTGGGGAACCTATTAGTAAATTAATTATGGATAACCTATATTCAAGCCTAGTGATTAATAATTTAGGGTATATGATACATTTATAAGTTATTTATTCAATAATTTCATTAGGGAAATTTATTAATTTAAGTATTCTCACCACTAAATTTTATATAATTTAATGAAAACTCTAGATCAACGAGAAGCTGAATTAACAATTGGTGTGATGGAAAAATAAATTATTATCCTAATGAGAAACTGAATGTGAGAGAATATGGTCTTTAAAATATTTTTTTTATTCTCACCTAATTATATCGAGTTATGATTAAGTAGTTAATACTTTATAAACTTCTGAAAACACTAAAGAAGTTAAATATGGATCTCCAAAGAATATTTATGATGAATATATTGAAGGAAAGAATATTTAACTTGTTATGTTCCAAAAATGTGGGAAGAAGTACCCATGGTAATTCCTAAAATGAACTATAATTTGTTTTATATGTGGTAAAGGAGGGAATTGAGAAATAATTTTCTAAAGAAAAATTAATATTTTAGATATCATTGTAGAGTAAAATAATTTTCTTACTAAGGATCCAATAGAAATTCAATGTTTTATATGTTATTAAAATTGTAATTATGAAAACTAGTGAATTAATTTAATAGATTAAGATGAAAATTAACACTAAAATTCTCCTAGACCATGGGACCAAGAAAATATTTATTCAACTACTACAACTAAATTGGATAGTTATAATTATGTGGTTCTAGGTACCTTATTCTTCACTCTAGATTTTTGGATGTCTTATGTCGGGTATGATTTCTCTAACTATTATCCATTGAATTATAAATAAAAAAACTTTTTAGTATTATTATTTCTTCTAATTTATTAATCATCTTCATATTTTTTTAGATTTTAATTCATGAAAGTCTTATTATCCTTTATATAGATAAATTCAATGTGATTTTGGAAATGGACTGGTTCTCGCTACATAGAGGAGAAATTATTTTTTTGGAGTAAAGAAATCATATTTCAGATCAACCTATGATAGTATAACAATGAAAGGATTATTATGAACACTCTTTAGAATCAAATCATATGATGTGAATATTTATACCAAATGAAAATATAATCTTTGACCAAATGGTTTTAGAAAAACTCAATATTATGGATAAGCCTACTCTAAGGAAAAAAAATATTGTTCCTAGGTTAATATAACTCTTTAAATTATATATTGAGTTACGTATATATATTACATTACCTTATATATTTTCATTAGTAAGTAAAAATTAAATATTGGGAGGATTTAATTTACTTAAGGTGGATAATGCAAGGCCCTGAAATTTTAATATTAATTTCTCTTTAAATAAATACTTTGTTGAATAGATTGTTTCCCTGGAAACACCATACTAAAACACAACCATGATACTTTAAAATAAAAAATTTAAATTACATCATCATAATATATAATTTAAATGAATGGTTATAAATGATAGGATCCATAATATTAAAACTTTGTATAAAGGAGAAGTGATGGCATCAAATCGAGGGAGTGTTCATTATGAGGCTCATCTGTTTGAACGTGGAAAAGAGGCGGTTTCGATAGGGTTTTTCCTAGATCAAGCCCAATATGAACTCCAATGATTATAGTATAATAGAAATAATATTTAAGAGAATTTTTAGACTATGGATATTACCACTAGTTCCATTCTAGCTAAACCACGACCAATGAAATCTATTAGATCATATCTTATGCATAGATCTTATGTTGAGATCTTGAGGGGTGGTGTGAGAAAAAATTAAGATGATATAAACATTAATTATCAATGTAATAAACTAATTATATATTACATATATTTTTTAAATGTTACATTTTAACTTTTAAATAGACAATAATGTTAATTTTTAATACTAACAAATTGATAAAACTCAATTAATGTAGCTAAATAACTAATAAAATAATTTTATGTTAAAAATCTATTTTATCTGAAATTGGATTTTTATTTGATTAATTTTAAGAAACTGAATATATTACATATAAAATTTATCACTGATATGAGTGATATAGTAATACTAATTTAAATTAGTATTGCATAAGGAATAATAATGGGAACATTTAATATTTTAAATTGTAATTTCCTAAGAAAATTGTTTTCATTATATTTTAATTTAAATGTTAAATTATAAAATTACAAAATTATAATTTTTCAAAATAAATTTATTTTTTTATTTATAATAAAAAAATTATTGGGATTATTTTTTGACATATTTTTAGAAAGGTTGAATTTTTTGGTGAATAGTGAAAAAATATGTATTTTTCAAATACTATCACTTTTATGGAATTTTAGTCATAAAATAAAGGTTTTAAAGTTAATAAATAGTTTTTTATATAAAATTATATATTTAAAATTAAAAAAAATTTAAGAATTCAATTATGAATTTATAAAATCCATGTTTAATATTTTGGAAACATAATTCATATTTTACTCTAATAAAAAAATTTGGTATGTTTATTTTACCTAAGTATCCACAAGGTATAATCCAGTTGTGGATTGTTTCTAAAGCTAGATAAATAATATTTTTTAACAATAAACCAATTAATTTCATATAAATCAACAACATTTATCATTTTATTTTAATCATAATCTTTAATCATAAAATACACATTTCATAAAAATGGTTTTCACGCATTTTGTGCACTAATATTAAAATTAATTTTTAGCACCCTTATAATTATAATTTGAAAAAATTATTTTTTTTATTAGGAATCATTCATTCCAAATTATGTATTTCTAATGAACTGCAAATTCTCATTGGGCTGAGAGCACAACGAGTCATTACTTGGCCTTAAGCGACATCCCCAAGACTTCAAAGGCTAAAAATAAATGCCAAAGGGTTTCAAGCACAATGGGCGATGACTTTCTCTTTTATAAATAAATCAATAAACCGAAAAAACATAACCAAACCATACACTAAATGATGCGTGAAAAAAAGGAGGGCATCTAACTCCATATATCTTAAACCATATCAAAGTACACAAAAGAATAAGACCAAACAAGTCTCAAATTATGCAGCAGATAACAACTAAAGACCTTCAAGAGACCACAAGACATCATTCTCCAAATGCTTTAAGATCCATAATCACCAAACAGCCCAAACGTCATGAGATAGTGCTAAATATGTGTGAAACATTACCTTTTCCCTTGTCTTGGAACATAGCATCTGCAAAATCAACAAAGTGCCAAAGTAGAGGTGAGTATAAAACTCAGTAGGTTTCCCTAATGACTTCCCTACTCATGCCACTAGGATAGAAGAGATAAAAACATTTAAAATGACAGATTATATATAACATTTTCTCAAAATAGGTTATAACAAGATAAAAAAAAGTTTCCCAAAACAATTTATGACCAAAATCATTCAAGTGAAATTGAAACCAATTTTCCAGCATGTTATTTTTCCAAAAAAATAACTAAACAAGCTTTAAAAATATTTCAAAATATCACCTTTTGGGCATACCCAGCCATTCCACAAACCCCTGCAACCAACCATGCATGCTAAGTTTTTACAGTTCCATACTCATGAGTGGTTTCTCATCAATCTGCCATGTTTTCAAAAGATAATTGTATCCCATGTTCCATTAACCCTTTGGAACAGAGAAAGTGGTCATATTTCAACCAAGACTAATATATTCAACATGAATACACACACCACATATGCCCAAAGATCGTGCCAAAAAACCATTTGAATAAAAACAATCTTTTATTGAAAACCATTTCCATAAAAACCATTTCAATTAAAAACCCTTTCAATAAAACAACATTTTTATTGAAAACCCATTTTTCATCAAACATTTAAAAATTCCAAAAAAAATCATAATTGAAAATTATCATTTTAAATTTAATAAATTAAACCCCTTTAAACAAAAATTCACCAAGATCACCTAATTTCACCAAACCTCAAATCATCACCAAAGAAGATTCATCATGTTCTTTTCAAAATCAATTTCATTCAAATAATCCAATTTGAATATAATCCAATAAATTCTAGAAAGAGGAGTCTAGAGGGAGGCCTCATGCCACAAAGGTTTTGATGAAAATAATAATGAACAAAGAACACTCAAGAAATTTGGGTTAATTCATCAAGAACGCACCTTAGATCTCCTATCCTAACAAGATGATGACCAAATATCATCATATTTGGCATCCACACACCTAGATCTACCCATAGAGGGCATAGATCTAAGAAACCAAGAGAAGAGGAGAATTATATCTCTATAGATCTAAGAAACCAAACAAGAATAAAGAAGAACGATCATATACCCCCATAATCCAGCTTTGATTCTCCAAGGGAATCCTTCGGATCGCATCTAGAATGATGGGATAACATTATTTGGCCTTAAGAGAAGAAAAATTAGTTATGGCTGCTTAGGAGAGAAAATGAGCCACATAGAGGAAAAAACATGTGAAATCCACTTTTTTAGGATCTCACTTGAATGCCCACATGGTTAGTTCGCACAGTTAAACAAACCGTACGTTAGCCACTGCCTAGGAAGACCCTCACACGACTTTCTCACATGTTCTCTCTAATCATACTCCAACTTTGTGGGAGGAAATACCTCTAATGGACCATCTATGCATGGTTTTCATGCAGGGTTAGACAAACCATGTGCCGCCTGTGCGAATTCCTCTTTGCCTCAAAACTTCATTCAAAGTTCTCACGACTCTCCCGTTCATCAACCTTAACTTTATAACCATGAAAAGAATAATGTTTGGGTTACATACCAGAAACTGGGGGTACTACATTCTCCCCACCATTGGTCTTTTTGTCCTCAGAAATTAGAAAACATTTGTTTCCCTGAAAGAGTTTTGGCCACTACCCTTTAATTTCCTTCTCACGTTCCCTAGTCTCTTATTGAATTTGAACATGATTCCATAAAACCCGCACTAGAACGATGATTTTTCCATGAAAGACTTTATCTTTCCTATCCATAATTTATATCGGGATATGTATCAATGATGTAACTGGATCAAGGTCAACATGATTCTATCTGATCACATTGTCCTGATCAAGCTGATACTTTTTCAACTGAGATACATGGAGCACATTATGCTCCAAACTGAACCTTGGTGATAATTCCAATAGATATTCCACCTCTTCGACCCATTCCAATATCTCTAAAGGTCCTATGTATCTAGGAGATAGCTTTAGCTACTTCCCGAAATGATGATTTCTAAGCCTTGGAGATATCGTCAACTAGACATGATCACCCATAGTGAATGACAACGGCCTTCTATGATGATCTGCATAATATTTCTGGTGTCTTTCAGCCGTCTCCATCCTCTTTCTAATCAACTGGATCTTCTCCGTTGCTTCTTGGACATGTCGCAGCCCAACTTGTGATGTTTCACCTGTTTCCACCCAGTATAGTGGAGAACAATAAGGACACTCCTACAATGCTTCAAATAAAGCCATGTGTATCGAGGCCTAATATTTTTTATTGTATGAGAACTCAGCCAAGGGTATATGATCCTCCCAGAAACCACCGAAATCCATTACACAAACCTGTAACATGTCTTCCAATGTCAGAATCGTCCGCTCAGATTGCCCATCCGTCTGAGGATGATACGCCCTACTAAAAGTCAACTGAGTCCCAAGATCTTACTTAAGTATTTCCATAATTGAGGCATGAACCTTGGATCCTTGTCTGAGAGTATTGAAACTAGTATTCCATGCCTTTTTACCACTTCTCAGATTTATATTTTTGATAGATCCTCCACCGTATGAGTTTCACGTATAGGGATGAAATGGGAAGATTTGGTAAGTTGATCCACTATCACCCATATGGCATCATGTTTGTAAACCATTCCTGGAAGACCATTATAAAAATACATTACTATATTCTCCCATTTCTGCAATTTGATAGATAAAGACTGTAACATTCCTTCTGGTCTCTAACGCTCTGCATTAACCTGCTGAAAAATTAATCACTTAGCGACAAACTTGGCCACCTTTCTTTTCATTCCTCTCCACCAAAACTTCACCTTTAGTTCCATATACATCTTCTATGTACTTTAAAGTTCAACCAATCTTGAATAGTGGTAAGCATTAAGGAGTTGTTCCTGACAAGACATAGGTACAACCATCCGATCTCTAAAACACAAAACTGAACAGCCATCAAGTTTCCATCCCTCAATGGTCTCCCCATCATTGAGTTTTAAACTCATAACAAGACATTCCACATTAGATTTTTTTTCCTCTTGGACCATATTTACCAAATCAGGTACAAGTGTGGCTAAAAATAAAACCACACTATAACCTAGATCTTCACATTCCATGTACATGTCGGCTAGGACCGACATCAATTACCATTCATCTGAAGCTTCTTTGGCCAACTGAGTATATTACTTTCTACTCAATGTATCTTCCACTAAATTACCTATTCCTAGTGTATAAATCAAGTCAAATTCAAAAATCTAGAGATACTACATCCATCTATTTTTACATAGATTTAAATCATACTGTGATAAAATTTGTTCCAAGATTTTGTGGTCTTTGAACAAGGTAAATTTCTCACCAAAGAGATAATGTCTCCATGTTTTCAAGGCATGTACAACTACTGCTAACTCTAAGTCAGGTGATATGTAATTCTTATCATGCACCCTGAACTGCCTTGAACCATAAGAAACCTCATGTTCTCCCTGTATGAGAACACAACCCAACCCTAATCTTGAAGCATCACAGTACACCACATACCATTGTCCTGAGTCTAGAAAAATCAAGATCGGTGCCGATGTAAGCCAAAATTGGAAAGACATCTGGCATTCCTCTATCTATTGTAATGGATCATTCTTCTTTTTCAAAGATATCATTGGTGAATCTAGTCATGAGAAATCACAAAAAAAAAGCATCGGTAGTAACCAACTAAACCAATAAATCCATGTATCTCAAAGATGTTCTTTGGTGGTTTCCATGAGATAATAGCTTCTATCTTTTCGGGATCCACATTTTTTCATAAATGACATAGGAAATAAAACATACTTCTTGTATCCAAAAATCACACTTTCATAATTTGGCATACAAATGGTGATATCTCAAGATTTGTAAAACTATTTATAGGTGATACTCATGGTCAGACCTTGTCTTTGAATACACCCATATGTTATCCACAAACACCACAACAAAAGAATCCATATATTGCTGAAATATCTGGTTCATCAAATCCATGAAGACTTCTTGTGCATTTTTTAGACCAAAACTCATGAATACTTATTCACAGTGTACATATATGCTTCTGAAAGTTGTCTTTGAAATATCTTCCTTCCGAACTCGTAATTGGTGATATCCCGATTGCAAGTCGGTCTTGGAGAACCACTGATCTCCCCTTAATTTTTCAAATATATCATCAATGTGTGGAAGTGGATATCTATTCTTTATCATAACTTGGTTAAGATTATGATAATCATCATACAACTGAAGAGTTCCATCTACTTTCTTTACGAACAAAACCAGTGATGCCCACAGAGATGTATTTGGTTGAATGAAACCCTTGGTTTCCAGCTCCTCCAACTACACTTTCAATTCCCACAACTCTATTAGTGCAGTACTATAAGATGTAAGGGAAATATGACTGGTCCTTGGATGTAGATTAATCATAAACTTCAATTTCCTTATAGGTGGTAACTCTAATAAGTTCTCAGGAAATAAATTTGGAAATTGATTCAAAACTTCTGGAAAACTAATTTCCTCAATACCTTCCACTAATTCCAAAATCAATACCACCAAATGGTAAGATATTGTTCCCACTGTTGGTTCCAAAAAACTATTTTCCTCTTTCTTTACCATCCTCTCTCCTCTGAATAGATTCTTGATTTCATCCTTAGTCGTGAAACTAATTGTTCTCTTAAAACAGTTGATGTGAGACTTAAACATTTTCAACCAATCCATACCTAGGATTATATCATATACATCCATGTGAAACACCAAGAATTTCCATTTCATTTTTTCTTCATCAACAGTTATATCACATGCTCTACACACAAAGGCTTGAAATTCTCTTTCAGTGAGAGAAGTTTGCAGTTTTTATAAAGAAGTAATCATTTCCAACTTTAAACATAGTAAGTCAACAGCATTAGAAAAAAATGAAAGACGATTATGCACCAGTATTGAGGATCTATTTCACAGGGGTAGAATTTAAAATAAGTGTACCTCTCATCGTAGATGGTCCAACCAGATCATCGAAAATCATATTCTCAGCTCCATACAATTATTTTTTCATGGAACCATTCTTCTTATTGCCTTGATGAGATTTCCCTGGTTGAGGATTCATGGTATTTATAGAATCACCATGGCTAGATATATTCTATTGATGATATTGATTTTTTTCCTCACCCTATTGAAGCATATGATGCTTTTTATGCCTGAGAAGTGTCTCAGGCACCTGACCTTGGACAACCATGAAAATAACATTGAATATGTCCCATTTTTTTAGTTATGGCATGATTTATGTTGTTCCATACACTGACTCTTTATGTGGTCAAGAGGACCACATTGAAATCAACCTGGTTTTCTATTGGTTTGTGGAGGAAGATTCAGTGATTCAGCTGTCTGATTCCGATTTCCACTTCCACCATCGAAATAGGTGTACCTTTTCTACTTGTTCCCAATAGTATATTTCCCACCATTTTTTGTTAGTATCATCATACCTCATCCTATCGACCCTAAGATATCACATTCTTCCACAATTTCTCTGTTCACCATCTCTATATAATCTTTAATACAGATCACTACAATCTTCAATTGTATCTCCTACCGTAGCCCCGATTCGAAGATGTGTGCCTTCAAATATGCACTTATCAAGATTTTAAATGCAAAGAATACAAAATTAATTAATTTATCCAGAAAATCTGTGACATAGAGACTCTCTTACTTCAAGGTAATGAAATCCATTGTTTTTTGGATGTTAAACGTGTCGGGATAGAATTTTTTGTTGAGCAATACCTCAAAATTCTCCCATTTAAGGCCTTTATCCAATTTAGCCTTCACCGCTAAATCCCACCACTGATGTACAAGATACTCGAGAATATACATCGCTAGATTGACCTTTAGCTTTACCGGTGCACCATTGAAATCTAAGATAAGATTCATCCTACTCATCCACACCTTTTCCTTTTCAGGCTCAGCATCACCCTAGAAGTTAGGTGGATTCTTCTTTATGAAATTGATGGTATGGTCCAGATGCCTTGTCTCGTGCCATTGGTTCCCCATATCCACTACTTGAAAATCATGCACAATACTCTGAACCAGATCTTGGTTCACCTGAGGTTCATGTGCAACCACATTCTCCCCAGCTTCTTTGGGTTGGTCACGACAATGCCTATCGGGTTCCATTTTCTAAACCAACAACAATCTCCCTCAATATCACTATCTAGAAATTAATGTCTTAGCATTTTAAATTCTATCAAATAAACTGTCAAAACATTATTTTCTAAAACACACTTTTTCTATGTTCTCACATTTTTGAAAATCAACTATGGGTTTTGAAAATAGAACCATTTTCAAAATACACCATGTATCATCTTTTCATAATCATTCATTTTAAAAAAAATTCTTCCTTTTAAAAAAAATTACATCTTTGCACAAAATCTTAAATAATTTATCACAATGAAATATGAAATACTATTAGGAATTAATTCTCCTACAATTCATGTCATGCTCATCCCATTGGATAAACCCATGAAAATGATATTTCTAACATTATAGAAGTGTATCCAAATAACATAGGTACCGAACACCCTAGTAACTTGAAGTTCAGTATAAATGGGTTAACTATGTCCTTTTATGCTATAAATTTCAAGTTCCAAAAACCCTAATTCTATCTATGATTAAAATTCAAGGAATAGATGAAATTGAATTCCAACTCCAAGACCCAGAACACTGATTATTTTTACCATAAAGGGAAGGACCAGACTGATACCATTTTAATGGCCCACTAATTCTCATTGGCTTGAGAGAACAACGATTCATTACATGGCCTTAAGTAACATCCCCAAGATACCAAAGGCTAGAAATAATTATTTAAGGGTTTCAAGTACAATGAGGTATGATTTAACCTTTTATAAATAAACCAATAAACCAACAACCCATAACCAAACCATACACTAAATGATGCATTAAAAAAAGGAAAAAAACTAAACAAATTCATGTATCTCAAACCAAATCAAAGTACAAAACAGTGGAAGACCAAAAAAATATCAAATAACATAGAGGATAAGAAATAAATACCCCCAAGAGACCACAAGAATTCATGCTTCACAATCTCCAAGCTACACAATCAACGAACATCCTAAACATCACGAGGTAGTGCTAAATACGTGCGAAACATTATCTTTGTCCATGTCCCAGAAGATATCATCTGCAAAATAAAAAATGTTCCACAGCAGGGGTGAGTATAAAACTCAGTAGGTTTTCCCCAATGAATACACTACTCATGTCACTGGGATATAATAGTTATCAATATTTAGAATGAATAGTTTATATAAAAAAATCAAAACAGTTTATAACAAGATATAAACAAGTTTCCCAAAACCATTTATAAGAAAAATCATAAAAGTGCAATTGAAACCAATTTTCCAGTAATTTATATTTCCAGAAAAATAACTAAACATGATTTAAAACCATTTCACAATATCCCATTTTGGGAATACCCAACCATTCCACAAACCCATGCAACCAACCATGCATGATATGTTACGACAGTTCCATACTCATGAGCAGTTTATCATCGATCTACCAAGTCATCACAAGGTTATTATATCTCAGGTTCCATTAACCCTTTGGCACTGAGAAAAAGGTCATATTTCAAACAATACTTTTATATGAAACAAGAAAACACACACCACTTATTTCTCAATGATCATGCCAAAACAACCCTTTCAATAAAAATACTCTTTTATTGAAATCTATTTCCATCAAAACCATTTCAATGCCAAATCATTTCAATTTAAAACATTAAAAAACAATTTTTATTTAAAATACCATTTTCATCAACCATTTAAAAATTCCATAAAATTCATAATTTCAAATTATAATTTCAAATTCAATAAACTAAACCCCTTTGCACAACAATTCACCAAGATCACACAATTTCACTAAACCATAAATCATCACTAAAGAAGATTTATCACATGATTTTCACAATAAATATCATTAAAATAAACCAATTTTAATATAATATAATCAATTATATAAATGGGATTTGTGAGAGAATACTCATACCACAAAGTTGTTTACAGAAACCAAAACGAATGAGGAACGCTCAAGAAAACCGTGTCAATTATCCACGAACAAACCTTAGATATCTTCTACTAACAAGACTGAGACCAAATATCATAATATTTGGAATCCAAAAAAGAATATATAACCATAAAAATCATATATCTAAGAAACCAATAGAATAGGAGAATCATATCTAAGTAGATCTAAGAAATTGAGCAAGAACGAAGAAGAAAAATCACATACCTTAAGAATACGAATTTGATTCGCCAAGGGAATCATTTGGGTCACCTCTGGAATGATTGGAGAACCTTATTTGCCTTAAGAGAAGAAAAAACCGAGTTATGGCCAGTTAGGAGTAAAAAAATCCACTTAGAGGCAAAAATGTGTGAGATCCACTTTTTTAGGATCTCACTGAAGTGCCTGCACGGTTAGTTAGCACGGTTAGAAAAATCATGAACTAATTGTTCATTAGCCACTACCTAGGTAGACCCTTTAATATCTTCCTTGAATAGCCTATATAATTGTTCTCAATAGTGTGGGATCCACTACCTCAAAAGGACCAACTACGCATGGTTTGGCTGCAGGGTTAGACAAACCGTGCGCCGCCCGTGCGACTTCCCCTTCGCCATAAAACATCATTCAAAGTTATCTTTAATCTCCCATTCATCACCCATAACTTTATAACCATGAAAACCATCAAGTAAGGGTTAAATACTAGAATATTGGGGTACTATAGTAATAATTCCATTTAATTTTTAGACATTATTATTAAATTACTTTGGTAACAAATTAGTTTCCACTATAAAAAACAAAAATGTAAAAATTGAAAAATCTAGGAGTAAAAGCCATAAAACAGGTTTATAAATTTTTTTAAAATTTATGGTTAAGGATATTTTGACCTTATCCATACGCACAATCCATTATTGTCTGTTATTGGATCCACTTCACCTTTAACTAGTAGCTTTTCAGAATATATTATTACAAATAATCCTTATCCCTTATAAAAGGATCCATCACCACCACGGTTCTCCTCACACCAAAATAAAGTTATATTCAACCAAAATATACCTAAATAACTCATAAACACTCCTAGAAACTTCTGATGGGTTCTCTTATTTATGAAACACCACCTTTTAATGCCTTAATCCAATTTTCAAATGTGCTCTTCCAAGGAGTAAGGTAAAATTCTCAATTACTCAATTTTCATTTCTTTAACATTGTTTATTATTATAAATCATAAATATATAATCTTCCCATGTTTAATTAATTAAATAATTATAATAATTATACTTAAATGTTATTATTTTTATAAGATAACAATTTTCAACCTTCCTCCAAACTTTTCAAAAAATGAAAATATTTCTTATGTTACATCTGGACTACCGCCTGCATAAGCAACGTGATCCATTTTCCATAAATGCATTAAATATATGGTTAAATGGTGGTAATTAATGAATAAATATGATATTTAAATAATTTTTCATATTATGAAAATATAAACAAACTCTTACCTTCTTTACAATGTATGGAAAATTTGAACAATGCTCATGTGTATGTGTGGACTACCACCTCTACAAACATACTTCATTTTACATCTAGTGTTTTTTTATTTATATAAATACCTAAAAATATAATTAAAAACATAAAAAATATAAATAATGTCATTATAATATTTTATTAATGATATTATTCCAAAGGAATCACTTTTTTAACTAGAATCACCCATTGATTATAGCATGTTTTTGTTTGGTCTGGTTTAACCACCTACTTGAACAAAGCTACATATTAAATCAGGGATGAGTATAGAAAATTAGCTAATGGTATTATTGTATGTAAATGATAAAATATTAGTTGTTTTAATGTTCTGGAAAAGTTGTATTAATATTTAATTCATTATTAATATACCAAATTTTTTCATCAAAATTTACCAAAACAATATCATCATTAACTTTGTCATCATGAATCGTGAATAAAATTATAATGGAATAAAATTTTATTTATATAAATTATAATAAATCATATATTATAGTACCATGAATAATTTAGGAATTATTAACTTTGTATCAATGAAATTTAATCAATATCATCACTTTAAGGCATCCTTGAAACAATCAAAATCACTAACATCTGATGATAAAAATAAAGTATAAATAACTAATGAATGTATAATAAATGATTATAATTAAAGAGAATAAATTATAATATATATTAATAATATTTAAATATAAGTTATTAATAGATTTATTTTTGTTATATATGATTTTAGAGAACGTTCAACTAAGTGGGAATACATGGTAAGGGTTTTTTCTCTAATTTGTTACATTAAGACATTTTTTAATATTATGCACCTATTTTTGTTTTTATGATGTATATTCTACCTATTTTAAGTATTATATAATTATTAACCCATTATTAATAATATTTAAAGTTTCATTCTATGTTTTCTTGTCAAATAGATACTGAATAAAATTTTAAAAAAGTTATAATGGTGTTTTTCACAATTTATTTTCTATGAAACGTGTTTTGTTTTATAAAACTAAGTAATTTTAATTTTTCATATAATTAATATGGGATATATAATAAAATTAATTATATTTAATTCATGGAAATTTAATTTCAATTTCAATATAGCCTTTCAAGGGGGCTCTATTAAAACATTTCTAAATTCATAAGGGTTTCTCATCACAAAATTTCATCCATTAGGACATGTTATGTATCATGAACCTAAATTATTTTATATGGTGTATATACTACTTAATTTATATGTTATATAATTATTTAATATTTATTAATGATATTTTGAGTTTTATTTCAATTTCCCTTCTTCAAGGTATTTTTATTTTAATGTTACAAAATAAGTAAATGTTTTTCATAACCCAATTGTTGTTCTTTGAGTTAAAATGATTATTTAAAAACCCAGTTATTGTAACGCCCCGACCCCAGCTACCCAGAGTTGGTGCATTACTTCGTAACATTGGCATGATCACAAAAGATCAAGTCTCGAAATACCGAATAGTTTAGTAGCCTTGGAAACACTAGATACATTCATAAGTCTTTCATTACATCAAAAAGTAAACAAACTACAATAACATGGTCTTCATAGTCCACAATCATATCCCTTTCTGACTACCCCTGTAGGTCATTCATAAAATACTTCTTCACATCCTGGAAAAAATATTAAAACATTGAAAGGGGTGAGTTCAGATGCTCAGTAAGTTTAACAATATAGCGGAAGCTTTCATAAATAAACATTAACATTTAAGGCAATGTATAACTAAAACAAAAGCCTTTTAAACTTGAACTTCAACATAATATGGCAAAAGTAAAATGAGATAATGCCATTTACTTCTTCACATGGATATTCTACTGGTCGAATAATCACATGCAATATCAATAACCACTTTCATAATGATGGAATGCATAATGCCAGACTATCATAACCACGTAGTCAAGGCCTCGTGCCAAGACCACAAATAAGATTTTGTCAAGGCCTTGTGCCAAGACACTAGTTTGTCTCATGAGACATGCCGATGCATCGAGGAGCTATAGCGGGCTCCACCCGTCACTTATTAAGTCCAATTCATTCCTCATATGAATAGGTTTAAACATATCATAAACCATAACATAATCGTATCACATAAAACATGCATAAAGGAAACATAACATTTCCAAATTTCAATCACAAGATAACAATACAACACATTGATATAATAAAAACGCTTTCAAAACCATTTTCAATACCAAAATAAAAGAAAGTTAAAACATTGTATTTATTTTTCATTAAAAAAAGTGATGGCTTGTAGAGGAAGCCGAAACTCAAATAATGGTCACGGCGGCGGATAAGTCGTTGTCGTCGCATATGTACGGAAAGAAAAACATTCCCTTTTTGTCGTTTAGTAAAACGCTTCGTATAAAAAAAGATTCCTTTCGAATAAACGTAAAAGTCAAAGGGGTTTATACACCGTATAAAAGAAAGTTGTGTATAAAACCAAATATGCCTCAATGAAAGGAGATTGAGACGAAGTCCTTAAAAAGATCATTTTTAAAATAAAGTAGATCTATTATGTGTATTCACTATAGGTACACATAAAGAATGTAAAAATACATAATAATACATAATAATATCATGACATAATTGGAAATTAGGAGATTAACCCAAAGAATGGAAGTTGGGTTAAGAAGTTCCCTTACCTTGTGTCCGACTTGACTCAACCGTTCTTTAACCTCCTGAATAATAAACTAGAGTTAATATCTACCTTATTAAGAACCATTTTCAATTTCATTATCCTTTTTATATCACTTATTACAATGTTATGAATATTATGTAATTATTCAAGTTAATAACGATCGTTTTGTCGATCTTTGGTAACTTGGGTAAACAATAAACTTCTTATAATTACAAGTTGTTCATGTGGTAGAATATCCATTATATCCAGAATTATATTCATGATTTAGATGTCATATATATCTTATATATCCAGTATATACATTCATTTATAATATTACGTAACATTTAGAGGTAAGAAATGAAATGCACCGTTCATGGAGACGGTAAGCCGTACGTACGCATGAACGCTACTTTCATTTAAATTTCATGTATAATATAATTCCAGTATAATATAGTGTATAATACCATTTACTCCATCCTTTATACATCCCACATATGGAATTAACGATTCAAATCACTTTGAGGGGGCGGTAGTCCGCACTTCCTAAAATGAAATTATCGCGTTTTACCCATAATGGAAATCCTAAAGTATGCCATAAATGAGAAATACAGAAGCATAAGTAAAACATAAACATATTATATATCATATATAAAAATAGTTACATCTTAATGGCCACCTTTTAAGGTGTTATATGAGTGTTGAACAATCATCGTTTCGTGAGACAGAAATTCGCCATCCACAGAAACCGTATGTTCTTTAACCATTAGATGTAGGTGTGTGTAAGTGTAGCTCGAATAATTCTTATAACAACATCCTAGTATATTGAGGATACTGGTGTTGTTACAAAAGAAATGAATAAAAAGAGTTTAGGGGGTTGGAGAAGAAAAATAAAACAAAACAACATTAGAGAAGACATTACCTCAAAATCGGGTAACTCTTTTTGATTTGAGCCAAAGGCTTCCTTGGGAAGAGTTCTGCCCAAAGTAAGGCTTCTAGGAGTAAGAGGGGGAAGTTGGGAGAGTATTTTGGCAGAGGTTGGCCAGCCAAATGGCTTGAAAGTGTAAATGAGGTGGGAGAGGTGGGGGCCTTTTATAAGTGGAGAGGAGGGGAACTTTTGGAAAGATTGAAATGTTATATTATTTCACAATGCTTTTCGGATTCTAAAGGTCCCACACTTATATAATTCGAGGCTAAGGTGATAAGGTTTCGAAATATCTTCATCCAATAGGCTTTGGACAAGTGTAAGCCTTGTATTTTGCATTATCTTCTCATTTTATTTAAATCGTTAAATAATGAGGTCATCGCTGCATCATAATGATGTCATAAATAATTTAATTTATTTAATGTCTAAAAATTATAAAACAAAATACTATGATGTATGAAATCTTTTTAGATTTCTAATGAATATTTATAGTCAAAATTTGTACTTGTGTAACCCCACTTAAAAACTGTTTTAGTAAAATAACTCATGTTTGTGTCAATTTAATTTTAACATTAAATAAATATATATTAATGTCATTTTCCAACTAAAGTGGCTCCATGGGGTCCCCAAGTTGACCCATGGGTTGTCTTGGTCGGCCATGACTCATCCAATAGGAGTAGGACAAGTTTCATGCTCATCTCATATTATTAAAACATTATTTGTACCTTAAACTACACTAATTACCTCTAATCGCGATTAAGAACTTAAAAGTTACTATTCACCAAAAAATTATTTTAATCTCATTGAACCACATTTTACTTCTTAATGAAAACCATGTATATCGGATTTTTGAAAATCAAATCACAGAAGTGGTAATATTTCATTTAAACGAAAAATCAGTTATTTAACTACCACTTAGTGGTTTCACTATTCATCAAAAATTGAAGTTTTTCTGAACAAGGCCAAAATTTCACCCTAAGATATAATTGATATTCCGAATTCAAAAATTATGTCTATTTTAAAAAATTTCAAAAATATAAGTTGTATTAATTAATTTTATAATTAATTCCCGCTGTTACAACAAATAGCGTGTTTTTAAGAAACAATTTATATCAAAAGATTGGCAATTGTTTATGTCCAATTTCAATGTTAAATTAATTCTAATGACCACCATTGGATAAAATGGTAAAAATATATTATAATTATACTTTAAAACCACTAAATAGTATAGTTTATCACTATAAATTATTATGATTAAAAAAGTTGTTTTTAAGTAAATTTCACTATTCATAAAAAATTGGAAGTTCTCAGAAAATTACAAAAAATTCAACTTTGGATAATTTCGATATTACAAATAAAAAAATGAATTCCATTTTGAAATATAAAATTTCTATAATTTTAAAAAGTGGTTATTACTATTCATAACGGCTACTTTGATTAGTCGCGGTGTTTTAGAACTCGAAGTTGCGTACAATGCAAGCTATTGCATTATTGAATGAGAAGCGTATCGTGGAAGCTCGGGGTGTTACATTCTCCCCTCCTTCAATAAATTGCATCCTCGAAATTTGAAATTTTTCTTTGAAAATAAAAGGTTGAAAAGAGAAAATACCTTTGAGTAAAACCCACATCGGAAATATGATTAATAAAATTTAGCCTTAATAAGAGGGAAGGGCAAATGAAAAAGTCACCACCCAATTATGATCTCGATTAGGAGAACATTGGTGGCAATTAACGACATATAATTGGAGGAAAAACGTAAATATTTGTAGGGAGTGATTGAGGTCATCAATCACAATCAACTGTCAAATTGAGGGCCTCAAAGCCTTCAATCTATGTTGATTTAAAATATCATCAGTTCAACAAGACATAAGGTATTAGGATAACACATTTTTTTGTTTTAATATCCCTTTACTAAAGTTTAAGAATTAATTTATTCATTGAATAAGAGATAGGTATATATATATTTATGCTTGACAGTTAGAGTTTCAACCATCAACTCATCTTTCACTCAAAAAGATAATAGAATTCAAAAATATTATACTTAAACTAATTGTATAAGGTTCCAAATGTTAACACATACCATTTAGATTAGTAAAATTATTTTGTATTAACCAGGGACTTCCTGTAGGCTAGTGGTAGGAAATAAAGGTCGGTCGCACTATGATTGTGGGTTCGATTCCTACAGCTTTGTCCGACACGACGGGTTATTCCCCACCCTGCAGGTTGTCCTTTTCCTAAAACTATAGTATTATAATATTCAAAAATAATCTTCGTAAATTTTTAACCTTAAACAATACTATCCAAAGATCAACTTAATCCACTCCAACCTTTATAGTTATCCAAAATACCTCTGTCCAGACATTCTCTAAAAGGTCTCTTAATTCCAAAATCAATTTATCAGATTCCCCAAACAAAGTAAAGTTTCTCTTATTGTCACATACTAAAAATATAAAAACCTTGCTGAAATCAACAAGTACTGCAGTACAATCCTTATATATATATATATCTCATTATTCTAATAACCAGAATATAATCCATGAGTCCAAAAGCACCATTACATTAGTTATTCTTCTTCAACTGTAGTAACAGCATAAGATAGTCCTTGATCCCTTGGCCTTTTCTGAGGTAAGTTTCCTTGATGCTTAGGACATTCATTTGCATAATGCCCCATTTCCCTACAATTGTAGCATTCAACTTTGATAGCCTCTTTCTTTCCCTTGCAATCACGAGCCTGGTGACCCTTTTCTCCACATTTATAACAAACTCCCATTCCTTTTAGGCAAGTACCAGGGTGATTCTTCCCACAATTATCACATAATGGAAAATCCTTCATTCCCTTTTTCCCTTTATCTGTCTCTTGTTCCACCGTTCTCTTCTTCTCTTGCTTTACTTTGTTGTCATAAGACTTAGATAATTCCTTTTCCATCTTGATAGCACATGAGACAATATCTTCGTATGATGAGAAGGATTGTGATTCTAAAGCTCTATGGAGAAATGGTTTTAACCCATCAAATAAACAATCAATCTTACTCCTTGGGTTAAGTATATAATCGGCAGCATGTCTCACTAACCTTGTAAAGTTAGCCTCATACTTTGCGACATTCTCATCCTCCTTTTGCCTCAGACTCAGAAATTGCCTTTCCATATCTGATCGATGGTCACGAGGAAAGTATTTTTCTAAGAAAAGCTCTTTGAACTCCCTCCATTCTATATTCGATACGTCATCATCTTCCTTTGTGTTTTGAATCAGTGGCCACCACTGATCGGCATCTACCGTGAGGCGGTAAACTGCCATGACAACCTTCTCCCTTTCACTACTCCCCAAGGCATGGAATATTTTCTCTAAGGAATTTATCCATTGCTCAGCTACTATAGGATTTGTACTTCCATTGAAGGTTGGTGGTTTTTGCCTCATGAAGCGGTCTAACATTGATCCTCCACGTTGCGGATCAGGGTACTCCATACGAGTAAGGTTATTATTCATAACCTGAGTGAGTTGTCCCAGTATGGTAATAAGTTGATCAGAACCAGTTGTATCTCCAGCTCCACAATAATTATCTTGAGAATGATGGCAATCCCTACACGGAGTGCGTGCATTGATACGGTTTCCATTCCTTCCACTAGGCGCCATTTCTAAACAATGGCATAAACTATATTAGTTTATAAATCAAAATACATAATTCCATACTTGTAAGATACTTAACATAAATTGAACTATTTATGGATATAATCCATAAAAATGTTTTCTTTAAGGAATTATATACTCATAACCCTTCATAGTGGTTTATAAAGAAAATGAGAATTATCCAAAGCATATCCCCCGGGAGTGTCGTAACCAAGAGTGCAGCAAGGCGCGTTGTCGTGCACCAGTTCCCGTTCGAGTCTAGCTCAAAGCGGTGTTTTCGGGTTTTACCCCTAGGTACATCTGTGCCAGAGCCTCCTCTACTTTCTCGTATCCAGACAGGGATTTATTGCTCGTAAAACTCACAAAATCTCTAAAATAACAAAATTCTAGGAAGTTCTTCTATACTAATCCTCAAAGTCTATCTTTGGGCTATGTGCTCTAATCAGAGTTTATCTAAATCTAGCTTCCAAGGTTAGTACTAAACTGCCTCTGATACCAACTGTAATGCCCCGACCCCAGCTACCTAGAGTCGGTGCATTACTTCGTAACATTGGCATGATCACAAAAGATCAAGTCTCGAAAGACCGATTAGTTTAGTAGCCTTGGAAACACTAGATACATTCATAAGTCTTTCATTACATCAAAAAGTAAACAAACTACAATAACATGGTCTTCATAGTCCACAATCAGATCCCTTTCTGACTACCCCTATAGGTCATTCATAAAATACTTCTTCACATCCTGGAAAAAATATTAAAACATTGAAAGGGGTGAGCTCAGATGCTCAGTAAGGTTAACAATATAGCGGAAGCTTTCATAAATAAACATTAACATTTAAGGCAATGTATAACTAAAACAAAAGCCTTTTAAACTTGAACTTCAACATAATATGTAAAAAGTAAAATGAGATAATTCCATTTAATTTTTCACATGGATATTATACTGGTCGAATAATCACATGCAATATCAATAACCACTTTCATAATGATGGAATGCATAATTCCAGACTATCATAACCACGTAGTCAAGGCCTCGTGCCAAGACCACAAATAAGATGTTGTCAAGGCCTCGTGCCAAGACACTAGTTTGTCTCATGAGACCTGTCGATGCATCAAGGAGCTATAGCGGGCTCCACCCGTCACTTATTAAGTCCAATGCATTCCTCATATGAATAGGTTTAAACATATCATAAACCATAACATAATCGTATCACATAAAACATGCATAAAAAAATCATAACATTTCCAAATTTCAATCACAAGATAACAATACAACACATTGATATAATAAAAATGCTTTCAAAACCATTTTCAATACCAAAATAAAAGAAAGTTAAAACATTGTATTTATTTTTCATTAAAAAAAGTGATGGCTTGTAGAGGAAGCCGAAACTCAAATAATGGTCACAGCGACGGATAAGTCGTTGTCACCGCATATGTACGGAAAGAAAAACATTCCCTTTTTGTCGTTTAGTAAAACGCTTCGTATAAAAAAAGATTTCTTTCGAATAAACGTAAAAGTCAAAGGGGTTTATACACCGTATAAAAGAAAGTTGTGTATAAAACCAAATATGCCTCAATGAAAGGAGATTGAGACGAAGTCCTTAAAAAGATCATTTTTAAAATAAAGTAGATCTATTATGTGTATTCACTATAGGTACACATAAAGAAAGTAAAAATACAAAATAATACATAATAATATCATGACATAATTGGAAATTAGGAGATTAACCCAAAGAATGGAAGTTGGGTTAAGAAGTTACCTTACCTTGTGTCCGACTTGACTCAACCGTTCTTTAACCTCCTGAATAATAAACTAGAGTTAATATCTACCTTATTAAGAACCATTTTCAATTTCATTATCCTTTTTATATCACTTATTACAATGTTATGAATATTATGTAATTATTCAAGTTAATAACGATCGTTTTGTCGATCTTTGGTAACTTGAGTCAACAATAAACTTCTTATAATTACAATTTGTTCATGTGGTAGAATATCCATTATATCCCGAATTATATTCATGATTTAGATGTCATATATATCTTATATATCCAGTATATACATTCATTTATAATATTACGTAACATTTAGAGGTAAGAAATGAAATGCACCGTTCATGGAGACGGTAAGCCGTACGTACACATGAACGCTACTTTCATTTCAATTTCATGTATAATATAACTCCAGTATAATATAGTGTATAATACCATTTACTCCATCCTTTATACATCCCACATATGGCATTAACGATTCAAATCACTTTGAGGGGGCGGTAGTCCGCACTTCCTAAAATGAAATTATCGTGTTTTACCCATAATGGAAATCATAAAGTATGCCATAAATGAGAAATACAGAAGCATAATTAAAACATAAACATATTATATATCATATATAAAAATAGTGACGTCTTAATGGCCACCTTTGAAGGTGTTATATGAGTGTTGAACAATCATCGTTTCGTGAGGCAGAAATTCGCCATCCACAGAAACCGTATGTTCTTTAACCATTAGATGTAGGTGTGTGTAAGTGTAGCTCGAACACTTCTTATAACAACATCCTAGTATATTGAGGATACTGGTGTTGTTACAAAATAAATGAATAAAAAGAGTTTAGGGGGTTGGAGAAGAAAAATAAATCAAAACAACATTAGAGAAGACATTACCTCAAAATCGGGTAACTCTTTTTGATTTGAGCCAAAGGCTTCCTTGGGAAGAGTTCTGCCCAAATTAAGGCTTCTAGGAGTAAGAGGGGGAAGTTGGGAGAGTATTTGGGCAGAGGTTGGCCGATCCAAATGGCTTGAAAGTGTAAATGAGGTGGGAGAGGTGGGGGCCTTTTATAAGTGGAGAGGAGGGGCACTTTTGGAAAGATTGAAATGTTATATTATTTCACAATGCTTTTCGGATTATAAAGGTCCCACACTTATATAATTCGAGGATAAGGTGATAAGGTTTCGAAATATCCTCATCCAATAGGCTTTGGACAAGTGTAAGCCTTGGATTTTGCATTATCTTCTCATTTTATTTAAATCGTTAAATAATGAGGTCATCGCTGCATCATAATGATGTCATAAATAATTTAATTTATTTAATGTCTAAAAATTATAAACAAAATACTATGATGTAGGAAATCTTTTTATCTTTCTAATGAATATTTATAGTCAAATTTTGTACTTGTGTAACCCCACTTAAAAACTGTTTTAGTAAAATAACTCATGTTTGTGTCAATTTAATTTTAACATTAAATAAATATATATTAATGTCATTTTACAACTAAAGTGGCTCCATGGGGTCCCCAAGTTGACCCATGGGTTTTCTTGGTCGGCCATGACTCATCCAATAGGAGTAGGACAAGTGTCATGCTCATCTGATATTATTAAAACATTATTTGTACCTTAAACTACACTAATTACCTCTAATCGCGATTAAGAACTTAAAAGTTACTATTCATCAAAAAATTATTTTAATCTCATTGAACCACATTTTACTTCTTAATGACAACCATGTATGTCGGATTTTTGAAAATCAAATCACAGAAGTGGTAATATTTCCTTTAAACGAAAAATCAGTTATTTAACTACCACTTAGTGGTTTCACTATTCATCAAAAATTGAAGTTTTTCAGAACAAGGCCAAAATTTCACCCTAAGCTATAATTGATATTCCGAATTCAAAAATGATGTCTATTTTACAAAATTCCAAACATATAAGTTGTATTAATTAATTTTATAATTAATTCCCGCTGTTACAACAAATAGCGTGTTTTTAAGAAACAATTTATATCAAAAGATTGGCAATTGTTTATGTCCAATTTCAATGTTAAATTAATTCTAATGACCACCATTGGATAAAATGGTAAAAATATATTATAATTATACTTTAAAACCACTAAATAGTATAGTTTATCACTATAAATTATTTTGATTAAAAAAGTTGTTTTTAAGTAATTTTCACTATTCATAAAAAATTGGAAGTTCTCAGAAAATTACAAAAAATTCAACTTTGGATAATTTCGATATTATGAATACAAAAATGAAGTCCATTTTGAAATATAAAATTTATATAATTTTAAAAAGTGGTTATTACTATTCATAACGGCTACTTTGATTAGTCGCGGTGTTTTAGAACTCGAAGTTGCGTACAATGCAAGCTATTGCATTATTGAATGAGAAGCGTATCGTGGAAGCTCGGGGTGTTACAGTTATTATATGTTGATTTATTTTATCCTATAATTACATAAAATTATAATTTTTAATTTCCATTATGTGGATTTATAATTATTTCTCATGAAATACTTTTTTAAGTATTATTACTTTATAGACTATGATATTTATAAGTGTGTTTCTTAACTCAATATATTTTCATTGAGTTATATTGCTTATTATTGAACATAATTATGATATTTTGGGTAAATTCTTCCATGTTATTTTATTATGATGTATTCATTATTTTTTTCTAATTATATAAATTTATTTATTAAAAAATCCATTTAATCTAATTCCTAATTGAAAAATATAATGTTTGTACTTGTTTTTTGTGACTCAACTTCTTTTATTGAGTCAAAAAATTCCATATTTGACTATGGTCTTACAATATGGTTTTATTATCTTATATAATTATATTATAATTCCTTTAATCCTTATTTTTTGGGGAATTAAACCGATGGGTTTATTTCTTGATAGGACTTTTTGATGTTAAGGATAATTCTCATTCTCTCTACATGAACTTTTTTCATATATATCCATATTCAATCTTCCTGCAACTGTTTTCCTTTTTTTGAAATTAAATTATGGTTTATTTATAGTAATATTAAAACATCTCTTTACTTTTTTAAAATTAAATATTTATCACCCTATTAATGATGTCAGTTTAATAAAGTTGTTTTTGAAATATTAAAAAAGATTTCCCTATTAAGTTCATATTTTTTATTCCACTCAACATTTCCTATGGAAACATTTATTTATTTTTAAAGGATAAATTATTTTTAATTAAAGTAAATTAATAGTTTAAAAATTATTTCATGTTACCCTCTTGTATATTATTTTAGAAGATGATTTGTAGTTTCATCTATTTTACAAAAATGTTAAAAGAATTTTTTAAAAACCCCTTTTTTCTTTCAATTACATATTCATATAAAATGTAATTATATCCTTGAAAAAAAAAATTCACTAATAACCCTCTAAATAAATTTATGAAATACTCCTTTTGGGTGATTCAAATTTTTAGTATCAATTGATATAATTCTCAAAGGCATTTTACATGATACCTTTTTGGAAATGTTATAAAATCTATTTTACTTCCATTGGTTCTTTATAATATGATGAATGATTGATTTGAAGTGGAACGAATATGTGTGTATGATTAAAGAGTGGTGTACAATATCCTCTTCTAATGAACTTGTTATATGTTTATATCTTATGATATAAGTATACCTAGGTGTGATTATTTTTTCTCACCAACAATGGGTGCAATTGGTGACTCGAGAAGGTGATGTTCCTAATGCTTGTATTTGTGAAAAGTTTTTTTATGCTATTTTTAATGGAATATTACTTTTCCAAGATATATGAATATGATTTTTCTCCATGTATCATATTTATTATCTAATGATTCCACATAATTATTTCTAGGGTAATGTTTTGTTCATTTGAGATTTCATATCCTTTTATCATGACTTATGGGAAACTCTTATTATTATATATTCTTTTTAATAAGATATTTATCCTATGATAATGTTTTCTCAGATTCTTATTATCTAACTCTTAATCAAATTTTGATGAGCATTTTCATTACTGAGTGTTTGATATTACCACATTCTTATGTTTCAATTCCTCAGGTTATGAAGATGAGTATAACTTATGAGAAGTCTATAAGGGATTCTAGTTTGGAAAAATTATTGAGAAATGTTTTAAATTACTGTAAAATAATTTTATTATATATCTAATTCTCAGAGACACCATACCTTCATTTCTTGGGATAGTGTGTTTATTTGGGATATATGATTTTTAACTTATCTAAATGTTGTAAACTAATGATATATTTATCTTAGTTCAAATCACTTGGTATTAAATACTGTGTGTAAAGTATGTTTCTTTAGCACCAGACCTAGGAGTGGAGGTTTGGGGTGTCTCACCAATTCCTCATCTAGTTGGACCCACTAATTTTTCTATCATGGAATGACCCCTAGAGAGTACAAATATTTTCATATCTAGGATGTAACGACCCAAACTGTTATAAATAAAATTCTTTTATGATTTAATGCTTTATTATGTAATATAGTTACAAAAAACAAATGAAATTCTTTTGTTTTATTATACCCAATGGGATTCAATGAACATTAAGAGTCTTTATCATTGATAATATATCCATTAAATAGTGATCACATGATTAGTATAAATATACGTATTTAACAAGTCCAATTGAATCAGACAGAGGAATTGATGGCCTCATCCAGTTAGATTGTACCATATGAATCCCATTTATCAATGCTTATAAGGGAGATAGAATCTCTGGGATTTTCCCTTGATGAAGCCCAATATAAGACCCGACAACATAAGCATTAGAGAAACCGTTTATGAAAGAATTTTAAGTTCATCTAGATCATGAACCAAACCATGTTTTCTGAACAAACCCATGAAATTATCACCATCACACACCACACTATTAGGAAATACACTTCTATATTAAAAGGATATGTATCAATTCCCTATAAAATTCATTATGTACATTATTTTGAAAAGAATAAGGAATAAATTTTAATTTTTATACTATAAAATACAGATAGTATTTTTGGGTAGTACTCATTGTAATTAAGGAAACAATTTTGATGAATCAATATATTTTTGAAAAAAAAAATTCAATTATATTATATTATTAAATTGTGTTTATTAAAAATAAATTATCATAAACTTTTTATGATGTCAAATGCAATTTTTATTAGGGTTCAAAAATTGTTATTAGCAATAACCAGTCATTTTCAATAAATGTATGTTATTATTTTTAAAAGTAAAAATTCACATATCTAGACAATTATTTTTATAAAATGAATGTTATTTTTTGAATTATAACCTTAAAATTATCCAACAGTGAATTTTTTATAATTTACTAGGACAGTCGAATTTTTAGGTAAAAATTAAATACAATATGAATATACGGTGTGTTTTATGATAATATAATGACTCAAAAATGATGTAATAAATACTATAATGGTTATCCTAAAACATATATTTTTTTCCAATTTAAATAATTCGATTTTATGTTTATTTTATTATTTTTATGAAGCCTTTATTAATCCTTCAAAACCATTAATATATTTTAGCATTTTAAATTCATATATTTAAACGTGTAACTCACCTCCACATAAAAAGGGTACTAATTTTAATAATTTCGGAATATTTAATAATAAAATAATGAAAAACAATCCCCATTGTTATAAAACATTTTCAAAACCATGGGAAGTTTTATGGTTTTGAATATTTTATTTTGTAGAGTCCAAAACCTAAATATTAAAGAAATGCATCTTTTTTCCAATATAAACCCACACGGGATCTCATTTATCTTCACTAAAAATCCTTTAATCACATCCTTACTCTCCCTCCTCTCTCTAAAATCTTCCTAAGGCACCCCAAGATTTCAGGAAATGCATTTTCAACCTTTTGGAGTCACACACTCAAGTAAGGGTTCTTTCCTTTCTCCTCTTTATTCAATATTATTTATTATGTTATACCCTCTATTATCCATTTTATAATTTTGGGATATGCCTTTGCATATCCCTATTACTGCCCATTTTATGTAAAAAAATATTATAGTCTCATTTCTCTCTCATCAACCCATTTTATGAATTTTCAAGTGACGTCATTAGGCTGTTGAAATTTCATAGGGGAACCTATCTTTCTCCCCTTTTATTCAATAATATTCTTCATTTTATTCTTTTTAATTTTCAATTACTAACTATAGGGTATTTTCTCATACCTTTACCATACAATCCTTATGATTTATAAATTATTAGATACCCATTTATCTCTCATTAAGTCCTTCCATGAATATTTACACTTCCCTATTATGTTGTTGAAATTTCACTATGGGAATCCATGCCAAAACAATGGTGTAGTGAATACCATACCCAATTTCTATCAAGGGTGTTCACATTTATGTACTTACACTCATCTTTAGAGGGTATTTACATGTAATATTGCAAAATAGAAGTTTTTAGAAAAAATATGATGATTATTGAATCCATGTTGTATGATGTATGTGTCACACTTAAGCATGAGATTGAAATGAAAATGACGAGTGCGACCTAAATTATATAGCACTCCAATACAATGGGTAATGTTTAGTATCATGATACATCATGTTGGGATAAGTAGTGAACTTTATTCCTTTTTGGGAATTTTTTATTATGATGTCTTGGTTGTTACCCTTGACCTAATATGTAGTGTTTTAAGTTGTTTCCAAATTGTCCATGTTACCTTTATGTTATCATGATATATCATGTTTAATCATTCATGTTTATTATTCCTACTCATCTTATGCCCCTTTATATTCCTATTTTCTAACATGTTTTACCTTATACCATGTTTATTCCCTTCCTAGTCTTTATACCACATCCATTTCTTATGTATTTCTTTAGGATATCCCTTGTATTTTTAAGTGCAAGCATGTAAAGAGGTTTTTAATAAAGATGTTGTATTCCATGTTTTATGTTGTAATGTAATGTACTTAATTCCCAAATATACTATACATATCGATATTTTGGGTTCATTTTAGTGTAAATTTATGTAATGAATCATGTTTTAATGTATAATTAAGTGAAGAGTTGTTATAATTGGAATTATAGGAAAAGTTTAGTTATTTTTTAGATTGGGATTAGAAAACTATAGAGAAATGCATAGGGAAAATAATATGAATAATAAAACATCCATAAATATTGGTTAGTATAAATTATGTGTTTTCCTAAGAAAATATATCCCTGTTAGGATACTACAAGTGGATGTGATTCTGGTATATATGTACCTTGAAGTAACAACTCCGACAAGGTGTTCTAAGCCTAACATGGGGTAATATACTACAAGACAATGGGCCATACTATGGACATGATATGAAACTCATTAGATATATGCTTTGGTAATTCATAATCTCATTATGAACCATTACTAAGGTAGTAAAGAAATTCCCATAAGAGTATATGTTAATAAATAGATCATGGATAACAAAAACCGAATCCTAAAAATCCATAAGTTGAAAAAATACTAGTAAGTTATAATTTATCCCTTAAATTTAATTATATTTATTTTTATGCGTTTAAAAGTTAGATATAATCATCCTTAATTATCATTTTATTATATAAAATGGATGGAAATATAATGAATGTGGTAAAAAATCAATGTGAATTGTAATTTGATGACAGCACCAACGAGATTCCCAGCCCAATGGGAGCAGGAATCACACACTTCATGATGATAATCTCTCAACTGACATAAGTTCTGAATAGAAACTTGGATTAGGAGGAGCATATAACCCCCCTATTAGATACCAATCTGGAATAAATATCTTCTTGAATCTAAGGCCTCCTACATTCAATGGGTCATCTGATCCCTTATTCGCAGAACAGTAGATCAATACCATTGAAGAGATATTACACATCCTTCAATGTGGTGAATAAGAGAAGGTTCTTCGGGATGTTTATCATATGGAAGGTGAAGCTGATTAGTGGTGTACATTGATCAAAAATAATAAGCCTAAGTAAGAACTCAAGTAATTGGTTGGAAGTATTTCGAAAAAATGTTTTTCAATAAATATTTTCTTTGAACTCTCCATCTTAAAATAGAAAGGGATTTACTTTCCCTCAAGAAAAAAAATAATGAATCTATTGGGGTGTGTGAGGAAAAATTCACAAGACTTGCATGATACGCCTATGACTATGTTGTTACCCGTGAATTCATGGTTTAATGATTTTTTGGTGGGATAAAAATGATTCTATAAAAATCAATGGTGATTCGTGACTTTGGTAGCTATGATGAAATTTTACAATGTGCCCTCAAAGTTGAAATATAGATCTTTAAATATCAAGGGTACCATGGGGATAAGAATCGAAAAGTTAATTTTAATTATAGCGGTCCGATATAGAGATCTAACAGTGCTGAGAAATTCCAACATCCCACTGGTCAAAGGTTTGGAAAGAAGCACCCTGGAAATTTCCTAAAGGGGCGAGGAAATTATTTAGGTGTGGGATGGAAGGAAACCTAGACAATGATTTCCAACATGAGAAATATGCTACTATAACATAGTAAATGAATAATCTAGTCAACCCTTATCATTTTTTTCATTTCCATAACTACAAGAAACCATGGGACTTTTCAAACTAATGCACTAAGCTAGGAGTTTTCAGAGACAAAAAACAAACCCCAAGGCTGAAAGGGAGATCTTTTTCCATCACTACCTCCTAATTGAATCCTGACAAAAAATTGGTGACAATTATTCCAGTTATTCATTCAAAAATAGACATCGTACTTTTTGATTCTGGTTATACACATTCATTTATATCACAAAAGATTGGTATAACTATTAAAACACCACCACAAAGCATGGAAGTAGAGATGTTGGTGAAAACAGAAAATAGGGCAATTATAGCGTCCCAAGTATATAACTCCTACCCTATTAATGTTTTTGAGATGAATTTCCCATCAAACCTTATCATACGCCCTTTTGTGGAATTTGAAGCAATATTGGGCATGGATTAGATTGCCCTGTATAGAGCTAACATAATTTGGCATGATAAGAAAATCACCCTCTATATTGTGAATCTTCCTCAGATTCTATACAAATGCAAGGATAAGGATGAATCTTCTTTAGAAACATCATCTCAATCATGGATATTATTTTCCTATGGGAAATTATATCTAGATCAAATGATCGAGTCTAAGTAAATGATCATCCTTGAAGACATAACCATTGTGATGGAATATGCTAATGTGTTTCCTGTAGAATTACATGGTCTTCCTCCTAGATGGTAGGTTAATAATTCAATTGATATTATACCTAGGGCTTTAAAATTATCCAAGATTCCATATACAGTGGATATTTTGGAACTTGAGCAGTTGAAGAAACAAGTATAAGAGAATCTAGAGAAAGTGTTCACATACTAAAGTGCTTCACTATGTTGTGAACTAGTCCTATTCATCAAGAATAAGGATGGGTCAATGCGCCTTTGCATTGATTATTTTGAGATAAACAAGATCACAAAAATGATAAGTATCCTCTACCTCATATTAATGACTTGTTCGATCACTTACATGGGGCAGAATACTAATCCAATGTGGATCTATGGTTGGGATATTACCAAGTTAGGGTGAAGAAGGAGGATATCCCCAACACTGATTTTCGTACAAGGTATGGGCACTATGTGTTCATAGGGATTCCTTTCATACTCACTAATTCTCTATAAATCATAACAGACTTCATTAATAGATTCTTTAGGTAATACATTAAAAAATTTGTTGTATTCTTTATAGATGATATTATAATATACTCCAAAATCAAGGAGGAGCATGAGGGGAATCTAAGCACTATGCTAAAAACATTGAGAAATGAGATTCTTTATGAAAAGTACAATAAGTGTGAGATATGGTTGAAGTAAATTTCATTATTGGGGAATATCATCATAAGAAATGGGATATCTGTGAAACCTTCAAAGACAAAAGAAATTGAAGGATGGTCGAGGCCACGATCTATGATAGATATCCATTGTTTCTTTGGATTAGCTGGGAATTATCGCTGATTTGTGATAAATTTATCATGATTTTCAAACCCCCCTTACCAAGCTAACTAGGAAGGTTGTAATGTTTTTTTTGAATGATTAATTTAAAGAGAACATAAAGGAGTTGAAAAAGAGTATTGTCACTTCATTTTTTCTTACACTACCCTCAAGTGGAGAACTTTTCATAGTATTTATCCATGCTTCCAAAAAGTACGTAGGTTGTGTGTTGATGAAAAATGACAAATTCATAGCCTATACTTCAAGGAAAGTGAAATTTCATGAATATAACTACCCAACACATTATATGGAGTTCTCTTTAGGGATATTTGCTTCGATAATTTTTCAGTATTATTATTTTTTGGAGAAGTGTGAAATATATACAGATCAGAAAAGCCTCAAGTATATGTTCACACAAAAATAAGTGAATATGTACCAACAAATATGGTTATAGTTGATCAAATACTATGAATTCTAAATCCACTACCATCCTAGGAATGTGAATAAAGAAAAAGATGGTCTAAGAAGAAAGGATCTAGGAATTCTATCATTAATGGGATTTGAGAGGGTTTTGGTCTTCTTAGATTTGGAAAGCATGAACATGGAAATCATAAAGGAAGGAATATATTCAATCCTTTCACAAATTATTTCTTAAACATTTCTTCCAGAGAGGTTAAAGTATTCTAAAAGATTTTATGAGAGAATTCAGAAGAAATGTAAAGCTATAATAAAATGGAAAACCTCATAGTTCAATGTTAATGATGAAGGTGTTGTGAGATTTGGGTCTAGACTATTTGTATCATAAAATACTGAGTCAAAGAAGGAGATATTCAATGATGCACATAGCTCAACCTTCCCAATCTACCCAAGAATCACAATGATGTATCGAGATCTCTGATAACACTATTGGTGGGACAATATGAAGAAGAATATTGAAGAATATCCATAAAGATATCTTGTATTTCATCAAGTAAAATCAAAAAGGTAAAAATACAAAGGTATGATGCAACCCTTACCCATACCTACATGAAAATGATAAAACATCACCATATAAATTTTCACTGATCTTACAAATACATAAAGGGGGAATAATCATATATGAGTTGTATTGGATCATCTTAAAAAGACTTCACACTTCATTATGATACGAGATGAATTATCATAGGATCTACTTGCATGGATATACATTAAATAAGTGGACGAGATGAATGGAGTACCATTATCGATTATATATGATCGAGATCCACGATACACCTCAAAGTTGTGTAAATTTTTTTAGCAGTATCTAAACATTGAGTTGAACTTCAGCAGATCTTATCACCCTCAAACTGATGGTCAATCTGAGCATATTATCCAAACACTTGAGGATATGTTGAGAACATGCTCAATTGACTTAAAAGGATAATGGGATCAACACATTACTTTAGTCAAGTTCTATTACAACAACAGTTTCTACTCGAGAATCCAAAATGGATCCCTATGAAGCCCTATAAGGGAAGAGGTGTAGGACACCTACATGATGGGATGAACTTGGGGAATTAAAGCTTTTAGGTCCTGAAATGGTCGAGGAATTAGTGGAAAAGGATAAGACCATTTAGTCTAAAATCAAGGATGCCAATGAGTCTGTACCCTAGTGGTACAGGCTTCTGATTGGCATCCAAAAGACCTAGGCTAAAATACGTTTAGGGGAAAATTTCCGGGAGTACTGTAGCAGGGCACTGTAGCAGAACTATAATAATGGAGGAACTGTAGCGGCGACGACACTGTAGCGGCGGAGGACTATATAAGGTACTGTAGCGGCGGCTGTACTGTAGCAGATATAGTAGCAGCGTGGGTACTGTAGCAGTACTGTTCACCGAGGGATCCTTTGGGCCAAAAATGGGCTTTCAAGCCTTGTATTCATGCCACTTGGCCTTGGGCCTTCAGGCTATGTAGTGGGTCTCCCTCTACCCAGTCTAAAGAGGTCTTTGCTTTAAATAATAAATTGAGGCTTCGGACGCAACCTTTAAAAAAAGTATAAAATCAAGGATGATCATAGTTGAAAAATATCTATGTTAATAATCATCAATTATACCTATAGTTTGATTTCAGATAAATTTTATTCCTCCACATATTTTCATATAATAAAGTGATGGGATTTGGGATTAAGGAAAAGATTAGTCCAAGATTCATCATCTCCTTTGAGATCCTTGATCACATCATAACGGTGGCCTATCGACCTACAATCCCACCAAATCTATCTCAAGTTCATGATATAATCCATGTATCACTCTTGAGTATGTACATACCTAACCCATCACATGAACTAAATCCATATGTTGTACCATTGAAGAATGATAATTCCTATGAGTAGCAGTTGGTGAAGATGTTAGTTCATAGAGATAAAGTTCTAAAAAATAAGACAATGCAACTTGTCAAAGTTTTATGGAGAAACTAAATGTTTGAAGAAAAAACGTGGGAACCAGAGGAAGTGATTAGGTAGAGTTACCCTAATTTGTTTTATGGGGGTGAAATGAAAAATTCAACGGTGAAATTTTTCAAGGGGGGGAAATTGTAACGACCTGAACTGTTATAAATAAAATTACATTATGATTTAATGTTTAATTATGTAATATGATTATAAAAAAAACATACATGTCTTTTTTTATTATATGAAATTGGATTCAAAAGGCCATCAAGAATATTTATCATTGATAATATAGTTGTTAAACTGTGATCACATTATTAGTATAAATATAGGGCTTTAAAAATCCAATTGAATCATAAAAAGAAATTGGTGGTCTCATCCTGTAGGATTGTACCTTATAAATCCCATTTATCATAGCTTCTAATGGAGATATAATCTCTAGAATTTTCGCTCAATAAATCCTAAACTGAGATCTAAAAACGTAAACATGAGCTAAACTATTTACAGCAGAAGTTCAAGCTCATCGTGATCACGGCCAAAACCATGTTTTCTGAATAACCCAATGAAAGTCTCACCATCAAGAACCTTACTCTTAGGGTTTATACTAGTCTATTAAATTTTTATTTATCAATACCCGAGAAAATTTATTATGGACATTATTTTATAAAGAATAATGAATTTGTTTTTATTTTGATACAATAAAACTTGAATAAAATATTTGGGTAATATTCAATTCAATTAAGTAATTCATTTTGATGAATTAATAGATTTTTTAAATAAATAATATTTTAATTAAATAAAATTATTAAGTTATTTCTATTAAGTATGAATGATCTTCTACTTTTTATGAAGTCAAATGTAATGTTTTATTTTGGTTCAAAAACCGTTATTTCCAAAAACCCATCATTTTCAATAAATGTTTTTAATTATTTTTAAAAGTGAAACGGAATATATTGATAAAATTATTTATATTAAATGAATTTTATTTTTGGAAACATAATGTTGCAATTATCCAATGGAAATTTTTTAATAATTTTATGAGACAGTCAAATTTTTGTGTAAAACCTCAATACCGTATAAATATACGGTGTGTTTTATGACATCCTAAGGACTCAAAAATGATTTAATAAATACAATAATCGGTATATTTGGCCAAATATATGTTTTAAAATTTAAATAATGTGATTTTATATTTATTTTATTATTTTTATTAAGCCTTTTCTAATCCTCCAAAACCATTAAATTGATTTTTAATTTTAAATTCATTTATTTAAAAGTGTGACTCACCTCCACATAAGAAACATAATTATTTTAATTATTTAGGCCCATTTAATTTTAAAATAATTAAAAAATTCCCTTTGTAAAAAAACATAGGAAAAACCCATGGGAAGTTTTTTGGTTTTGAATATTTTATTTTGTAGAGTCTAGAACCTAAATATTAAAGAAATTCCTCTATTTTCCTATATAAACACACACAAACTAAAATTTATATTAACTAATAATAATTGGAGCACATATTTAATCTAAAATACTATGTCTATAATCCTCACAAGGTTCCACAAGCTCTCAAGAATCCGCATTTCATGCTTTTGGAGTCACACACTAAAGTAAGGGTTTTTCCTTTCTCCTCTTTATTCATGTTTCTTTAATATGTTATGCCTTTTATTATCCATTTTCTATTGTTGGGATATGTAATTACATATCCCTATTACATAACATTTGATTTCAAAATGATTATAATCCTTTTTCTCTCTCATAAACCTATTTTATGAATTTTTATGTGACATCGTTAGGCTGCCAAACTTTCATAAGGGAGCCTCTATTTATCCCATTTTATTTAAGAATATTCTTCATTTTATGCACTATAAATTTCAATTCCTAATGATGGGTTATGTATTTACACCTTCACCATACTTTCCTTATTATTTTTAAATTATGATTGGCCCATTTATCTCTCATTATGTCTTTCCATGAATATTTACACTTCCTTGTTGTGATGTTAAAATTTCACCACAAGAATCCATGACAAAACAATTGTGTAGTGAGTACCATAACGGATTTCAATAAAGGGTTTTCACATTTATGAAATTATACTATTTATTACTGGTTATATATATATATTATTCCACACTCCATGTTCGTAGAATAAAATATGATGATTAATGAATCAATGTTGTTTGATATATGTGGCACACATAAACATGAGATTGAAATGAAAGTGAAGGGTGTTCCAAAGATTATATAGTGGTCCAATTCATTGGGTAATGTTTAGTATCATGATATTTCATGTTGGGATGGGGAGTGAATGTGATTCCTTTTTGGGAATTTTTTCATTATGATTTCATGCTGGTTAGCCTTGACCTATGATGCAATGTTATAAGTTTTTGCAACATTTCCCATGTTTCCTTTATGTTATCAGGCAATATCATTTATTATCATTAATGTTTATGATTCATAATCTTCTTATGGCCCTTTATATTCCTATTTTGTAACATTTTTTACCTTATGTCATGCTTTTTCTCTTATTTTCCATTATATTTAATCCCTTTCTTATGTATTTATTCATGTTATCCCATATAGTTTTAATTGAAATCATGTTAAAGAAGTTTTCAATAAGGATTTTTTATTCCATGTTTTAAGTTATAATGTAATGTACCAAATACCCATAGAAACTATATTTAAAAAATATTTAAGGTTGAGTGAAGTGTAATTTTATGTAATAAATCATTTGTTAAAGTATAATAAAGGCTAGAGTTGTTACAGTTGGTATCTGAGGAAAAGTTCAGTTATTTTTGGGATTAATATTAGACAACTATAGAGAAATCTTTAAGGATAATATTAAGTATAAGAAAATATCTCCAAATTTTTGTTAGTATTGAGTAAGTGTTTTATAAATAAAGTAAATCCACATACGGATACTATAAGTGGACGTGGTTCTAGAACAGATGTACTAAGGAGTAACAACATTGAAAACGTGTTCAAGGCCTGAAATGGGGTAACCTAGTAAACGACAATAGGTCTTAATACACACCCGGTTTGGCACTCCCATGGGATATGATTTGGAAATTCATAAGATCATTATGAACCATTATTAAGGGAGTAAAAAAATTCCCATAAGATTATATGTAAGGTCTTAGATCATGGATAACAAAGATTGATGCCTAGAAATCTATAAGTTAAGGAAATACATGTATGTAATAAGTTATCTATTTAATTTCATTAAATACCCTTTTATGTGTTTAAAAGTTAAATATACTCATCCTTAATTGTTCTTGTATTCTAGAAAATAGCCCCAAGTAGGATGAAGTGGATAAAAAATCAATGTGATGACTACATCGACGAGATGCCAAACCTAGTGGGAGTAGGAATCACACACTTCATGATGATAATCTATCAAATGACTTAGGTTATGAATTGAAACATGGATTAGGAGGAACATACAACCCCCATAAGAGAGAACAATCAACAATCGATATCCTCATGCATCAAAGTCCTCTTACTTTCAATGGGTCATATAATCCCTTAATGACGGGACATTAGATCAAATCCATTGAAAATATATTCTTCATCCATAAATGTTTTGAATAAAGGAATTTTATGTTTTCTATTTATCATATAGAATGTGAAGCTGACCAGTGGTCAATATTGATCAAAAATAAAAAGAATGAGGAAGATATTGAAGTAATGTAGTGGAAGGATTTCTATAAAAAAACAATAAATATTTTCCATGTACTCTCTGTCTTAAAATGGAATGTGATTTCCTAGCCCTCAAGATAAAAGATAATGAATATATCAGGATGTATGAGGAAAACATCACAAGACTTTTACATTATGCCTTTGGCATTGTTGTTAACCCCAAATGTATGTTTAACCACTTATTTGGTGGAATAAAACATAAAATATGAAAGGCCTTGATGATCCTTGACATTGATAGCTATGAAGAAATTATTCTATGTTCCCACAAAGTTGAAATTGAGATCAAATAATCTTAAGGGTATCATAGGGATAATAAGTGGAAAGTGAAGTTTAATTCTAGTAGTATGATAGAGAGATCTAATGGTGCCAAGAAATTCCAACACCCCACTTGTCAAGGGTGTGGAAAGAAGCACCCAAGAAATTGCCTAAAACGGACGAGGAAATTCATTAGGTGTGGGAAGAAAGGGCACCTTGCCAATAATTTTATATAGGAGAATGTTTCTATTGTAATGGAGGAAAGGAATCCTACAATCAACCCTCAGCATAATATTCATTGCTATAACTTCAAGGAACCATGTAACTTTTTAAACCAATGCATTAAGACAAGGGTTTTGGGAGACAACCAATAACTTCCAAGGTAGAAAGGGTGAGCTTTTTCTATCACTACCACTGAAGTGAATCCCAACAATGAAGTGGTGATAAGTATGCAAGTTATTCATTCAATAATATAGAATATTATTTTTTTTATTATGGTTCTATGAATTCCATCATATCATAAAAGTTTAGTAGAACTATTCAAAAACCACCACAAATCAAGGATGTAGACATGTCGATAAAAATTCTAAGTGGGGAAATTATTCAATCCCAAGTATATAAATCCCCCTGTCAAATTTTGTGGGATGAATTTCCCAGAAAACCTTATCATAGTCCCTTTAGTAGAATTTGATGCAAATATAGTCATGGATTTCCTTTCTTTGTATAGATCCAACATAAATTTTTGTGAGAATGAAATCACTCTCCGTATTGTGAATCTTTATTAGATTCTATACAAATTAAAGAATAAGGTTGAATCTTCTTTAGAACCATAATATCAAGCATTGATATTATTTCCCTCTGAGCTAGCATATCTGTCTAAAATTTTCGTGTCTAAGGAAAGGATCATCCTTGAAGACATGCACATTGTGAGGGACTACACTAATGTGTTTCATGAGTAATTTTCTGGATTTCCTCCTAGCCGATAGGTTGATTTTTAAATCAATCTTACACTTGGGGGTTACCATTATCCAAGGATTCATATATAATGGTTATTGTGGAAGTAAAGGAGATGAATAAACAACTATAGAATAATTTTAATAAAGGGTTCGTACACCCATTTCATTCACCATCGGGTGAACCAGTCCTCTTCATCAAGACGAAGGATGGGTCAATTCCCCTTTGCATCGATTATTATAAGCTCAACAAGATCACGATAATGAAAAAATATCATCTACCTTGGATTGATTACTTTTTTAATAGATATGTGGGGAACAATAATTATACAAGGTGGATCTACGGTCAGTATATTACCATGTTAGGGTGAAGAAGGAGGATATTCTCTAGACTCTTTTCATATAAGGTATGGGCACAATGAGTTCATAAGGATGCCTTTTAGACCCACTAATGATTCAGAAATATTCATGGACTTTATCAATATAGTATTTATGGATTACCTAAACAAATTTATGGTAGTTTTTTATAGATGATATTATAATATACTTAAAAATTATGGAGGAACATGAGGAGAATCTGATCACTGTGCTAAAAAAATTGAGAAAGGAGAATCTTTATGAAATGTACATCAAGTTTGAGTTATAGTTGAAGGAAGTTTCATTATTGGTTCATATCATCATCATAAATGGGATATCTATAGACCCTTCAAAGATAGAACTAATTGAATAATGTCTAAGGCCAACATATCTAATAGATATCTATAGTTTCCTTGGATTAGCTGAGTATTATCACCGATTTGTGAGAAAATTCTCATGATTGTTAAACTATAACGACCCATAATTTACATACATTGTCATTACTTCAGAATTTAAGCACACTTATTACAACATATAACAAAACCAGGAAAGTACCGTATAGGTATAGAGTCTTTAGAAACTGGGAAACATAAACAACTGGTTCATAAAGCATATACTTTGCCTCCCATTTATTTCATCATATCTAGAGTCCCTTTTTGGCATATCCTACTTAATAACCTTCTTCCTGACCTGGGGAAATAAAACATACAAAAGGGTGAGCTCAAATGCTCAGTAAGGGTAAACAAAAGAAATATCAATCACATCATATACATAAGAACATAACTTTTGTAAATCTTAACCTGCAAAAGAGATCATAATTTCATAACATGGGATAAATCATAGTAGTGAAATGTAATCCCAATAATCATAACTTAAAACATGAAACTTTGTGTAATACACACATAATCATAGAGAATCATTTCTTGTTAGTCAAGACTCATTGCCAAGACTATCTTAGTGGACAAAGTCCATTTCTGAACCGAGTTCAGTCCTCGTTTCAGTCCTGTTTCACTGAACCGGTTTAACCTGCCGTTCCAGCCATGTATATATCGTGAGATATAAAATATTTACCCAATGCATTGGAGTGATATATAGGTCCCACACATCTCATAATGATACCATTCTTATGTGTGCCACAAAATCAGAAACCATACATCATAGCATAACCCATGTAATAAAAATGGGAATCTTAAACATTGTGACATCATAAAACAAATCATATAAGATAAATTAATTTATAAAAATATAATTCCATCACAGAATAATCAAATCAATGTAATAATAGGGATAGAAACATCACCCTTTATTATCTTAGATGGAAAATAATTTTGATAAAACACTTGAACTCCATTCTTGAGGAAAATATCCTTTCTGCTTCAAAAACACTTTTCCTTTATTAACATGTCATACAATTCTAAACTAAAAGAAGTTGATTAAAAATAAACTTTAAAACTTGTAAAGTAAGCTTCTTGGAAATAATTTTTTAAAAATCCATTCATGCCGTATAAGTTAAAAAAACATTCTTCTCGTACTTTTGTCGGAAAAGTCAAAAAGTACCTCGTACAAAAAACGACAAAAGATTCCTTTCATATCTTTTACTAAAAACTCACCGAAGGATAAAATTGGATATAAACTATTGTATAATGATGTAAATATTACATATTGATGAAACATGTATGTGGATGATAAAATTTACCCCAGTAAATTCCAATGTATAAACAATCTCGGATAAAAATGAGATTGTGATATTTCCCTTACCTTAGGTCCGATTTGCCTCGTAAGTGTCCGAACCTCCTGTATAATGATTTAAATAATGTTGTTGACTAATTCCAGAATCATAATTATTGTTATGATATCATATATGGTCATATTCTTAGCTTCTTAGTAGTAATATTTCATTGCTACTTGTTATTCAGGTGTTTATAACTTTTTGTTCTTATGCGTGTTTTGTCGAATAAATTCTTATTCTTCTATTTAGGTTATATATACATCATTTCCCTAATGGTATTAATGTACTATATATCATATTTATTCATTCAATTCATTTGTATAATCATTATGCAATGAAGATCATGTAGAACGAATCGCATCACATCGTGGAGACGATATTCTGTATGTACGCACGAGCTATGATATCGTTCCCATGATCATGGAATTGTATTGGAGTGTATGTATACTATTTTAGAATCAAAATCACTTTAAAATAATCATATATAGAAATTATTTACATCATTATACCCATCCAAGTAAGGTGGTGGGGGAAAATAGATTACACTATGGCGTGGAGACGGTATTCCGTACGTACGCACACACGGTGATTTCGTTTTCCATAGGATGGATAGATGTTGAAATAGGGTTGTTTCATACTAATAATAACATATCAGTATATGATTGATACTGATGTTATTACTTCATAATGAAACAACTAAAGAAGAAGATGTTGAAGAAGAAATAATTTGGAAAGGATCGGTAATGGATATTACCTTTTTTTGACAAGCCTCTTCTTAACCTCCTCTTAGGGCACTAGGGTTGGTCTTTGAAGAAGACCAGAACCTCTAGGATGATTCTAGGGAAGTGGTTAAGTGAAATGGGAAGTGTTTTGCGGAGCTTGAAGGCTCAAATTGGTGTGAGGAGGAGAGGGAGGAGGTGCCCTTTTATAAGGGAGGAGAGGGGCACCTTTGGAAATATGAGAAATATTAGTTTATATTAAATCCCGAACCCACATAAAAACTTCCAAAATGACTCATATCCGAAGATTAGATGATCTAGGTTTGTAATCTCATCAACCAATTAAATTTAGACATGTTAGGAATTTATTTTAAACATTACCAACTTGATTTATCCTTATTTATCAATTTAATTTTATTTGTGGTAATAATATTCTAAATTTTAAATTATTATTAATAATTACATGTATGTTGTGAATTTTCTATAATTTGACACTTTATGACATTTTATATCATATAAATTTTAATTTATGATTTTTAAATATTTTTGTGATTTTTAAACAATTTTATAATATGTTATTTTTATAAAATAACAATAGTGTCAATTTTGACACTATTCATTTATTTGAATTTAAATAATATATATACAGAGGATATGTTCAAAATAAAAGCTTTAATAGATTAATAAAATGTCATATGTGTCTATAAAATTAGTGGAGCACATTAAATAGTGCATATAATAATTATTTTAATATTTTAAAACCATTTACTTGATATTTTAATTAATAAAATAATTTCAACATCACTATTGTGTCATATTTAATAATAATTATTTAATCCCTAAAAATTATAAATAAATTTTTATGATGTAGATAATTGTATTAGATTTCTGGAGACTATTCATGTTCGAAGTTTCATTAAATTTATCACCAAATTAAAATTATTATACTTATAAGATTTAAGAAAGTGACATGTTGTCACATTCTGTGGTTTTAATAATAATTAAATTCTTTTCATGGAAAAAGGTATATTAAATGAATCTAATCCAACCCTTAGGTGATATGGGTCTACTTTTAGTCATCCAATAGGATTTTTTCAGGTGTTAGGGTAATTTTATAATCTTATATTTACCCTTAATTACCCGATTTACCTTCAACTATGGTAAATAAAATTTACCGTAGTTACTATTCATAGTGCCCAAAAATAAAAAGTAGCCTATTAAAATAATTTGGACCCACTTATTCTGAATATGGAATCCATTTTTCAAAATTCAAAACATATAAGTTGCAGTAATTAATTTAAAATAAATCTCGTTGTTAAGAAAATGGGTTTTAGAAGTTAAAACATTGCCAAAGATTGAAATGTTTTTAACTATGAATTCAATGTGAAATTAATGCTAATGACATACATTATATTAAATGGTAAAAATATATTCTATATATACTTTAAAACCATTCAATATTATAATTTAACCATATAAATTATCTCAATGAAAAAGGTTGTTTTTAATAAAAAATTAGCATGTTTTTGCTATTCATTAAAATATGAAAGTTATCAGAAAAATATAAACAATTTATCCAAAGTGAATTTTTATATCCTGATTCAAAAGAAGAATTTTATTTTGTCAAATTGAACTTATAAATGTGTCAAAAACTAGATTTAATGTGGGTGCGCCATCAAAAGGCGGCAAAACTGCATTTTTTTGATAAATACTTATTTTACCCTAAAAAATTATTTTATTCTCTTACCATGTTCTAGAAAATGTGTAAGATGAATAATAATTTTGTAAAAATTAAAATTCAGTTAATACTATTCATAACGGCTAGTTTATAATATTATAATAATATATCGTTGTTTAGTGGAACTCGGTATTGCATACTACACACGCTATCGAGGAAGTTCGTGATTGCGCGCAGAGAAAGATTCCTTTGATGATTTATATAACATAAAAACAAAATATTTCTCATAAATTCTTGGGTGTTACATTATACCCCCCGTAAAATGAATTTCACCCTCGAAATTCGTCACTTTGTAAAAAACAGATGAGGATACCTCTCCCTCATTATATCCTCAAGCTCCCATGTAGCTTCTTCTAATTGGTGGTTCCTCCATAAAACTTTCACCAAGAGAGTGGTCTTGTTTTGTAGGACTTTTTCACTACGATCCAGAATCTCTATCGGTTGTTCTTCATAAGAAAGATCTTGCTCCAGTGGTACAACTTCTGAGCTGAGTACATGTGAAGGATCAGGTATGTACTTTCTCAGGAGAGATACATGGAACACATCGTGAACTTGAGAGAGATTCGGTGGAAGTGCCAATCGGTAAGCTACCTTACCAAAACGATCCAGTATTTCGAAAGGACCGATATATCTAGGGCTCAACTTCCCCTTCTTTCCAAATCTCATGACCCTCTTCCAGAGAGATATTTGTAAGAACACTTTATCACCCACTTCAAACTCTAGGTCTTTTCTTCAGTTGTCGGCATAACTTTTCTGTCGACTCTGAGCTTCTCTTATGTGTTGTTGAATAGATCGAACCTTTTTTACCATCTCATCAACAATATCAGGTCTTAATTACTTTCTTTCCCCAACTTCATCCTAGCAAGTTGGAGTCCTACATTTCTTTCCATAGAGAGCTTCATAAGGATCCATCTGAATACTGGAGTGAAAGCTATTATTATAAGAAAATTCCACAAAAGGTAGGTGTTGATCCCAACCACATTTGAAATACATAGGGCAAGCTCTCAACATATCTTCTAGAGTTTGAATTGTTCTCTTAGACTGACCGTCTGTCTGAGGATGATAAGAAGTTTTGAAACTCAACTCTGTATCCAGAGTGTTCTGAAGACTTCGCCAAAACTTTAAGGTAAACCTTGGATCCCGATCAGATATAATAGAAAGTGGTACTCCATGCAATCTTACCACTTCCTTCACATATATCCTGGAAAGCTGATCTAGAGAGAAATCCTATCTAATAGCGATGAAGTGTGCAGACTTTGTAAGACGATCAACTATGAACCAGATATCATTATTGCCTTTGGATGTTTTAGGAAGTCTTGTGACAAAGTCCATAATGATGTTTTCCCATTTCCATTCGGATATGGGTAATGGTTGTAACATCCCCTTAGACTTCTGTCTCTCAGCTTTAACTTACTGACAAACCAAGCATCGAGAGACATATTCAGCAACATCTCTTTTCATGCCATCCCACCAGAAGTACTCTTTCAGGTCTCTATACATCTTCGTGCTTCCAGGATGAATAGAGAATGAAGAACTATGAGCCTCATCCAGCAGCTCCTTCTTTAATTCGGGGATGGGAGGAACACAAACTTGATTCCTGAACTTTATTATCCCATCACAATCAAGGTTGAATTCATGAACATTTCTCACCTTCTTTTGTAACTCGACATCTTCTTTCTGTGCCTCTTTAATCTTCACATGTATAGATGGTTGAACATTCATTTGAGAAAGATACGATTTTTCCCCTTTGATTATAATTCCACGATCCATCCTTTGTAAATCCATAAATATTGGATCTTTTGTGATCCTCATCAGGGATAAACTGGCATGGTCTTGTTGACTTAATGCATCTGCCACCTTGTTTGCTTTCCCAGGGTGGTAATGAATTGAGCAGTCTCAATCCTTAATCTGCTCTAACCATCTTCTTTGGCACATATTCAACTCCTTTTGTGTGAAAATATACTTTAAAATTTTATGATCAGTATAAATATCACACCTTTCACCATAAAGGTAATTCCTCCAAATCATTAATGCAAATATTACCACAGCTAACTCCAAATCATGAGTTGGGTAATTTTTCTCATTTATTTTCAACTTTCTTGAGGCATAAGCTATCACCATATCATTTTGCATAAGAACACACCCCAAACCCTTCTTGGATGCATCACTATAGATCAAAAACCTTTCTCCACTACAAGGCAGTGTGAGAACAGGTGCACTGGATAACCTTCTTTTCAACTCCTTGAAATTCTCTTCACATTCCTCCATCCAAACAAAATTAACTCCTTTCCGAGTCAACTTGGTGAGTGGATTAGATAATTGTGAAAAATCTTTCACAAAACGTTGATAATATCCAGCCAAACCAAGAAAACTTCGGATCTCAGTCATTGTTGTTGGTCTCGACCATCTTTCGATAACCTCTGTTTTTGCTGGATCCACAGATATCCCCTCTTTTGAGATTATGTGACCCAAAAATGAAACTCTTTGAAGCCAAAATTCACACTTGGTAAATTTGAAATAAATCTTCTCCTTTCTCAGGGTCTTCAATATAATTCTCAAGTGATCTTCATGTTATTCCTTGCTCTTTGAATATAAATGAATATTTTCTATAAAGACTACCACAAACTAATCATGATAGTCTTTAAAGACTCTATGAATCAGATCAATGAAGATAGCAGGGGCATTAGTAAGACCAAATGGCATCACTATAAATTCATAGTGTCAATACCTTGTACGGAAATCCGTCTTTGGTATATCCTCCCTATTAACTCTTAATTGGTGATACCCTGAACGAAGATCAATCATGGAAAATTATTGAGCTCCTCGTAGTTGGTAAAATAATTCATTAATGCATGGGAGAGGATATTTGTTTTTGATAGTGATCTTGTTAAGTTCTCGATAATCAATGCAGAGTCTCATTGATCCATATTTCTTCTTAACAAACAGAACAGGTGCTCCCCAAGGTGACGCACTAGGGCATATGAACCCCTTATCAAGATTCTCTTGGAGTTTCTTCTTCAATTCTTGCAACTCAATTGGGGCCATTCTATAAGGTGTCTTTGACATATGCAAAGCACCTGGTATGAGTTCTATTGAAAACTCAACTTCATGATTTGGTGGGAGACCCGGTAATTCCTCTAGAAAGACATCATAAAACTCCAGTACAATGGGAATATTCTTAATCGTGAGTTTCACACCAACCATTTGAGATAAATAACCTTCATTTAGTGGAATCAATACCCATAAAATGGAAGAAATTTCCACTAGAAGGTTATGTTTATCCTTGCATAGATAGACGATCATAGATTGATCTGGAATATGAAATGTGACTTCCCTTCTTTAGAAATTTATATGAGCTCCATGTAGAGAAATCCAATCCATGCCAAGAATCACATCAAATTCCACTATAGGAAGGATCACAATATTTGCAGGAAGCACTTTCCCACAAACTTCAATCGGAGAATAATTTTAAACTTTTGATGCGACTGTTGTTCCCTTAGGGGTTGTCACAACTAACTCAATATCTAACTGTTGAGGTAATACGGTGATATCCTTAGAAACTTCTTCAGAAATAAAGGAGTGGGTGGATCCAGAATCAAATAAAACATTTTCTACTTTAGAGTGGATGGTAAGTGTACCTTTCACTACATAGTTATCCTACTCCACATCACTGATATAAATTTCATGTGACTTTCCTTTGTCTTTAGCCTTAAGAGTTTGTTGACGTCGACCATCATCATCAACCCTTGGATTTGGGAATTCATTGGCATAATGCCCCATCTCTTTGCACTTGAAACATTGAAGTTTAGTAGGATCATTCTGTGTGTCCCTTCCTTTGTTTGCATCATTAGACATATTCTTCCCATCATTGCGGCATTCAAATGCCTGATGACCTTCCTTTCCACATTTGAAACATTTACGTGTCCCTTTAAGACAACTCCCTCCATGTTTCATTCCACACTTTGAGCATAAGGGAAAGCTCATCTTCTTTTCAGTGTGCTCTTTAGATTTTCCTTTGAATTCCATTTTCCTCTTCTTATCAAACCCATATGACTAATGGGTTACTCCAATATCCATCTCGACTTTGAGAGCACATTGAAAATTTTCCTTGTAGCTATTGAAGTCCCTTATGGCTAACGCCCTTCGAAGACTTGGTTTTAATCCACTAAAGAATCGATCGATCTTACTCTCAGGTTGGATAATAATACTAGAAGCGTACCTTACAAGTCTTGTAAAATTTTCTTCATAAGTACCAACAGATTCATCATCCTTTTGCTTCAGTTCAAGAAAATCTTTCTCCATCTTTGTTCAGAGAATACGAGGGAAGTACTTATTGAAAAATAAGTTCTTGAACTCGTACCATTCCATGGACTCAATTTCATCCCTTTGCCTCAAATTCTTAATAAGATTCCACCATTGATCAGCATCTCTTTCCAAATGATACACTGCTAGGATGACTTTATCATGTTTAGAACATTAAATAACTGAAAATATATTTTCAGTAGTACTAATCCATTGTTCAGCAACTAATGGATTAGTAGACCCACTAAAATAAGGTGGACGTTGCCTCATGAAGGATTCAACAGAATTTTGCTCCTCCCTTTGCTCGTTTGTAAGTGCTGCATGATTCATAGCTTGAAAAAGTTGTGTGAGCATGGCTACAAGATTTTGCATTCCATCTCCTATAACGTTTGGTTGCTCAGGGGGACAATCATTGCATTGCCCGTCACATTCCGCATTAACACGGTTCCTTCGGGTTCCAGCCATTGACTAAAACCAAGAATAATAGTGTGAGCAACACTAATTATAATAGGAAAACCACATAATCAAGAATAAAATGTCACACTTAAGGTCTTATCATAGGTTGTTCATGGCCATTTCTAAAACACTAAGATTGCGTTCTATTCTTAGACTTATCCTTAGGATTATTACTAAGGCTTTCACATACTAGTTTCCAAAGGTTGACTATACCTTTCCTCTAATACCAACTATAACGACCCATACTTTACATACATTGTCATTACTTCAGAATTTAAGCACACTTATTACAATATATAACAAAACCAGGAAAGGACCGTATAGGTATAGAGTCTTTAGAAACTGGGAAACATAAACAACTGGTTCATAAAGCATCTACTTTGCCTCCCATTTATTTCATCATATCTAGATTCCCTTTTTGGCATATCCTACTTAATAACCTTCTTCCTGACCTGGGGAAATAAAACATACAAAAGGGTGAGCTCAAATGCTCAGTAAGGGTAAACAAAAGAAATATCAATCACATCATATACATAAGAACATAACTTTTGGAAATCTTAACCTCCAAAAGAGATCATAATTTCATAACATGGGATAAATCATAGTTGTGAAATGTAATCCCAATAATCATAACATAAAACATGAAACTTTGTGGCATACACACATAATCATAGATAATCATTTCTTGTTAGTCAATACTCATTGCCATGACTATCTTAGTGAACAGAGTCCATTTCTGAACCGAGTTCACTCCTCGTTTCAGTCCTATTTCACTGAACCGGTTTAACCTGCCGTTCCAGCCTTGTCTATCTCGTGAGATATAAAATCTTTACCCAATGCATTGGAGGGAGATATAGGCCCACCAATCTCATAATGATACCATTCTTATGTGTGCCACAAAATCAGAAACCATACATCATATCATAACCCATGTAATAAAAATGGGAATCTTAAACATCATGACATTATAAAACAATTCATATAAGATAAATGAATTCATAAAAATATAATTACATCACAAAATAATCAAATCAATGTAATAATAGGGATATAAACAGAACCCTTTATTATCTTATAGGGAAAATAATTTTGATAAAACACTTGAACTCCATTCTTGAGGAAAATATCCTTTCTGCTTCAAAAACACTTTTCCTTTATTAACATGTCGTACAATTCTAAACTAAAAGAAGTCGATTAAAAATAAACTTGAAAACTTGTAAAGGAAGCTTCTTGAAAATAATGTATTAAAAATCCATTCATGCCGTATAAGTTAAAAAAACATTCTTCTCGTACTTTTGTTAGAAAAGTCAAAAAGTACCTCGTACAAAAAACGACAAAAGATTCCTTTCATATCTTTTACTAAAAACTCACCAAAGGATAAAATTGGATATAAACTATTTTATAATGATTTAAATATTGCATATTGAGGAAACATGGATGTGGATGATAAAATATACCCTAGTAAATTCCAAAGTACAAACAATCTCAGATAAAAATGAGATTGTGATATTTCCCTTACCTTAGGTCTGATTTGCCTCGTAAGTGTCCGAACCTCCTGTATAATGATTTAAATAATGTTATTGACTTGTTCTAGAATCATAATTATTGTTATGATATCATATATGGTCATATTCTTAGCTTCTTAGTAGTAATATTTCATTGCTACTTGTTATTCGGGTGTTTATAACTTTTTGTTCTTATGCGTGTTTTGTCGAATAAATTTTTATTCTTCTATTTAGGTTATAGATACATCATTTACAGAATGGTATTAATGTACTATATATCATATTTATTCATTCAATTCATTTATATAATCATTATTAAATGAAGATCATGTAGAACGAATCGCATCACATCATGGAGACGGTATTCTGTACGTACGCACGAGCGATGATATCGTTCCCATGATCGTGGAATTGTTTTGGAGTGTATGTATACTATTTCAGAATCAAAATCACTTTACAATAATCATATATAGTAATTATTTACATCATTATACCCATACAAGTAAGGTGGTGGGGGAAAATAGATTACACCACGGCGTGGAGACGGTATTCCGTACGTACGCACGCGCGATGATTTCGTTTTCCATAGGATGGATAGATGTTGAAATAGGGTTGTTTCATACTTATAATAACGTATAAGTATATGAGTGATACTGATGTTATTACTTCATAATTAAACAACTAAAGAAGAATATGTCGAAGAAGAAAGAATTTGGAAAGGATCGGTAATGGATATTACCTCTTTTTGACGCGCCTCTTCTTAACCTCCTCTTAGGGCACTAGGGTTGGTCTTTGAAGAAGACCAGAACCTCTAGGATGATTCTAGGGAAGTGGGGAAGTGAAATGGGCAGGGTGTGGACGATCTTGAAGGCTCAAATTGGTGTGATAGGAGAGGGAGGAGGTTCCCTTTTATAAGGGAGGAGAGGGGCACCTTTGGAAATATAAGAAATATTAGATTATATTAAATCCCAACCCCACTTAAAAAATTTCAAAATGACTCATATCAGAAGATTAGATGAGATAGGGTTGTAATTGAATCAACCAATAAAATTTAGACATGTTAGTAATTTATTTTAAACAATACCAAATTGATTTATCTTTATTTATCAATTTAATTTTATTTGTGGTAATAATGTTCTAAATTTTAAATTATTTTTAATAATTACATATGTGTTGTGAATTTTCCATAATTTGAAACTTTATGAAATTTTCGATCATATAAATTTTAATTTATAATTTTTAAATATTTTTCTGATTTTTAAACAATTTTATAATATGTTATTTTTATAAAATAACAATAGTGTCAATTTTGACACTATTCATTTATTTGAATTTAAATAAACTATATACAGAGGATATGTTCGAACTAAAAGCTTTAATAGATTAATAAAATGTCATATGTATCTAGAAAATTAGTGGATCACATTAAATAGTGCATATAATAATTATTTTAATATTTTAAAACCATTTATTTGATATTTTAATTAATAAAATAATTTCAACATCACAATTGCGTCATAATTAATGATAATTATTTAATCCCTAAAAATTCTAAATAAATTCCTATGATGTAGATAATTTTATTATATTTCTGGAGACTATTCATTTTTCTAAGTTTCATTAAGTTTATCACCAAATTGAAATTATTATACTTATAAGATTTAAGAAAGTGACATGTTGTCACATTCTTTGGTTTTAATAATAATTAAATTATTTTCATAGAAAAATGTCTATTAAATAAATCTAATCCGACCCTTAGGTGATATGGGTCGAATTTTAGTCATCCAATAGTATTTTGGCAGGTTTTAGGGTAATTTTATAATCTTATATTTACCCTTAATTACCCGATTTACCTTCAACTATGGTAAATAAAATTTACCGTAGTTACTATTCATAATGCCGAAAAATAAAAAGTAGCATATTAACATAATTTGTACCCACTGATTATGAATATGGAATCCATTTTTCAAAATTAAAAACATATAATTTTCAGTAATTAATTTAAAATAAATCCCGTTGTTAAGAAAATGGGTTTTAGAAGTTAAAACATTGCCAAAGATTGAAATGTTTTTACCTATGAATTCAATGTGATATTAATGCTAATGACATAAATTATATTAAATGGTAAAAATATATTCTATCTATACTTTAAGACCATTCAATATTATAATTTAACCATATAAATTATCTCAATGAAAAAAAGTTGTTTTTAATTAAAAATTACCGTATTTTTACTATTCATCAAAATATGAAAGTTATCAGAAAAATATCAAAAATTTATCCAAAGTGAATTTTTATATCCTGATTCGAAATAAGAATTTTATTTTGTAAAATTGAACTTATAAATGTGTCAAAAACAAGATTTAATGTGGGTGCGCCATTAAAAGGCGGCAAAACTGCATTTTTTTGATAAATACTTATTTTACCCAAAAAAATTATTTTATTCTCTTATCATGTTCTAGAAATGTGTAAGATGAATAATAATGTTGTAAAATTTAAAATTCAGTTAATACTATTCATAACAGCTAGTTTATAATATTATAATAATATATCGTTGTTTAGTGGAACTCGGTATTGTGTACTACACACGCTATCGAGGAAGGTCGCGATTGCGTGCAGCGAAAGATTCCTTTGATGATTTATATAACATAAAAACAAAATATTTCTCATAAAAGTCTCGGGTGTTACATAAACCCTCTTATCAAGATAAATAGGAAAATAGTAAAGTTTTCTTGGAATGATTAATGTGAAGAGACCTTCTAGGATTTGAAAATTAGGCTCGTTACTACCCCTATTCTTATGCTACCCTCAAGTGGAGAACCCATTGTCGTATTCATTTATGCTTTGAAAAATGGTTTAGGAAATGTGTTAATGAAAAAATAAAAATGAAAATTCATAGATTATTCTTCATGGTAGTTAAAATTTCACAAATAGAACTACCCAACACATGATACTAATTTTGATAAAATGATCTTCACTTTGAAAATTTGGAAGAATTATCTCTTTTGGGAGAAGATTGAAATATATACCAATCACAAACACCTCAAGTATATATTCAAACCAAACGAGCTGAATATGCACCAATGAATATGGCTAGAGATGATCAGTGACTATGACTTCTTAATGAACTATCATCCAAGGAAAGTGAATAAAGTGTTAGATGATCTAAGAAGAAAGAATCTATTAATTCTATCATTGATGATAATTGAGAGGGATCCAATCTTCTAGGATTTGGAAAGGATGGATATTGGAATCATAAATGAATGAACATCATCAATCCCTTCACAAATGTTTGCAAAAACCTCTATTATGGAGAGGTTAAAGGATTATCAAACAGTAGATATAAAAATTAAGAAAAACGTTTAAGCTATAAAGAAAAATGAAATCCTCAGAGTTCAATGTTGAAGGTTAAGGTGTTTTAAGATTTGGTTCAAGACATTGTATACCATTAAATATTGAGTTATAGAAGGAGCTATTGGATTATTCACATTGTTCAGCCTTATCCATCTACCTAGGAAGCACAATGATGTATCGAGATCTCTGAGAAAACTATTGGTGGAACAATATAAAGAAGGATATCACAGAATATACATCACAATATCTGGTATTTATACAAGTGAAAGTGGAAGGGAAAAAAACCAAGAGGATGATGCAACCATTACCCATACCTATATGAAAATGGGAAAACATAACCATGTATTTTTCCCTGATATTCAAAAAATCATGTTGGAATAATTCTATATGGGTTTTGGTGGATCATATTACAAATATTTTACACTTCATTGTGATATTAGAGGAATTATCATCGGTTCTACTTGCACAGATATACATCAGGGAAGTTGTCAGGCTACATGGAGTAGCACAATTGCTTATATCTGATCGAGATCCAAGATTCACCACCATGTTCAAGAAAAGTATTCAACATGATCTAAACATTTAGTTGAACATCAAAATGATTATCACTTTTAAAATTATGGCCAATTAGAGCGGACTATCTAGAAACTTGAGGACTTTTTTAGAGCATTCTCAATTGACTTCAAAGGATAATGGGATCAACATCTAATTTTAGTCAAGTTATATTACAACAATAGTTTCCACTCCAACAACTAAATGGATCCCTATGAATCCCTTTATGGGAAGAGGTGTAGGATACCTGCATGATGTGATGAACTTGGGAAATGAAAACTATTAGGTCCGGAAATGGTCGACGAAATGGTCGAAAGGATAAGACCATTCAGCAGCACATCAAGGAAAATCAGAATCGAAAAAATATTTATGCTAACAATCATCGATGGGACCTAGAGTTTGATTTTTGAGACATGTTATTCCTCCTCATATATCCATGGATGAAATTAATGAGATTTTGGAAGAAGGGAAAGTTTAGTCCAAGATACATTATCCCCTATGACATCCTTGAACACATTGCAATGGTGGCCTGTCGACTTGGACTCCCACATAACCTATCTTGATTTCATAAGGTATTCCATGTATCACTCCTGAATAAGTACATACCTAAACCTTTACATGTACTCAATTGATATGTGGTACCATTGGAGAATGATCATTCCTAGAAGGAGGAGCCGGTGAAGATCTTAGATCATAGAGACAATGTTCTATGAAATAAGGCAATGCACCTAGTTAAAGTTCTATGGAGAAACCAAAAGTTTGAAGAAACATCATTGGAACATTAGGAAGTGATGAGGCGGAATTAACCTCATTTATTTTAAGGGGGTGAAATAAAAATTTTGATGGAGAAATTTCTCATGGGGGGGAGATTGTAATGACCCAAACTGTTATAAATGAAATTACCTTATGATTTAATGTTCTATTATGTAATATGGTGATAGAAAACACATGTACTTATTTTGTTTTATTATATCCAATTGGATTCAAAAGACCGCTAATAATATTTACCGTTTATAAAATAGTTTTTAATCTGTGATCACATGATTAGTATATATATTGGTCTTTAACAAATACAATTGACTCGAAAAAAGGAAGTGATGACCTCATTTAGTAGGATTATACCCTATTAATCCCATTAATTAGAGATTATGAGGGAGATATCATCTCTAGGATTTTCCCTAGACCAATCCCAAGCTGAGATCCAACAACTTAAGAATGAGTGAAACCGTTTACGGGATAATTTCAAATTCATCGAGATCATGACCCAAATAATGTTTATCGAATGACCCCACGAAATTCTAACCATCACGCACCTTACTCTTAGGAAATATTCTAGTGCATTAAATGGATATGTTTCAATACCCTAGAAAATTGATTATGTACATAATTTTTTAAATAATATTGAATATATTTTTATTTTGATACTATAAAACATGAATATTATTTTTGGGTATTATTCATTTCAATTATGAAATTCATTTTCATGAATTAATGTATTTTATAAAATAAGTAATATTTTAATTAAATAATATTATTAATTTTTTTTTATTAAATATAAATTATCATATACTTTTTATGAAGTCTAATGTAATTTTTTACTGGGGTTCAAAAACTATTATGGCCAAAAACCTGTTATTTTCAATAAATGTCGGTTTTTATTTTTAAAAGTGAACATTTACATATTTATAAAATTATTTAGCTAAAATTAATAATATTTTTGAAATAAAAATTCTGAAATTATCCAATAGTGAATTTTTATAATTTCCATAGATAGTTAAAGTTTCAGGTTAAAATTAAATACCGTATAAATATAAAGTGTTTTTTATGACACCATAATGACCCAAAAATGATGTAATAAATATCATAATAGGTATCCTTAGAAAATATAAGTTTTCCCATTTAAATAATGATATTTTAAGTTTATTTTATTATTTTTATTAATCTTTTATTGATCCTCCAAACCCATTTATATATATTGGAGTTTTAAATTCATTTATTTAAAAGTGTGACTCACCTCCACATAAGAAAAGACATTTTTTTTAATAATTTAGCCCCATTTCCTAATAAAATAATTAAAAATAATCCCCTTTGGTAGAAACCGTTGGCAAAAACCATAGGATGGCTTGTGGATTTGAATATTTTATTTTGTAGTGTCCAAAACAATTTAAGGAAATTTCACTCTTTTCCTATATAAACCAACACAATCTCCAATTTATCTTCACTAAAAATCATTTTAGAACATCCTTAATCTTCCATAATCTATCTATAATCCTCCCAATTTTCCCCAAGCTCTCAATAATCCTCTTTTTAATCTTTTGGAGTCACACACTCTCGTAAGGTTTCTTTCCTTTCACCTATTTATTCAAGTTTCCTTATTATGTTATGCCTTCTATTATACCTTTTCTAATGTCGGTATATGTATTTACATATACCTATTACATCCCAATCTATTTAAAAATAATTATTTTCCCCATTTTCGATCATCAACCCATTTTTTGAATTTTTAAGTGATTTTTTTAGGATACTAAAATTTTTTAAGTGAGCCTCTCTTTCTCCCCTTTTATTCAAGAATCTTCTTCATTTTATTCCATTTAATTTTCAATTCATAATGATGGGCTATGTTTTATCAACTTCTTAATATTGTCCTTAATATTTATAAACAATGAGAGAACCATTTCTCTCTTATTTAGTCCTTCCATGAATATTTACACTTTCCTATTATGCTGCAGAAATTTCACCACGGGAATCCATGCCAAAACAATTGTGTAGTGAATACCATACCCAATTTCTATCAATGGTGTTCACATTTATGCACTTATACTAAATCTAATTGGTTATTTTCATATATTAATTCAAACTCAATGTTTTTAGAATAAAATATAATGAGGAATGAATCCATGTTGTATGATATATGTGACATACTTAAGCATGATATTGAAAAGAAAGTGATGGGTGTGCCCGAAATTATGTAATGCTCCAATGAATTGGGTAATGTTTAGTATCATGATACATCATTTTGGGAAAGGGATTTAACCTGATTGCTTTATGATAATCTTTCCATTATTGTTTCTTGGTAGTTATCCTTAACATATGATGTAGTGTTTTCTGTTTTTCCACATTTCTCATGTTTCCTTTATGTTATCCTATTATACCATGTATTATCATTCATTTTTATGATTCATACTCTTCTTATTCCCCTTGATATGACTATTGTCAAGAATGTTTTACCTTATTCCCTATTCATTCCCTTAGTGGGATTTATATATCACCCATTTCTAATTTATTTCTTCAGGTTATCCCATGCAGTTTTAATTGCGATAAACTTGAAGAAGTTTTCAATATAGATGTTGTATTCCATGTTTTAATTTCAAATGCAATGTACCCAATTCCCAATGAAAATATCCTTCTTTATCTTTTGGTTTGAGTTATGTGTAATTTTATGTAATAATTCATGTGTTAATGTTTTATAAAGAAAGGAGTTGTTATATTGGAAATATGACATGCTCAAGAATATTTTTTGTATTATAGATAAAATTTAAATCCTTGATGTGCTTCCCCTATCAAAGGAGATCTATGAGTCCCTCATTGAGGCCCTAACAATCCATCCCCATTTTTATATTTTGGTATAAACTATTGAATTATACCGTACATAAGAATCTGTGCATGATGACTACTTGGACATCATCTCTTACCCCTAGGAGGATGGGTGTGTTATCATTCAAGGGCACATCCACCCTTTGTGAGTTTCAGTTGAGTTTAAGGAAATAGAGATCTATTGATTCTTGGTAGACACTTGGTCTAAGATTAACCTTATCCCATATTATATTCTCTACAAGTTGGGCCTCGCCAAAGATGGTTTGAACCCATAAAACCTAATGATATAAGGTTATGAAAATAGAGATCAAAATCCACATGATAAGATTCAAGTGAAAACCTAGTTTTGTGATTTGGTATAAAATATTAAATTCATGGTTTTTTTTAGAAGATACTTCCTAAAACACCCTACTAGTAAGGACCTATATTCACATTGATGTGTAACTCTCCTCTTTATGTCACTAGTATGTCACAAATTCCCTCAATAGTCGAGGGGGAACACTCCATGGGGATGCCACTCCTTTTGACTCAAGTGAAGCTCAATATCTTGATTATGGGTACTAAAAGAGAGAATATCATAGCCTCATGGGGAAAAAGTTGATCATTTGAGTTGTCCCAATTATTTTATGGTTATATCAGCATATGCCTGGGAAGATCTAGTGGATAATTTCTCAATTACAAGTCACTATCTAGAAGTACTTACTCTAGATATTCAGAATCATTTCATCATACCCAAAAAGAATGAATACTATCATAAAACCTCATAATCCTATAAATCACAAGTTCCATAGATTATTGTAAATACCATACACATCACTTTCTAGAAATTTCAACCATTACATGTTACCCCGTGACATCACCATGTCTTTTGAATGGCGAGTTTGACCTATTATAAGCCCGACATGAATTAATTGGTTCCCATCAAGGATGGACCACACAAAAAAACCACATCATATTAGATACTCAACCTCTATTTTCAAGGTCCTTATAGAACCAAATGGATCACATCCCACTTATGAATCTAATTCTTCATAGGTGGATGATGTCATCTTGCATCATCCTATGGTTGAGGAATCATATCTTCCATCACATCCTCAAACTTATAATAAAAAAATATTTTTTATGTAGCACCTCCTTCCATTGAAGAGGGAGTCTCCACCACCATTGATGTGCTAGAACAAATGAACCTCATTCTCAAAGGAATAACTGAGGATGACATAAATCAACATCACCTTCTCTCCTGATGAGCACTAGTAATACATTTCTCTCTTGAAGTAGGATCATGAATAATTCACCTAGAACTAAAAAATGATATCAAATACTATCCCCCATGTAGTTTAACTCTTTCTCTTCCATCCCCTAAAACACCATGATTTCAAATAGGCTCCCAAGAAATGGTATCCCCCACATGGTGTCATAGTCAAGGCTAAATTTGAAAATATGAACAAATCCAACTTCATCATGGAAGTTAAGTACCCCAGGGGGATGGAAAAAATCATCCTAGTTTGGAAGAATATTAAAAATATTAGATTCTTAATAGTCTTACAAGACCTCAACCATCATTTTCTAAAGGAAAAAACTTCATATCTTGGTCTCTAATTTTTTGATTGATGAATCTTCATGATTTAAATACCTCTAATTCATGGAAAAATATTCTGAATACAATAAAATCTATATGGATCCTAAAGATGAATAATCTACTACCTTCAAGGAACCTTAATTTAAATTTTTACTATAAAGTCATGCCATTCATCTTGAAGAATTATAGTGTAAACTGTCAGTGTTTTATGCATCACATCTTCAAGAATGTCCTTGAAATGTTAGTATAGTGTTATTTATATGATCTATTCATGAAATCCCACCAATTCTATCACTATTTCAATAATCCTGAGAATTGTTTTGATATTCTCTCTTTACACCGATTGAATATGAACCCATTAAAATGTTCACTCGATGTTTCCTATGATAATTTTCATGGAATCACTTTTAGATATAGAGTCATTGAGATCAACGCTTATAAATTTTTTTCCATTATTAAGATGCCTCCTCTATGTAATCTATGAGATTTATTAGGCCCACAGGTCCATCTATCCTATATAAGGTGTTTTATTTTCAACTTAGGAGGAAAATGTAATGAATTTTCCATGATAATGAAAAAAGGGGTAACCTGTTAGTGGAATGAAGAGTTAAAAACTACATTCAAAAACATAAAGAAATATTTTATATGTCCACCAGTTCAGATGCCTCCAATTCATTAAAAACCTCTGGTCTTCTATGTGACTACCCAAGAATACCCTCTAGGTCCCCTTTTAGATTAGAAAAATAATGATGAAATGTATAATGGTTTAACCAATCTCAGTTTCATGTTTCTTGACACTAATACTAGATATTCTCCCATTCATTAGGAACTAACTCTCCTTGGTCTTCATATCCCATATGCTATAAAATTATGTAAAACACCATAAGATATAATGGGTCTCCCATGGTGAACCATTTAATTATATCCTCAAATTTTTTATTCTTATTGGATGATTGACACGGTGGGTAGTGATCCATTAGCATTTTATCATCATATCCATGCCTTATAAAGTTGTCAAGAGCTAAGAACTAGAATATTTCTTGTCCATACAACAAACATATGTAGAGTTTTTCCAAGATATCAATTTCTTAGATAAATCGATCCCATCTGTTAATTAAGACAATACATGTTGGAATATACACTTTGATGGTACCTATCATATCTCAACTAGAAGAAGGATCAATAACCCTAAGCTCAATAGGGTTGTAATTCGGATTTTCTTCAACACTTTCTCACATGCCTTTAAGTCATTCAGTTCCTGTTGTTAGAATGATGCAAAAAAATGAGGCTGAGTACCTTCCCCTCATCCTTGGATTCGAGATGGCCATCGAGATCTAGGTTCCATAGTTACATGTGAAAGGTGATTCAGAGCGAGTCATCTTGAAAGTAAATATTTACTATACAATCAGAAAGAAGGATCTTTTTCCCTTGCATGAGTTCACTAATAATCTAATGGGCCCTTTTCCCATTGAGATAAAGGTGAAGCAAGTTTGATGATACCAAAATAATTGAGTAGAGGCCATGTAAAATTATTCCATGTCCCATGTAGAGCCATATCAAGATGACCTATTCATTCTCATATCACAATAGAATTTGATCCCCCCCCCCTATCGCCCTTAATGGGTGGGGCTCTAGGTGAATCAAATGGCTGATAAAACTTCTCAGGTGGGTCCTAAAAATTCCAAAAAGGCATAAGAAGTATCTAAATGGATAAATTGTCGCATTTAGTAACTATAGCATAAAACTCTTCCAAGTAACTGAGTTGAGAATGAGAAAATATGCTAGCATGTAGAAAACACCATCATTTATGATGACCCCAACTCATAGAAGATCATCTACAAGTTAATCTTTGATGAAATCATTCTCTATTTAATCCCAAGAAACGATATCTAACAAGTTTTTATTGAGGTCCATGATGGTTTATGTGAGTATCATCGGTCAATATTGATGCTCTCTCACCAAATCTGAAGGTTGGGATACTTTTGGCCCACTATAGTTTGTGACTGTATGGAATTTACTAAGAAGTTTTATTCATGATAAATTATTGAAAACTTCATGAATTATCCCACATATCTACTCCATGAGATGAAATATTCTTTTATCTCTATTTCATGGGGACTATATGTCATGGTTCCCTACCTTCCAGTGACATCATAACATTACAGGTTTATTATTGCTACTACTAACTTCTTTCTCAGGTAGGTTGAACCCATTCACTGAAAGTGTTAATGACCTAATCCATTATCAAATTTGTGAAAAGAACACATCATTAATAATTTTTGGATTAAACACACCATTATCATAGACAATATTACTAATTTATAATCCACCAAGCTATTAAAATTTTATTCCAAGTATAACATATGGTATAGCCATACTTCCCATCACTACCTGCGAGAAAATGGACAAATTTATGAATTCAGAAAGACCCAATATATTATTCTATAGAAAATGGTATATCAGAACAAGAATATTTGGCCTAAAAAACTCTCCAACAACTTGTGTTTTTATCATACCATTACTCAAACTTCCACCCATCCTACTCTATACTCCATGTTATATGGAAAATAAGTAGTGTTACTCATTATTGTTGTTCTTAAGAATGATAATGATACCCATAAAGACACGATCAATGTTAGAGCCCAAATGGTTGGGAATTCATAATCAAAAAATTATACTCCAATGGTGTAAACTCATTGATCCCTCTAGAAAGGGATCACATCACTCCTCACACAAATTTAAGGTTCCTTGAGATTTACTTTTCCTAACTTCATGGTGATTCCTAATTTTCTAGTAACATGACGCTAAATTATATGCCATTGGTACAAGTTATAATACCTTAAAATACATAACATCACCATCCAACCTACAAGAAATTAGACTATGTAGTGTATATTCCTCATTGTAGGATGTTAAAATATGTGATCAATGTCCATTTTATATGGTGTAAAACTATTAGCAATGGTCATGACTACAAGACTTTAACCTATGCCTTTTTGTATTATGATTTAAACTACATAATCATATTTTCCATTAACTCAAGAGGGTAACCCCAATTTATTATTTTTTTCATCTACCTAACCCCTTCAAGTACTATGTGTGTCTTTATTCTCATCATGGGATACAAATGGATTCTTAGATGTCTTATCTCAAGCCCAAACACTAACGCCTTTTCCTCAACTTCATCTTATATTGGTGACTAAGACCCTTCCATTAGGCTTCTTATATTCACATAACATTTGGTTGGTTCCACTATTTTGGGAACACACCCAAATCCATCTCACTGATATGGCCCTTCAATATAAAAACCCAAGATTTTAAACCCTTTAAATTAATATAATCTTCAATAGCTTTTGACACATGGAACACTAAATTAATAAAAAAACCCAAGGAAAATGAACCAATAAATCTTAAAATTATATGAATAATAAAATAATTAGTAGATAAAAAGATAATAATAAATAATAATAATTATATAATATTTTTATTATTATTTTAAAAATGATTTCATTTGAAAACCCATTTAAAAAAGGGTATTTGATTTACCTTAATAAATTAAACTGGTCATAGTTAAGAGTTTATTATAAAAGGTATTATTTATATTTATATACTAATATATCGATATTATATTATTTATAAATCTATATGAAATAATATTAAAAACTATGGAAGTTGAAAATGTTATTTTTTAATAAAAAATATTTATTTATATATTTTATTTTTATTTCAAATTTAATTTATAAATTTTAGAATTTTATTTTGAAAAAATTTAATTTTATTATGGATTTATCATGTAAATATTTGAATAAGAATATTTTTTGATAATTTCTTAAAAATATATATATTTTTTTTAGCTGAATAGTGAAATATAATGTTTTTACAAATTTTATGCCTTTAATAGAACTATTAGTTTATAAGAATGATTTGTAAATATATGTAACCATTTTATAGAAAAAATATTCATTCTATAAGTTATATTATCGACTAAAAAATATTTATTATAGTTTTCAAACCAATATTTATTCTTTTAAAGCTTAATTATTATTTTTCTCAAAAAACTATTTTCAATATCTTATATACATATTATTTTAAAATTAATTTTAAAAACATTTATAAATTGAATCAAATTAAATGGATTTAAAATTTTCAATTAGTAATTCCAAATTAGATAATATGTTCAATTTTATATTTATTAATAAAGGATAATTTACTCAGTTAAAAACAAGTTATTATGGTAATAGTAAGAGTCGTAAAACTTAAAAACTAAGAGTAGTTGATTTCAAACATGTGTGGGAATGTGTGATTGAGGCCTTTATCATCCTTATAACTTCTACCCTATATTATTTCTCAATTTTTAATCCACTTTATTTGATATTGACTAGCCATATTAAAACATTTTTGGGCATTTACAAAAATTCTATCACCTTTCACTTATAAAAGATTCTCTCCTCTCCTCACTCCCCTTAAATCTATAACACCCTAATTTGAACCCAATATATTATAAAAAAATTCCTTAACACTCCTAAAAACCTTAATTTTATGGTATTATAAAAATACAATCCCTCAAAGCTTTAACCCAATAAAAAATAGATAATTCATGAAGTGGGGAGATTAGAGAACATTTATGGAAAACAAGATCAAGTTTAGGGTTCTTTGTCTAAAATTTGAATTAACTGAGATATGTTTATGTTATACACCATGATTTATTTTTCATGATGAAAATAACACCCCATTATTATTTTTTATCATGATTCTGTTATATTTGATTATGTTCTATGTTATATTCCAATTTCATTCTCTTATGGGTTTTTGACTCAAATATTACAAAAGATGTAAGGGTTTATTTGTCTCATTTTCAACTCCATGAGACATGTTTTATTTTAGTCACCATAATTTCATTTATATTTTTCATTCACTACTGTATTTTAATAAAGAATAAATAATATCTTTCACTTAATTATTTTTTAATTTATATTTAAGTGTAACTCTCTCATGTTATATTTATTATTATGTTACCATTACCATAAGGGTTTTTGTTAACTCAAATCCCTTCATTGTGTTAAAATTATTCTTCATAAATATATTTCTTCTAAGATTTTTTCTTACACTATAATATTTTAATTAATATTACTTTCTATTCCTCTCTGTTGAAAAATTACCTTTTATTTCAATGTTTTTCCTTAATAAAATTTATTTCCCAAAAGATTATCCTTGTGTAGAATATTTCCCATTCTCATTAATGATGGTTTCCCCTCTTTTCCCATATTTTCATTCCTAAAAAATATTTTCCTTTATAATTGGAAACCTAATTATTTTTTATCTCATTTAAATATCATATTTCCATTATCATCTTTTTAATAAGATGTTTTGTAACTCTTTTTGTGATGTGGTTTTTCAACAAGGGTATTTCATTATATTTAAAAAATCCATCATTTAATATAAAATGTTTTATCTTTCACCCCATATTTATTTTGATATACTTTATTTCATTTAAAGATATATTATTGATGTTTTTTTTAAAAGTAAATGTTTTTCAAAGTGTTCATTTCACCTTTTCGAAAATAACTTTTTAAAGGATGTGTAACTTCATCATTTTATGATAATGCTAAGAAATCCTTCTAATAACTCTTTTAATTTATTATTACATGCGTAAACATATTTCTAGCACAATTTTTATTTTATATGAAATTTTACCTCTATGTTTTCATGGTTTCTAAAATAAATGATTTCTCTCCTGGCTTGGTAAAAAATTTATTTGAAAATGAATTCTAAAGATCAAGTACATATATTATTTCCAAAGTTTGTTTTTTTAAAAACTACAATTATTAATTTTTCCCATATAATCCATTTTCCTTTAACATATATCAAGCTTTATTGGGGATATTATTGAAATTATACCATCCACCTTCGTTCTATGGATAGATAATCTAATTTTATCCTGTATTGGATGAATAATCAACCACTATATTTTTCTTTCCTAATCATATTTGGTGTTTTACTGTAAGTTATATTCTATTTAATTTTCACTATGAATAATCTATTTTTTATTCCACTAATTGAAGTTTGTTCACCTATATGTCATAAATTATTTGATTGGTGAAATTATTGACATAACCATATACCCGTTATCTATATAGTGTAAATATTATTTGTTTTCTTATATTTGTTGAATGATATTTAACTATAAAGTTATTAAAATCTTTATATTGTCAATTATTTTTCATGGGTAAATAATGTTACAATTGTTTATGTAATTATGAATGTTTTATATATATTATTTCCTTTTAAAATGATATGAAACCCTTTTTTCATTCCAATGGTTCTTTATGATATGATTTTATATGGCACACATATATATGGATGATAACATGTGGGTCCTATATCACACTACAACACATTTATTAGGTTTTTATATCTGATGAGATAATGAGAAACAAGTTGTGATGACAAGATCAAATAATGGAAACAGGTGAGTAAAGATTGATCCACCAAGGAAAACTTGTGAGTGAAGACCAATCCACTAAGGAAAACAGGTGAGTGAATCCTGATCCACTAAGTGAAATAGGTAATGATACCTGATCCAATATGTTATAATTTATATGCTTATGTACATTCCATATATCTAGTTTATTTTACATGATATTCTATATTATTGTTCTTATTATTATTCCTATATTATTCTCTAATAGATTATGATTTCTAGTATATGTTTTCACACACTTTTATTTCATGCCCTATATTATTCCGAGATTTATTCCTTGACTCCTGACATTTTATCTATGATGTTTTGGGTATGATATTCTTATGTATTTATAATTATACCCATATGCTTATCGTATTCTAACTTATCATCTTTGGTTTTCATTTCTTATGTTTTACCTTACTGAGTATCTGAGTTGGCGCCTTTCTTATGTTTCCATTACCCCTTGTTATGAAAATAATAAAGGTGTGTGATATTAAGAAGAGTTTAATAGGTAGATATTTTCTTGAAGATGTTGAATACTTATTATGATTAAGTGGTTTCTCATATAGTGATAAAAAATTCCATTAGTTAAAAATACATGGGTTTTGTTAGTTAATGGTGTGTCCTAATTCTATACAACTTTGAACCTAAAATATCATGTAAATGAATTGTAATAAAAAAATTCTTTAATTTATTTAATTATATGGTCACATTCACACATCTCTGTAATTGGTATCAGTGCAAGGTTTAGATAACTTTGTAGATAGGGATGTTATTAGTTGAGTGTAATTTTGGATTTAGAACATCTATCAATGTTTTAAAAGTTGTGGTTGATCATAATTTCATAGGTATAGATATCCCATTAGGTTCATTGAGATAATATTTAATATTTTTTGGATTATGATAAGAGTAATTTAGTAAAAACCCTAGGAATAAGTCTAAGGGATAAGTGTAAGTATAGGAAGATATCCCAAATTTTTGGTAATGTAGATATTGTGTGGTTATCCTTGAAATTAAATCCTTTTGTGGATACTGGAAAGTGGTTGTGGTTGTGTTATAGATTCACCTAGAGGTAATAACCTTGAAAAAATCTAGTTGATAATTTACTCTATATTCACTCTGGTGTCTGATGAGTAGGCCTATGACTACATACATGGATAGACACTCCAAAGGGATACTCAATAGTCAATCATATTCTCTTTATGAACCGTTATGAAGGATTTATTTCTTAATTACTTTAAGGGATTAGGTTTAGAAGTATGAGAGAACACAACTTAAATTAACCTAGCTAGAACCAAGAGAGTTATAGGATTAACCAAGTGTGATATTGTTAAAATAAAATTATAATTGGATAAAATAAATGTTTTATTCGAGAAGACATCTTGGAATGGAGATTTCATTTTCATATAATCATTTACACTGATTTGGTTGGGTATTATCATAATCATTTTTATTTTAATATTTGGTTGAAACATGATCACAAAAATGAATATGATAAATTTATGTGTCCAAAAAAGAACTATGACTTATAACTGAGTAAGGGAGCATAATTAAATGGTTTATAATTGTAGTGTATGCTTATTATAATGTAAAAAGAGGTGAGTTTCCTTATCTAACCTATATTAATGAGGTTGATATCTAAATAGAAATTAAATATTGATCCTCTTATATATTTTCATTAGTGATTGATATTTATTGATAATATTATGATATATTATAAAATTTATGAGAATTATGTGAAATATATATGGATTTTTCTTCAATTTTTTTATTTAAAGGTATGTAAACATATATTAAATGGTATCAATAAACTTGAAATTTTATTTTATGATAGGGTTAAATTTTTAGGGATAACTAGTGTAGAACACATGATTTCCATGTGGATAAATCTTATATTTAATATATTCTTGATGTTGAAGTAATAAAGGTTTTATTAATTTTGATGAAATTGAGTGAAATTGTTTTTATATCCCTGTAATTGACTATTTATTTAATCAAAAAGCGATTCATGATATTTTTTGGTGAATTTTATCTCATTTTTTGGGTTCCATATATATAGAGACTTGTGTGTGAATTTATGAACTAGAGTTTGATTAAAATATTAATTTTTTAAGTAATATATGATTTCTTTATTGTTTAATGTATTGGAAATTCAAATGGTTTTGGGAAATGTATGTGAAGGAGGATATATGATTATGTTATATACATATTATAGAACATGATTTTATGAATGATTAATGTTGTTTGATGAAATATAAATAACTTCGTATATCCTAAGTGAGTAAGGTATATTTAATATTAGAAGTTATAACCGAAATTATGGATATATTAAAATTAACCTCACTTACTTTCATCAGTGTATAATAATTAAAATTGTGAGGACACAGTTTTTTAAGGGGTAGAATGTTACGACACATGATTTTGGAGTGTAAGATCAAGAATTTTCTTGGGACCATATGTAACTCATTTTAATTTACCTTTTAACCCTTATTCTAATATTCTTTTTTTGGGGATTTTCTTGGGTGTGTTCGGGATAGTTTTGAAAGACTTTTGGGTGTTTTGGACAGTGCATGGTTGGTGCACTATTTTCACTAACCATGTAACCCCCCAAAAAAACTATGCAACCAGGAAAAGTTGAGGGTTTCAGGGTTGGAAAGCGGTTTTACAAAATATTTTCCCATCTAGGAAAACTTTTACACCATGTACATTAGTGTTACACAGTTAGGACAGAAGGTTAATCTAATCATGTGGCACATCCATAAAACTATGTGTGTAGATTTTTAAATCCCTCGATTTCTAATTGATTATTCCCAAAACCGTTTTTTCATTCTCAATCACCCACACACAATCTAAATCAAATTCCCTTGTTTTTTGAGACTCCAAAAAAGGATTCCTAGTCTCCTCAAACCTCTTCTACTATGAATCAAAGATCCACTAAAAGAAACAAACTCTCCTTTGGTATGTGATCTCTTCCTTGATTAAGGTTCTCTCTCTCTCGCATCTATCTATAAATTTGGAAAGGGATGAATCCTACTATTGTTGATGGTATAGATTTAGGTTTTAATATATCTTATTTTGTAGTATTCTGATCCAAGGTTTTGATCCAATATCATCTTTTCCATTGTTATTTTTTTCATTCAACCTCAAATCAACGGCCAAAGTTTGGCAGAAGTTCTTCAATGACCCTAAGGTAAGTGGTCAACATAATAATTACCATAGTATTAATGATGATATTGAGTTATAGTTGTATCATTGTGTTGCGATGTTGTGAAATTATGTTAAAATTTAAAAAATTGAATTGAATCCCAATGAATTTATGAGACTCTTCACAGATCCCATTTCATCCACTGGAGATTATAAGACTAGTTTTAATGGATATCCAAGGGGTGTTTAAATTTCATTGAAATGATAATTGTGAATAAAAATGGGGATTTGTAGGGGTTATGAAATTAAACCATTTTTTAGTATCTTTTTAATTCTTACTTATTATAAATGATTAGTTGTCGTAACATGAAAGTATTAATGATATATATAGTGTTTGATGGTGATTAAGTGAAATAGTTAAATAATATATGTTCTTGTCTCTAAAGAGTTGGAATTATGTTAAATAGATATGTTGTAAATTAATTGATACCATTTTTATATTTGATAAAATGTCATTGATGTTGATATTGGATATGTGTGAATAATGTAATGGAATTAGTGTTTGACTGATTCTCCATGTACCCATGATTTTTGTGCGTGATTGATGCTCTAAGTACCCATAATTTTGGTGTTGGAATGATTCTCTAAGTACCTATGATTTTAGTGAAATAATTATTTTATAAATGATCGTGATATTGATGTTGGACTGACACTCCAATAATCCATGATATAGTACCTAGACTTATGTTCCAAGGTACCAAAATGAAATTTGAACAAAATGATATTGAAATCCCTTGTGAATTAAGGTGATGATACTATAATATATTCCCTTATTATTGAAAGATTTATTATTCCATATAATACTTCATACACTTTTATAGATTTTATATTGATTTATATGTTTTTGGTGGTGGAATACTGATGTGTACTCACACTATAATCGGGTCACTGATCAGTACTGTAGTAGACTCCATGTTTGCAGGTCATGATAAGGGAAACTGACCTATATTAGATTATTGAGTTGGAGTTATGAAGGATCATGGAATAAGTAATCATACATAAATTCAGGACCTCTTTGGGAGTTTTTAGTGTGTCATTATTTTTGGGTTTCAGTAAACACTTCACACTTACATGGCATGAAATATTTACTATTTTGGATTTTGGTTTCTTTCCCTGCTTTGGGATTTTATTATGGGATTAACAGTCCTTTTTGGTTATTATTTATTATTATTTTGACAATTTATATATTAATTTCGGAGATTTATTTTCATTGATAAATTGTGTATTGTCTTTCCAAATTTTATTTTATACCCTTACTGCTAGTCAGCAGCCTCTGGTGTCTAGGGAGTTGTGCTTGAGTTCATGTGGTGGATTGGATTAGTGTGTTAGTATGTGGAACTTGGGTCAAAATGTTATAAAGTGGTATCAATGTAGGTTTTCCCTTTAGGAATTTTACTATTTTTGGAAAGCTAGATATGAGAATTGAATGTTTCAGGTTTTGGCAATGAGATTGTGTGTGGGAGTAGCTAAACCATGTATGAGGAAAACCCAAAGTTCCTAGGGTGGTATTTTTATTCTTTATGCTTGTTGGTATAGGATAATATTATTCCACCTTGGGTGATTCACTTATTTTTTGGTGTTATTTATTTATATTATTTTACTTATGGCTTAGTATGGCATGACATTTGAGTATGTATGCGTCATTATAGAAACTCAAGGATATATGTGATATGAATCATTTTTGGCATGCATGAAATATTAGGTTATGAGTGAGTTTTGGGATAAGAAAATGATATTATTTACTTGTTTGGTTTAAAATAAATGGTACCTAATAATGAATTTATAATTTCTAAAATATATTGAAATGTGGTAACTTAAATTTGTTAAAAATAACATATTATGGTAATATTGTAAATGAGAAAAAATTATGCTTTCTTATCATCGACCCAATTTAGGGATGGATAATGGTAGTGATGGTGTTGTAGTTTTGAATGAGGGGAGTATATTTTGGGTGAATTATTGTGTCTTTATATGTATATATCTAGTTAAAAAATTTAATGATGTGTTATGTTTCCTGATAAGTGTTTTTGGTGTTGTAGAGTCATTCATGCATTATAGAATTTGTTGGTTGGATTAAAGGAGTAAATTTAATGAAATGTGATTCCTATAGTGGTATAAGAGGCCTAAATAGTTTCAATATAAGTGGAGAAAGAGATGTTTCATGAGATATTCTCAGTATTTATGTAGTTCATGGAATGGGACCCAAGCTGGGTTTTGCTGAATATGTCTAATATGACCTGGGAGTTCTAGTTCCAGCACCGTATAACATTCACTGAAGAGGGTGGACATGAGGTAGATGTGTTCTAAATTGGGTATATCCAAATAATCCTGGATCATATAGAGACTCATATAGAGAAAATATTAGAATTAGTATTTTATATATTTTGAGGACTAGTGAAGCACTGGTGGGATATCCAGGCTTGAGAGGAGCAGTTTGAGGAAATTGTATGGAATGACTTCTAGGAGAAGTTCCTAGAAAAATTTTATCCAGATACACTAATATAGTATAGGGTTGTGGAGTTTATATGGTTAACCTATAGAAGCATGTAAATTATAGAGTATGTTGGTTGATTTATATAATTATACAAATTTTTCCCAGCATTGGTATAAGGCAGTTATGGTGAGATTTTTTCAAGATAGAATTAATTTTGATATTATGTCCTAGGTTAATATGATTTTATTGAAGAAGTTTTCTAATGTAGTGAATCAATATCTCATTTTTAAGGGGAACCTGAAATATTATTCCATTATAAGGAATATGGATTCATCTAGATGACTAAGAGTTTTTTCTTTCAATGGTAGGAAGCATCGTTATGAGAGCATTCACCAGGCTAGTGGCAGACGAAGTACCTATGGGAGAGGATCAATTACTTATGGTTGTGATCGAGTGTTTTTGCATCAGTGTGGTGGGACAGGTCACATTCATATCAAGTGTTTCTGACAATTGGTGGACTCCCAATAATATGGTAGTACGGGAAACTTACATATGTTCGGTAGGAACCCTTAATAGAAATAAAGTGATAGAGGACCAAGGATGACTAGAAGCACTAAAAGGTGGTCTTCTAACCCTACTAGATGGGTAGTTAGAGTTCAACTGGCCATTCCAGTCAAGGAAGTGGATATGGTATGTCAATAAAATATCACCTATATTAACATATCATTGTAGCATAGGGAAATTAACTTGGATAACATGGCATAGGGATGGGTTAGTTTCATGTCGTCCATCCTACACTTATTGATAGTGTGATTGGTCCATTGATAGTAACAGGAATGATTCTTGTATATCCTATAATTTCTATCACTTTACTTGATATATAAGCTTCATATTCTTTTTTATCTAATAAAATTGTGAATTCTTTGGGTCTAACATTGAATTTTCTGTGTGGGGTTATGAAAATCGACACCTCATTGGTTGTATGGTCAAAGGAAATATTTCTATGTAAAGAGTTCCCTCAACAATAGTGAGTATCATTTCATTTCAGATCATTATGTACTTGGAATGTAATTTTTTTATTTGATTTTAGGTATGGACTAGATGGAATTATACTTATCCCTCGTTGATTGCTACTATATGAGGGTATCCTTCACATCTCTTCAAGGTGAAAAATATGTTCACCATATAGAATGGGATATTCTGGCAGACCGTGTGAGGCTAGGCCATCCACAACTAGTGGAGATCACCACCCAGGTTGTGAGTATTTTGTTGGATGATGGAAATATGAATCATAGTATTCTTCCACCCATATAGGATCAGTTTCAAGACATGATTCTGAAGGACTTATCATGGATAACACCTAAGATAGATGTTGAGTTTATGATATAGATAATGTCTGATGTTGAACTAGTTTCCTTTTCACCTTAAATAATTACACTAGAATAGTTTCAAGAGATTAAGACCGAACTAGAAGAATTGATGGATAAGGTATTTATCAATCTGATTACATCACCATGGGCTTCTCCAGTATTGTTTTTTAATAAATTTGATGGAACATCGTGCTTGTACGTAAATTACAGAAAGTTAAATAGGATGATAGTTAAGAACTAGTATTAAATTCGGTGTATAAATAATATTTTTGACTAGTTAAGGGTGTGTTCTCCAAGAACAATTTGAGGTCAGGGTATCATCATCAGATTTTGATACCTTCTGATATACCAAAGACTACTTTTACGAGCAGGTATGGCCGGTACAAGTTTGATGTAAAGTTTTTTGAAGTGGAAAATTCTCCAACTAAGTTAATGTCCTTAATGAACCAAATCATACACCCATAATTGGATTATTTTGTGGTTGTTTTCATTGAACACATATTGGTTTACTCCCAAACACATGATGATAATGATAAAAATCATTAAATCATATTGATTACACTAATAGAGCATTGGATATATGACAATCTATCTAAGGGTAGTTTTTACATTGATAGAGTTTAGTTCTTAGGTCACATTAACTTAGAGTATGGTGTATTAGTAAACCCATAATAATTTTAGGGCATTGTTTCTTGGGAGTAGATTTTTTTTATATATGGGGATTTTTGGGTTTGGTGAGCTATTACTGAAGTTTCATGAAGGAAATTTCTCCTTTATAGTCACTACTTTCATTCAAGACCAAAAACAGTATCAATTTTGAATGATCTAGAACATGTGATAATTTCTTCTAGGATTTAAATAAGAATTTTATCAGTATATCGATTTTGATCCTACCTGAGTGAGTTGATGAGTGTTACATGTTTTGTGATGCATCTAGTATTAGACTTGGGTCAATGTTGATGAACAGTGGTCTTTTGTGGTGTATGGTTCACAATAAGTGAGTCCACATGAATGGAATTATCTTATGTGAGATCTCAAGTTGGAAATGGTGATTTATGCCTTAAATTGATAGAGGAATTAACTTATGGGTGAAAGATTTATTATTTATTCTAACCAAAAAAAACCTTAAGCTTATATTTTATTAGTGGGATCTAAATATTAGGTAGAGAAGATGGGTTGAGTATATGAAATCATTTTATTTTGATCAGGTCTATATGTCGAGTAAAGGAAACGGTGTTTTTGATGATTTATGACAATGGGCGCTGACTTAGGTAGTCTGTGAGTCTAGTTCTGAGTGGAAGATAGTGGATTTTCTATCTAAGATTCCCATGGATGTTCAAGAGGATTGGTAATAGATGACCCTTGTATCCTTATCTGTTTAGCCTACACTCCTAACCTAGATCTAGGAAAGTTTGTATGACGATCTGTTGGGTCTGGTGATGAGGGACAGTTTTAAAGGTGGGGATCGACCTCCCAATTGAACTATTAATGATGATGAGACAATATATCTTCAGGACCATTTTATTGTGACTACTTTTATGTGGGATGTGATGATGCATGAGTTTCATGAATAGAAATTATCGATGCATCCCGGATTGACCAAGAGGTATATTTAGAGATTGTATTGGTGTCCCATAATGAAAAAGGATATTATGGGTTATGTGACATGATGCTACACCTATTAGCAAGTGAATTCTTAACATAAATGTTCTTTTGGGATTCTACAAACTCTTCCCATTATAGAGTAGTAATGGGATGATTTCATCATGGACTTTGTGGCAGGTCTTTTGAGGTCCCCTTGGAATAATGACATGATATGGGTGTTTGTGGACCAGTTAAAAAATGTGTCCCATTTCTTTCCAATTTGGGAAAGTTTCATGGTTGATCAGTTGGGAACTTATATGTTTGGGAGATAGTTCAATTTCATGTGCTTCCATGAAGTATAGTTTCATATCATGATCCTTTTTTTACTTCATAATTCTGTAAAATATTACAGAAGGCACTTGGAAATTAGGTGTTTCAAGGTATATCTTTTTACCCATATATAGATGAGAAATAGGATCATACTATTCAGGTGTTGGGGGACATGTTGTGGTCATACATCTATGATTTTAGTGGATATTAGAAGAATAAATTATAAATTTTTGTGTTCATATTTATTAGTATACTATTAAAATGGAACTATATGAGGCTCTCTATGGTTGGCCATATATGTCTCCTTTATGTTGGATGGAGGTGGGTGAGTCGGAGTTATTGGGACCGATTTTCATACAAGTGATGTCAAAATAGGTTCAGTTGATTTAGAAGAGGATGGATACACCATAGAGTAGAACAAAGTCCTATACCTATCTATATATTTGAACTCTTGAGTTTTTAGTGGGTGACCATGTAATCTTTTAGGTTTCACTGAGATTAGGTCACCATCAGATTCGAAAGTAGGGAAAGTTGGCACCCAGGTTTGTTGGACTATTTGAGATTTTGAAGAAGATTAAACATATGGAATATTGATTAGATCTTCCAAATAGGTATGGTTCCATGAAATATGTATTCACTATGTCATATTTTCAGAATTATCTCTATGAACCTTTCCATGTGATTGATGTTGATGATGTTAAGCTTGAGTATGATGAATCCTTTAAAGAGCATCCAATTAGTCTTCTAGATTTCACTTACTATGTTTTTTAAAGAAAGACCATGTCATTTGTTCAGGTGTTGTGGAAGTATTACCATGTTCATGAGGGAACATGGGAAAGGGATGTAGATATGTGTTCATAATAGACTAAATTTTTCAACATGAAACCTTAGTGGTGCTTGGGAGTGAAGCTTGAGGATAAACTATTATAAGGTGGGGAGATTATAAGATTCTAACTTTTATTAGGCCCTTCTACTAATTTTTGGGTACCTTTTTACCCTTTTTTAAACTCATTTTTAGGGAATGTATTGTGTTTATTAAGGTGAGTTTTAGATGTTTTGGAGGTTTTTTAGGTATTTCATAGTTAGAGCATGATTTTCCCAAATAGTGCGGCCTTCCTTAAAAAAATCATGCACCCTGGGATAGTTGGGGTTTCATATTTAGTGCACGATTTAACAAATCATGCCCCCAACTAAGAGAAACCATGAACCCTAGATAGTATGGGTCCACAGTTAAGGTGAATTATTTTTATAACCATGTGACCCATCCAAGAAACTATGCACATGGAATTTTAAACCCCTAAATTTTTAATTAAAAATTCTCATACCCCAGTTTTATTCATAATCACCCCTAATTGTCCTAAATCGAACTCCATTTCTTTTGGGGGCTCTCTAGAGGATTCCTATGATCATAAAACCTCTTCTTTTTCAGATTGAAGATTTGGTGGAAGAAACCAACTCCTCTCTGGTATATTATCTCTTCCATTCATAAAGTTTTCTCTCTCTTATATTTCTATACCTTTATAGAGGGATGGATCCTCCTGTTATTAGGGTATAGATCTATGTTTTAATGGATCCTATTTTGTTGAATATTGATCCTACATTTTTATCCTATATTTTCTTTTTTATTGTGATTTTGGACATTCTATATTGAATTAAGGGCCAAGGTTTGTAGGATGTTCATCAAAGACCCTAAGGTAGGTGGTATATATATTAATTCCTACAGTGTTGATGATTATATTGTGTTCTAGTTGTGTCATTTCATATCCGCATTGCGCAATTAAATTTAAAATAAAAAAAATAAGTGAATCTTGATGAATTTGTGAGACCCTTCGTGGATCCTGTTGGATCAATTATAGATTATGAGACCATGTTTAATGGCTACCCAAGGGGTGTCCCAATTTATTTAAAATGATAATTTTGGAATGGTGTAATATGGGGATTATGAAATTAAATAATTTTTTAATGTTTTTGGAATGTTAGTTTGATTAAATGAATATTTGGATTAGTATGGAAGTATTAATGAGATATTAGATGATTTATGGTAATTGGGTTAAATGGTTAAATAATATTTTTTCATTTTTTTAAAGGGTTTCAATGATGTTAAATGGATATGTTGTAAATGAAATGGGGTCATGTTGTATATTTGATAAAAATTAATTATTTTTGATCTTTGATATGTGTAAATAATGAAATGGAATTGGTGATGGACTAATGCTCTAAGTACCTGTGATTTTTATGCTTCAATGATGTTCTAGGTACCCATAATTTTTGTGTTGGATTGATTCTCCAAGTAACAACGATTTTGGTGCTAGAATGATACCCTAAGTACCCATGATAATGATACAGGACTAATGCTCCAAGAATCCATGATATGGTATATGGACTAATACTCTAAGGTACCAAAATGAAATTTGAATAGAATGATAATGAAATCCCTTGTGAATTATAGTGTTGATCCTATGATATATTCACTTATTCTTAACATATTTATTATTCCTTATACTACTACATACAATTTTATAGACTGGATATTTCTTTAGCCACTATTGGTGGTGGCTAACTAAGTTGTACTCACACCCTACTCGGGATGCTGATTAGTACCTAAGTAGACTTCATGTTTTTAGGTCATAATAAGGGAAGAGGCCCTATGTTAGATTGATTAGTTGGGATTCAAGAAGGATCATGCATGAGGGGACTAGACATGACATCAGGGAATATTTGGGAGTTGTTAGTGTGTCATTATTTTGGGTTTTTAGTCAAAACTTGACACTTACAAGGCATTACATGTTTACTATTTTGTTTTATGGTTAATTTCCCAGTTTTTTTATTTTATTATGTGATGCATGGTACTTATTGGTTATTTTTCATTATTATATTGACTATTCATATATTAATTTCAGTTGTTGTCTTTCTTTGATAAAGAGGGTATATCTTACTAAGCTTCATTTTAGACCCTCGCTGATTATCAGCAGCCTCTAACATTTGAGAAGACACACATGATGTCATGTGGTGAACTGGAATAGGGAACTAGTATGTATCACTCATGTCGATACATTACATGGACCCTTGAAATTAATATTATCTTCAATAACTTGTTTTACATGAAACACCAAACTTAAGAAACACCTATCTAAAAAAACAACATTAAATTAAAATTACATGAATAATAGAATCATAAGTCGATAAAAATATAATAATCAATTAAACTAATTATATATTTTTATTAATATTTTAAAAAGGATTCCTTTTGAAGAACCATTTAGAGAAAAGGGGTATTGTATTTTAACTTAATAAATTAAATTGATTATAGTTAAAAGTTTATTATAATAATTAATATATATATTTATTTATAAAAAATATATATTTTAATATTCTATTATTTATATATCTATATGAAATAATATTAAAAACACTTAATGTTTTAAAAGGACATTTTTTAATAAAAATAGTTTTCCATTATATATTGTATTTTCATTTAAAAGCTAATTTATAAATTTTATAATTTTAATTTGAATACATTAACTTCATTTCAGAATTTATGATGTAAATTTTATCTTATGATTAATTTTTTTGATTTTTCTAAAAAAACTGAATTTTAGATAAATAGTGAAATATATTGTTTTTAAAAATTTCATGCATTTTATAGAATTATTAGTTCTTAAGAAATATTTGTAAGTTTATGAAACAATTTTCTAAGAAAATTTTGAATTTTATAAGTTATATTTTTTAAAATAAAAATATATATTCTAGTTTCAAAACAAATATTTATTATTTTAGAACTTAAGTAATAATTTTCTCAAGAAATTTTTTTATTACAATATATAACTATTATTTTAAAATTAATTTTTATAAATTTTAGAAATTGAATAAAATTAAATGGATTTAAATTTTGGAATTGGTAGGTCCAAATTATATAATAAGTACAATGTTATTTTTTGGAATAAAGGATATGTTACTTATGTAAAAACTAGTTACCATGGTAAAATATAGAATGGTAAAAGTAAAAATATATTAGTAAATAAATTTAAACATGTTTTAAATATGTGTGGGGATGTGTGGTTATGGAATTTTTCAACCTTAAAACTTATATTTTCCATTATTTCTCAATTTTTTAGAAACATTCTTATATGGTGGATTCCCTTTATTACAAATTTATGGGTATTTACAAAAACATTATCCATTTTCACTTATATAGGGGGTTCTCCTCTCCTCACACCCCTTACATCACAAACCCCTAATATTGATCTAAACTCCACTTAACCTTATCTTCAACACTTTTATACACCTTAAAGAAGTTACAATCTTCTCAAAAGACCATCCCTAAAAGGTTTATCGCCTATTTCAAACTAGATAATCTGAGAAGTGCAGATGTTAGAGCACATTCATGGAAAACAAGATCAATATAATAGTTCTTTCCTTCATATTTCATTAATACATGTTTATGTTATGAACCATTTTTTCATTTTCATGGTGATAATACATCCCAATTATCATTTTGTACCATGATTACCATAGATTTTAGGATGTAAAATGTTTTATTTCATGTTCATTCTATTAGGGGTTTTTGACGAAAATACTAAAAAATGTGTGTGGGTTTCCTTGTATCATTTTCAACTCTAAGAGAAATGTTTGATATTGGGCACCATAATTTTTTTTTATAGGTCATTAACTGCAAAATTTTTCTCGAGTATAATGAGTATCTTTTATATCATGATATTTAAAAGGTATATTTAATAGAAACTCTCAAGTTATTTTAATTATTATTTTACCATGAACATAAGGTTTTTTGATAACTGAACTCACTTCATTTAGTTAAAATGTTTTTTCTTGAACATATTTCTTCTAATGTTGGTTTATTCCACCTTTATATTCTAATTAAAGGTACCTTCTCTCCCTATCTTGTATATTATGACCTTTTATTTTAATCTTTTACCTTAATAAAATTTCATTCCAAAAAGTATATCATATTATTGAATAGTTATCATCATATTTAATGATAGTTTCCCATCATTTCCTATATTATGATTTCCCTCCAATTTTATTCTTTATAATTGGAAACCTAATTATGTGTTATCTCAGGGGACCTCTATATTTATTTTACCCTCTTTTAAATATGATGCTTTTTCACTCTTTTTATGATGTGGATTTTCAATAAAGATATTGAAAAAATATATATAAGTTTTTCCATCATTTCAAATGACATTTTTAATCTTCCACCCCACATTTCTTTTCATAATATTTATTTAATTAAAGGATCTCTTATTGAATTTTATTTTTCCAAAATTAATCATTTTTCAAAGTGTTCACTATACTCTTTTGAAAATAAATTTTGATTTAAGGGTGTTCAATTAGATTATCTACATAAATTTATTGGGGATATTTTTTCCATAACTATATACCCTTTATCTATATGGTGTGAAAATCATATACTTTATTATCCTGATTAAATGATATTTACCTAGAACTTTACTGAAATTTTTTGGATACCTGTTTATTACCTATGAGAATATCATGTTAACATTATTTATGTAATTATGAATGCTTTATTTATATGATTCCATTTTAAAGGGATATGCAACCCCTCTAATTATCTTGGGTTCCTTATAATATGATTTCATGTGGCACACATATGTATGGATGATGATGTCTGGGATCTTATATCACCATATAATTTATAAGTTAAGGTTGTATATATCATGAGATAAATATAAATGAGTTTTAATTACTTGATACCCTAAGGTAAATAGGTGAGTGAAACCAGTTTCACTAAGGGCAATAGTTGAGTAAATCTTGATCCACAAAGGGAAACATATGACTAAAGCATGATCAACTAATGGAAATAGGTTTTGATACTTGATCCACTGTGTTATGATTTCTATGATTATGGTTTTTTATATATCAAATTTGTTTTACATGATATTCTATAGTTTTTTTCTTATTCTTATTTTTATATTATTCTTTAATTTTAAAACCTCAACATTTCATAGTAAGTTATTTTCTTTAAAGTAATTCAACAACTTCTGCTACACACAACACCGAGTTTGAGCACAGCATAACTTACCAAACTAGTCGTTCAAAAGCGGTTATGAATAGTATTAACTGAATTTTAAATTTTATATACTCCATAAAATTTTAGAATCCATATTATGTGTTTCTTAGACCTAATATAAGAACAAATTCATTTTTTCAGATAAAAGAAGTATTTTTCAAAAAATGCAATTTTACCACCTTCTAATGGAAAAGCATTTTGTAAACCAATATTTTATACTTTTAAATATTAAATTTAGTTAAATTAAATTATTATTTATAATCGGGACATAAAAATTTATTTTGAATAAATTTTTGGTACTTTTCTTATAACATTCATATTTGGATGAATACTGAAAAATACTAAATTTTAATTGAAAACAACTTTTTTAATCTAAATAATTTATTGTGTTAAATAATTCATTTTAATGGTTTGTATGTATAATTATATTTCATTTTTATAATTTAATACAATGTAGGTAATTATATGTAATTTCACATTTAAATTTGACAAAAACACATGTCAATCTTTCGATAGTTTTTACTTTTTTAAAACCCGCTTTTCGGTTTCGACAAAGGGTATTAATTTTCAATAAATTAATGCAAATTTTATGTTTTGAATTCGGTAAAATATAATTCATTTTTGAATTTTGAATATTGAAATTAGCTTAGGGTGAATTTTTGGTATTTTTTTAAATACAGTCAATTTTTTTGAATAGTGAAAAACACTTGCGCTATAGTTTAAAACTGACTTTTTATTTAAATAATTATTTATTTTATTTAAATTTATTTTTAAGTACAAATACATATATAATACCTATATAAGTTCAATGTAATTCATTGTAGTTATTTTATAATAAAATTAGATGTATAAAATTATGTTGAACTTTTTACCATCTTTTTCCCACCTTCTAGGAGCATTCGCAAATTTGCATAAAACTTAATTTTTACATTTCTTTGAGTTGAATTTCAAGATTCTGAGAGACACGGTTTAAATCAGTAGGTAAAATTTGTTTTAATAAGTTGAAAATATTTTCCTGTGAATAGTAACTTTTGACTATTATTTACCACGGTTAAAGGTAAATAGGGCAATTAAGGGTACAAATGAAATTATAATTACCATAACACATATCCTAATTCTATTAGGTAAGAGTAATTTGACCAAAAACAACCTTATAAATAAAATATGATCCTCTTTCGTCATCTTGGATTATATTATGATATTTATTATTATTTTATTTAAAGAAGAGTTAAAAAGGTTAAATTCAATGTTTAATAACTAAACAATTTTTAATATAGTGTTTCACATAAGATAAATTATATTATAGATATTAATTAGAAAGATAAAAAGATTTCCTACATAATTTAATTTTATTTCTAAATTTTAGACATTAAATAATTAAATTTATTTTTGACACAATGATGATGTTGTAATTACCTTATTAATGAATGATTAAAATAATTGATATTATAAATATCCAAATAAATTTAATTTGAGACTTTTGATGAATTATACTAATTTTATAGTTTAATATGACATGTTAGGGATGATTAAATAATTTTTTTCAAAGTAATAATTCTATTATTATTTTCAAAAAAAACCAAATATAAAATAATTTCCAAATAGACATAAATGAGTTTTTAAAACAAATACTATATTATTGGTTTATATAATATTCCTAAAAATATATGGTTTGGAAAAAGGGATTAAATAATATTATATTTGTTCTTAATGAACCACTTGTGGTTCTCTTTATGTTTAGAGTAAGTTTATTAACCTTATAGTGTAAGAATGCAAGAAGACACGGTAAAAGCTAAACAATTTAACTACGAGTAAAATCTAAAAGATAAAGTTAAAATGGTAACCTAAACTTGTATAAAACCTATTGGTTAAGAATTTTTCGACCCATCCTTACCTTATCTTAGAAATAAATCATTTTGGAGCTATTATAAACCGAAAATGATTTTATTATAAAATAATATTTCAAGGTTTTCCTAAAGTGACCCTCAACTCTCTTATAAAAGGGTACTTCCCCTTTTCTTACTTTGACACCTCCACATCCATTTTTCTTGGCCAAACACTGCCCAAATATCCTCCCAACTTCCCTCACATCAACCTAGAGTCCTTACTTTCATCATAAATCCTACCTAAGGAGCCCTTTTGATCAACTCAAAAGGAAACAAATGAGGAAGAGGTAAATATTTCACTACCCTCATTCAAGTTCTTTTCTTCTTCCACTTCCTGTTTTTTTCTTCTTTACATACCGAAATAATAACTCTAGTACCTTATACATACTTTGGTGTTATTATAAATATGGTACAAACATTCTATCAATCCTATAAATCACAGTCACCATACGTGCTTACGTACGGCTTACCGTCTCCACGTCGTGGTGTAGTTTGTTATTCAAACACTTCATTATTTCAATGGGTATAATAATGAGTATAAATGATGTAAATAATAAATATAACATGATAATAATTCTGTATATATGATATACCATCCAATTACATATGATTTCACCATCAATATAATGATATTGTCGCTCGTGCGTACGTATGGATTACCGTCACCACGAACGTGATTAGATTCATTCCCCATCGTAATCATTCAAGAATAATTTTCATTTTATGATTAAAAATAATGTTTATAAACATAATTTCATTTTTTATATGAATCATATACATCATATCCATAACAAACATGGCTTACATAACCAAGCATATAAAGTAAAATGAATCAGTTAACACCCAAAATGATGGTACTACAGAATTATTAATAAAAAAGCAATATTATAAGATCATATATGATATAATATTAATGTATTTTGTTCTTATATAATTTAAAAACAATGATTTCACAATTATAATAAGGATAAGATACCCTATACTAAGGAAAATTACAAGGTAAGGGGTTTCTTATCTCACTTTTAATTTTGTGAGATTTCCATTATTTGCCACTTATTTATTGCATGTGGTGTATTGTGTACTTCCATTTGATATATATTATCATGATTATATTTATATTAATGGTATTCTATGGTTCATTTAGTGGTTATTAACTTTTGGTCATATGACTTTATTGATTACAACATGGTAAGGGGTTTCCATCTCACTTCTTATTTCCATGCGATTCTGGCTTTGTTGCCACTATTTCCTTTTGTGTAGTGTATGTACTACCCATTATTGTATTTCTTATGTAATATAATTTAATTTATAAGAATTTAAATCTTTATTTTATGATCCTTCTTTCATGGTATGTATGTTTCGTAAGTCACCAAATCAGTAAGGGAATTTCTAATTTTGATTTCCACTCATTGGGTTTTACGCAAACTTCATTGATTATTTATCTCCAAGATTATGTGTAAAATAACTATTTATTTATTTATATAGTAATTTACACTCCCCTTTGTGTGTATATTATTTTGATACACATAATCACTCCATTGATAAATTCTCAAGTCTTCGATATGAAATTGATAAGAGTAATTTTCATTCATTGAGTTAAACATCCAAGTCATTGGTGTTGTTGTTACTAGAATATGTATGAATGTCCTATGATTGTTTTACACTTAATATCCAATAATATTTATTGTTTCTATATTTTTCACACATAATTATGTCATTGATTTATTCTTAACCTAAGGATATGGTCTTCATAAGGGATTTCAACTCAACTTACATTCCATTGAGAATTCTTTGTTGTCATGCGCCAATTTAATTTTATTTGGTGTATATACTGTACTTTGAAATAATATATCATGAATACATTTATTATCATGATATTATTAAGTTTTTATTGCCTCAAATATTTTTATTCAAGCATCTCTCATGTGTATAAGAACTCTAACTAAAATATCATTTTAAATGATTTAAAATTTTATTATTATAAATATTTCTCATTAATGTCCATGTTTTAAAAATGGTTTTAAGGATTTATTTATATGAACAATAATGTTTTAAAATTAAAATTACTTTTAAATGTTTTAAATTGGTATGGGACACTTTGATTCAAAAATATATTTTAAACATCTTATTGATAAATAGTGATACTTTTAAATGTTTTCAATAAAAATGGGGGATATTTCTCTCAAATATTTTTGATGATTATTTTCATCTATGACTATATCCTTCATTATTCTCGATTGAGGTTAAATTATTATAATAAAATATTCCATTATGTATTTAATTAGTTATGTTTGACTGTTTATGTGCTATTTTTATACCATTCATGGTTTATGATTAAAGTATTTCCATTTCTTATGCTAGTTAAATACGAATGTTTATGTTATGTTTAAACATTTTCGTATAATGAATGAATTGGACTTAGTAAGTGAGAGGTGGAGCCTACTATAGATCCTTGAAGCATAAGTAGGACTCATGAGACAAACTAGTGTCTTGGAACAAGGCCTTGAAAAATATTATTTGTATTCTTGGAACAAGGCCTTGACTATATGGTTATGAAGTATGGAATTATGCATTCCATCATTATGAAATTGGCAATTAATATTACATGTGATTATTTGACTAGTAGAATATCCATGTGAATATGTAAATGGGGTTATTTGAAAAAAAAAGATGAGTTAGTGGTAGAAATTTATTAAAGGATGAAACTCCAGTTAAAAATTAAGTATATATCTTTATGTTCTAAGTAAATATCATAAATAAATTCCTCGACATTATGAAATGGAACTTAAAACAAAAAAATTGTTGTCCGTTTACTTTTCCTACTACGAAACTAATAACAATTTATCCCATCACAAGTTTTTGGTTTTCTTAATGTTAACTTTCTCCTAATCATGTTTTATATCACTCTCCATCAGAACGTGACACATAGTTTATCTTCTATATCCATGTTTTCCAACATGGAATCCTAGTATGGGTTATCTTGGGTGACCTTTATACTTCTATTTATTTATTTTAAAGTTATTGTTTTATTGACTATTTTTTCGATATAGGACTTTCAATGAAGTTATCAAGACCAATTTTAAAATTATGAGGATGTAATTTCCAAAAGTGGTGAAAAATGTAACCCTCTAAGATTTCATAGTAAGTTATTTTCTTTACTGTAATACAATAACTTACGCTACATGCGACACTGAGTTTGAGTGCACCACGACTTACCAAACTAGTCGTTAAAAAGCAGTTATGAATAGTATTAACTGAATTTTTAATTTTATATACTCTATATAATTTTGGAATCCATATTACATGTTTCTTATATATAATATAAGAACAAATTCATTTGTACATATTAAAAAAGTATTTTTCAAAAAATGAAATTCTACCACCTTCTAATGGAAAACCCTTTCTAAAACAAATATTTTAAAATTTAATATATTCAATTTAATGAAATTAAATTCTTATTTAGAATCATGACATAAAAATTTATTTTGAATAAATTCCTGGTACTTTTTTGATAACTCTCATATTTTGATGAATGCTGAAAAATACTATATTTTTATTAAAAACAACTTTTTTAATCAAAATAAATTATAGGTTTAAATTATTAATTTTAAGGTTTTTTAAGTATTATTATATTACATCTTTATCATTTAATACAATTTAGGTTATTATAAGTAATTTTACATTTAAATATGACATAAACACGTGTAAATCTTTTGATAGTTTTTACTTTTTAAAAACCCACTTTTTGGTTTCGACAAAGGGAATTTATTTTAAATTAATTACTGAAATTTCTATGTTTTGAATTTGGTAAAATAGAATTCGTTTATTAATTCATAATATAAAAATTATCTTAGGGTGAATTTTTGGTATTTTTCTGAAAACATTCAATTTTTGATGAATAGTGAAAAACATTGCGTTATAGTTTAAAACTGACATTTTATTTATATAATTATTTATTTTATTAAAATTTAGTTTAATTAAATATATATATATATATATAATATCTAAGTTCAATTTAACTCAATGGAGTCATTTTATAGTAAAATTAGATGTATAAAATTATGTTGAACTTTTTACCGTCTTTTACCCACCTTCAAGGCGCATTTACAAATTTAAATTAAACTTAATTTTACCATTTCTGTGATTTGAATTTCAAAAATCTTAGAGACACATTTGACATCATTAAGTAAAAGGTGTTTCAATAAGATTAAAATAAATTTTGGTGAATTGTAACTTTTGACTTTTATTTACCGCAGTTAAAAGTAAATAGGGTAATTAAGGGTAAAATGATATTATAATTACCCTAAAACTTGTCTTAATTCTATTGGATAAGTTTAATTAGACTAAAAACAGCCTTAGTAATAAATATTATGCTCTTTGGTCCACTAGGATTAGATTAGGACATTTATTATTATTTTATTTAAAGAAGAGTTAAAAGAGATATATTCAAAGTTTAATAACTAAACCAAATATAACATAGAGTCATACATAAGATAAATTATAATATTAATATTAATTATAAATATAAAAAGTTTTCCTACATAATGGTATTTTATTTATAATTTTTAGACATTCAATAATTAAATTTATTTATGACACAATGATGTTTCATTAATTACTTTATTAATAAAAGATTAAAATAATTGATATTATAAATACCCAAATAAATGTAATTTGAGACTTTTTATTAATTACATTAATTTTATAGGTTAATATGAAATTTTAGGTTTTATTAAATATTTTTTTCGATGTAATCATTCTGTTATGATTTTCACAAAAACCAAATACTAAATGATGTCAAAATTGACATAAATGAATTTTTAAAACAAATACTATATTATTGGTTGATATAATATTCCTAAAAATATAAGGTTTTTCCAAATGGATTAAATAATATTATATATGTCATTAATGAACCACATTAAGTTCTATTGTAAGTTTAGAGTAAGTTAATTAACTATATAGTGTAAGAATGCAAAAAGACACAGTAAAAGTTAAACTATTTAACTAAGAGTTAAATTTAAAAGATAAGGTTAAAATGGTAAACTAAACTTGTCTAAAACCTATTGGTTGAGTGGTTTTAGACCCATACCTACCCTATATTCTAAAAAAATCATTTTAGATCCATTAGAATCTGAAAATTATTTTATTATAAAATAATATTCCAAGGTTTTCCTAAAGTGACCCTCACCTCTCTTATAAAAGGTCACTTCCCCTTCTCTTAATTTCATACTTCCAAATCCATTTTCCTCTATCAAACCCTGCCCAAATGTCCTCCAAACTTACCAAAAAACATCCTAGAGTTCTTACATTGGTATTAAATCCAACCTAAGGAACCCCTTTGATCAACTCAAAAGGAAACACCTGAGAAAGAGGTAATAATTTCACCACCCTCTTTCATGTTTCTTTCATCTTCCAATTCCTATTTCTTTTTTGTTTCCATACCAAAATAATAACTCTAGTACCTTATAAATACAGTGATGTTATTATAAATCTGTTACAACTATTTTATCCATCCTATAAATGAAAAAGTCACAATACGTGCGTATATACAACACATCGTCTCCACGTCGTGGTGTAGTTTGTTATTCAAACACTTCATTATTTGGAAGGGTATATTAATGAGTATAATTGATGTAAATAATTAATATAACATGATAATGATTCTATATATATGATATAACATTGAATTACATATGATTTCACTATCAATATAATGATATTGTCGCTCGTGCGTACGTACAGATTATCGTCTCCATGAACGTGATGAGATTCATTCCCCATCATAATCATTAAAGAATAATTTCCATTTTATGATTAAAAATAATGCTTATTAACATAATATAATTCTGTATATGAATCAAATACATCATACCCATAATAGAAATGGATTACATAACCAATCATATAAAGAAAATGAATCAGTTAACACCTGAAATGATGATACTAACAAATAAATATTAAAAGATCATATATGATATCATATTTATGTATTTGATTATTTTATAATTTAATAACAACTATTTCACCATTATAATGGAGGTTAACCTACCCTATACTATGGAAAAGTACAAGGTAAGAGGTTTCTTATCTCACTTTTAATTCCTTGAGATTTCCATTGTTCGCCACATATTTATTGCATGTGGTGTATTGTGTACTGCTATTTGATATATATTATCATGATTCTCTTTATATTCATGGTATTTTGTGACTCATTTGGTGGTTATTAAATTTTTTTCATACAACTCGATTGATTACAACATGGTAAGCAGTTTCCATCTCAATTCTTATTTCTGTGAGATTCATGCTATATTTCCACTATTTTCTTTTGTGTGTTGTATGTACTGCCCATGATTGTATTCCTTATGTAATATAATTTAATTTATTGGAATTTACTGCTTCATTGTATGATACTTCTTTCATGGGGTTTATGTTTTGTAAGTCACCAAATCGGTAATGGAATTTCTAATTTCGATTTCCACCCATTGGATTTTATGCAATCTTCATTGATTATTTTATTCCAAGATTATGTGTAAAATTACTATTTATTTATTTATGTATTAATTTACACTTAGATTTGCGTGGATATTCTTTTGATACACATAATCACTCCATTGATAAATTCTCAAGTAATTGATATGAACTGGATAAGAGTAATCTTAACTCTATTTTCATTCATTGAGTTAAGCATCCAAGTCATTGGTGTTGTTGTTACAAGAATATGTGTGAATGTACTCTGATTGTTTTACACTGAATATCTTATCATATTTAGTGTATTTCTATTTTTCACACATAATTATGTAATTGATTTATCCTTAACCTAGGGATACATTCTTTATAATGGATTTCATATCAACTTAAATTCCATTGAGTCTTCTTTGTTGTTATGTACCAATTCACTTTTATTTGGTGTATATACTGTACTTTGACAATATATCATGAATATCTTTATTCTCATGATATTATTACGTTTTTATTACCTTAATTATTTGTATCCAAGTGTCCCTCATTTGTTTAGGAACTCAAACTAAAATATCATTTTAAATTTTTTAAATTTTATTCCTCTAAATCTTTCTCATTAATGTACATGTTTTAAAAATGATTTTAAGGATTTATTTATGTGGACATTAATGTTATAAAATTAAAATTCCTTTTAAAAGTTTAAAATTTGTATGGGACACTTTGATTCAAAAATCTATTTTATACAGCTTCTCGATAAATAGTGATACTTTTAAATGTTTTCAAGAAAAATGGTGATATTTCTCGCAAATAATTTTGATGATTATTTTCATCTATGTCAATATCCTTCATTATTCTTGATTGAGGTTAATTTATTATAATACAATCTTTCATATTGTATTGAATGAGTTATGTTTGACTGTGGATGTGGTATTTTAATACCATTCATGGTTTATGGTTAAAGTATTGACATTTCGTATGCTAGTTTAATACGAATGTTTATGTTATGTTGCAAAATTTTCGTATGATGAATGCATTGGACTTAATAAGTGATGGGTGTAGCCCTCAATAGATCCTCGATGAATCGGTATGTCTCATGAGATAAACTAGTGTCTAGTCATAAGGCCTTGAAAAAATCTTATTTGTAGTCTCGGTAGAAGGCCTTGACTATGTGGTTAAGAACTCTGGCATTATGCATTCCATCATTACGAAATTGGATATTGATATTACATGTGATTATTTGACTAGTAGAATATCCATGTGAATAAGAAAATTGTGTTATTTGATTTATCATTTCCATATTATGTTGATGTTTATTTTTAAAAGGCTTGTGTTCAATTATTATGCATTTCCTTAAATGTTTGTTCTTATTTATAATAGTTTCTACTATATTCTTATCCTTACTGAGAATCTAATCTCACCACTTTCTTATATTTTATTTTTCCCAGGATACAAAGAATTATATTACAATTAACCTACAGTAATATGATAAGGTATATAGGAGTGTTCAAAGGGGACCCAATGTTGTTGTTTTTATTTCATAATATAATGTAAAACTTTTGTATGTATCTTATACTTCCAAGGCTCCAAAAATGATTGATCTTTTGGGGCATGATTCATTGTATCATGCCAATGTTGTGTAATAATGCACCGATTCTCGGTAACTGGGGTCGGGGTGTTATAGTTGGTATCAGAAGAAGATTAGTACAAACCTTCGAAGCTAGATTTAGAAAAAACACTAAATAGAAAACACTACCCTAAGATAGACATCGAGGATTAGTATAGAAGAACATTAAAAAAATTTGTTAATGTAAATATTATGTGGGTTTTCCAAAAAATACATCCCAGTCTGGATAGGAGCAGGTAGAGGAGGCTTAGGCACAGATGTACCTAGAATTGAAAAATCCGACAATGAGTTTTTCTCTTAACCTGGGGTATCCTGGTACATGACAATAGGCCATCCTTCACTCTTAGTTATGACACTCTCGGGGGATATGCTTAGGACAATTCACATTTTCTTTACAAACCAATTTGAAGTATTTTAATATAATATGAGAATAAATAAACTTGGTTAATCATAAGGTGTTTTTGATTGAAATAAGGTGTTATGATATTCTCTAAATGATTTTATGACTCACATTATGATTTCTTGTGTTAGTCAATGGATAGATTCCAAATAAGTAATATTAACATTGAACATGATGTATAAGGCGGGAATAGTTGTGGAAATTAGCAACGAAATGGATTGTTGATAGGTGTAAAAGATATCATGTTCATGCAGAATCAGTTTTCCAAAAATATGATCAATAACATATATATTAGTCAACTCTTGGACTAAACAAAGAAGAGAAAGGCATTGAATGATAAGAGCTCCAATAGTGGAGACTATGTAGAAAAGAAATCTAAATTTCCATCTTGCAGGAAATGTGGAAAGAGACACCTATAAAAGTGTCTCAATGAAACAATGAAATGCTTTATATGTGGGAAATAAGGAAATAAAGTAAAGAATTACTAAGGAAAAAAGAAGAGTACTCGGGATGAAAATAAAAATGATGCCAAGAATCTATTTTCAGTAATTTTCCATAAATGTAAGGGATCAGAGCATTACCTGAGTGAATGACCTATTCTTTAGGATAACCTCTTAGTCAAGGAAGAATCTATGTGGGAATAAATGTATGGTGAAATATTTAAAAGTATTAGTGCTCTTTTTTAATGGGATTACTTTGGAAGACTTTTTTCTTATATGGGTAACCCTGTAGTTTGTTATGCTAAAATACTATTTTAAGAAAAGTTATCTTTTCTATTATAGTTATAAATAACCATTTGGGTTTATATGATCTTTGAATTTGAGTAAATTACAAGTTATTAAATTTTGGGATGAAAATGCACGGTATTAGATAACATTTGTGGTGAAATTATGTTATGGTTATTTTGAAGAATTTTTCTCATTTTGGGAATATTATAAAATATATTTTTTGAAAAAGGACAACACGCAGACCGTGTGACAACCCGTCGAGTCGAACAAAGTTGTGGGAATCCTACCCACAACCAGAGTGTGATTGGGATTTATCGCCTACCACTGGACTACGTGAATTCCCTGGTCTGTGTGACTAATTATTTTTAGTTAAATGATTTTATTGATCAATAATAAGTTGATTTTGGATCTTATTTCTTATCAAATAGATTTCCTTATTATAGGATAATTATTTGGTGATTAAGTGATAAATTTTATTTTGGAAGACATCCGCTCTATTGGGAACACTATATGCCTAAGGAAAATAGAATACTATAAGATTTCATTTGAGAATTAATGGTGGATTTTTATCTATGTTTTTATTGTGTATTCATATAGATTTGGGTTATTTATGGAAATGATTAACCTATCATAGAGAATATGTGATTAGGTTAATTACTTTAAGTATGTGACTTTAAGAGTAGTCAATGTTATTTAGAGATACAATTTAACGTGTAGGACTTTGTAATCAAATTATTCTAAGTTTTGAGTTTCAATATTAGTTGGGATTATATTGAAGGGTTTTAAGGACAATGGTTTATTGAATGGTATTTATTGAACTTTGGGTATTTTTGGTTTAATTTTAGAAGTTAAGATTTTTATTTCTTTATCAAAAGGATTATCCTTTTTCGGGATCATCTAATATTGTACTAACCATTTTGTTTTTGGTTAATCTCTAAATACAATGTATATATATAATTTATTCTTTGTGGAACATGTGATTCTCTAGAAGTTTATTCTAGCGCTTCAGGTTTGACCAAGTCATCTTGAATACTCATCGTTTGAAAAAAAGATGATTTAGTGGTAGAAATTTATTAAAGGATGAAACTCAACTTAAAAAGTAAGTATATCTCTTTATGTTCTTAGTCAACATAATAAATAAATTCCTCAACTTTATGAAATGAAACTTAAAAAAAAAAATGTTGTCTGTTTACTTTTCCTACTGGGAAACTAATGACTATTTATCTCATCACAAGTTTGTGGTTTTCTTGTTGTTAACATTCTCTTGATCATGTTTTCTATCACTCTCCATCAGCACATGACACATAGTTTATCTTCCATATCCATGTTTTTCTACAGGGAATCCTAGTATGGGTTATCTCAGGTGACCATTGTACTTCACTTTCTTTTTTTTAAAGTGATAGTTTTATTGACTCTTTTTCTGATATGGTACTTTCAATGAAGTTCCCAGGCCCAATTTTAAAATTGCGAGGATGCAATTTCCAAAAGGGGGGAAGAATTTAACACCCCAATATTTCAAAGTAAGTTATTTTATTTAAAGTAATTCAATATATTGCACTATAAGTAACACTGAGTTTGAGGGCACCACGACTTACCAAACTAGTTGTTAAAAAGAGGTTATGAATAGTATTAACTAAATTTTCAATTTTTTATACTTCATATAATTTTAAAATCCATATTATATTTTTATTAGACATAATATAAGAACAAATTCATTTTTTCAGATAAAAGAAGTACTTATCAAAAAATGCAATTTCACAACCTTATAATGGAAAACCATTTTTAAAACCATTATTTGACACTTTTATATATTCAATTTAATGTATTTAAATTCTTATTTAAAATTGGGACATAAAAATTTATTTTGAATAAATTTTTTGTCCTTTTCGGATAACATTAATATTTTGATGAATACTGAAAAATACTAAATTTTAATTGAAAACAACTTTTTTAATTGAAATAATTTATAGGGTTAAATAATGAATTTTAATAGTTTATAAGTATAATTATTTAATATTTTCATCATTTAATACAATTTTTGTCATTATAAGTAATGTCACATTTAAATTTGACAGAAACACATGTCAAAATTTTGATAGTTTTTACTTTTTAAAAACCCGCTTTTCGGTTTCGATAACGGGAATTAATTTTAAATTAGTTAATGAAACTACTATGTTCTGAATTTTTTAAAATAGAATTCGTTTTTTAATTCATAATATCAAAATTATCTTAGAGTGAATTGTTTTTATTTTTCTGAAAACATTCAATTTTTAATGAATAGTGAAAAATGTTGCGTTATAGTTTAAAACCGACTTTTAATTTAAATAATTATTTATTTTATTTAAATTTATTTTAAGTCAAAATAGATATATAATACTTATATATTTTTAATATAATTCATTAGAGTCATTTTATAATAAAAATAGATGTATAAAAATATGTTGAACTTTCTACCGTCTTTTACCCACCTTCTAGGAGCATTTGAAAATATGAATAAAAACATAATTTTACCATTTCAATGAGTTTAGTTTAAAAAATCAGAGAAAACTATTGATATTATTAAGTAAAATTTGGTTCCATAAGTGGAAAATAATTTTTTTGAATAGTAACTTTTGACTTTTATTTACCACGGTTAAAAGTAAATATGGTAATTAAGGTTAAAAATGAATTTATAATTACCCTAACACATGTCCAAATTCTATTGTATAAGTTTAAATCAACCAAAAACAACCTTAAGAATAAATTATGATCCTATTTTTTCCACTTTTATAAGATTAGGACATATATTATTATTTTATTTAAAGAAGAGTTAAAAGAGATAAATTCAAAGTTTAATAACTAAACCATGTCTAATATAGGGTTATACATAAGATAAATTAGTCTATAAATATTCATTAAAAATATAAACAGATTTCCAATATAATGGTATTTTATTTATAATTTTTAGACGTTAAATAATTAAATTTATTTATGACACAATGATGATGCAGTAATTACCTTATTTATGAAAGATTAATATAGTTGATATTCTAAATATCCAAATAAATGTAATTTGAGACTTTTTACGAATTAAAATAATTTTTAGGTTAATATTACATGTTAGGGTTGATTAAATATATTTTTTTCAAAGTAATCATGCTGTTATGATTTTCAAAAAAACCAAACACTAAATAATGTCAAAATTGACATAAATGAGTTTTTAAAACAAATACTATATTATTGGTTGATATAATATTCCCAAAAATATAAGGCTCAAACCAAGGGCTTAAATAATTTTATATATGTCATTAATGAACCACTTGAGGTTCTCTTGGATTTTTTGAGTAAGTTTATTAACCATATAGTGTAAATATACATGAAGACAGAGTAAAAGTTAAACTATTTAACTAAGAGTTAAATTGAATATATAAGGATAAAATTGTAACCTAAACTTGTCTAAGACCTATTGGTTGAGAGGTTTTAAACCCATAACCACCTTATTTTCTAAATAAATCATTTTTTAGTGATTATAAACCGAAAATGATTTTATTATAAAATAATATTTCAAGGTTTTCCTAAAGTGACCCTCACCTCTCTTATAAAAGGGTACTTCCCCTTCTCTTAATTTAACACAGCCAAAACCATTTTTATCAGCCAAAACCTGCCAAAATATCCTCAAAAATTCCCTCACATCAACATAGAGTCCTTACTTTGATAAAAACAACCTAAGGGGGCCTTTTGATCAACTCATAAGGAAATACAAAAGGAAGATGTAATAATTTCACCACCCTCTTTCAAGTTCTTTTCTTCTTCCACTTCCACTTTCTTTTTTGTTTACATACCAAAATAATAACTCCAGTACCTTGTACATACAGTTATGTTATTATAAATATGGTACAACCATTCTATCCATCCAATAAATGACAACCTCACCATACGTGTGTACGTACGGCTTACCGTCTCCACGTCGTGGTGTAGTTTGTTATTCAAACACTTAATTATTTGGATGGGTATAAAAATGAATATAACAGATGTAAATAATATATATAACACGATAATTATTCTGTATATGTGATATACTGTCCTATTAATATGATTTCACCATCAATATAATGATATTATCGCTCGTGCATACATACAGATTACCGTCTCCACAAATGCGATGAGATTCATTCTCTATCGTAATAATTCAAGAATAATTTTCATTTTAGGATTAAAAATAATTTTTTTGAAGATAATATAATTCTTTATATGAATCAAATACATCATATTCATAACAAACATGGATTACATAACCAACCATATAAAGGAAAACGAATCAGTTAACACCCAAAATGATGATACTACTAAAATATTATTAACAAACCAATATTAGAAGATCATATATGATATAGTATTTATTTAATTGGTTCTTTTATAATTTAATAACAATTATTTAACCATTTTATAGGAGGTTAACCTTCCCTATACTAAGGAAAAGTACAAGGAAAGGGGTTTATTATCTCACTTTTAATTTCGTGAGATTTCCATTGTTCACCACTTATTTATTGCATAAGGTGTATTGTGCACTACCATTTGATATATATTATCATGATTAACATTATATTCATGGTATTATATTATTCATTTAGTGGTTATTTACTTTTTGTCATATGAATTGATTGATTACAACATGGTAAGGGATTTCTATCTCACTTATTATTTCCGTGAGATTCATGCTATATTGCAACTATTTCCTTTTGTTTGGTGTATGTACTGCCCATGATCATATTTCTTATGTAATATAATTTAATTTATTGGTATTTACATCTTAATTTTATGATCCTTCCTTAATGGGGTGTATGTTTCGTAAGTCACCAAATCGGTAAGGGAATTTCTAATTTCAATTTCCACTCATTGGGTTTTATGGAAACTTCATTGATTATTTTACTCCAAGATTATATGTAAAATCACTCTTTATTTATTTAGGAATTAATTTCCACTCCCCTTTGTGTGGATATTATTTTGATACGCATAATCACTCCATTTATAAATTCTCAAGTCATTGATATAAACATGATAAGAGTAATCTTAACTCAATTTTCATTCATTGATTTAAACATCCAATTAATTGGTGTTGTTGTTACTTGAATACGTGTTAATGTCCTCTGATTGTTTTACAATAAATATAAAATCGTATTTAGTGTATTTATATTTTTCACACATAATTATGTCATTTATTTTTCAATAACCTAAGGATACAGTCTTTATAATGGATTTCATCTCAACTTACATTCCATTTAGACTTATTTTTTGTTATGCGCCAATTCAATTTTATTTGGTGTATATACTGTACTTTGAAATAATATATCATGAATCACCTTATTCTAATGATATTATTAAGTTTTTATTACCTCAATTATTTTTATTCAATCGTCTCTCATATTTTTAGGAACTCTAACTAAAATATCATTTTAAATGTTTTAAAAACTTATTCTTCTAAATCTTTCTCATTAATGTCCATGTTTTAAAAATGGTTTTAAGGATTTTTTTATATGGAAATTAATTTTTTAAAATTAATATTATTTTTAAAAATTTCAAATTGGTATGGGGAACTTTGATTCAAAAATCTATTTTAAACATCTTTTTGATAAATAGTGATACTTTTAAATGTTTTCAAGAAAAAGGGGATTATTTCTCTCAAATTGTTTTGATGATTATTTTCATCTATGTAAATATACTTCATTATTCTCAATTGAGGTTAATTTATTATAATAAAATCTTCCGTTTTATATTGAATGAGTTATTTTTTACTATAGATGTGCTATTTTTATACCATTCATGGTTTATGGTTAAAATATTGACATTTTGTATGCTAGTTTAATACGAATGTTTATGTTATGTTTTAGCATTTTCATATGAGGAATGCATTGGAATTATTAAGTGATGGGTGGATCCCACTATAGCTTCTCGATGCATCGGTAGGCCTCATTAGACAAACTAGTGTCTAGTCACATGGCCTTGACAAAATCTTATTTGTAGTCTTGGCGCAAGGCCTTGACTATGTGGTTATGAAGTCTGGCATTATGCATTACATCATTATGAAAATGTCTATTGGTATTACATGTTATTATTAGACAAGTATAATATTCATGTGAATAATTAAATGGAGTTATTTGATTTATATTTACCCTATTATGTTGAGGTTTAAGTTTAAAAGGCTTGGGTTCTAGTCTTATACACTACCTTAAATGTTTGTTCTCACTTATCACAGTTTCCACTATATTGTTATCCTTATTGAGCATCTGATATCACCCCTTTCTTATGTTTTATTTTTCCTAGTATTCAAAGAAGTATATTACGATTAACCTCTAGAATAGAATAATGGATATAAGAGTGTTCAAATGGGTCACAATGTTGTTTTTTTATTTCATAATGTAATGTAAAACATACATATGTATCTAGTAATTCAAAGGCTACTAAATTTATTGGTCTTTTGAGACACGATTCCTTTTATCATGCCAATGTTATGTAATAATGCACCAATTCTGGGTAACTGGGGTCTAGGTGTTACAGTTGGTATCAGATGAGGTTTAGTATAGACCTTGGAAGCTATATTTAGAAAAAAAATCTAAATAGAAAACACTACCCTAAGATAGAAATTAAGGATTAGTATAGAATAACATCCAAAAAAATTGGTAATGTAAATATTATGTGGGGTTTCAAAGAAACACATCCTTGTCTGGATACGATCATGTAGAGGAGGCTTTGGCGCATATGTACCTAGGAGAGAAAAATCTAACAAGGAGTTTTGGGCTTGACCCGGGGTATCCCGGTATACGACAATGGATCTTGATGCACTCTTGGTTACAACACTCCTAGGGGATATGCTTAGGATAATTCACATATTCTTTACAAACCAATTTGATGGATTTTAATATAATATGAGAATAAATAGATACGGTTACTCATAAGGTCTTTTAGAATGAAAATAATGTGTTATGATATTCTCAAAATGATTTTATGACTCACATTATGATTTCTTGTGTTATTCAGTGGCGAGATTCCAAGGAAGTCTTAGTAACATTGAACATGATGTACAAGGTGGGCATAGTGGTAGAAATGAGAAAATAAATAGATTATTGATAGGTGTAAAAGATATTGTGTTCATGCCGAATCAGTTTTCCAAAAATATGATCAACAGCATATATATTAACCAACTCCGAGACTAAACAAAGAAGAGAAAGGTGGTGAACAATAAGATCTCTAATAGTGGAGACCATAGAGAAAAGAAATCTCAATTTTCGTCATGTAGGAAATGTGGAAGGGGACACCTAGGAAATTATCTCAATGGAACAAAGAAATTCTTTATGTGTTGGAAAGAAGGACATAAAGTAAAGAATTGCTGAGGAAAAAAGAAGAGTACTATGGAAGAAAATAAAAATGATCCCAAGAATCCATTTATATTAATTTTCTATAAATTTAGGAGACCTGGGCATTACCTGATTTAATTACCTATTCTTTAGGATAACCTCTTAGTCAAGGAAGAACCTATGTGGAAATAAATGGATGGAGAAATGTTTAAAAGTATTAGTTCTCTTTGTTAATGAGTTTACTTTGGAAGACTTTTCTCTTTTATGTGTAACCCTGCAGTTTGTTATGTGAAAATTCTATTTTAGGAAGAATTATCTTTTCTATTATAGTTATAAATAACCATTTGGATTTATATGATCCTTGAATTTGAGCAAATTACAAATTATTAAATTTTGGGATGAAAAGGTGAGGTATGAGATAACATTTGTGGTGAAATTATGTTATGGTTATTTTCAAGAATTTTTCTCATTTTGGGAATGTTATAAAATATAGTTTTTGAAAAATGACAACAAGAAAACCATGTGACAACCTGTCGTATCGGACAAAGCTGCGGGAATCGAACCCACAACCAGAGTGTGATTGGGATTTATTACCTACCACTAGACTACGTGAAGTCTTTGGTTTGTGTGACTAATTATTTTTAGTTATATGATTTAATTTATCAATAATAAGTTGATTTTGGATCTTATGTCTTATCAAATGGATATCCTTAGTATAAGAAAATGAATTGGTGATTAATTGATAAATGTTATTTTGGAAGATGTTCGCTCTATTGGGAACACTCTATGCCTAAGGAAAATAGAATACTATGATATTTCATTTGAGGAGTAATGGTGGATTTTAATCTATGTTTTTATTGTGGATTTATAGCAACTTGGGTAATTTATTTAAATGATTAACCTATCATAGAGAATATATTATTAGGTTAATCACTTTAAGTATGTGACTTTAAGAGTAGTTGATCTTATTTGGAGATACAATTTAATGTGGAAGACTATGTAATAAAATTATTCTACGTATTGTGTTTCAAATTAGTTTGTTTTATATTGAATTATTTTAAGGAAAATTGTTTATTGAATGATATTTATTAAAATTTGGGTATTTTTGGTTTAATTTTAGAAATTAAGATTATTATTTCTTTATATAAAAGATTATCCTTTTGGGGGATCATATGATCTTGTAGTAACCATTTTGGTTTTGATTAATCTCTAAAGAAAAAGTAAATATATAGTTTATCCTTTGTGGGTCATGTGATTCTCTAGAAGTTGATTCTAGCGCTTCATGTGTGACCAAGTCATCTTCAATACTCATCGTTTGAATAAAAAAGATTAGTTAGTGGTAGAAATTTATTAAAGGATGAAACTATACATAAAAAGTAAGTATATATCTTTATGTTCTTAGTTAATCTCATAAATAAATTCCTCAACTTTATGAAATGGAACTAAAAACAAAAAAATGTGGTCCATTTACTTTTACAACTGGGAAACTAATGATTGTTTATCCCATCACAAGTTGGAGGTTTTATTATTTTTTTTACTTTCTTCTGATCATGTTTTCTATCACTCTCCTTCCGAACATGACACAATTTTTATCTTCTATATCGATGTTTATCTACATGGAATCCTAGTATGGGTTATCTCGGGTGACCTTTGTAATTATCTTTTATTCTTTTAATGTGATAGTTTTATTGATACTTCTTCCAATGTGGGACTTTAAATGAAGTTACAAAGCCCAATTTTAAAATTGCTATGATGCAATTTCCAAAATGGGGGAATAATGTAATGCCCCAAGATTTCATAGTAAGTTATTTTCTTTAAAGTAACTCAATATATTGCGCTACATGCAACACCGAGTTTGAGGGCACCACGACTTACCAAACTAGTCGTTCAAAAGCGGTTATGAATAGTATTAACTGAATTTGGAATTTTATATACTCCATATAATTTTAGAATCTATATTATGTGTTTCTTAGACATAATATAATACCAAAATCATTTTTTCAGATAAAAGAAGTATTTTAAAAAAAATAAAACTTTACAACCCTCTATTGGAAAAACCCTTTTAGAACCAATAATTGAAATTTTATATATTCTATTTAATGAAATTAAATTCTTCTTTACAATCGAGCCATTAAAATTTTATTTTGAATAAATATTTGGTAATTTTCTGATAAATTTAATATTTTCATGAATACAGAAAAATAAAAAATTTTAATTAAAAAAAAATTAATCGAAATAATTTATTGCGTTAAATTATGAATTTTAATGGTTTGGAAGTATAATTAGATTATATTTTTATCATTTAATAAAATTTAGGTCATTATAAGTAATTTCACATTTAAATTTAACATAAACACAGGCCAATATTTTGATAGTTTTTACTTTTTAAAAACCCGCTTTTTAGTTTAGACAACGGGAATTATTATTGAATTAGTTAATGAAACTTCTATATTCTGAATTTTTTAAAATAGAATTCATTTATGAATTCGGAATATCAAAATTATTTTTGGTTTAATTTTTGGTATTTTTCTGAAAACAATCAATTTTTGATGAATAGTGAAAAACATTGTGTTATAGTTTAAAACCGACTTTTTATTTAAATAATTATTTATTTTATTTAAATTTATTTTAAGTAAAAATAGATATATAATATCTATATAATCTCAATTTAATTAATTGGATTCATTTAATAATAAAATTAGATGCATAAAATTATGTTGAACTTTTTACCGTCTTTCACCCACCTTTTAAGAGTATTTACAAATTAGCATAAAACATAATTTTACCATTTCTTTGAGTTGTATATCAAAAATCTGAGAGAGACGGATGACATCAATAGGTAGAATGTGGTTCAAGAAGATGAGAATATTTTTTGGTGAATATTAACTTTTGACTTTTATTTACCACGGTGAAAAGTAAATAGGGTAATTAAGGGTAAAAATGATATTATAATTATCCTAACGCATGTCCTAATTATATTGGATAAGTGTAATTCGACCAAAATAAATTTAGGAATAAAATTTTATCCTCTTTGATCCACTTGGATTAGATTAGGACATTTATTATTATTTTATTTAAAGAAGCGTTAAAAGAGTTAAATTCAATGTTTAATAACTAAACCATGTATAATATAGATTTATACATAATATAAATTCAACTATAAATATTCATTAGAAATGTAGAAACATTTCCTACATAATGGTATTTTATTTATAATTTTTTAATATTAAATAATTAAATTTATTTATGATACAATGATGACGTAGTAATTACTTTATTAATGAGGGATTAAAATAATTGATATTATAAATATCGAAATAAATGTAATTTGAGACTTTTGATGAATTAAACTAATTTTAAAAGTTAATATGATATTTTAGGGTTGATTAAATATATTTTTTTCAAAGTAACCACGCTTTTATGATTTTAAAAAACAAATACTAAATAATGTCAAAATGGACATAAATAAGTTTTTAAAACAAATACTATATTATTGGTTGATATAATATTCTTAAAAATATAAGGTTCATCTAAAGATATTAAATAATATTATATATGTCAATAATGAACCACCTGAGGTTCTCTTGGAAGTTTTGAGTAAGTTTATTAACCATATAGTGGAAGAATACAAGAAGACATGGTATAAGTTAAACTATTTAACTAAGAGTTAAATCTAAAATATAAGGTTAAAATGGTAACCTAAACTTGTCTAAAACCAATTGGATGAGAGGATTTCAACCCATCCCTACCTTATATTAGAAATAAATCATTTTGGAACCATTATAATCCAAAAATTACTTTTATTATAAAATAATATTTCAATGTTTTTTTAAAGTGACCCTCACCTCTCTTATAAATGGGTACTTCCCCTTCTCTTAATTTCACACATCCAAATACATTTTTCTCGGTAAAAACCTGAAAAAATATACTCCCAACTTCCCTCACATCAACACAGAGTCCTTACTTTGATCATAATGCCAACCTAAGGATCCATTTTGATCAACAAAAAGGAAACACCTGGGGAAGATGTAATAATTTCACCACCCTCTTTGATGTTCTTTTCTTCTTCCACTTCCTCTTTTTTTTTGTTTTCATACCAAAATAATAAATACAATACCTTATATATACTGTTATGTTATTATAAATATGGTACACCCATTCTATCTATCTTATAAATGACAAAGTCACTATACGTGTTTACGTACAGCTTACCGTCTCCACGTCGTGGTGTAGTTCGTTATTCAAACACATCATTATTTGGCTGGGTATAATAATGATTATAACTGATGTATATAATAAATATAACATGATAATTATTTTGTATATATGATATACCATCCAATTACATATTATTTCACCATCAATATAATGATAATTTCACTCGTGTGTATGTACGGATAACCATCTCAACGAATGCAATGAGATTCATTCCCCATCGTAATCATTCAAGAATAATTTTCATTTTATGATTAAAAATAACTTTTATTAACATAATATCATACTGTATGTGAATTAAATACATCATATCCATAAAATAAATGTCTTATGCAACCAGTCATATAAAGGAAAATGAATCATTTAACACCCGAAACAATGATGTTATTAAAATATTATTAACAATGCAATATTTGAAGATAATATATGATATAATATTTATGTATTTGGTTCTTTTATAATTTAATAACAATGATTTTATCATTATAAATTAGGTTATCTTACCCTATACTATGGAAATGTACAAGGTAAGGAGTTTCTTATCTCACTTTTAATTCCGTGAGATTTCCATTGTTCACCACTTATTTATTGCATGTGGTGTATTGTGTACTGAAAGTTGATATATATTATCATGATTCTATTTATATTCATGGTATTATATGAATCATTTTGTGGTTATTAACTTTTCTTTCATACGACTTGATTGATTACAACATGGAAAGCGGTTTCCATCTCACTTATTATTTCCGTGATATTCATGCTATATTGCCACTTTTTCATTTTGTGTGATGTATGTACTGCCCATGATTGTATTCCTTATGTAATATAATTTAATTTATGGGAATTTAAATCTTTATTTTATGTTCCTTATTTCATGGGGTGCATGTTTTTTAAGTCACCAAATCGGTAAGGGAATTTCTAATTTCGATTTCCACTCATTGGGTTTTATACAAACTTAATTGATTTTTTTACACCAAGATTATCTGTTAAATCCATATTTATTTATTTAGGTAGTAATTTAAACTCCCCATTGTGTGGATATTATTTTTATACACATAATCACTTCATTGATAAATTCTCCAGTCATTTATATGAACTTGATTAGAGTAATATTAACTCAATTTTCATTCATTCAGTTAAACATCCAAGTCATTGGTGTTGTTGTTACAATAATATATGTGAATGTACTATTATTGTTTTACACTAAATATCCAATAATATTTAGTGTATTTATATATTTCACACATAAATATTTCATTGATTTATCCTTAACTGAAGGATGTAATCTTTATATGGTATTTCATCTCAACTTACATTCCATTGAGACTTCTTTGTTGTTATCCACCAATTCACTTTTATTTGGTGTATATACTATACTTTGTCATAATATGTCACGAATACCTTTATTCTCATGATATTATCAAGTTTTTATTACCTTAATTATTTGTATTCAAGAATATATCATTTGGTTGGGAATTCTAATGAAAATATCATTTTAAATTTTTTTAAAATTTATTCTTCTAAATCTTTCTCATTAATGTCCATGTTTTAAAAATGGTTTTAAGGATTTATTTATATGGACATTAATGTTTTAAAATTAAAATTCCTTTTAGAAGTTTCAATGTGTTATGGGACACTTTGATTAAAAATGTATTTTAAAGAGATTCTTGATAAATTGTGATACATTTAAATGTTTTCAAGAAAAAGGGGAATATTTCTCTCAAATAGTTTTGAGGAGTATTTTCATCTATGTAAATATCATTCATTATTCTTGATTGGGGTTAATTTATTATAATACAGCCATCCATATTGTATTGAATGAGTTATGTTTGACTACGGATGTGTTAGTTTTATACCATTCATGGTTTATGGTTAAAGTATTGACATTTTGTATGCTAGTTTAATACAAATGTTTATATTATCGTTCAACATTTTTGTATAAGGAATTTATTGGTCTTAGTAAGTGACAGGTGGAGCCCACTATAGTTCCTTGATGCATCGATAGGTCTCATGATACAAACTATTTTCTTGGGACAAGGCCTTGAAAAAATATTATTTGTTGTCTTGGTGCAAGGCCTTGACTATGAGGTTATGAACTCTGGCATTATGCAATCCATCATTATTAAATTAGCTATTTATATTACATATGATTATTTGGATCGTAGAATATCCATGTGAATATGTAAATGAAATTATTTGATTTATCTTTTCCATATTATGTTGAAGTTCATGTTTAAAGGGCTTGTGTTATAGTCTTATTCATTTCCTTAAATGTTTGTTCTTATTTATGAAATTTTCTGCGATATTGTTATCCTTACTGAGCATCTGAGCTCACCCCTTTCATATGTTTTATTTTTTTGAGGATGCAAATAAGTATATTACAAATAACCTACAGGAATAGGATAAGGGATATAAGAGTGTTCAAAGGGGACACAATGTTGTTTTTTATTTCCTGATTTAATGTAAAACTTATTCATGTATCAAGTACTTCTAAGGAAACAAAACTGATCGGTCTTTAGGTACATGATTCCTTGTATCATGCCAATGTTATGTAATAATGCACCGATTATAAGTAACTGGGGTCGGGGTGTTAAATTTGGTATCATAGTAAGTTTAGTACAAACCATGGAAGCTAGATTTAGAAAAAAATACTCTAAATAGAAAACACTACCCTAAGATAGACATTGAGTATTATTATAGAAGAACATCCAAAAAAATTGGTCATGTAAATATTATGTGGGTTTTCTAAGAAATACATCCGTGTCTGGATACGAGAAGGTAGAGACGGCTCTAGCATAGATATACCTAGGAGTGAAAACTCCGACAAGGACTTTTGGGCTAGACCCGGGGTATCCTGATACACAACAATGGGCCATACTGCACTCTTGGTTACGACACTCTTGGGGGATATTCTTAAGATAATTGACATTTTATTTACAAACTGATTTGAAGGATTTTAATATAAGATTAGAATAAATAAAAGTGGTTAATCATAAAGTTATTTAGATTGAAAATAAGGTGTTATAATATTCTTTAAATTATTTTATGACTCATGTTATTCTTTCTTGTGTTATTCAATGGATGGGTTCCAAGGAAGTCATAGTAACATTGAACATGATGTACAAGGTGTGAATGGTGGTGTAAATGATAAATTAAATGGATTATTGATAGGTTTAAAATATATCATGTTCATGCTGAATTAGTTTTCCAAAAATATGATCAACAACATATATATTATCCAAATCTCAGACTCAATGAAAAAGAGAAAGGCGGTGATTCATAAAAGCTCCATCAGTGGAGACTATGGAGAAAAGAAATCTCAATTTCCCTCATGCAAGAAATGTATAAGGAGACACCTAGGAAAGTGTATCAATAAAACAAAGAAGTGTTTTTGTGTGGGAAAAAAGGACATAAAGTAAATAATTTCTAAGGAAAAAATAAGAGTACTATGGAAGAAAATAAAAATGATCCCAAGAATCCATTTACAGTAATTTTCCATAAATGTAGGGGACCTAGGAATTACTCGAGTGAATGACCTATTCTTTGTGATAACCTCATATTAAAGGAATAACCTGTGTGGAAATAAATGTATAGAGAATTTTTTAAAGGTATTAGTTCTCTTTGTTGATGGTATTACATTGGAAAAAATTTCTCTTGTATATGTAACCCTGCAGTTTGTTATGTGAAAATATTATTTTAGGATGAATTATCTTTTCTATTACAATTATAAATAACCATTTGGGTTTATATGATCCTTGAATTTGAGGAAATTACAAATTTTTAAATTTTGGGATGAAAATGCGAGGTATGAGATCACATTTGTGGTGAAATTATGTTATGGTTATTTTGAAGAATTTTTATCATTTTGGGAATGTTATAAAATATAGTTTTTGAAAAAGGTCAACACAAAAATCGTGTGACAACCCATCACGTCAGACAGTGCTATGGGAATTGAACCCACAACCAAAGGGCGATTTGGATTTATCGCCTACCATAGGACTACGTGAATTCCATGGTTAGTGTTACTAATTCTTTTTAGTTAAATGATTTTATTGATCAATAATAAGTTGATTTGGTATCTTATGTCTTATCAAATGGATATCCTTAGTATAGGTAAATGATTTTGTGATTTTGTGAGAATTTTTATTTGGAAGACGTTCACTCTGTTGGGAACACTATATACTTAAAGAAAATAGAATACTATAAGATTTCATTTGAGGTGTAATGGTGTATTTTTTTCTATGTTTTTATTGTGGATTTATAGCGATTTGGGTTAATTATCAAAATGATTAACCTATCATAGAGAATATGTAATTATGTTAATTACATTAAGTATGTGACTTTAAGAGTAGTCGATATTATTTGGAGATACAATTTAACATGGAAGACAACATAATCAAATTATTCTATGTTTTGGGTTTCAATATTAGTTTGGATTATATTGAAGGATTTTAAGGACAATTATTTATTGAACGGTATTTATTGAACTTTGGGTATTGTTGGTTTAATTTTACAAATTAAGATTAGTATTTCGTTATCTAAAGGATTATCCTTTTTGAGGATCATCTTATGTTGTACTAACCATTTTGGTTTTGGTTAATATCTAAATACAAAGTAAATATATAGTTTATCCTTTTTGGATCATGTGATTCTCTAGAAGTTGATTCTAGCGCTTCAGGTGTGACCAAGTCATCTTGAATAGTCGTCGTTTGAAAAAAAGATGAGTTAGTGGTAGAAATTTTTTGAAGGATGAAATTCTCCTTAAAAATTAAGTATATCTCATTATATTTTTAGTTAATCTCATAAATAAATTCATCAAATTTATGAAATGGAACTTAAAACAAAAAAAATGTTGTCTGTTTACTTTTCATACTAGGAAACTAATGACCGTATATCCCATCACAAGTTTTTGGTTTTCTTATTGTTGACTTTCTTCTGGTCATGTTTTCTATCACTCTCCATCAGAACTTGACACATATTTTATCTTCCATATCCATGTTTTCCTTCATGGAATCCTAGTATGGGTTATCTCGGGTAACCTTTGTACTTCTCTTTCTTTCTTTTAAAGGGGTAGTTTTATTGACTCTTTTTCTGATGTGGGACTTTCAATGGAGTTCTCAAGCCCAATTTTAAAATTATGACGATGCAATTAATAAAAGGGGGGAAGAATTTAACACCCCAATATTTCATAGTAAGTTATTTTCTTTAAAGTAATTCAATATCTTGCACTACACACAGCACCAATTTTGAACACCCCACAACATACCAAACTACTCTTTCATAAGAAGTTATGAATAATATTAACTGAATTTTGATTTTTATATACTCCATATAATTTTAGTATCCATATTATGTGTTTCTTATACATAATATAATAAGAAATTCATTTTTTCAGATAAAAGAAGTATTTTTTTAAGCAAATTTACAACCTTCTAATGGAAAACCTTTTTTAAAACCAATATTTGAAACTTTTATATATTTAATTTAAATAAATTAAATTCTTCTTTACAATAGGGACAATAAAATTATTTTGAATAAATTTTTGGTACTTTTCTGATAACTTACATATTTTTGATGAATATTGAAAAATACTAAATTTTAATTGAAAACAAATTTTTTAATCGAAATAATTTATAGGGTTAAATTATGAATTTGAATGGTTTGGAAGTATAATTAGATTTTATTTTTATCATTTAATACAATGTAGGTCATTATAAGTAATTTCACATTTAAATTTGACATAAACACGTGTCATTCTTTGGATAGTTTTTACTTTTTAAAAACCCACTTTTCGGTTTCGACAAAGGAAATTAATTTTAAATTAATTAATGAAACTTCTATGTTTTTAATTTGGTAAAATAGAATTCATTTTTGAATTCAAAATATCCAAATTATCTTAGGGTGAATTTTTTGTATTTTTCTAAAAACATTCAATTTTTGATGAATAGTGAAAAACATTATGTTATAGTTTAAAACTGACATTTTATTTAAATAATTATTTATTTTAAATAAATTTATTTTAAATAAATTTATTTTAAGTAAAAATAGATATATAATAATGATATAATTTCAATGTAATTCATTGGAGTCATTTTATAATAAAATTAGATGTATAAAATTATGTTGAACTTTTTACCGTCTTTTACCCACCTTCTAGGAGCGTTTGCAAATTTGCATAAAACTTAATTTTACAGTTTCTATGAGTTGAATTTCAAAAATCTGATAGACACTTTTGACATCAGTAGGTAAAATTTGGTTCAATAAGATGAAAATAATTTTTGGTGAATAGTAACTTTTGACTTTTATTTACCACGGTTAAAAGTAAATAGGGTAATTAAGGGTAAAAATGATATTATAATTATCCTAACACATGTACTAATTCTATTAGATAAGTTTAATTAGACTAATAACAACCTTAGAAATAAAATATGATCTCCTTTGGTCCAATGGGATTAGATTAGGAGATTTATTATTATTTTATTTAAAGAAGAGTTAAAAGAGTTAAATTCAGAATTTAATAACAAAACCATTTTTAATATAGTGTTATAAATAAGATAAATTAAAATATAAATATTAATTAGAAAGCTAAAAATACTTCTTACATAATGGTATTTCATTTAAAAAAATTATACATTAAATAATTTAATTTATTTATGACACAATGATGAAGCAGTAATTACCTTATTAATGAAGAATTAAAATAATTGATATTATAAATATCCAAATAAATGTAATTTGAGACTTTTGATGAATTAAACTAATTTTATAGGTTAATATGACATTTTAGGGTTGATTAAGTAATTTATTTTGAGGTAATCATGTTGTTATGATTTTTAGAAAAACCAAATACTAAATAATGTCAAAATTGGCATAAATGGGTTTTTAAAACAAATACTATATTATTGGTTGATATAATATTACTAAAAATCTAAGGTTCAAAAAACTAGCTTAAATAATATTATATATTTCATTAATGAACCACTTGAGGTTCTCTTTGAAGTTTAGAGTAAGTTTATTAACCATATATTGTAAGAATACCAGAAGACACGGTAAATGTTAAATTGTTTAACTAAGAGTTAAATCTAAAAGATAAGGTTAAAATGGTAACCTAAACTTTTATAAAACCTATTGGTTGAGATTTTATTTCCCCATACCCACCTTATATTATAAATAAATCTTTTTGGATCCATTAGAAACCAAAAATTATTTTATTATAAAATAATATTTCAAAGTTTTCCTAAAGTGACCAACACCTCTCTTATAAAAGGGTACTTCCCCTTCTCTTAATTTCACACCTCCAAAGCCATTTTTCTTGGCCAAACCCTGCCCAAATATCCTCCCAACTTCTATCATATCAACCTAGAGTCCTTAATTTGATCAGAAAGCCAACCTTAGGAGCCCTTTTGATCAACTCAAAAGAAAACACCCGGGGAAGAGGTAATAATTTCACCACCCTCTTACAAGTTCCTTTATTCTTCCACATCCTATTTATTTTTTTTCAATACCAAAATAAAAAATAAATTAACTTCTACATACTGTGATGATATTATAAATATGGTAAAACCATTCTATCCATCTTATAAATGAAAAAGTCACCATACGTGTGTACGTACGGCTTACCGTCTCCACGTCGTGGTGTAGTTTGTTATTAAACACTTCATTATTTGGATGGGTATAATAATGAGTATAACTTATGTAAATAATAAATATAACATGATAATTATTTCTTTTATATGATATACCATCGAATTACATATGATATCATCATCAATATAATGATATTGTCGCTCGTGCGTACGTACGGATTACCGTCTCCACGAACGTGATGAGATTCATTCCTCATCATAATCATTCAAGAATAATTTTTATTTTATGATTAAAAATAATGTTTATGAACATAATATCATTCTTTATATGAATTAAATACATCATATCCATAACAAACATGGCTTACGTAACCAAGCATATAAAGGAAAACGAATCAGTTAACACCTGAAACGATGATACAACAGAAATATTATTAACAATGAAATATTAGGAGATCATATATGATATCATATTTATGTATTTGGTTATTTTATAATTTAATAAAAAATATTTCACCATTATATGGGAGTTTAACCTACCCTATACTAAGTAAATCTACAAGTTAAGGGGTTTTGTATCTCACTTTTTATTCCGTGATATTTCCATTGTTTTCCCCTTATTTATTGTATTTGGTGTATTGTGTACTACCATTTGATATATATTATCATGATTCTATTTATATTTATGGTATTATGTGATTAATTTTGAGGTTATTAACTATATTTCATAATACTCGATTGATTACAACATAGGAATGAGTTTCTATCTCACTTCTTATTTCTGTGAGATTCATACTATATTGCCACTATTTCTTTTTGTGTGGTGTATTTACTACCCATGATTGTATTACATAGGTAATATAATTTAATTTATGGGTATTTACATATTCATTTTATGATCCTTATTTCTTGGGGTGTATGTTTCTTAAGTCACCAAATAGGTAAGAGAATTTCTAATTTCGATTTCCACTCATTGGGTTTTACACCAACTTCATTGATTATTTTACTCCAAGATTATGTGTAAAATCACTATTTATTTATTTATGTAGTAATTTCAACTCTCCTTTGTGTGTATATTATTTTGATACACATAATCAATCCATTTATAAAGTCTCATGTCATCGATATGAACTTGATAAGAGTAATCTTAACTCTATTTTCATTCATTGAGTTAAACATCTGAGTCATTGGTTTTGTTGTTACTAGAATATGTGTGAATGTCCTCTGATTGTTTTACACTAAATATCCAATCATATTTAGTGTATTTATATTTTTCACACATAATTATGTCACTGATTTATTCTTATCCTAAGGATACAGTCATTATAAGGGATTTCGTCTCAACTTACATTCCATTGATACTTCTTTGTTGTTATGCGCCAATTCACTTTTATTTGGGGTATATACTGTACTTTGACATAATATATCATGAATCCCTTTATTCTCATGATATTATTAATTTTTGATTACCTAAATTATTTATATTCAAGCATCTCTCATTTGGTTAGGAACTCTAACTAAAATATCATTTTAAATGTTTTAAAAATTTATTCTTCTAAATTTTTCTCATTAATGTACATGTTTTAAAATGGTTTTAAGGATTAATTTATATGGAAATTAATGTTTTAAAATTAAAATTTATTTTAAAAGTTTCAAAGTGTTATGGGACACTTTGACTCAAAAATCTATTTTAAACAGCTTCTTGATAAATAGTGATACTTTTAAATGTTTTCAAGAAAAGGGGGGATATTTCTCTCAAATAGTTTTGATGATTATTTTCATCTATGTCAATATCCTTCATTATTCTCGATTGAGGTTAATTTATTACAATAAAATCTTCCATATTTTATTGACTGAGTTTTTTTTGAGTGTGGATGTGCTATTTTTATACCATTCATGGTTTATGGTAAAAGTATTGACATTTAGTAAGCTAGTTTAATACGAATGTTAATGTAATGATTCAACATTTTTGTATGAGGAATGAATTATAAGTAGTAAGTGACGGGTGGGTCCCAATATAGCTCCTTAATGCATCGGTAGGTCTCATGAGAAAAACTAGTTTCTTGGCACCAATCCTTGACAAAATCTTATTTGAATTCTTGGCACAGGGCCTTGACAATGTGGTTATGAAGTCTGGCATTATGCATTCCATAATTATGAAATTGAATATTGATATTACATGTGATTATTCGACTAGTAGAATATCCATGGGAATAAGTAAATGGAATTATTTGATTTATATTTTCCATATTATGTTGAAGTTTATGTTTAAAAGGCTTGTGTTATAGTATTATACATTACCTTCAATGTTTGTTCTTATTTATGACAATTTCCGCTATATTGTTATCCTTACTGAGCATCTAAGCTCACCCCTTTCATATGTTTTATTTTTCCCAGGTTGAAAAGAAATATATTACGATTAACCTGCAGGAATAGGCTCAGGGATATAAGAGTTTTCAAAGGGGACACAATGTTGTTTTTTATATAATGATGTAATTTAAATCTTATGTATGTATCTAGTACTTATAAGGCTAGTAAACTGATCGGTCTTTTGGGACATGATTCCTTGTATCATGCCAATTTTATGTCATAATGCACCGATTCTGGGTAACTAGGGTCGGGGTGTTACATTAATGGATTATGATTGTTAGCATCTATTTTCAAACTCTTTTGATTCATGACTCAAATTATGAACAACATTATGACATGAATCATTACTTTTAATCAATACAATGTTGGTTATGATATTATTTTTTATTCTTTATTATACCCATATTCCAATGTTATGCTCACTTATGATCTTTGATTGTTATCTCTTTGGTTTACTCTTAGTAAACATCTATGTTCACATCTTTCATTTGTTTCCATTTCCCTATGTTATAAATATAAGAAAAGTATAAGATATCAAAAATAGTTTATTATGTGGAGGATTTTTGGAAGATTTTTAGGACTTTTATGGATTAAGAAGTTGTCTGTATAGTGGTAATAAAATTCCATTAGTTAAAAAGTTGTGATTTTTTTTAGTTATTGTTTTTTCATAATTCTCTAAATCTATAAACTAAAAATGTCATGGGAATGTATTGTAATGAAATATTTTATTTTTATTCATTTAGTTAGATGGTCTCATCCCTGGGTCTCTATGGTTGGTATCAGAGCAGGGATTAGATAAATTTAGAGATAAGATGTTATTGGTTGAGGATAATTTAGGAGTTAAAACTATTATCAATGTTTGATAAGTTATGGTTGATTATAATTTCAGTGGTATAGATAACCCTTTTGGTTATTGAGGTAATATTTAATAATTTTTTGATTAGCATAATATAGATTTAGGTAAAATCTATGGATAGGTATATGGGATAATTATAACTAAATGATTTCATCCTAGAGTTTTGGTAATTTAGATATTGTGTGCATTTTATATAAATTATATCCTTGTCTATATACTAGAAATTGGAAATTTTGTGGCATTAATTCACCTAGGGGTAATCATACTAAAAATGTTGTTGTATCAATGACTTGATCTTCACCTAGGTGAATAATGAGTGGTAATAAGACTACACACGTAGCTAGACACTCTCGGGGGGTATGATTTGGTAAATCAAATTCTCATTATGAACCATTATGAAGGATTTATTTCATAATTAATTTAAGGTATTAAGTTAAGATTTATGAGAGAAAAAAACTTAATGTAACCATGGTAGAACCTAAAGAGTTTTGGGGTGAAACAAGTGGTATATATTTATTATGAAATTATCATAGTATGACATGAATGTGTCATTGGAGAAGACATATTTGGATTGATATTTCATATTCATATAATCATTTACTCTAATTTTATTGTATATTATTCTAATTATTATGGTTTTAGTATTTGTTTGAAATGAGATCAAAAAAATGAAACATATAAAGATATGTATCCATAAACCACTATATCTTATAACTGAATAATGGGGTCTACTTAAATGGTTGATAATTTTAGTATATGCTTTTTATGATAGAAAAATGTGTGTTTCCTTATCTTACCTAATGTAGTGAGGTTTATATATTAATAAAAATGAAATCTTGAAACACATATAAATTTTCATTAGTTAGTGGTATTTATCAATGATATTCTAGTATATTCTAAACATTTTGAGGATTTTGGGAAACATATAATAATTTTCCATTAAAATATTTTATTTAAAGGTATTTAAATATATATTAAATGGTATTAATAACCATGAAAAGTGATTTTATAAAAAATTCATATTTTGAGGGATAAATATTATAGAAAACGTGATTTAGGTATAGATAACTCTTAGGTTTAATATATTCTTGATGTTGATGTTTTAAAGGGTTGATTCATTTTGAGAAAAGTTTTTTAAATGGTATTTATAACCATGGAATTGATTATTGATTTAATGAAAAGGTGATCCAAGTTATTTTTGGTAAATTTTATCTCATTTATGGGATCATGATATATATTGACTAGTGTGTGAAATTATGAACTAGTGGTTACAGATATGAGTTAATTTTTGAAGGAATATATTATTTATATATGTTTAATTTTATAGATATTCAAACAATTTTTTGAAAGGTATGTAATGGATAATATGTTCTTAGGGTATATACATACTAGGGTAGATGATTATATGAATGATTATTATTTTTTTGGAAAGATAATTAACATGGTATAACTTAAGAAGGTAATGTATATTTCATATTAAAAGTTATATATAGGATGATGGATATGTTAAGATAACCCTAAGAAAATTCCATCAGTGAGTAATAATTGAAGTTGTGAGGAAGAAGTTTATTTTAGGGGTATAATGTAACAACCCAAGATTTTGGAACCTTTATATTAATAATATCTTCAATAGCTTGCGTCACAAAAAACACATTACTTTCACAACACCTGAATAAAATGAACCATTGAAAATTAAACTTTAATTAATAATATAATCACTAGTTGATAAAAATATAATAATAAATTAGAATAATTTTATATTATTAATAATATTTTAAAAAGGAATTCCTTTGTTCAAACCATATAAAAAATGGGTATTGTATTTTACCATAATAAATTAAATTGATCGTAGTTAAAATTTTAGTATATTATTTAATATTTATATTTCTAAACTAATATATCAATATTATATTATTTATAAATATATATGAAATATGATAGAAACACATGTTGTTTAAAATGGTAAATTTTTTAATAAAAGTAGGTTTTCTTTATATATTGTATTTTCATTTTAAATATAATTTATAAATTTTAGAATTTTAGTTTGAAAAATTTTACATTAATTTTTTATTTATCAAGTAAATATTATCATAAGATGAATTTTGATATTTTTCAAGAAAAATTATTTTTAGGGGAATAATGCTATATATTGTTTTTATAGATATCATAACTTTTATGAAAGTATTATTTTATAATAATGATTTGAAAGTTTATGAGACCATTTCCTACGAAAAATAAACATTTTATATGTTATATTATAAATTTTAAAATATTTATTATAGTTGTAAAACCTATATTTAATGTTTTATAATTGATTTAATATTTTTCTCAAGAAATAGTTTTTAATAAATTATATACTTATTATTTTTAAATTAATTTTTATCAATTTTAGAAAATAAATCAAATTAAATGAATTTAAAATTTAAAATAAATGTTTTAATAATATAATAAATTCTACTTATTTTTATTCATAAATAATAAGTTATATATAAACAAGTTACTATAGAAAAATACAGAATGGTAAAAGTAAAAATAAAATAATAAATGACTTCAAACGTGGTTTAAGAAAGTGTGAAAAAGTGTGGTTGATAAATTTATTGACCAAATGACTTTTCATTTCCGTTATTTCTCAATTTTGGATCCAATTTACTTGATAATGACTTCCTGTTATTAAAATTTATGGGTATTTAAAAAAATTCAACCCCTTTCACTTATAAAAGGGCCCCTCATCTTATCACTCCCCTCACACCACAACCCCCAAATTTCAACCCAAAATGTACCCAACACTTTATTAATCACTTCTAGACATTGTAAAAAGTTTTGGGTGTTTTAAAAATAACATCCCTAAAAGGTTCCCCCACTCTCAAAGGAGATAATCCAAGATGTGATGAGGTTAGAGAACATTCATAGAAACAAAAGATCATGGTAAGGTTCGTTTGTCTTAGATTTTAATTAATTGATACATGTTTATGTTATACACAATATTTTATTTTATATGATGAAAATAATACCCAATGATAATTTTGTATCAGGATTCCACTATATTTCATGATGTTCAATGTTTTATTCCAAAATCATTCCCTCGGGGGGTTTTGACTCAAATATCACAAAATTTGTAAGTGTTTCATTGTCTCGTTTTAAAATCCATGAGACATGTTTGATATTACACACCATTATTTATTTTATATGGTGTATTTTCCACCCAATTTACCTAAATTATAATGAATATATTTCATCTAATTATATTTTAATGTCTATTTAATGGTAATTATGTCATGTTATTTGGATTCGTACATTACCCTTACCATAAGGGTTTTTGTCAACGCAACTCCCTCTATTGAGTTAAAATGATTCTTCTTGAACTTCTTTATTCCAATATTTTTTTCTTACACAATAATATTTTATTTAATATTACTTTATCTTCCTCTATGGTGGAAGATAACCTTTTATTTCAATGTTTTATCTTGATAAATTTCATTATCAAAAGTATATCATTGTTAAAAATAGTTTCTATCCTCTTTAATGATGGTTTCCCCTACTTATCCATATTTTAATTTTTCACCAATGTTATCCTTTATAATTACAAACCTAATTATATTTTATATCATTTTTTCTCATTATTTTCCTTATACTATTTTAAATGAGATGTTTTTTCTCTGTTTATGATTTGGGTTTTTAGTAAGGGTATTTAAAAATATTTGAAAAAGTTTTCCATACTTTTAAATCAAAGGTTTTATATTCCACCAAAAATTTATTTTGATAACCATTATGTCATTAAAGGATATATTATTGAAATTTTTTCAAAATTAAACGTTTTTAAAAGGGTTCAATTTATCTTTTTGAAAATAACTTTTGAATACACTCATAACTTCATCATTTTTTAATAATGTTAAAAATAATATTAAGACAGATTCTAAGTTTTTCCCTTATTAACACATATTTCTTCTAACATTTACAATTTATTTGAAAATGTTCTCCTATGTTTTCATGGTTTATATAAGAAATGGTTTCTCTCTTATTTTTATAGAATATTTCATCAAAAATTATTTCAAAAGATCAAGGATATTTCTTAGTTCCAAAGTATTTGTTTCTAAAAAACATAAAAAGTATTTTTCTACCTAACTCACTATCTTTTGAAATTTATTATTATTGATATATTATATTCTTAAAGTTATACCATATAACTTATTTATTTGGTTTGATTATGTAATTATTTTATATTTTGAGAGAATGAGTCATCGGTTCCTTTATCTTTCCTAATCGTCTTTTGTGTATTACCAAAATTTTTATTCCAATTCCTTTCCTCTGAAAATGTTATATTTTTTATTCCTTTCATTAAAATTTTTTCACTAATATTCCATACATAAATGTATTAGGGACATTATGAAATTATACATATACTATGTATTTATACGGTGTAAATATTATATGCTTTATTATCTTTATGGATAGATTTCTACCAAGAAATTTACTGAATATATTGGCATACCCATTTTTTTATATGATTGTATCATGTTACTATTATTGATGGAATTATGAATTTTTTATTTATATGATTTAATTATAAAGGGATATGAAATATATTTTCATTCCATGGGTTCTTAATTATATGACTTTATATGGTTCACATATGCATGGATAATGATGGGTGGGGTAATATATCCCCCTTTAATTCATTGGTTAAGGTTTTATATCTCATGATATAAATGGAAATTAGATTTTACGACTCATCCCACTAGGAGAAATAGGTGAGTAAATATCAATTCACCAATTGAAATAGGTGAGTGAAGCTTGATCCACTAAGAGAAAAGGTGATTGAATATTGATACAATAATGGAAGCATGTTATGTTTCCTGATACACTATGTTATGATATCTATGCATATGGATGTGACATATATATAAGTTATTCTACATGATATGCCATCATTTTTCTTTATTATTATGACAATATAATTCTATAATGTCTTATTATTACCGTAATATGTTTTAAAACTCTTTTCATTCATGATTTATATTATGAAAAGATTTATAACACAACTCTTGACTTTTGATCTATTTTTTATTGGGTATAATGTTATTAATTACTGATAATTATCCCATGTTCTCGTATTATTCTCACATATGCTCTTTGATTTTTATCATTTATGTTTACCCTTATAAATAATCTGAGTTTACCCCTTTATTATGTTTCAATTTAACAGGGTTATATGGATAAGAAAAGTTTGTGATATATAGAAGAGTTTATTATGTGAATAATTTGTGGGAGATATTAAATACTTATTATAGATAAAGAAATTTATTAAATAGTGGGTAAAAAGTCCATTGGTTTAAAATACATGAGTTTTGTTAGATAATGTATTATTCTTGTTCTCTAAAACTCTAAAACTAAAATATTATTCAAACATATGATAATGAAATATTTTATTCAGGTTATGAAATTAGATAGTCACATTCAGGGGTAACCATATTTATTATGCTCAAATGCATGATGGTGTGTCACCAAGAGTTTTGAAATCTACTTGAGAACTCCTCAATTCATATTAACACTTCAAGTTTTCCTTGAATTGGATCCTCATTATCCTCCATGTCAAAATACGCTCCCCTATGGTGATGAAAAAAATCCCAATAGGCACACCACCTATCCAGGACACACGCCCCAGAGGACTTTCAACAGCAACATGACAGGTCTCATGTTTCAAAGACATGGTTAGTTATAAACCTAAATGTTTATTACCCTATTCATGAAAATGAGGACGTGGAATATGAATTTCAAAAACATGGTAAATAGTCATTCGTCACCCACTAGTTTCCCTCTTATAATATAGGTCTCATAAGTAATGATTATCCTTTTTCACCTTTATATGTTCTAGTAGAATTTCAATTCCCTCGATTCTCCCCTACATGCATCTTCACACATTGACTAAGATAATTGGTTTAATGCATTCCATGTTTTGTACTCCCATGTGACATGAATACCCTACCTCTAATCCTTGATTCCCACATTGTGCATGTCTCATAGGGTTATATGAGTATTGGTATATTATTTCCAACATGATTGAGGTATGATAAATTCCCTTGTTGGAAATCACCTTGGTTTGAATTATGCACTCAAAAACTCAGTAACCTCATTTGGTTCAAGATCCATGACCTTAAAACATATAGTTCCACCCTTTTAGTCTAAACTTCATAACCTTAAACTAAAATAACCCTCTTCGGTCAAATTTTTGAAACCTTAAACCCTAACATTCCATAGTCAAAATATATTGACTCTAAACTAATCTATAAAATATGAAAAAAGGAATTTCATTCAAAAATCTAGCAAAGCACCACCTGAGAAAATTTCTGGCCTCCATTATCTAAGTTTCTCTTCTGCAACTTGGAAAATTTATATCATAAATAAAAATGGTACAAATATTTTAGGATTCATCATTGATCTCTAGAAAAATATTTGTTATTCTAACTGAACCCATTGGTTCAGGAAAAAGTAAGAGTAAATCTTATGTCCCTTTTATCCCTTTTTGAGATCCTTGATGTTTCATTTCACTTCACCAATTATTTCCAGGTTCTTCACTACCCTCTATTCTACATGGTATTCTTAGTACTCAATCAAAAATATAACAGCCTGAACTCTAGAAAACCCCCCTCACATTCTCACCATTTAATGTTAAACTATGTGATTAATATATTAGTTATATGATGTTAAAATACACAAACCCAATGGTCTAATATACAAGACATTAAACTTAATAACTAATGATTGATTATATGATGATTAAACTAAAAAATGACTCATTTTCATTACTCGATGGGATATACCCCCATATTTTTAGTGTCATAATTATATTGAACCACCTTCAAAAATAATTTATGGGTTGATGGTCATTTAACAGTATGTGTAGATATACCTATATTACACATCCTAGGCCCATACACTGCCACTATTACCATTTACATCTCATCATTCATGATTTTTCTTGATGATCAACACCCTTTTGTCAGGTCCCTTTCAATAACTTGAAATTGAGATAATTCCCCTCTTGTGATATGTTTTTATCAATCACCTATACTGATATGACACACCCATGTGCTCAATTCATGGTGTCATGGTTCTCAAAGTGTTGATATCTACATAAAAGTCCCTTATGTTTACCCTCATACTTACGGTCTTACTTAATTTGGATCCCCATAATACATTATATATGAATAAGATCTTCAATGGTGAAGAAAAATGGAAAAAGGAATTCCTTATATCTAGGGTACACATCCCAAATGATTATCTGATATTTGGTAAAAGGTATCATGACTCGAAGGCATGTTCAGTTATCGACCCTCATTTATTCACCTCTTTCCTTGACATCAAGGTAGTAAAACCTACTCCTCAAATATGGTTAGAAGTCATCCTTAACTGATTTTTTCAACCATTTTTGTTTCAAATCCTAGAGTTCATGATTTAATTCCCCTTGTTTTGGTGTAATTCAATGCCCTTGGTACCGCACCACTTATGCATCATCACACATCAGTAAGGAAATTTGTTCTACTATAGTCTTTTACTCACCCATTCTACCCTTCTATTGGGAATATTTCAATGGTTGATATCTTATTCCAACCATAACCCTTCCACCCCCTTTGTGTACTCTCATGGTGTATGGGGAATCCTCTACTAATCCTTATTTCCCACATCGATCATAGATCACATGGGATTATAATATTTAGCAGATTATTTTCCCAAAATAATAAATCACACTATATTTATTGGATGGGATCATTCTTATTATTGGAGTCATGACTTTAAATTACACATCACCTCGATGATCTATGAATTATGACCTTAAATTGGGTTCAAATTTTCTTTAGGGGATAACTTATCCTAGTATTGATCCTATTGGGCACCCAAGAACTCCATTCACATTGGGTTTTATCTACTCCAACTAGATGGACCATCTCACCCCTTAGGTCCATGATAGATGTCATTAAACTCTATAGCATCAGAGATCAATCTGGTTTCCATGAATCATGGTATATTTTCTCTCATGCCTCTTCTTGGACTGTAACTCCATCAAGCATAGTGCGCCCCAATCGATATTCTCAATGCATGACGGTGTAGACCTAGGCTACTCAAACATCCAATTGACACGATAATAAAATCACCTCATAGCAGCCATTTTTTTAATATGGTTGAGTTTTAAACTGCCCCCATATGATTATGTGATGGTTTCATAAAACCACTTCTAAATTGGGTTTCAACATCCAAAACATAGTAGTTTCTTTAATTTAGCAATGGTTTCTAGGAATTTTCGTATTAAACATATTTAGTTGCAGTTTTGGTGGTTTTTGCAGTAGTTTCATGTGAAAAAATGGCGTATTTTGCGGTGGTTTAAACTGATGATAAATTTTTTCCATTTTTTAACATTAAAACTTCTTCTAAAAACATTATAATTGTCGGTAAAAAATAAATCACATTTATTTATTGGTGGTTTTAACCGCAACTAATAAGAGAACATATAACTATAGCGACAGTTTAAACCACCACTAAATATGGTCTATTTCTTTAGAGGCAATTTAAACAACTGCTAAATGTAAATTTAAAAATAAAAAAATGCAGTAGATTATGGAGCCCCAGTACCAGTACCCTTGAAAAAAACCATTTGTAGATAACATATAATAAAATAATCTAAACCATATAATAATGTTTAGTATCGAAAAATATAACAATTATTCACAAAAAAACATGTACATAGAACATGTAACAGAATAATATAAACCATAGCATATCAACCACCTAATAATGTTTCATAGATCCAAATCTAAGACTTTAAACTCTATATAACTAACATATGAGTTGTAATCCTTCAAACTACATATAATCAACTAATAAGATTTATCCCTAATCTATAACACCCCGACCCCAGAATCCAGGAGCCGGTGCATTATTTCAATACATTGGAATGATTACATGGAATCATGTCCCAAAGACCGAGAAGTTTAGTAGTCTTGGAAACAATATACATACATAAGTTCAACACTACAACTTGAAAAGAAAAAAACACTAATTTATTCCATTAGAAACATCCAAGATTCCATGATTATTCTTGCAAGTCACTCATAACTAACTTCTTCATATCCTGGGAAAATGAAACATGAGAAAGGGGTGAGATCAAATTCTCAGTAAGACTAAGAAATATAGCTAAAGATAACATAAACATTAGGCATGGTGAATAATTGAAAACACGTGACTTTACAAATAATAAACATGAACAATTTATGGCAGGCATATGAGCTGAGTAAATAATGCCATAATAAAATATAGTCATGGGTATTATACTAGTCTAATAACCACATGAAATATCGATATCTAATCTCATAATTATGGAATGCATAATGTTGAACATCATAACCACATAGACAAGGCCTTGTGCCAAGACTACAAATAAAATTTTGTCAAGGCCTTGTGCCAAGATATTAGTTTGTCTCATTAGACCTACCGATGCATCGAGAAGTTATAGCCGGCTCCACCCATCACTTACTAAGTCCAAATCATTCTTCATATTAAAAGTTTGAAACATAACCTATACATTATTATTAAAAATATCATACGAAATGTCAATACTTTATCCACAAATGATAAATGGTATAAAAATAGCACATCTACAGTCAAACATAACTCATTCAATACAATATGGAAGATTTTATTATAATAGATTAACCTCAATCGATAATAATTAAGGATATTGACATAGATGAAAATAATCATTAAAACTATTTGAGAGAAATATCCCCCTTTTTCTTGAAAACATTTAAAATTCACACTATTTTTCAAGCAACCATTTAAAAATAGATTTTTGAATCAAAGTTTCCCATACTAATTTGAAACTTTTAAAGGAATTTTAATTTTAAAACATTAATGTCAATATAAATAAATCCTTAAAACCACTTTTAAATCATGGATATTAATGAGAAATATTTATAAGAATACATTTTTAAAACAATTAAAATGACATTTTAGTTAGAGTTACTAACCAAATGAGATACGCTTGAATTCAAATAATTGAGGTAATCAAAACATTATAATATATTGAGAATAAAGGATTTAATTTTATACTACGTCAAAGGTAAGTATATACACCATGTAAAAGTGAATTGGTGCATGACAACCAATAAGTCTCAAAAGAATGTAAATTGAGATAAAATCCATTATAAAGATAGTATCCTTAGGTAAAGGATAAATCAATGACATAATGGTGTGTGAAAAATATAAATACACTCAATATGATTGTATATTAATTGTAAATCAATCATAGGACATTCACACATATTATTGTGAAAAAAACACCAATGACTTGGATGTTTAACTCAATGAATGGAAATTGAGTTAAGATCAATTTGATATCAATGACTTGAGAAATTATAAATGGAGTCATTATGTTTATCAAAAGTATATCCACACAAAGGGGACTGGAAATTAATACATAAATAATAAATAGTGATTCCACACATAATCTTGGAATAAAATAATCAATGAAGTATGTGTAAATCCCACTGAGTGGAATTTGAAATTTGAAATTTCCTTCCCGATTTTGGTAACTTACGAACCATGCACCCCATGAAAGAAGTATCATCCAATGAAGATTTAAATAAAAATAAATTATATTATATTACACCAAGAATACAATCATGGATAGTACATATTCCACACAAAATGAAATAGTGTCCAATATATCATGAATCTCACGGGAATAAAAAGTAAGATGAAAAAACCCTTACTTCGTTGTAATCAATCGATTCGTATGACCAAAAGTTAATAACCAAAAATTGAATCACATAATACCATGAATATAAATATAATAATGATATTATATATCAAATTTCAGTACACAATACACCACATCTAATAAATAACTGTCGAACAATAGAAATCTCACAGAATTAAAAGTGAGATAAGAAACCCCTTATCTCAAGTCTGACTTGTCTTGTATGTTCCTTGTTCTTCATAAATAATAAACTTAATTAAATTTCTACTTGATTGAGCAAATATTTCAAGTTTATTATTACTATTTTATCTCTTATTACCTTGCTATAACAATTTTTTAATTATTTGATTTCATATTTGATATTTTATCAATGTTTGGAACTTGAGTCAAAATGAACTTGTTATAATTACAATTTTTCCATGTCGTCACAATTCCATTATCTCCCAAATGATATATATGATTTAGATATCATATATATATGTTATATCCAGTATATTTATATATATATATCTATTTATAACAGTACATAACATTTGGAGATAAGAAATAAAATGTACCGTTCATGGAGATGGTAAGCCGTACGTACGCATGAACGCTACTTTCATTTCTATTTTTTATTTTAATGGAATTAAAACATAAAGATACATGGTTATATTATAATTATAGTATAATATAATATATAATATCATTAATTACATCCTTTATATGTCTTACATAAGGCATTAATGAGTCATATCATTTTGAGGGGCGGTAGTCCGCACATCCTCTAATGAAATTATCGCATTTTACCCATAATGGAATCCATAAAATAATGATATAAAAGAAAAATAAAAAAGAATAAAGAAAACATAAAAATAATATATATCATATATAAATACAGTTCCATATTAATGGACACCATGAGAGGTGATAGGAGATAATCGAACAATCATCGTTTCGTGAGGCGTTAGTTTTCCATCCAGAGAAACAGTGTGTTCTTAAACCCATTAGATGGAGGTGTTTGTAAGTGTAGTTCAAATAATTCTCCTAAAAACATCATAGTATATTGATGATACTATTTTTGTCATAAAATAAAGTAATAAAAAGTGTTTATGGGGTTGGATAGGTAAAATAAAACAAAATAAAACAAAAGAATTTAAGAGAAGGTGTTACCTTTAATTTCGGTAACTTCCTTTGGTTTGAACCAAAAGGAATTCTTTAAGCGTCTTATGCCTAAGGTAATGCTTCTAGGAGGAAGAGGTGGATCTTGAGAGATTATTTTGTCTGGGTTTGGACGAGCCAAGGGGCTTGATAGGTGTGTGGAATGGGATAGAAGTGGTGTCCTTTTATAATGGGGAAGGGGCTCTTTAAGAAAGTGTGAAAATATTATTTTATTATATATTGATATTCGGTTTCTAAAGGCCCAAAACTAATTAAGGTAAAATATAAGATGAATCATGGTCGAAATAAAATCATAAAATATAAATTGGATAGGTTTTGGATATTATTTTAATATTAATGATCATATTTATTTAAAACATTTATTAATAAGGTAAATACTACATCATTATTGTGTCATAAATAATTTAATTTATTTGATGTCTAAAAATTATAAAAAAATTACCATAATGTAAGAAATATTTTTATATTTCCAAATATTATTTATAGTCAAAAATATGAATTATATAACCCCATGTAAAAATTGATATACTAAAAGATATTTGTTAATGTCATTTTTTTCTTTACTTTAAGTTAATTAAAATAAAGTGTCATTGTCATTCCTAAGTGGATGCAAGGGGTCCCCAAATCAACCCAAGGATTACCATTTTCGGAAATGACTCATAAAATAAGGTTAGGAGAAGTGTTAAGGTAATTATATTTATTATATTATTCTTTTTACCTTGAATTACCCTATTTACCTTTAACCGTGGTAAGTAAAAGTAAAAAGTTACTATTCACCAAAAATTATTTTCATCCTATTGAACCAAGTTTTACAAACTAATAACAACCATGTATCTTGTATTTTCAAAATTAAACACATATAAGTGGTAAAATTTCATTTAAATGAAAAGGTCAGCTTTTTAACTATGACTTTGTGGTTTCACTATTCATCAAAAATTGAAGTTTTTCAAAAAAATACCAAAAAATCAGCCTAAGGTATATTTGATATTCCAAATCAAAAAGATATTTCTATTATACCAAATTCAAAACATAGAATTTGGATTAATTAATTTAAAATTAATTTCGATGTCAAAACAAAGTGTGTTTTAAGAAACAGTAACTATCAAAAGATTGACACTTGTTTATGTATAATTTCAAAGTGAAATTAATTCCAATGACCAACATTAGATTAAAGGGTAAAAATATAATCTAATTACACTTCAAAACCAATTTAATATATAATCTAACTATATAAATAAATTAAATTAAAAGGCAGTTTTGAGTTAAAATACATTATTTCTCACTATTCATAAAAAAATGAATATTATTAGAAAAATACCAAAATTTCATCCAAAGTAAATTTTTATGTTCAGATTATAAAAAAGAATTTTGTTTTGTTAAAATGAATATGTAAAAGGGTCAAATATTGGATTTAAAAGGGTTCTCTATTAAAAGGTGGTAAAATTGATTTTTTTTTGAAAAATACATTTTTATCTGTAAATTTGAATTTGTTCTTATAATATCTCTAAGAAACACATAATACATAAGTTAAAATTATATCAAGTATATAAAATTCAAAATCCAGTTAATACTATTCATAAACGCTTTTGAACAGCTAGTTTGGTAAGTAATGGTGCGCTCGAACCCAGTGTTGTGTGTAGCGCAAGCTATTGAATTTAAAGAAAATAACTTACTATGAAATCCTGGTGTGTTAAATTCTCCCCTCCTTCAATAAATTGCATGCTCGCAATTTAAAATTGTTCTTTGAAAATAAAAGGTTAAAAATAGATAAATACCTTTGTGGAAAACCCACATCGGAAATTGGGTTAATAAAATTTAGTCTTAATAAGAGAGAAAAGGAGATGAAAAAGTCACCACTAAATTCTGATCTCGATTAGGAGAACATTGGTGGCAATTAGTGACACATAATTGGAGGAAAAATATAAATATATATAGGGAGTGATTGAGGTCATCAATCACAAACAAGTGTAAAATTGAGGGCCTCAAAGCCATCAATCTATGACGATTTACAATATCATCGGTTCAACAAAACATAAAGCATTAGGATAACACATTTTTTGTTTTAAGATCCCTTTCCAAATGTTTAATAATTAATTTATTCAAGGAATAAGAAAAAAAATACTTGACAAGTAGAGTTATATCCTTTACCTAATTCTTACCACAAACTCATCTTTCACTCCAAATGATGAGTATTAAAGATGACTTGGTCACACCTGAAGTGCTAGAATCAACTTATAGAGAATTACATAATTCAAAATGGATGAACTATATATTTCCCCTTTCTTAAGAGATTAACCAAAACCAAAATAGTTAGTAAAAGATCAGATGATCCACAAAAAGGATAATACTTTAGAGAAAGAAATACAAATCTTAATTTCAAAAGTTAAACCTATAACACCCAGAGTTCAATGAATACCATTCAATAAATACTTTTCCATAAAATCATTTAATATAATCCAAACTAATATTGGAACCCAAAACTCATAAGAATTGTCTTACATAGTTTTCCACGTTAAATTTTATCTCCAAAAAATATCGACTACTCTTAAAGTCACATACTTAAAAGTAATTAACCTAATAATATATTCTCTATGATAGGTTAATTATTTAAATAAAAAACCCAAATCGCTCTAAATACACAATAAAAACATAGGTAAAAAACACATTTACTCTTCAAATGAAATCCCTTAGTATTATATTCTCCTTAGGCATATAGTATTCCTAATAGAGCGAACATCTTCCAAAATAACATTTATCACTAAATCACAAAATCATTTTCCTATACTAAGGATATCCATATGTTAAGACATAAGATCCCAAATCAACTTATTATTGATCAATAAAATCAGTTAACTAAAAAGAATTAGTCACACTAACTAGGGACTTCACGTAGTCCAGTGGTAGGTGATAAATCTCAATCACACTATGGTTGTGGGTTCGATTCCCGCAGCTTTGTCTGATGCGATGGGTTGTCACACAGTCTACATGTTGTCTATTTTCAAAAACTCTATAATTTTATAATATTCCAACAAATGAGATAGATTCCTCAAAATAACTATAACATAATATCATCACAAATGTTATCTCATACCTCGCATTTTCATTCCAAAATTTAATAACTTGTAATTTCCTCAAACTCAATGATCATATAAAACCAAATGGTTATTTATAACTATATCCACAAGAGAAAATATAATTATTCCTCAAATATCATTTTCACATGACAAACTGTAGGGTTACAAATACAAGAGAAAAGTCTTCCAAAGTAATCCCATCAACAAAGAGAACTACTACTTTTTAAATATTTCTCTATCCATTTATTTCAACAAAGATCCTTTTTTGGCCAAGAGGATATCCTATAAAATAGGGAATTCATTCGGGTAATGGTCAGGTCCCCAACATTTACGGAAAATGACTGTAAATGGATTCTTAAGACCATTTTTATTTTCTTCCATAGTACTCTTCATTTTTCCTCATAAATTCTTTACTTTATGTCCTTCTTTTCCACACATAACGCATTTCTTCATTCCATTAAGACACCTTCTTAGGTGTCTCCTTCCAAGTTTCCTGCATGATGGAAAATTGGATTTCTTTTCTCCATGGTCTTCACTGCTGAAGATCTTATGATTCACCACTTTTCTATTCCTTTTTGAGTTTGGGAGTTGGTTAATATATATGTATTTTATCATATTTTTTGAAAACTGATTCGGTAAGAACACGATATCTTTTACGCCTGTCAGTATTCCATTATGTTTCTAACTTCTACCACCATTCAAACCTTGTACATCATGCTCAAAGTTACTATGAATTCTTTTGAATCCAGCCATTCACTAAAACCAGAAAGCATTGTGTGAGGAATAATAGTCATAAAATCATTTAGAGAATATCATGACACCTTATTTTCAATTTAAAACACCTTAGGATTAACCAGGGTTGTTTATTCTCATCTTATATTAAAATCCTTCAAATTGGTTAGTAAAGAGATTGTAAATTATCCTAAGCATATCCCCTGGGAGTGTCATAAATAAGATTATTACAAGGCCTGTTGTCGTGTACCAGGATACCCCAGTTCAAGCCCAAAACTCCTTGTCAGAGTTTTCACCCCTAGTTACATCTGTGTCAGAGCTGCCTCTATCTACTCGTATCTAGACTGGGATGTACTGCTTGGAAAATACACAAAATCTCCACATTACCAAGATTCTAGGGAGTTCTTCTATAATATTTCTCAAAGTCTATCTTAGGGTAATGTGCTCTAATAATATTTTATCTAAATCTAGTTTCCAAGGTTTGTACTAAACTTCCTCTGATACCAACAATAACGCCCCGACCCTAGAATACATGAGCCGGTGCATAATTTTAATACATTGACATGATTACAAGGAATAAAGTCCCAAGGACTAATCAGTTTAGTAGTCTTGGAAACAAGATACATACATAATTTCAACACTACAAATTGAAAAGAAAAACAACACTAATTTATTCCATTAGAAACATCCAAGCTTCCGTGATTATTTCTTCAAGTCGCTGATAATTAACTTCTTCATATCCTGGGAAAATTAAACACGATAAAGGGGTGATCTCAAAAGCTCAGTAAGAGTAAGAAATACAGTGGAAGATAACATAAACATTAGGCATGGTGAATAATTGAAAACACGTGACTTTATAAATAATAAACATGAACACTTTATGGAAGGAATATGAGCTGAGTAAATAATGCCATAATAAAACATAGTCATGGGAATTCTACTAGTCAAATAACCACATGAAATATCTATATCTAATCTCATGATTATGGAATGGATAATGTCAGACATCATAACCACATAGTCAAGGCCTTGTGCCAAGACTACAAATAATATTTTGTCAAGACCTTGTTCCAAGACACTAGTTTGTCTCATGAGACCTACCGATGCATGGAGTAGCTATAGTAGGCTCCACATGTCACTTAATAAGTCCAATGTATTCCTCATATAAAAATTTTGAAACATAACATAAACATTCATATTAAAACTAGCATACGAAATATCAATACTTTATCTACAAACCATGAATGGTATAAAAATAGCACATCCACAGTCAAACAGAACTCATTCAATACAATATGGAAGATTTTATTGTAATAGATTAACCTCAATCAAAAGTAATGAATTATATTGACATAGATTAAAATAATCATCAAAACTATTTGAGAGAAATATCCCCCTTTTTCTTGAAAACATTTAAAAGTCACCCTATTTGTCAAGAAGCCGTTTAAAAATAGATTTTTGAATCAAATTTTCCCATACCACTTTGAAACTTTTAAAATGAATTTTAATTTTAAAACATTAATTTCCATATAAATAAATCCTTAATACAATTTTCTAATCATGGACATTAATGAGAAAGATTTAAAATAATACATTTTTAAAATATTTAAAATGAAATTTTAGTTAGAGTTACTAACCAAATGAGAGACACTTGAATACAAATAATTGAGGTAATATAAACATTATAATATCTTGAGAATAAATAATTTCATTTTATACTATGTAAAAGGACTGTATATACACCATATAAAAGTGAATTGGTGCATAACAACAAAGAAGTCTCAAAGGAATGTAAATTAAGATGAAATCCCTTATAAAGATAGTATCATTAAGTAAAAGATAAATCAATGAAATAATTATGTGTGAAAAATATAAATTCACTCAATATGATGGGATATTCATTGTAAATCAATCATAGGACATTCACACGTATTCTTGTAAAAACAACACCAATGACTTGGATGTTTAACTCAATGAATGGTAATTGAGTTAAGATCAAGTTTATGTCAATGAATAGAGAAATTATCAATGGAGTGATTATGTTTATCAAAAGTATATCTACACAAAGAGGAGTGTAAATTACTACATAAATAATAAATAGTGATTCCACACATAATATTGTAGTAAAATAATCAATAATTACGCGTAAAGCCCACTCAGTAGAATTTGAAATTTGAAATTTTCTTACCAATTTCAGTAACTTACGAAACATACACACAATGAAATAAGTATCATCCAATGAAGATGTAAATACCCATAAATTAATGTATATTAATCCAAGAATAAAATAATGGATATTACATACACCACACAAAAGGAAATTGTGTCCAATGTTGCATGAATCTCACGGGAGTAAAAAGTGAGATGAAAAACCCTTTCTTCGTTGTAATCAATCGAGTCGTATGAAAAAAACTTAATAACCACCAAATTAATCACATAATACCATGAATATAAAGATAATCATGATAATATATATCAAATGTAAGTACAAAATACACCATATCCAATAAATAAGTGGCGAAAAATGTAAATCTCACAGAATTAAAAGTGAGATAAGAAACCCCTTACCTCAAGTCTGAATTGTCTTGTATGTTCCTTATTCTTCATAAATAATAATCTTAAGTTAATTTATACTTGATTAAGAAAATTTTTCAATTGTATTATTCTTATTATATCTCTTATTACCTTTCAATAACAATTAGTTAATTATTTGAGTTCATATTGAATATTTTATCGATGTTCGGAACTTGAGTCAAAAATGAACTTGTTATAATTACAATTTTTCCATGTGGTAAAAAGTCCATTATCTACAAAATGATATGCATAATTTATATATCATATATATATATATATATATTATATCCAATATATATATATCTCTCTTTATAAAAGTATATAATATTTGGGGATAAGAAATAAAATGTACTGTTCATGGAGACGGTAAGTCGTACGTACGCATGAATGCTACTTTCATTTCTATTTTTTATTTTAATGGAATTGAAACATAATGATACATAGGTATATTATAATTCCAGTATAATATCATATATAATATCATTAATTACATCCTTTATATGTCCCACTTAAGTCATTAACGAGTCATATCATTTTGAGGGGGCGGTAGTCCGCACTTCCTCTAATGAAATCATCGTGTTTTACGCATAATGGAAACCATAAAATAATGATATAAATGGAAAATACAGAAGCATAAAGAAATCATAAATATAATATATATATATATATATATATATATATAGTGCCATCTTAATGTCCACCATGAGAGGTGGTATGAGTTAATCGAACAATCATCGTTTCGTGAGGCATTAGTTTAGCATCCACAGAAACAGTATGTTCTTTAACCCATTGGATGGAGGTGTTTATAAGTGTAGTTTGAATCCTTCTCAAAAAAAACATCCTAGTATATTGAGGATACTTTTTTTGTTATAAAATAATGTAATAAAAAGTGTTTAGGGGGTTGTAGAAGTAAAATAAAAAAAATAAAACAAAAGAATTTAAGAGAAAGTGTTACCTTTAATTTGGGTAACTTCCTTTGGTTTGAACCAAAAGGACTTCTTGAAGTGCCTTATGCCAAAGGTTATTCTTCTCAAAGGAAGAGGGGGATCCTAAGAGATTATTTTTTTAGGGGTTGGACGATCCAAGGGGCTTGAGAGGTGTGTGTAATTGATTATAAGTGGTGTCCTTTTATAAGGGGGAGGATGGGCTCTTTAAGAAAGTGTGAAACTATTTTTTTATTATATATTGATATTCAGTTTCTAAATGTCAAAAACTAATTAAAGTTGAAGATAAGAAGACTCATGGTCGAAATAAAATCATCCAATAAGAATTTTACAGGTTTTGGATATTATTTTAATATTAATAATCATATTTATTTAAATCATTTATTAATGTGGTAAATACTACATCATTATTGTGTCATAAATAATTTAATTTATTTGATGTCTAAAAATTATAAAAAAAATTACCATAATGTAGGAAATATTTTTATATTTCCAATTATTATTTATAGTAGAAAATATGACTTATATAACCCCATGTAAAAATTGATATACTAAAAGATAGTTGTTAATGTCATTTTTGTCTTTACTTTAAGTAAAATAAAATAGAGTGTCATTATCATTCTTAAGTGGCTCCAAGGGGTCCCCAAATAGATGCAAGAATGCCCATGGTAGGCCATGACTCATCCAATAAGGTTAGGAGAAGTGTTAAGGTAATTTTGTATTATTATATTATTCTTTTTACCTTGAATTACCCTATTTACCTTTAACCGTAGTAAATAAAAGTAAAAAGTTACTATTCATAAAAAATTATTTTCATATTATTGAACCACATTTTACTTAATAATAACAACCATGTATCTTGGATTTTTGAAATTTAATTCACAAAAGTGGTAATGTCACGAACCAACCCGGGTCAACCCTGAACCGGTCACCCGAGCCGGTCCGCGACATGGCCCGAAGGGCGTTCCCGATCCCCACGGGTTGGAAACTAGTGCCGGGAATCAAAAGTAAATAGGTGGGAGTGATTTGGCCCAAAAGAAAATAAATAAGAAGTAGAATTAAATGGAACAAAAGCAAATAAAGAAAGAGAAGCCAGCAACGCCACTAACCTGACCACGACTAAAGCTCCACGTGACCCCTTGGGTCACCCTCCAATACCAAAACCAATGTCGGTCAAGGTGAACAACTAAATCTGGAACATGCAACAGAACTAAAAACAAGAAAAATACTATAGGTGTGAGTATTAAAACTCAGTAGGTAGGCCCAACTAATTCTACTCCCAATGCACATACCAATAAATAAAGAATTTATCAATTCCAGGTTTGAACTAAATTATATAAAATATGGTTTCCACACACGTTCATTTCTAAAACAAGTAACAGTCCATTTGCCTTTTTACTTTAGAACAAGTTTAATGTTGAAAGAAGCAGGTGCATTGCATTTTTAAATCATTTTACGAATAATTTAGAAATCCAAACTTTAGTTATTAGTCAAAAGGAAAATCACACACAACACACACTAAGGGAAATGGTAAAAGTGGAACACATGGGTCAGCAACCGAACTTGACCTCTCAATCGCCCGCCACACATAAACACTAAAAGAAAAATGGGTCGAACCTAGGAGATCGTGAACAATACAGAATATACTATACATCTGACTCGTCCTGAAGGCATGCCCTAACTCGATGACGTCATAACGCCCTAACGCTCGGTATAGCCCTGCATGGCCTAACTGAGGGGCCCAATCCCCATAGCAGCAATAACTTAATATTCCCTAGCTATGGGGCCACTAGCCAGTGCATAATCTAAACTAGTGCAGCAATTTTTCTCAGAAGACTCACTGACTATGCCAGGTTCCCATGTCAACACATACAATAAAAAGGGGTGTGTCCGCAATGTAAATCAGTCAGTCACGATTCACAAATGTCACACACAATTCACGCAATCAACGCACACCAAAAAACACCCCTTACTAACCCCAAAGTGAGTTTTTCCAAAATAATTTATATAATTAAAGTGCCAAACGGTCCTTCACAAATTTTAAAACAAAACCTCATTTCTCGAGAAAACCCAAAACACGTGTTCAGAAGAAATCACTTATCTTTAAAACTAGAAGTACGTTTGAAATTCCGTGAATTATGTTTAAAGGACAAACGGGCATTCTTTCAAAATTGGGTGTCTGCCCATCAAGAAAATGTTCCAAGTGTTCGGTATAAAATAAACGGCTCTTTTCACACTAAATAATCATTTAAAATTTTATTATCTAAAATTATTTATCATTCATTAAAATTGACAAAGAATCAAGAAATTAATAAATTCTAAATTTAAAGGTGAGTGTAATTGGGGACCTACCTCGGCTCGCTGTCCAAACATAATGGCACATCACGCCTTGTACAGAAGCACAAACACGCGCACGCCAACGACCGAAGTACCGCGGGTCTTTATCGCCGACACGCTGCAACAACCACACAACTAAAATGCATAAACACATACTCAAAACAATTCAAACAAACAAATGACACAAACACCAACTAGACATGTTTCCAAAACACAACTCGCACCATCTACATTATTTAATGGATTGCATGCACCATTTATGAAACACCACTATGTGACGCAAAAAGGGTTTACGCCAAGAACATGTCTTATTTTATATAAACATGGTACTTTAAAAACAAACACATATTCAACACTTTCAAAATACCACTTTCATGCCATCCAAATAATTAAATAAATCACTAAACTTTTTATTAAATCATTTCAGGAAAAACCAAAAAGACTTAACACCAAAATACACATAAAACCCCCCTTTTTAAACCAAACATACACCAAGAACCATTTCACACCCGAATCTGCATCACAAGAATGAATTGATAAATCATTTAAACAGCTCAAGTAACATTATTAAAATAATTTAAAATTAATTTCAAGGGTGCGCAACAAGGTGAACACCTCGAAATAATAATTTCCCACTTGGACGCAAGTCAAAACACTTCAAGAATACATTTCACACCTCAAAACTTGATCAGAGAACACACTTATAAAACCAAATAACATAATAAATTAATGAATTGATACAAGGGTATGGAACAACATACCTTGAGGTAGAAAACATCAATATCCCGATGCGAAACCAAAAACGCACATTAATCGCACCACAAGCAACCATAAATAAATCCTAAAACAAGGATGAAAACCAAAAAGAATCCAAATATAGATTAAACAGAGACCCCAAACGAATCATATACCCGTCGGAAGGAAAAAAACAAACTCAAAAGAAGGCTAAAGAACTTAACCTATAGGGGGTTGTGTGCTGGAAAGAAGGTCAGCCAATAGGGAGGTGGATCGGTGCAAGAGGCAGCGCGGGGTCTGCTGGAGGTCAGGGCAGAGGGTCCTGGATGGGTGTCGGGCAGGCTGAAGGCGCCAGGCAGGAAAAGGGGGAACCAGGGGGGTGCTGGCCTATTGGAGCGCAGAGGATGGGAGAAAGGGCGTGCCGGCTGCTGGGAAGGGCTGGGTAGAGGCGTCCTGGAGCTGGCTGGCAGAGCTGGTTAGCAGGCCAGATGCAGGCGGAGGTGATACCGGGAGGGGCCTGGTGCACGCGGGTAGAGAGGGAGGTCATGAAGGGCGCTGTCGGGAGGAGGAAGCACCGGGCAGGGGAGGTGGCGCGAACAGGAGGAGGGATGCAAGGCGGAGAGCGCTGAGGCGCAGGGCGCTGTAGGGAGGCAACAGCGAGGGTGCTGGAAAGGTCGGCGAGGGAGGCGATTCACGCAGGGAATAGAGGGGGGTGTGCGGCCCGCGGCGGAACAGGAAAGGGAGAATGGGGGTGGGGGCTGGCCGGCTACGTGCATTAGGGTTTTGATGGGTTTTTTTGCATTTCATTATAATATAATAATAATAAAATAATAAAAATAGCAATAAAATAATAATAACAATAATATACCAGGATAATAATAATAATATAAAATTAAAAAAATTAAGATAGTAATAATAATGAAAATACTAATAATTCATTAATAATACTAATGTCATTAAAATCTTTAATATTTTAAATAAACATACAATAATAATAATGATAATTTAAATGATAATAATATAATATTAATAATAATTATAATAGTAATATAAACAACAATATAAATAATATAAATATTAACATATAAAGGATAATAATAACAAGTGTGAATAATAAAAACCAAATTAATTCATTTTAAAAGTTGTCCAATTGCACGGCTCGTGTGCCGCTGAGCGCGCAGTTGAGCAAACCATGCTCAGACCGTGCCACCCGGTACTACTCTCTTGCAGGGTCAAGTCACGTGCTCACCGCGTGGTTCTATAAATTGTGCATGAGTCGTGTGCCATAACCCTGACACACCCGGGAATCCGTGCAGGCGCCGCACTGTTACTCCTAACCACGCGGGATGATTGTGCAACAGTGGAAAACTGTATAAAACCCAAAGTAATAATTAAATTAATTAATAATAACAAATCTGTGAGGTCGGGGTGTGACAATTCTCCCCACCACAGACACTTTCTGCCCCCAGAAAGTCACTCAGCCGAACGATGGACCAAACAAGAATCAATGCCCAAATAAAACTAACAGAGACCACAACATAAGTGAATGGGAGATCACAAGAGGGTTCTCCCCACCACAAGAACTCAACTAGCGCAGAAATTAACACCTAAACATACCACCTTGGGAAGGGGGCGACACGGGAACTCCCAACTGATCCAGACTAACCTCTATAGCACGAGCGAAACAGCACCTCCGCCAAAACTTGGAACCCTTGACTCAGACCAAAGAAATCCCGAAGACGATAGAAAAATCTCCAAGCAGAACTTAATCCAAGCAGTAAACCCAAGCATAACAGCAAACCTGGACTCCACCGCAGGCACTTATATCTCCAAAAGAACATCGCCAAACCAAGATTAACCCATGCAAGGTCCAAACATACCTCTAAGAAAAACTCACGATCCTAACACTATAATCAGACAAACGAGACTGTTTGGATTACAAACGAACACGTTCATCCCAACCTCACGACGACACAATGAACCGAAAACAATGCCAAAACTTTAACAGTGAAAGAATGAGAACAAAAGGACATTAAATGTTTCGTTGGATACACTAAACACCCAAACCCGAACTGAGGCTTCACACCCCCGTCAACTCCTGACTGCGCGCGAGCTTCACCCCAAGACTTGTGGTTGGGGCTCTGATGGTTGAAGAATCTCCTGCCTCACAGTCAGGCACTGGAACCTTCTGGTCGTAGTTTCTTCCTCAGGCTACGCTTCATTCAAAGCTTCTCTAGATGATCCAAACACCTGCAACGATGGCATGCCTTCGGAGGTATGTGACATGACAGCTTCACGTGTCCGAACCGGCCACACTGGTGGAACACCACTGAACGATCCGACGAACTAGAAGTTAGAACCACTGTAGAGGACTCTTTAGGAATAGGTCCCTCTGGCACACCCTGCTCGCCAGATGGGGAACCTTGACGAGCAACTGGATACGCTGGATTTCTAACCATCTCCACTCCTAAGACCAACTCATCTAAGAATGCCTCATCCACCATCTTCTCAAAGTGATGGTCCTTAGAAAGGAGGACCCGCTCCTTGATCTCTAGACGAAGACCCCTGATGAAGGGAGAAGTCTTCATCCAGTCCTACGACACTACCCCCGGATAAAGAGACACAAGATCCTTGAAATGGTCAACATACGCCTTCACTATCTGCTGGCCATGTTGAACACACGTGATCTCTTCCATTTTCTTCTTCTTCTTCACCTCCACAAGCATAACCCATCAAACGAAGACGTCTTTAAAGACATACCACATCATCCCAACCTGCAGTAATGGCAGGGTGAACAACTATTACTTCATCCATAGCCGGACCTTCAAACACACCCAGAACAGCATGTACTCTAACAGCTTCAAGAGTTCCCAATACCCTGAAGATGTTCTTGACCTATTCAAGCCACTCCATTGTCTCTAACAGACTCCAATCACCATGATGGATAGACAACGTCCGAGAAAGACCAAAAACTGGGCATGACTCATCAAAACTCTGGGGACCTTTCTGGGCTTCATTTCTGAACAACATATAAAACACCAATCCAAAACTGTTATCATTCGAAGCAACATCAAAGGAAGCACCTTCATCCAGAACAGCCAGCTCAAAAGAAACAAGAAAATGCAAACAAAAACCAAAATTCATTTTTCAAAACCCCCTTTTTTTAATTTCAAAATCGCCTTCTTTCAAGTCCATTTTCAAAATACCAAATCCATTTTTCAAACCAAAATCACTTTCCAAAACCACTTTCCCATTTAAAAAAACAATTTAGAGGACAAGGCCAAGCCTTTAATTTCAAATACACACCCAGGTAATCTCATGAACTGTTGAACATGTCTTCATCCACTTTCCATTCATACTCGCACCAACATGCACTTTCCATGCATTCTCATACATGTGCAAACGTTCATAAAGAGAACCTGAGGTTTCGCCCCAAATCATTCTTAACCAATTCCAAGCAAACAAAAGATTTCAAAATCAAGAGATTTCAGTTTTAAAACCCATTTCATACATTTAAAGTCTTTTCAAAGAAACCAGTCCAACCTAGTGACATGGAGTGAGGGACCAACAATGTACTTACACAGACCAAAACAAAAGCAGCATCCAAATTTGCATCAACCACTGGACTGAGGGACTAGTAGCCACGCTCAACCTAGCGACATGGTAGTGGGTCATGTCCCAAGTCAGCGTCGACCATCAGGAGGAATTCAAACAGTGTACTCAGACTCCACATGGGTCACTAATCCATGTGAAATCACGATGTAATGTCGGCTTGCCTCCGTTGTCATCTCTCAATCCAAGACAAACCAGAAAGATACAAAGACACAATTCCCGGACTACCCCTGGCGACTCGAGGTGCGGAACGTGTGAGGGTTCATGACGTCCTTCCCGTACCTACCTCTCGAGTCCCGACAGTCCTAATCTCCATCTACCGGACATCCCAAATAACAAGGGCCTCCTCTGATACCATTGTGTCATGAACCAACCCAGGTCGACCCTGAACCGGTCACCCGAGCCGGTCCGCGACATGGACCGAAGGGCGTTCCCAATCCCCACGGGTTGGCAACTAGTGTTGGGCATCAAAAGTAAACATTTGGGAACAATTTGGCCCAAAAGAAAATAAATAAGAAGCAGAATTAAATGGAACAAAAGCAAATAAAGAAAGAGAAACCAGCAATGCCACTAACCTGACCACGACTAAAGCTCCACGTGACCCCTTGGGTCACCCTCCAATACCACAACCAACGTCGGTCAAGGCGAACAACTAAATCTGGAACCTTCAACAGAACTAAAAACAAGAAAAATACTATAGGCGTGAGTATTAAAACTCAGTAGGTAGGCCCGACTAATTCTATTCCCAATGCACATACCAATAAATAAAGAATTTTTCAATTCCAGGTTTGAACCAAATTATATAAAATATGGTTTCCACACACTTTCATTTCTAAAACAAGTAACATCCCATTGCCCTTTTTACTTTAGAACTAGTTTAATGTTGAAAGAAGCAGGTGCATTGCATTTTTAAAGCATTTTATGAATAATTTAGAAATCCAAACTTTAGTTGTTAGTCAAAAGGAAAATCACACACAACACACACTAAGGGAAATGGTAAAAGTGGCAGACATGGGTCAGCAACCGAACTCGACCTCTCAATCGTCCGCCACACACAAACACTAAAAGAAACATGGGTCGAACCTAGGAGATTGTGAACAATCCAGAACATACTATACATCTGACTCATCCTGAAGGCATGCCCTAACTCGATGACGTCATAACTCCCTAACGCTCGGCATAGCCCTGCATGACCTAACCGAGGGTCTCAATCCCCATAGAAGCAATAACTCAGTATTCCCCTGGTATGGGGCCACTAGTCAGTGCGTAATCTAAACTAGTGCAGCAATCGTTCTCAGAAGATTCACTCACTATGCCAGGTTCCCATGTCAACACATACAATAAAAAGGGGTGCGTCCGCAATGTAAATCAGTCAGTCACGATTCACAAATGTCACACACAATTCATGCAATCAATGCACACCAATGAACACCCCTTACTAACCCCAAATTGAGTTTTTCCAAAATAATTTATTTAATTAAAGTGCCAAACGGGCCTTCACAAATTTTAAAACAAAACCTCATTTCTCGAGAAAACCCAAAACACTTGTTCAGAAAAAATCACTTATATTTAAAACTAGAAATACGTTTGAAATTCCATGAATTATGTTTAAAGGCCAAACGGACATTCTTTAAAAATTGGGTGTCCGCCTGTCAAGAAAATGTTTCAAGTGTTCGGTATAAAATAAACGGCTCTTTTCACACTAGATAATTATTTAAAATTTTATTTTCTAATATTATTTATCATTCATTAAAATTGACAGAGAATCAAGAAATTAATAAATTCTAAATTTAAAGGTGAGTGTAATTGGGGACCTACCTCGGCTTGCTGTCCAAACATAATGGCACATCACGCCTCGTACAGACGCACAAACATGCGCACGCCGACGACCGAAGTACCGCGGGTCTTTATCGCCGACACGCTGCAACAACCGCACAACTAAAACGCATAAACAAAGACTCAAAACAATTCAAACAAACAAACGACACAAACATCAACTCGACATGTTTCCAAAACACAACTCGTACCATCTACATTATTTAATGGACTGCTTGCACCATTTATGAAACACCACTAAGTGACGCAAAAAGGGTTTACGCCAAGAACATGCCTTATTTTATATAAACACACTACTTTAAAAAGAAACACATATTCAACACTTTCAAAATACCACTTTCGTGCCATCCAAATAATTCAATAAATCGCTAAAGTGTTTATTAAATCATTTCAGGAAAAACCAAAAAGACTTAACCCCAAAATACGCATAAAACCCCCCTTTTTAAACCAAATATACACCAAGAACCATTTCACACCTGAATCTTCATCACAAGAATGACTTGATAAATCATTTAAACGGCTCAAGGAAAATTATTAAAATAATTTAAAATTAATTTCAAGGGTGCGCAACAAGGCAAACACCCCAAAATAATAATTTCCCACTTAGACGCAAGTCAAAACACTTCAAGAATACATTTCGCACCTCAAAACTTGATCATAGAACACACTTATAAAACCAAATAACATAATAAATTAATTAATTGATACAAGGGTATGGAAAAACATACCTTGTTGTAGAAAACAGCAATATCCCTGTGCGAAACCAAAAACGCACATTAATCACACCACAAGCAACCATGAATAAATCCTAAAACAAGGATGAAAACCAAAAAGAATCCAAATGGGGATTAAACAGAGACCCCAAACGAATCATATACCCGTCGGAAGGAAAAAAACAAACTCAAAAGAAGGCTAAAGAACATAACCTATAGGGGGTTGTGTGATGGAAATAAGGTCACCCAATAGGGGGGCGGATCAGTGCAAGAGGCAGCGCGGGGTCTGCTGGAGGTCAGGGCGGAGGGTCCTGGATGGGTGTCGGGCAGGCCGAAGGCTCTAGGCAGGAAAAGGGGGAACCAGGGGGTGCTGGCCTACTGGAGCGCAGAGGATAAGAGAAAGGGGGTGCCGGCTGCCGGGAAGGGCTGGGTGGAGGCGTCATGGAGCTGGCTGGAAGAGCTGGTCAGCAGGCCGGATGCAGGTGGAGGTGATATCGGGAGGGTCTGGTGCGCGCGGGTAGAGAGGGAGGTCATGAGGGGCGCTGCTGGGAGGAGGAAGCGCCGGACAGGGGAGGTGGCGCGAACAGGAGGCGGGATGCAAGGCGGAGAGCACTGAGGCGCAGGGTGCTGTAGGGAGGTAACAGTGAGGGCGCTGCCAAGGTCGGCGAGGGAGGCGATTCACGCAGGGAACAGAGGGGGGTGTGCGGCCCGCAGCGGAACAGGAAAGGGAGAATGGGGGTGGGGGCTAGCCGGCTACGGGCATTAGGGTTTTGATGGGTTTTTTCTTCATTTCATTATAATATAATAATAATAAAATAATAAAAATAGCAATAAAATAATAATAACAATAATATACCAGGATAATAATAATAATATAAAATAAAAAAAATTAAGATAGTAATAATAATGAAAATACTAATAATTCATTAATAATACTAATGTCATTAAAATCTTTAATATTCTAAATAAACATACAATAATAATAATGATAATATAAATGACAATAATATAATATTAATAATAATTATAATAGTAATATAAACAACAATATAAATATTAACATATAAAGGATAATAATAACAAGTGTGAATAATAAAAACCGAATTCATTCATTTTAAAAGTTGGCCAATTGCACGGCTCGTGTGTCGCTGAGCACGCAGTTGAGAAAACCATGCTCAGACTGTGCCACCCAGTACTACTCGTTTGGAGGGTCAAGTCACGTGCTCACCGCGCGGTTCTATAAATTGCGCACGAGTTGCGTGCCATAACCCTGACACACCCGGGAATCCGTGCAGGCGCCGCACTGTTACTCCTAACCACGCGGGATGATCGTGCAATAGTGGAAAACTGTATAAAACCCAAAGTAATAATTAATGTAATTAATAATAACAAATCTGTGATGTCGGGGTGTGAAAGGTAAAATTTCATTTAAATGAAAACATCATATTTTTAACTACGACTTAGTGGTTTCACTCTTATGGTGGAAGAACATATGAAAGCTATGGCGGGGAAAGGAAAAAATCCTACAATTGATGTTGATGGGTTCATCACCCCTAATCAAAAAAAAATGAGGAAATTTTGTGATTACTCCAAAATGGAAAGAAATATAGTCACATGATTTTTGGACATCTCAAGAAGAGAAGCCTCTACACCAGACACAAATCAAAAAGTTGAGGAAAACCAGCATGTTAAAGTTGGTGGAAAGAAGAATGTGACTGATTATAAATATTTTGAATCTTCTGAGAAACATAGAGATGAAATTCTTTTTAAATATTTTAGATAAGGTGAGATTTCAAAAAATACTTACTTAGATATTAAGTCGGACATTTTCAATGAGAGAATGAGGAAGGGGTTTCAGAAAACTCCCTAATGCACACTGCTTCTATTTTGCACATCTGTTTCTCTTTGTCTTACTAGTTGTTGACTCTCCAAGGTTCAATTTCGCTCTATTTCAGTATGGTTATCACTGCTTTGTCTTGGGATTAATCTATTTATGGGATCAGTTTTTTGGTCTGGAGGACTGAAGTTTGATGGTTTCTCTACTGGTGGGCCAGCTTCGACTCTTGATGACCACTGTATAATTCTGCACTTTGGATTGCAACTCTGGATGCTGTTTGGATGAGACATTGTAGTCTTATAGGACTTTGATACAGTGTGTTTTTGATATGATATCTGCTTGAAGTATTTTCCTTCTACTCTGATGAAATGATCTTGAGGGGATATCTATGAATCAGCTGCTTGGTCTGGCGGTTCTAAAGGAATTTTGGAATGAATTTTATGACATACTATCCTGTTATATTTTCATTCCAGTATGATGATCTAATTTGGATGTTGTCCCCTAGATTTCTTCATGTTTAATTTTCAGGTAATGTGATTTTCTTATATTGATTTCCTACTTCATTCAAACCAAATGTGGATGAAATCTTGGAATGGAGAGCACTTTTGGAAACACTTGAACGACCTTCCCCCATTCTCGATTTGAAGAAAATAAAATCTAGAAAGGATGAGCATTGATTGATGTTTGGGGATATCTTTTGGCTGGATATATTTGTATCTTGGGTATTCTTGGGTCCTTATTTTTGTACCCTGGTTAATTCCCTGCTGCTGTAAGCTCATTTCACCTCATGTTTGTAACGAAACTTTCTTGATTTTAATTAATCCTCTTAGGGGCATGAATTTGGAAACCAGTTCATGTCACCACTTTTCTAAAAAAAAACAAAAATTCAGACTAAGATATATTTCATATTCCAAATTCAAAAATGATGTCTATTTTACCAAATTAAAAACATAGAAGATGGATTAATTAATCTAAAATTAATTTCCGTTGTCAAATCAAATAGCGTGTTTTTAAGAAACAATAACTATCAAATGATTGATAGTTTTTTATGTATAACTTCAAAGTGAAATTAATTACAATGAACAACATTGGATTATAGGATAAAAATATAATCTAATTACACTAAAAACCCAATTTAAAATATAATATAACCATAGAAATAAATTATATTAAAAAGAAGATTTGAGTTAAAATACATGTTTTCTCACTATTCATAAAAAAATGAATATCATTGGAAAAATACCAAAATTCAATACAAAGTAAATTTTGTTGTCTTGATTCTAAAGAAGAATTTGATTTTGTAAAAATGAAAGTATAAAATGGTCAAATATTTGATTTAAAAAGGGTTCTCCATTAAAAGGTGGTAAAACTGATTTTTTTTTAAAATACATTTTTTATCTGAAAATTTGAATTTCTTCTTATAATATGTCTAAGAAACATATAATATATAAGTTAAAATTATATGGAGTATATAAAATTCAAAATCTAGTTATATTATTCCTAACCGCTTTTGAATGGCTAGTTTGGTAAGTCATGGTGCGCTTGAACCCAGTGTTGCGTGTAGCACAAGCTATTAAATTTAAAGAAAAAAACTTACTATGAAATCTTGGGGTGTTACATAATCCATCCTAATAAGGATAATTTATCCTAATGTGCAGGATAAGATTGTAAAAATAATTGGGTTTGACAAAACTAGAGATTAGTTTTAGTTTAGACTTTATATTTGATACAGATGAAGTTCTTAAATATGACTTGGTAAGATCATCACACATGCGTCTCTAAAAATAGCTATACTATAACACTTTTATGAGGATGGTTTTTTTTAATTCAAGTTGATGATAAGTATAATCATGTTGTCCTGGTTTTGGAACCACATTTAGTATCAGATGAAGCATGTTCCATGGAAATTTTTTTATTTCAATAAAATTTTTCCCATGAGATTCTGAAGGTGGGGAGAACGATGAGTGTTATGGAAAATATTTCCTTTTATGTAAAGGGACACAACTGTAATGGACCAATTGGAAATTGTTAGAATGGATTTTTGAAGTCACTGAGTTGGAATATTCCATAATTCATATCTCAAACCTGATGATGAGTTTTAAACATGGTTTTGAGTTTAAACTAATACCGAATGATATATTTATTCTCGAGATAAATAAGTGATCCATGAGTTTTACCATTCGGTAGTGTGATTATGAATTCATGGAATTATGATGGAAAGGTGGTTGGTTGATTACCCAACCATTTATGAATGATGAGATTTGTTGTCGTATTTTTTTTGTTAAGCATGAAATAACATGGTATCATTTGGATATATGGTTGTTTGATCAATACCTTAATTAAAACACCATCCATTAAGAAGGGAATCTATTAATAATGTATGTACGAAGTGGATTGATTGACGCTTCAGTGATAAAATTCTAAAGGGGATCTGAGACATCCATCTATGCATCATGTTAAATATGATGTAAACATTTTGTGGTGTAACCCATTAAAGATATACCATAGAAGTACAATGATGTTTTTAGGGTGCGCTAAGGTGGTTAAACCATTATTGGAACAAGTCACACATCATCAAGAGATGTGGAATCAAGGGTTGGTTCAAGTCAAAGATAACATGTTTTGATGGAGCGTGTATCAGAAAATATCAACAGGCCTATCAATATAAATTTTCAAAAATGTCAGTATGTTTTTATTTGTTGACCAAGAATGGGTAATTTTTAGAAACATAGTGTACTAATATTCTATATTCAGTCATTCTCAATATATCAACACCATCCTAAGTTTGTTGGGAGATCTTCTATATACCAAGATAAATAATTAAAACCAATGACTTTTTTTAGATTGAAGGAATCCATGCGAGGTTTACAAAAGATTTGATTTATATAAATCATTAAGATATAGACTACAAATGTTAAATATTGGAGAGTAATACTCATGTCAGTGTTGGAGTGTTCTTTGGATGGTTGTTTCAGTTTTTGAGTTTCTTGATAACCGGAACTATGTACTATTGTATTCCAGGGTGAATGTCAGGTACTGGTTCAAATACATACTTGGCAGAAGCCTGATTCTAGGCATTAGGCTTGGTATAAATTTTTATTATCTAGGTGTGTTGGATCAGGAATGCACTAGAATGTTTTTTTGGAATCGTGAAATAGATAAGTAAGATTGGTAAGATCAAGATATGTCACCAGAAGTTGGTTACAAGTAGTCGTGAGAATTCTCAAAGTGATATTGGGGTGCCTTGGATAAAACGTGTAAGAATATGGCTTTAGAGTTGTCGACTATTAGTGTTGAGTGTTCTTGAAAAATACTAAACCAAAAGAATTTCAATATGAGTTATTTAAAAATGTATTATGTGGTTAGGGAGGAATCTCTTCAGGCACATGGTGGGTTATAGAAGGTGGATTTTAATGGTTTTTGATATCTTTTAAAGGAATATATAGTGTGAAATGTATGATTTTGGTCAATTGAATATCAAAAATTTCAAACTAATTGAGGTCCAGGGGTAATATCCTCCTAATTAACCTATTAAATGTGTTGGGATCACTGTTAGGACATTGAGGTCTTGCAAAAATAAAACATTGTGATAGTGGGAGTACCACAACTTAGAATTGACCATCAAAAATTAAAATTTATTGTGGATATACTTATATTCTAGTTAATAATAGGATGATTACATGATCATTTATTAATATATATGGGAATGTGTATGAACCTTCTTAGTGACTTTGTTGTTAGGTACAAACATTTTCTCATGTTTTATTAGTTCATGGGTCGTATGATCTTTGTTTTATTTAAAGGAACTTTGGGATGATGGAAATGAGATGTTGAATTTTGAGTTGGAATTACCAACCCATGTAGGTTGGTTCTTGTTTATAATTTCCTCTGGGGATTATCAGTGATGAGAATTTATACGGTGGTAAGTTTATAAGATCATGTGTTTTGTAAGGGTTGAAATTTTCAAATGAATTTAGGTTTTTTGTTTAGTGTATGGGTTAAATATAAAATTGAGCTTTGGAATGAAATTATAACAGTTGGAACACACAAAAAAATAATTTTCTATATTTTTTTAGGCTTAAGAGGTGTCTTGGAAGTCTGAATGAGTTTTTAGAGCATCATATTTGAAATCCCATTTTACAGTGAGATAGTATTAGTTGAATTGTTAGAAAATGGTTCGTACTAAAAATTTCATACAGTCATGAAACCAATTTTGAAAAAGCACATGATTTGTAAATAATATGAAAAAGGTCCTTGAAAATATTATAGGACCTAGATTTTTTCACACGATTTGTCAAACCATGACCCCATGGTCGCACGACCATGTGATAACTTTGCAGTTTATTGCAAAGGTGTGTGCATTAGATCTACACATTTTTCTCAAAATGTGTGCCCAATCCATGTAGGGTTTGTGGATGAGACAATTCCAAAGTCACAGTTATCACACAACTTACATAACATTATTAACAAAATATGTGATATGTGTATCTTAAGTAGTGGGAAATTCATGTTTTTTGCATGGTTTGGAAAACTGTGCAACCAAAATGTGCACCCTTAAAAGGAGGTTAAACTACATTTTTACCCTCTAGACATTAATATTATTTTCAAATAGTTACCAATGTTTCATAGATCTAAATCTAAGACATTAAACTATATAGAATCGACATCTGACCTGTAAGCCTTCAAACTATACATCATGAACTTATGATCTATAAGAATTTAAATTACCTAGCCTAACATTGACCGTCTTAGACCAGTACGTAAGGAACGTGGTATTCTATCTCTTTATTGACAGGTCTTTCTATTATAATAATGGTTATCTACCACACTAATTTCCAAAACTATATATGGATAGATTCTAAGTTTCATGGGATACAAATTGATGCCAAATCTCATATCTTAGTTCCATCCTAAACAATGACCAACCTTAGGGCCTTCCCCTTGATAATGTGTTTGACTCTATCTTATATATAGGCTCACTCAATATGATCAAGAACATAGTGGTGTAGCACCTGAATCATTGAAATCTTCCCAAAATAACTTAATGTTCACCTCCACACTTTAGGTATCCCTCAATTTGGATCTCCATCATCCTCCAAGTATTATTATCCCCTATAGTGATGGTGCGTGGCCAAAATAGGCTCGCCTGCCATCTAGGAAACACACCTCAAAGGATCTCTTATGAGAAGTGATCATTCCCATGTTTCGAATGTGGTCAATGGTCGTACCAAAATTTGTAGGGGCCATCCTTGAATGAAACTATTGTGGGGTATGTGTATCCAACATAAAAAAAATGAAACAGATAAACAAAATAATAGTTAGTCCAAAATACTAATATACACATCCTAACATAACTCAAATAAAACTATTAAATATCTATATCTTCCATATAGAACATAGATTACTTCTTACTCCACTAAATTTATGCTTTAACAATTCTAGACTAACTACCTTACTAAATCATTAATTCATATAAAATTCCAATGCCTTTATCAAACATGTGGAATAATAAAAATGTTAGGTCATGAAAATGTTATGCGACTACTCTGTTCCGCACATGATGCGTGATACATGATACATGAAAACCCCTCTATTTCCATATTTGTACAACATATCAACAAGACCACTAATCACTGTTTGATGATGAACACTGCTTATCACCCACTCTACCTCCATCTCTACTTCCTGCTACCAACACCTATAAGACAATTATAATGAAAATTAAATAATGTTGTATATTTATATTTAATATTAGAACCAATAAATTTTTTCAAGATAACTAATTTTGAAGTTATGTGATTTACTATCTCACCACCTGTCATTGATGCAATATCAATAAGGATAGATCTAGTTGTCTTCTAATATAAATCTATAAATGCTTTTTATAAAGTGGATATCTGAGCACCCTGCTCTTGAATTGTGTTTTTCATAGTAACATAATATCTATAATCATCTCCACTACAACTATGAGTAGATACAGATTCAATACCTAATGTTTTGATAAAGAACTCAGATGGTAAGGGTCCCAAACCCATCCCACGCACTCGACCAGGATGATCCTTCCCAAGAACTTTACCAACTTGGTCATCCTTGGAGACTGAGTAGGAATGTGGGGATTGTCAACCCATAGTTCTTTAATTTTTATATATAAATCAAATATTAGTCATATTATAAGAAATATATAGTAACATAGTGACAACTGATAATAAGTTATTATAATGAAAAATGAATTCATACCCCAACTTCTTTGGCATGCTCATTAGAAAAACTCCAATCAGATTTTTTATGAACATTCAACCACACATATGTTTAGGATGTTTGGTGCCCTAAACTCTGTGACAACATTAAACAAGGATAAATCAAAAACTTAATATATTAAATAGATAATATTTTATTATAAATATCTAAACAAATGAAAATATTACCAGATTCGAACGGCTTCTAGAAAAACTCTTTGACACTGCAGTGTGAGGTATGATTTCCTTAGCCCGGATCAATGCATTCTTCCTTGAAATAAAATGAAATAAATAAAATGTAATTTAATTGTAATGTATGAAATTTCATATTCTTTTCATATACATGTATAAATGTAAAATGAGATTAATAAAATAATATATATTTAAATACAATGTGCTTCTCATCACGATGTCTATCAATAAAAACATTCCATTAACCTCTAGTCACCCTATTGGGTACCTTGTCATACATCTGTTGGGAGATCAACGGCATATCATTGACATCACCCCATAATATCCATTTAAATTTTTCTATTTCATGCCCATATTTTTAAATTTCCACTTTTTTGCTAGCATATCAGTAACCATAAAGTGGAAAAACATATGTACATAGAAATTCATTTCCAAAATATTTGAATTTAATAACATATTGACATTCAATTACACCATAATGTATTAAAATTACTATTATTTGTGAATAAAAAAATTTATTTCTCCAAGATGAAGTCATATACCTCTAACCATCATACGTAATCGGAAGAGAAGCCTGCTCCGTGGCCAGATGACCTAGAATCTGGAAAATTAATCATGTGGTATCATCCATAGGGACCCAATAATAATCAAATGGAACAACTATCTTTAGTCTAGTCATATTTCATACAACTGAACTTTTCATATTTTTTCCCATAGTTGCATTGTTTCCATATTTTATGAACAAACATTAAGTATAAAAAAAGTACAACAAATTTCTTCTTATTTAAATTTGTACCTCTAACAGTAACCCTCCAATATTCCTGTGAAGAACTAGGAGTGGTTCCTCACTCCCTCACTATTGAGGTTGTTGAATGGGAAGACGACAAATGAGTTTCTGATGGGATGCTCATAGAGGGTGTGAGAGATATTGTTGGGGGGACAGATGGTGTCTCAGATGTTGTAGGGAGGGAGACAGATATATTTTCATCTTTTGGTGTGCTCGATGGGATAGTATAACACCTCCACCTTGTAATTCCTCTCATTTAATAAAATTAAATTAAATTCAGAACATATATTTCAAAAACATTATGCAAAAAAATGATAAAAGATTTATAGTACTAACAAACAAAATATACCTAACAATGATAAATAATGAAGAATTTAAAATAGGGTTTTCTATTGCCTTTTTACTAAAACTGGTTTTATAGATTTCTCTTGAGGATGTCATAAAAATATTTTCTGTATTTATAAAATATCCACAAATGACAGAAATTTTTTTCTAGGTCTAAAATTAGGCATCAAAGAAGTTTGTGTTCAACCTGTTGATATATAGTTGAAAATACTAAAAAAAGACACGACACCCATGGTAAATGATGAAATGGTTGATAGTTGGAGTATCATATAAAAATTTTCAAATCCAACAGAACTATTCCCATTGTGAAAGGATCTTTTAAGGCCTAATAGTTAGCTAATAAATATAGTGTATGTGTAGTGGTGTGAGTGTTTCATGCTTGGGTGGGGGGATTTGAGAGTTTATCAGCGGCTATTCCAAAAGGTAAGTGATATCTATAATTTCTTAAAGGACACAAAATTTGTCTTGGATTGTGGAATTAGTTTATTTGGAAATGGTATGAACCATAGTAAGTTACATGAAGGTATTTTTATGGGTTATCCTTGAGAAATATACTAATTAGTGTAGGGATATAGGAATTATATAGGATAATATATGAAAATAGACATAGAGTCTTGAAACTCCTTGAGCAAGAATACTGGGATGTGGGAATGGGTCGAATGGACCATGATAAGTCAATGGTCATGGGGTATCTATGTTGGTGGATCATAAAAGAGAATATTCACTCTCTTTGGGTGTGTTTAGTGTAACTAGAAGATCGTAGTTAGTGTAATAGTCTCTCTAGAATGTGGATATCCTGATCGAGTGAGGAGAAATCATGATATAAGTAAAAGTTCCTGGTGAAAGGTCATGTAAGACTTAGATAGTGTTGAAAGGGGTACACCTTGGAGGAACTGAGTGGATTTTGGTTAGTTCATATAAGGACTTGGTTCTTTGAAAATTTATCATTATTCACTTGATTATCAATTTTAATGATTTTTTTATTGAATTTTTTTAAACCCATCATATGTCAATAATCATCCATTCAATAGGTATTGACTTTATTCATCCAAACAAGTTTCAAATTATCTTCAATTTTATAATTTATATAAAGTTATTGTTTTCTTGATCCCTAAAAAATGAGGAAAAATATTTTGTTTAACATTTTTTATGTTGATATGATAATGTATCATTTCATTAGGATTAAATCATAGTACATTCCATGAGTATTTATTTATTTTTGAAGGGTGAAAATTGTGCAATAAATTTTTTTTCCCAACTTAAACAACCTAAGTTAGAAACATTCCATATTTTTCTCATGTTTTTTGGAACCAAAATTTCAATGCTTTTATTTTTTTCTATTACCTGTGTATGAAATTATTTTATTTTTTGGGTGAATACATATTCAAAAACATTCAATTTCAGTACTTTTTATCTCAGTTATATTTTTTAATCTATTTGGGTTTCATAATCTAGAAACTTTATGAATCATGTTACTATTCTATGATCGTATTTATTATGTAATGGAAATTTTTTTCATAAAATGACAATGAAAAATGTATAAATTTTTTATAACGTGTTTGTACTCTAAAAAAATATGCCTCATAACATGCGCTTGATCAAGAATATACATTTTCTACCAACCTATTTTTTAGTAACTGTACATAAATTAAAATATGTGTATAAAAAATGTTTTACAATTTTTAATCTTTGTATAAAATAAAATCTATGTATAAAAAATGTTTCCTAATATTTAATCTACTTCTGATAAACCATTATTTTAATTTACAATCAGTGTATAAACAATGTATTATTTTATTTTTTTAACCTTTAATATTTGTATAATCTTAGTTGATGATTCAGTCATCTATCATAACACATGATTTCATATTTAATATAAACCACAAACCCGCCAAAACTGGAGTGACAATAGAAGATTGTATGCTCTTCAGTGTAGCATAAATGTAGACTATTTTTATAGACTATAGTTACCATGAATTAAAACATCCATAGGTGAGAAATAAATTGAATCATATAATAAAACAAAATATTAAATAATTCTCAACTAACGTATAAATACCTAAAAATAAATTGATCTGATTTCATTATTCATAGTGAAATAGTAATGTACATCCCAATAATGGATCAAAAACAATGAAAATCATTACAAACCATGTGGAATTCACTAGGTAGAACATCCCATGTGAGGGTTATTCACATGTTTTCCACTAATAAATGAACATTTTCCCCTAAATCTGTGAGCTGCCCATGAGAACATATCATGTGTGTATAAAAAATCTAGATCCCCCTCTATACATATGGTCACCCACATTGTTTGAAATAAACCATTTTATTAAACCATCTGTATCATTCAATTTTGGAAAAAAATAAAAAATTAAATTGTTCGGTGTGTTACCTTCACTTACCACTCGACCTATGAGGGGCGGAAAGGTGGAGGTCGGGATCGGTGGTGAGGGGTGGAAAGGTGTAGTGAGGAAAGGTTCAGAAAGGTGATGTGAGGCGAGGTGAGGTGCAGTGATGGATAGTGAGGTGAGTCGAGGTATGGAGAGGCGAGGCGTAGTGAGCATCGGTGATTGGTAGTGACTAGCAGCGATGAGGCTAGGGATTTCGGGAGTCTATGGGGAGGGGTTTAGGGGGGTTTAGGGGGGTTAGGGGGTGTCGGGGGGAGTGTCGTAGGTGTCAAATTTTTTAACTTTTTAGCATGGGTTTATAAAAAACCGCCATGAAATTATTTTTAAAAAATGTAGAGGAGGTCTAGTAAACCGCTGCTAAAATCTCAGTTTATTTTAGTGTGACCATTTCCCTTCATATATAAACATTATTCTCTTGATGTTTTAATTGACCCATAACCTTTGATATCCAAATGTGATCCCCTGTGAAGATGGAAAATCAACAAAGGTCTACCTCATGTCAAGGGTACACACCCCAGAGAACTTATGACACTATACAATAGGTCTCATTTTTTCAATACATGGTTGGATATTGAACCTAATTTATTTTCCCTCATTATTGATGATGTAGTATGGGATCAATGTTTTTAATTTTTACAATAGTTATCCTTATCCAAATCATCACATTCCTTTCGATTTTGATTCCAGCAGCTGAAATATACCTTCTCTCACTACCCTTATCTCTAGTGGAGTCCTAACACCCTCAGTGTTTCATTTTTATACCTTTTGTTATGTTGGTAGGTTGAATTGGTTCTAAGGAATCATGCCTAACAAGTATTATCATTTTCATGGGTTATCTTAGTGGTTGATACATCACTCCAACCCCAACTCATTAATCATATGAAATCTCATCTGACATGAGTATCCCTCCATTATCCCTTGTTTCTCACACCAACATAGATCATGTGGGTTTAGAGACTTTGGGTTGATTATATCCCCAGAAATATTGAGTTTCTCTCCTTTTCTTCATCACCATAAGACATTAAACTATGTTATCGGCATCCTTTCCATATGATGTTAAACTATATAGTTTTTTCCTTATCACATGACTTAAAACTATGTGATATTCCATTCCTTGCCTAAGATGGTTCCCCATGTATCTTTTTAACCTACAACCACACACCACTATTTGAGTTGGTCACCCACCACACCAAATTGTAAAACTAAACACCACATGATTCTCATTCATGGGATTCATAGTGTTTCTTAGACTCTATGTATCATTCTTAGTCACAAAATCTCCCCACATTGGTCTGACCATCTAAAATGCTGGCATTGGACCCATATGTTAGGTTTGGTTCCTTGGAAAAAACTTTTAAGTACTTTATTACTACAAGTATTAATTATTTTTAATATTAATAATGTTTCTTATCATATCATGATTATTCCTATATATGAAATTATTTTTGATAATGTCCTAAGAATATATATCACACTGAAATGTTATAATGGTTCCCTATAATGATGAGAACCTGGAGGTACCATGATAGTATCCAAGAATAATTGTTCTATAGTTTAATGATATTTTCATGTGAGGAAAAAAGGATATATGATATCAGGGGTGGATTTTCATAAGACATTGAGACATATTCTCATGGTGTTTTCCTTTAGTAATCTATGAGAAGGTAGGTTATGAGAATGGATACGCTAGTAGGAAATATACAATTTATGTTACATTGGATATTACTATATATGGATGTGTGTATTAATCCTTATAATTTAATATTATCAAAAATAAAAAACATAATTCATAAAATTTGATGTATTGATGAAAACTTTTATAAAATATGTTTATAGAGAAGTATGATATGTTGGGTACATCACAAGTGATATTGCATTAATGGATAATGTGGGAAATAATTTATCCCTTCTATCTATTAATGGAAGATGATATCTCATTACTTTTGTTGTAAATTGAACTTTCTAGTTAAATCCATGTAGATGGTGTTCTATGGTCATGTTAATTTCTATAAATTAAAAGAATGAGATATAAAACACATGGCTTAATGACACTAGTATGCAAACTTTTGATTAGAGATATCTAGATAAATGGATTATATTACACAATAATAATTCGTAAGATGTTGTATGTCATTGTGACATTAAGTTATTTATTTATGGGTTCCTTGGATTCTTTCTAGATGTTAACATTGTTCGTTAGGTGTCTCCACCCATTTCTAATAAGAAATATTCATGGAGTGTCACACACTAAGATTATTCACAATCTCAGTAAAATTCAACGGTGAATTTAACTAGTTAGAATAAACATTATTCATAATTTTTGGTTTAAGAATTATTTGGGTTTGGTTAATCACTAATATTTAAAAAAAATATTCAAAATAATAAGTGAGTTAAATAATAATAATAAGAATTTATTTTCATGGTTTAGAGAATATAATATTTATTATATTTGTTAATGTATAATGCAGTGATATTTAATTTTTAAATAAATATTCATTATTCAATGTTCATTCAACATTGAGGAAGATAAGAGGACCAATTTTAATGGTCTGATTAGAAATGGTATAAATGATATTTATTCTTAAGTAATTCACATGTCAAGTGAATAATAATTATATTACTATTAAGACATGGGTTTTACTAAGAGTTAAGTAATTAGAAAGGGTCTTTTTTGTAAGTTGCCAACCCTAAACCTTCCATAATAAATATCTAATTATAGCACTTTCTAAAACACACTTGTTATGCACAATGGATATATAAAATCTCTCTCAAAACCTAGAGATAGTTCAATAGATCTAGATTTTTCTCTCTCCTGTGATTCTCTCAACTCATCCAATGGTCATCAAGTGTTCTCTTCCCTTATAAAATAATTTTATTGTGATCAACCATGAATGAAAAAGTGACTAGTATTTACTGTGTTAGAACCCATATATTCTCTTACAATGTTTAGATTTTGTTGTACATGTGTGAATCAAAACTAGAGGGATTATGTACTTCAATAAAATATCAAAACAAAGGTATGACAATATTGAGTCAACTAGATCATCAATAAAGAAAGAATTATAAGTTTATGTCATTTTATATTTTCTAATAAATTAATTATAAATTATATGTTAAGACCCTTTTATTATAGTTCAGGTGTTTACTCAAATTAAGAAATCTATGAATTCTGTTTTTCATGATGTCATTCATTATGTACTATAGTGATTATTTGTAAATTAATACTAAAAATCCAACTTGATCATGCCATACAGATTCTTATAATATCCATGGAACCTACAAGGGTTATCAGATCATTCACATAGTTAATTTATAATTATTTATTATTCATTTATTTAAAGGTATGCATTTTCAATTTCTTTTACTTCAGATCTATTCGTTCTTGAAATCTAAACATCATTTTATCTTCTTCCTTTTTAGTTCTCAATCACATAACCAATAAATGGGTTAAGATAAAACAAAAAGACATCCAAAAATTCAATTTGGATATGATAAATGTTCTTTCTAGGTAACATATCCATACACATCATGTATTATAATAAACACATTATGTAATCATGTATCTTGAGTGTATCTCATGGTAAAATGAGATCAGTTTGAAAAAATTGGATAAGTGATCTGATAAAAGCATATTAGTGTGTAGATTTAGAGAGTTTGGAACATGATTTAAAGGACTGTATTCTTTATAACATGTGTATATTTCTTGTAGTCCTCGTGTCTTCATCATTGAGAACATGGGGGGTCAAAGCATGTTTTGTATTTGTTAAACGATACAGGGACTAACAAACCGTGCAACTTCATGGCCACACATTGTGTAAGATGATTAAAAACTATGTACCTTAAAATTTTCCATGGAATGATACAAGCCCATTCCCAAGGCATGTGTCATGGAAATTTTAAGAATAGATTAAACACCATGTAAAAAAGTACACTCTATGCAGTCTTCTACAAACAATGTGCTTAATTTAACATAGGAGAAGAATTAATTATATAATTAAACCTATTAATGTGTGTTCTATAAAAACCAGGTAATGTTAATAGTAAATAAATTTCATGTTTTATTAATATTCAATAATTGTATTTTATTAATTTATATTCATTAAAGTAATATTAGGAAATTTTTCAATCAAAAGGAAAAAAAGATCAATTTCTAACCAAATTGGGATTCTAAGAATTATAGGGTTTTATTTAAAATATTAACTTTTAAATTAAATAATTTTAATTTATAAAAATTAAATAAATTTTGTAATTTATCATTTTAAAATTCTCTTGTAATTAATTTTTGAGAAGTTTCCAAAAAGTTTTATTTTTCAATGAATAGTAAAAAAGAAATATTTTTATTGAAAATTATATTTTATTTTAAACTATCTAAAAAGTACCATTATGTTTTGGATTAGTTTTAAAATTTAATTTTTTAATTTGGAATAAAATATTCTTATAAATTTCATTTAAATCTTCATTATACTTTAATTTATTATTGAAACATTTTTATACATAAAATGAAATTTTTATGAGAAAATTGTTTTTCATCACATTTTGCAGGTTTAATATTAAATTAAATTTATCCACTTTTGTTAATTTAATTTGATAAAATCAATTAAAAATTTTGAATGAGAATAATTAATATTATTCAATAAGTTCACCTTAATTTTTTGACATCATGAATATTAAAACCAATAGAAACGTTTACTATGGTTCCGGTTAAAATCAGTTTACTGGGGGTTAAACTTAAGTGATAAGGATTAAATTGACCAATAAAAATTTTAAGAATTATATTTTATAGCCATATGTAGACCCTATATCCTCTAATATTATAAAATGGTCTATTTTTTATCCATTTTTCTTGAGTAATACACTAATATATTTTAATATTTTTAAAAATTATAACAGTATCCTCCCACAAACTTATAAATAGAAACCCCCTCTTCTCTTCTCTACATAGTTCAAGATCATTTTTTATTTGGATAATTCCTTTTCAAATACATTACTTACATCCCTCACCACATCCTACAATCCCTTTTCTTATCATAAAACCAACCTAGGAGGGCTTTAGGTATAAACCTAAATAGCTTGTTCGAAGAATAAGTATAGTTCTAAACTGCGCATTTTCATTTTATTTGTTTTTATACATCCTTAAAATATTATTAAACCATGATGAAACAATAGAATGATTAAATTTAATATATTTTTATACTATTGTGTTAAGGGCATAACCTATATCAATCTCTTCTTCCATGAAATGGGAAATAAAACCATCGTTCTTGTGTACGGCGGACTACTGCCTCATGAACCGATATAATTTGTTTTCATCACTACCTCTCATGGATGGTAAAAATGATGGATTTAATTTTTATATATTATATTAATGAGATTTTATCATTATGGAAAGATCATATATCATTACTTTCTTACATTTCCATCCATTAAAAAAATTTAACATCATTCGTGCATATGTGTGGATTACCACCTCCACGAAGCGATGTGATTTTTTTCATGAACACATCACATGGATACAATATATGAGTTTATTTAAAAAAATAATTGGATATTTATGACATAATAATAATTATATAAAGTAAAAATGGGACTTACCTTCTTTTCATCATGTTCATTGAAAAATAGAAACGTTACTCATGCATATGTATTTCCAAATATCTCCATGATTGTAACATAATAAATTTTTCATAATAATATTTTATGGTTTGTTTTAAAAGTCTAATTAATGTATAAAATTTATAATTATTTCATGATTATTATTCTACATATTATTTTAATGTCGTCTAAACAACTAATGTCAATTTAATTGATTAAGTAATCTTGTATATCATGGTAATAAATAAAATTAAAATAATAATAAACTTGAAAAAGGTTCATAAGTAAGTATATTATTTACATAAGTTTATTATTCAAAAATATAAATAACATACATGATGATTTATAATCAAATTAAGGTACACTTTACTTTAAAACCTCATTTTAAATAATTTAATGATTTGTTTCTTAAGTCTTTTTCATCCATGTCTATATTCTTACAATTATATTATGGATATATTTAAATTGATATAAATTAATTATAAAATACATATAATGTCAATTTTAATTTATTAAAAAATGTTTTCAAAATGAATTTTTTTACATATTTAATACGGAACTGTTTTACAAAAAAGTAAAAAAATGTTCTATTATAATGTATATAGAGTCAACGGTTTTTTTCTCACCACTATAACTGATATTTGATGTTTTTATTCCTTTAAAATCATCCATTATTTCTTCAATTAAAAACCCAACTTCCCTGTTTTCTAGGTATTTCCAAATTGGTCTTTAAATGGAATGTATATTTAAATGTCTAGAAATGTTAATCTATTGTGTGAAAGTAATATTTTAATGAGTATGACGATGAAAATACAAGTTTTCATATATTATGATTATGTTATGGTCCATGGTAAATTTTTTTATGATGGGTGAGCCTAATATATCTCATGATAATTAGTGAGCTTAATGAATATCTTCAATATATTGGGGAAAGGGACAGAGTTAACCAGTAAGGTTTCTCATAATAGATGATTTCAATTTACAGGGTTAGTAGTTCCATTTATAAGAGTGATGGTAAGGGTAATATGAAAATGATGACTCACATTACCTACATAATTTATCTATTATTTCTACGGGTTTTTATGTAAATATTATTATTTCATAAATTAAGATACTGAGCTTATGTTTAAAGGGAATTTTATGCTAATTTTTAAGGGTGAAATGTATAGCTTTGTGAAAAAAAATCATTATTTTTTCATGATTGAAAAGAAACAATTATTGTTTTTCCAATATTTCACATTAAATTTTTTATGAAATGTTTTGGGTATAAAATTTGACTTCTTGGCTACGAAATTTTTTATTTTTTATCACATTTATTTTCAAAAAAGGGATATTTTTATGAGTATTCATAGACTAATGGGTTTATTTATTTCTTTTTATATGTCCTTTAATGAGTTTTTTATTATCATCCAATGTTTTAAAATGTCTTCCATAGGGTTTTAGGGATGAGTAGGGATAAGGATGAGGTTAAGATGAAAATTGTGATGATATGTCATGAAAAAAACTTGTTATATCATAAAAGATTTTTATTATTGGAAAAAACGATACTGAGTAGAAGTGTCTACTTTGTGATTTAATATTTTATTTTATAAGTTTGATTAACTAATTCTATAAAACTATAAACCTAAAATATCTTTGGGAATGAATGGAAATTAATTATTTTCTAAAAAATTAGTTTCATTGATTGTTTAAGGTTGATTCATTATAAGTTTCATGTGTAATTTATTTAACAGTACATGCCATGTGATATAATTTTTAAATATATGTTGAATTAATTCCCATGTTAAATTCTAAAGATGAAATTTTTTTTATTGTATTTTCTTATAGTGTAATATGGACGCATCGAGATCATCACATGAAGTGTAATTCACATGTGTTTTGTATATAATTCTTTTAACAGTACATGCTATGTAATTATATATCATGAAATGAGTTTTGTATGAAATGGGAATACATAAGAATAAGGATCATTCCATATAGTTTGGATGAGTAAATGTCATTGTATCCAAGTAAACTTTTGTACTTTATTAATTTTAAAGAAAATTTATTTTGTTTAAAATTATGTATAGTGGAATTTTAAGGATTATCTGGTGGTATTAAGAAAAATTGAATTAATTAGATTAATATTTTGGGGTTTATGTTAATTAAATAATTAATTGAAGTAATTGATGGAAAAATTAAAATTTATATTTTTTGCATGCTATATGTATGGTAATGATATTAGACCATACCTATGTATATGATTGGTTTTATTTTAATTTATTATTATTAAATTAAAATGATTGCATGTCAGTCATCCATTCCTCCTTAGAGTTTTTTTGTGTAAAACCTATTTATCCAAATCAGTGGATCCCCTCATATGTGTGTGAGTAAACTATTATGTATGGATGTATCACCTATGAGATGTGAGGTAATTTAATTCATAAATCTGAGACAAAACCAATAAATGCGATACAAAGGTTCCAAGGTGGAATAAAATAACACGAACCAAGATAAAATTCAAGGTGTTTTTTCGAAGTTGGAGATTTAGTATATCATCCACTAGATAAAATAACAAATTAAGAATCTCATGATCATGCCATTTATATTTTGTTTCTATCAGTATCATTGTTGATTATTTATATTAGTAAATTCATCATGATCAATTAATAAATGAATTAACAAGAATGTAAGATAGAATAAAATAAATCTTTATTACAAAACAAATTATCAGAAATGGTTAATCTCATAAGTAAAATCCACTTGATATTAACAAGTAATGTGATAAAATTAAATTGAGTTTTTATGTATATGGATAAAAATATTTTAACTAAAATATTAATTCGGTATATCCATCCATTACTTGAGTTAGATTCAACCCATAGTTCACACTACTTGACCAACCCAAGTTGGGGTGATTTTAATTAACAAGGAGCTCTTAGTTGTAAATTTTGGGTTTAATTAACCAGGTTCAAATTAATGGTTGACTTACCAAGAAAAATTTAGTGCAGCTAAGAGAAAAGTGTTGGGGAAATATTTATCTGGGGTTTTAGGATTGAGGTGTCCACTCAAAAGATCAAGGAAGTACTAGTTAATACAGTTGGAGAGTATAATATTCTATCATATTCTAGGTGCATTCCTTTTTAATTTTTCAATTAAACTTCTTTCAGTTTTGATAAAACTTTTTAAGAATTATATTTTGAGCCATGTTCATGGATCAATTAATTTTATCAAAGTTGTATGGGGAATTAGAGAAGCTAGACTAGTGGATAGTTGCAATAGAAAGAAGTAGTTTGCAAGTTTGGAGAAACTATGGAACCAATGCCTAGTCGGTGTAGTCCACCAGCAAGACAGTGGGATACCCCATATCCTGTAAAGGATATAAGACCCCCACCATCTATTTAGTGAGATCAGGTCATCAATGGTATCCTACATGAGACACACCATCCGCCCTGGGGGAATGTACCAGCCATCCAGTGGGGTTTCCAGTTGTGTAGGCTTATTGTAGGACACTACTAGCTAGTCAATGGTTCCCATTGACTACTCGATGGGTTTGGGATTAGTGGAATAAATAAGGGGTTGGTACATCTCTCTACACAATGAATCCTATTTTAATCATGTATAATCCTCTAATATAACCTTAATACATGAGTTAAAAAAAATTAAGGTTCTCAAAATATATCAACGATTCTCTAACACCACCCCTATTCCTATTTACAATTTTTTATATTTGAACAACTTGAAGTGGAGATTTTTGTGTTAAACACTACTCTAATTATCAAACTCTGATCTCTTCAACTCTATTCTTGAGGTGGGTTGTCTAAAATACTATCTAATTTCAATTTCATTCTTATAGTATCTATAAAAAGTTTGATCACATCGATACACCATGCATGTGAACTAACCAAATGTCCAACAAATAATTTGGATGAAATCTATATTCTTAGAACACCCATTAATCTCATTGGGTCTGTTGGAATTGATATTGGGACTTACAGAAACCTGAGTGGTGTGACAACCTTTAACCTTAGGTTAGAACTTGGATTGGTTAAACCAAAATCCATATGGAGAAATGTAAATTGATTGAGAATTGGATTAATATTAAAAATTGTCTTAACATATTAATTGTGGTGATTGGATTGATATAAAATCACTTGGCCTAAAATTAGTTAATTATCATGTAATTGGATTGGTATGATAATATTATAAAATATGGCTATCTAGTCATATGAATGGTAATTGGGATAAATTGATAAATGAAATCAGATTGTTTCAATTATTATGAGAATTGGTAACTTGGCTATATATAATGTAAATGTTGATAATTGGTTATTTTGGTAAATTAACCAATATAAAATTTTTAATGAATTAGAATGAATTAAATCTATTTATATTTGTTTGTAAATTGTAAAATCAAACTTATCATATGAATTATCAAAAAATCTGATGTCAGATGAGAACATAAGTAACCCCGGAATGGGAATTCACACTAGGTCATGTGATACGTTTTCCCTTGGAATGGTCTTTCACCGTCGGGAAACATAAGGATAACTAGCATGGGAATTCTCATAGATCCCAATATGATATGTTTAATGTTTCCCTTAGCATAGTATTTCACCCCGGGAACATGTAATTCACTCTAAAATGGGAATTTTCATAGATCCTAGTATTGTTTGGTTACTTGATGCCTGATAGAGATATGGTTGATTACTTAACATGACATAGGTTATTCATCTTTGGTAGTAGAATCCACCAATGTCATTGGAGATTCATTTTAGGTAGGATAATCTGTAACGACCCAAAATTTTATTAATGGAAATCCCTCTTGATCAAATTAAATGTCTCTATATGTTTATATAAAATGTCAACTTATTTGGTTTTATGTTAAGAATTTTTATCTTTGCTAATATATCCATTGAACAGTGATCACATGATTAGTATAAATATAGGGCTTTACCAAATCCAATTTTCTCAGACAAAAGAATCGAAGGCCTCATCCAGTAGAATTTCTCCATACGAAGCCCATTTTTCAGAGCTCGTAAAAGAGGTGGCATCCTTGGACTTCTCTCTTGACCAAGCCCAAGCTTAGCTTCATCATGTCAACCTTGAACGGGACTATATACGGGAAAATTAGAAGTTGATAGAGATTAGCACTCGAGCGATGTTATTCGAGCCACCCCAAGAGTCTGTCACCATCGCACACCTTACCCTTAGGTCTTATGAGGCTGTTTTAAGTGTTTATGTAAAAAATTGATAGTACTATGTTCATGTACATTAGTTTTTGTATATAATAATGTATATACATTCTTGTCATCATTGATACATTGTAAATAGTTGTTAAAGTACAAATTGTGTTTTTAGTTATTATTTAATTAAGAATTATATTTTATTAAATTAACGGATTTTTTAATTTAATAATATTTTAATAAAATATTATTATTAAATTAATTTTTATTAAATTTAAATGATCTTATAATTTTATTAATGCAATTATAATTTTTATTATGTTTTGAAAGCCATTTCTGTCAAAACCCGTGAATTTTTGATAAATGTCGGTTTTTATTTTAAAAGTGAAAATTAACATATTTTGAAAATTATTTAGATAAAATAAATGTTATTTCTCAAATCAGGATGTTGAAATTACCCAACAGTTAATTTTTCATAATTTTCTGAGACAGTCAAATTTTTGGCTAAAAATTAAATACCGTTTAAATATATAATGTGTTTTATGACACCATAATGACCCAATAGTAATGTAATAAAATAATATAATCTTTATGTTCTTAAAATATATGTTTTACCATTAAAATAATGTGATTTTTGGTTTGTTTGACTTACTTTTAAAATCATTAATGGACCCCTCAAGACTTATTAAACACCTTTTCTTTTAAAATTGTTTTCATGGGAGTGTGACTCACCTCCACATAAGTAACCCTATTATTTTGATAATTTTGGACTTTGTCCTTATAAAATATTGTTTTCCTCTTTACTTTTCCAAAAACCATGGGCCAAAACCATGGTATGGTTTGTGGTTTGGATTAATTTAAAATAAGGGGTCTCAAACCTAAATAATAAAGAATTCTCTCACCTTTCCTATATAAACCCACCCAAGCTCCCACTTCCTCCTCACTCAATGCCTTTTGGATTCGTCCAAACTCTGCCCTACTCTCTCTGTAATCCTCCAAAGGTTCCCCAAGCTCCCAAGAATCCTCTCACAAGCCTCTCTCTAGCCTTTGGTAACAAACTTCCAAGTAAGGGTTTTTCATCCTTTCTCATTTTTGTCCAATTTTCTTCATATTGTTATGCCCTTTTAATTTCAATTATAAATGATGGGGTATGGTTTCACACCTCCCCCATAATGCCCTATTATTTTTTAATTATTTTAGACCCCTTTCCCTCTCATTAAATTCCTCCCATGTACACCCGTTACTATGTCAAAATTCTGAAAGGAACTTCTCTCTCCTCTTTTACATTCAAGCAATACTTTTGTATCATGAATATAAATTCCATTAAAATTGTTTGGACATGTATCTATATGAACCCCTTACTGTCCATTTCATTTAAATATGATGAGACACCCCTTTCTCTCTCATAAACCATTTATATTAATTCTTATGTCACGTCGTTACGCAGCCGAAATTGCACCGATTTTCTAAGCCAATGTCACTATGTAGTGAATACCATGCCCATTTCTCCATCAAGTTTATTCACCTTTATGTACATTTACTTATTTATTATAAATTTTCATGTAAGAATTCCACATTCCTTTATCGTGGAACAAATGATTATGTTTTATGAATCAATGGTTTATGATTCATGTGGCACACTTATGCATGAAATGAAATGTTTAAGAAGGGTGTGCCCTTATAGCGCTCCAATGCATTGGGTAAAGTATAGTATCATGATACTTCATGTGCAATGAGTGTTGGATCATGCTAATTCAAGTGCAATGAGGGTTTACTCGTGCTTCATGTGCAATGAGGGTTTACTCATGCTCCATGTGCAATGAGCCTTGGCTCATGCTAATTCCATGTTAAGTGTTGTTGCCACAATTCCATGTTATGATTATCATGCTTTATCATGCCTTTATGTTCATGTTTCTCTTGTGATCTATTGATATGCCTAATGTCTAACATGTATTGTACTTCTCATGTTATTCCATGTGTATTACCTTTCTGGGCTTTATACCTCACCCTTTTCTTATGCATGTCCTCAGGTTATCCCATGCAATGCTAAGTACGAGGGAATGTAGTGGTCATGTAAAGGAAGTTTTCAATAAAGATGTTTTATTTCATGTTTCAAGTTTTTATGTAATGATCCTAAGACCCCAAAGACACTAAACCACTCGATCTTATTTGTTGTATCAAGTGAAGTTTTATGTAATAAATCATGTTTAAGTTTGTATTAAAAAGCAGGGTTGTCATAGTTGGTATCAGAGGATAGGTTTTGTTTTTTTTGGGATTAGGATCAGAAAACCCTAGTAAAGCCTTGGAGACAAGACTAAGTATAATAAAAACATCCCTAAGTTTTGGTAAGTACTGAGTAAGTTGTTTATCAAGAAAATACATCCCTGTCTGGATACGAGCAGGAAGAGGCGGCTCTGGCAAAGATGTATCCTAGGGGTAAAACCCGAAAACACCGCTTTAAGCTAGACTCGAATGGGAACTGGTGCACGGAAACGGTCCTTGTTGCACTCTTGGTTACGAAAATCCCGGGGGATATGTTTTGAAAAATTCAAAAGCTTAGTATGAAACCTTTTTAAGGGAATTAAAAAAAATGTCTATAAGAATATATGTTAGAAAGTAGATCATGAAAAGCCTATATTAATGCTTATAGACTCATGAGTTAAGGAAATTAAAGTTTATTTATAAGTCATAAACTTTTGTCTTTGGTTTACCCTTTATGTGTTACCCCCTAACTATCCTTTTATTCCAGCCAATGGTCAGTAATAGGAGGACTCGGGCTAACAGCTGATGTGAAGATCAGTGTGATGATTGTACTAATGAGATGCCCAATCCAATGGGAGAGGGAATCGCGAACTTTGTCACTCTTCTCTCTTAGCTAAATCAAGTTTTTAATAGAAACATGGGTCAAGAGGAACGTTCATCCCCCCCTAGGAAAGAACAAGTCGCTATCGAGAGCTTCATGAGACAAAGGCCTCCTACTTTTAGTGGATCATCTGATCCCATGATCGTTGAACAATGGATCAACTCCATTGAAAAGATCTTCTCCATCCTTCAATGTTCTGAACAAGGGAAGGTTCTGCTGGTAGCTCATCGTATGGAGGGTGAAGATGATCAATGGTAGTTGTTGATCAAAAATATGAATCCTGGGGAGGAGATCGAGGCGTTGGAATGGAAGGATTTTCGGAAGATGTTTTTTGATAAATATTTTCCACACACCCTCCAGCTTAAGATGGAAAGGGACTTCATTTCCCTCAAGAAAAAATACGAATAATCTATTGGAGAGTACGAGGAAAACTTCACAAGGCTTGAACGATACACTTCTGGATTTGTCATTACCCCCGAATTCAAACTTGATCGCTTCTTTGATGTCCTGAAGCCTAGCCTGTGGAATGCATTGGCGATCCGTGATTTCGACAGCTATGAGGAAATTGTTTTATGTGCCCTCAAGGTTCAAATGGAGATCGGATAATCACAGGGGTATCATGGGGATAAGAAGAGTAAGTTCGAATTCAATGTTGGTGGTCCGATGGATAAATCCAATGGTGCTAAGAAGATCCAGTACCCCACTTTCCAAAAGTGCGGAAAGAAGCACCCTGGAAATTGCCTTAAGGGGACAAGGAAATGATTCAGGTGTGGAAGAGAAGGGCACCTAGCTGTTAACTGTCGGCAAGAAAGACCCACATTTGTGAAATAGGAGAGTAACACTTCGTTGGAACCTCAACGTGTTGTTCAATGCTACAAATGCAAAGAACCGGGGCATTTTTCAATTATTTCCCTAATCCAAGGGTTTTTGGAGGAAACCAAGAACCTCCAAGGCAGCAAGGAAGATATTTTTCCATCACTTCTGCTGAAGAGAACCCTGACAACGAAGTGGTGATAGGTAAGCTAGTTATTCATTCAATAATAGCAAATTTACTTTTTGATTCAATTTCTATGCATTATTTTATATCTCAAAAGTTTAGTAGAACAATCTAAGCACCACCACAAATCATTGAAGTGAAGATGTCGATGAGTACGGAAAATGGGGAAATCATTGCATCCCATGAATATAAGTCCCACCCTGTTATAATCTGTGGAATGAATTTCCTGGAGAACCTCTTCATACTCCATCTGGTGGAATTTGATGCAATTCTTGGCATGGATTGGATTTCCTGATATAGAACCAACATAAATTGTCGGGAGAGGGAAATAACACTCCATATGGAGAACCGACCACCGATTCTTTACAAATGTAAGGAGGAAGATGAATCTTCTTTAGCTCCATCATCTCAAGCATGGATATTAATTCCCTATGAGCACGCGTACTTAGCTCTGATGATTGAGTCCAAGGAAGAAACCATCCTTGAAGAAATTCCTATTGTGAGGGAATTTGATGAAGTGTTTCCCGAGGAACTGCCTGGTCTTCCTCCTAGAAGAGATGTTGAATTCTTAATTGAACTTACACTCGGGGCTTTACCAATATCCAAGACTCCATATAGAATGGGTGTTGTAGATCTTGAAGAGCTGAAGAAACAACTACAGGAGAATATGGATAAAGGGTTTATACGCCCAAGTGCTTCACCATGGGGTGCACTAGTTTTCTTCGTCAAGAAGAAGGATTCGTCAATGTGGATTTGCATCGATTATCGTGAACTTAACAAAATCAAAATAAAGAACAAGTATCCTCTTCCACAAATTGATGACTTGTTCAATCAGCTGCGTGGAGCACAATACTTCTCCAAGGTGGACTTGCGGTCGAGATATTATCAAGTAAGGGTGAAGAAGGAAGATATCCCCAAGACTGATTTTCGCACAAGATACGGGCACTATGAATTCATAGTAATGCCTTTTGGACTCACTAATTATCCATCAATATTCATGGACTTAATGAATAGAGTCTTTAGAGATTACCTCAACAAATATATGGTAGTATTTATAGATTATATTCTAATATACTCCAAAACCAAGGAGGGTCATGAGGAGCATTTAATAATTCTACTAGAGACTTTGCGCAATGAGAAGCACTATGAAAAGTACAGCAAGTGTGAGTTCTGGTTAAGGGAGGTCTCATTCTTGGTCCATATCATCACAAGAAATGGTATATATGTGGATCCCTCTAAAACAGATGCAATTGAGGGATGGTCGAGGCCAACATCGGTAACGGATATCCGTAGATTCTTGGGGTTAGCTGGATATTATCGACGATTTGTGAGGAATTTCTCAAGATTGTCCAACCTCATTACCAAGATAACTCGGAAGGGAGTAAAGTTTTCTTAGAGTGATGAATTTGAAGAAAGCTTCAAGGAGTTGAAAAGGAGTCTTATCACTGTGCTTGTGCTCACTTTACCCACAAGTGGGGAACTTTTTGTGGTATTCAGTGATGATTAAAAGAAGGGATTAGGTTGTGTGCTGATGTAGAATGATAAAGTGATATCCTATGCCTCAAGGCAGTTGAAAATCTATTAGAGAAACTATCCAACGCATGATCTAGAGTTAGCGGTGGTGATATTTTCCTTGAAAATCTGGCGGCATTATCTCTATGGGGAGAAATGTGAGATATATACTGACCACAAGAGTATTAAATATATATTCACACAAAAGAGCTTAATATGTGCTAGAGAATATGGATAGATCTCACCAAGAATTATGATTGTTCAATACATTACCACCCTGGGAAAGCGAACAAGGTGGCAGATGCCCTAAGTAGAAAGGACCCAGCGATTCTATCAATGATGAGAATTGGGAAGGATCCAATCTTCTTAGACTTTATGAAGATGGACATGGGAATCATTAAGAAGGGAACATCATCAATCCTTTCACAAATTATTGCTCAACTGTCTCTTTTGGAATGGCTAAAGGATTCTCAAATGGATGATGTGGGAAATTAGGAAAATGTGGAAGCTATCGAAAAAGTGAAATCCTCGGAGTTTAATGTTAATGAAGAAGTAATTGTGCGGTTTGGGAGAAGACAATGTGTTCCATCATGTCCGGAGATGAAGAAGGAACTTTTGGATGACGCACAGAGTTCAAATTTCTCTATTCACCTAGGGAGCACGAAGATGTATTGATATCTCCGAGAAAACTATTGATGGGATAATATGAAGAAGGAGATCGCTGAATATACATCAAAGTGAAGAAGGTGAAAACCATTCAACAACATATCAAGGTAGCCCAGAGACGACATAAGAGTTATGCAGATAACCATCGATGAGACCTTGAGTTTAAAGTTTGAGACATGGTTTTTCTATGCATATCTCCATGGAAGAAGGTCATGAGGTTTGGAAAGAAAGGGAAGTTAAGTCCAAGGTACATCGTCCCCTTCGAGATTCTTGATCGTGTTGGGGTTGTGGCTTATCGACTAGCACTTCCACCTACCATGGCCAAAGTACATGATGTCTTTCATGTATCCTTATTAAGGAAGTACACACCAGACCCTTCACATGTACTCTCTTCTGAGGTGGTACAATTGGAAGATGATCTTTCTAATGAGGAGAAACCAGTGAAGATCATAGATTGTAGAGAAAAAGTTCTACGAAATAAGACAATGCCCCTCATCAAGGTGTTGTGGAGAAACCACAAGTTTGAAGAAGTGACTTGGGAATCGGAGGAAATGATGAAGGTGAGTTACCCACATCTGTTTTAGTGTGGGAAAAGGAAAATTTCGAGGGAGAAATTTCTTAAGGGGGGAATATTGTAACGACCCAAAGTTTCATTAATGGAAATCCCTCTTGATCTAATTAAATGTCTCTGTATGTTTATATAAAATGTAAACTTCTTTGGCTTTATGTTATGAATTTTGACCATTGGTAATATAGTATTCTAACAGTGATCACATGATTAGTATAAATATAGGTCTTTAACAAATCCAATTTACTCACACAAAAGAAGTGATGGCCTCATCCAATATAATTGCTTTATACAAAGCCCATTTGTCGGAGTTAGGAAAAGAGTTGGTGTCCTTGGGCTTCGCTCTTGACCAAGCCCAAGTTGAGCTTCATCATGTCAAGCTTGAACGGGACTGTCTACGGGAAAAGTGGAAGTTGATAGAGATTACCACTCGTGCGATGTTATCCGAGCCACCCCAAGAGTCTATCACCACCGCACACCTTACCCTTAGGTATTATGCGACTGTTTTAAGGGGTTTTGTAACAAATCAATATTATTATGTTCATGTAAATTTTTTTTGTATATAATAATGTATATACGTTCTTGTCATCGTTGATACATTGTAAATAGTTTTTAAAGTACAAATAGTGTTTTTAGTTATTATTTAATTAAGAATTTTATTTTATTAAATTTAGAGATTTTTGAATTTAATAATATTTTAATAAAATATTATTATTAAATTAGTTTTTATTAAATATAAATGATCTTATAATTTTATGAATGCAATTATAATTTTCATTATGTTTTGAAACCCATTTCTGTCAAAACCCGTGAATTTTCGATAAATGTCGGTTTTTATTTTAAAAGTGAAAATTTACATATTTAGAAAATTATTTAGATAAAATAAATGTTATTTCTCGAATCAGGATGTCGAAATTATCCAACTGTGAATTTTTCATAATTTTCTGAGACAGTCAAATTTTTGGCTAAAAATTAAATACCGTTTAAATATATAATGTGTTTTATGACATCATAATGACCCAATAGTGTTGTAATAAAATAATATAATCTTTATGTTCGGCCAATATATGTTTTACCATTAAAATAATGTGATTTTGGGTTTTTTTTTGACATACTTTTCAAAGCATTAATGGACCCCTCAAGACTTATTAAACACCTTGTCTTTTTAAATTGTTTTTTCATGGGAGTGTGACTCACCTCCACCTAAGTAACCCTATTGTTTTGATAAGTTCGGACTTTAGCATTATAAAATATTTTTCTCCTCTTCCATTTTCAAAAAACCGTGGGCCAAAACCATGGGATGGTTTGTGGTTTGGATTTATTTAATATAAGGGGTCCCAAACCTAAATAATAAAGAATTCCCTCACCTTTCCTATATAAACCCACCCAAACTCCCACTTCCTCCTCACTCAAAGCCTTTGTAGTTCTTCCAACCTCTACCCTACTCTTTCTAGAATCCTCCCATCATTCCCCAAGCTCCCAATAAGCCTCTCACAAGCCTCTCTCTAGCCTTTGGTAGCAGACTTCCAAGTAAGGGTTTTTCTTCCTTTCTCATTTTTGTCCAATTTTCTTCATATTGTAATGCCCTTTTAATTTCAATTATAAATTATGGGGTATGTTTTAACACCTCCCCCATACTTCCCTAATATTTTTTTAATGATGGGAGTCCCCTTTACCTCTCATTAAATGCCTCCCATGTACACCTGTTACTATGTCGAAATTCCGAAAGGAACTTCTCTCTCCTCTTTTACATTCAAGCAATACTTTTGTATCAAGAATCTAAATTACATTAAAAAATTTTGTACATGTATATATATGAACCCCTTACTGTCCATTTCATGTAAATATGATGATACACCCCTTTCTCTCATAAACCATTTTTATGAATTCTTATGTCACGCCGTTACGAAGCCGGAATTGCACCGATTTTCTAATCCAATTCCATTGTGTAGTGAATACCATGCCCATTTCTCCATCAAGGGTATTCACCTTTATGCAAATTTACTTATTGATTAAAAAATTTCATGTAATAATTCCACATTCCTTTATCGTGTAACAAATGATTATGTTTTATGAATCAATGGTTTATGATCCATGTGGCACACTTATGCATGAAATGAAATGTTTAAGAAGGGTGTGCCCTTATAGTGCTCCAATGCATTGGGTAAAGTATAGTATCATGATACGTCATGTGCAATGAGTTTTGACTCATTATAATTCAATTGAAATGATGGTTTACTCGTGTTTCATGTGCAATGAGGTTTTACTCATGCTCCATGTGCAATGACCCTTGGCTCATGCTAATTCCATGTTAAGTGTTGTTGCCACATTTCCATGTTATGATTATCAGGCTTTATCATGCCTTTATTTTCATGTTTCTCTTGTTCTCTATTCATATGTCTAATGTCTAACATGTATTGTACTTATCATGTTATTCCATGTGTATTCCCTTACTGGGCTTTATAGCTCACCCTTTTCTTATGCATGTCCTCAGGTCATCCCATGCAATGCTAAGTACGAGGGAATGTAGTGGTCATGTAAAGGAAGTTTTCAATAAAGATGTTATATTTCATGTTTCAAGTTTTTATGTAATGATACTAAGCCCCAAAGACACTAAACCTCTCGATCTTCTTTGTTGTATCAAGTGAATTTTATGTAATAAATCATGTTTAAGTTCGTATTAAAAAGCAGGGTTGTCATATAATCTACCAATGGGATGTGTGATTCGTCCAAATAGGGAGGATCAACCATTTGATAGAGATATATGGAATCATACTGAAGTAGGTTTATCTAACCACAAGCGTCAACTTGGAGATCAAGGGTTGGTAGGTTTATTTCGTATTCTATATTAATTTATGAGTTAATTACCCTATTTATCATACTATTCCATGCACTATTTATTAAAATTAGATTGTTTAGACGTCAAGGGTTTCATCCTACCAGTTTTTACTATAAGGACTCATCCTTAAAAAATTACATAATCTTGAATTAAATGATAAATTCACATTGAGGATATTTTCAGGTTTAGAGTTTTAGATAATTAATCCATATCTATTACATTAATTTTCCAAAATTATAAAGTAGACACTTCTACTCAGTATCCATTTTTTACAAAAAATAAAAAAACTCTAAAAACATGTCTAGTTCCATGTTTTGGGCAACCTGACTTTTCCTTGATCTCATCCTTGACCCTATTCGTCTTTAAGTCCTATAAAAAACATTTCAAAACTTTGGGTGACCAAAAAAATCTTAGTAAGGGTTATAAAATAAGAAAAGGGAACATTAACCCATCAATAAATACAAATCAATGAAACCATACTTTTCAATCATAACATACCTCATGAAATCGTAAGATTTATGAATAACACATAGAAATAATAAATCATTAAGTTCACTTGTGGCATACAAAAAATACATACATTGTATCTATCATTGATACATAGGGAGCTACGTTGGAATATCCATCATTGTGTATTCCCTAAATATTTTTGGAGAAACATTAATATTTACCTCTGTCATGTTACCCAATACATTGGAGAGCTATCTCGGGATCACCCGCCCTAGGTTTACATAGAACCACCCATATACGTAAACAGTGCCCAATAACCATAACATATTCATAGAAAATAAATCAAGGATAAAGGAAAGAAAAAATTCCCACATTGCAATCACAATATATCATTTCAAGATATTAACATAATCAATGCTTTATCAAATAATTTTCAAAACCATTTAAAACATTTAATAAATAGATTTTTGAATCAAAGTGTCCCATACCACATTGAAACTTTTAAATGAATTATCATTTGAAAACATTAATGTCTTTATAAATAATTCCTTAAAACCATTTTTAAAACATGGACATTAATTATAAATTTTTCGAAAATTTAATCATTGAAACATTTAAAATGATATTTTAGTTTGAGAGTTTCTAACCAAATGAGAGACGCTTGAATACAAATAATTGAATAATAACATTAGTAAAAGATTATAATGTCAGTATAATAAAGATAATCATAATATAATATGTTAAAGGGAAGTATATACACCATATAAAAGTGAATTTGTGTATAAAAACAAATAAGTCTCAATGGAATGTAAATTGAGACAACGTGCCTTGAAAATATAATATACTTAGATTAAAGACAAATAAACAAAATAATTATGTGTGAAAAATAAGAATAAACCCAATATAAGTTGATATTAAGTGTAAAAAATAAGAGGACATTCACATATATTCATAGCATGACATAATCAAGAAGTATAAGTTTAACCCAAAGAATTTAAATTGGGTTAAGAAGTTATCTTATAGAAATGTTGCGTCACTTTAAAATTTATAAGTTGAGTTGATGCGAGAAAAAAGGGTATCTCATAACCTGTACATAAAATTTATATCAATAAGTATATATAATAACATATCCCAACACAATAAGATATAAATTAAAATACATAACAAAAAATAAGTCTTTTAAAAAGATGAGGGTGAAAGGTTCCCTTACCGATTTGGTAACTCATGAAACATACAAACCCTGAAAGAAGGATCATACAATGAAGATGTAAATACCCATAAATTAAATTATATTACACAATGAATACAATCATGGGCAGTACATACACCACACAAAATAAAATAGTGGCAACGATAGCATGAATCTCACGGGAATAAAAAGTGAGATGAAAACCCCTTACCACGTTCTAATCAATCAAGCCGTTTGAACAAAAGTTAATAACCACAAAATAAATCAAATAATACCATGAATATAAATGGAATCATGATAGTATATATCAAGTGGAATTACACAATACACCACATTCAATAAATAAGTGGTGAACAACGGAAATCTCACAGTATTAAAAGTGAGATAAGAAACCCCTAACCTCGTGTCTGAATTGACTCGTTTGTTCCTTGTTCTTCCTATATAATAAAATTAAATTATATTATATTTGATTAAGAACCTTTTTCAATTTTATTATTCGTTTTATATCAATTATTACATTGCTATAACAATTATTTAATTATTTGAGTTCATATTGGACATTTTGTCGATGTTCGGAACTTGAGTCAAAAATGAACTTGTTATAATTTATTATAATTACATATTGTTCATGTCGTAAAAAATCCATTATCTACATAATAATATTCATGGATTATATATCATATATATCATATATATCCATTATATATTTATTTATAATATTATATAACATTTGGAGATTAGAAATGAAATGCACCATTCATGGAGACGGTAAGTCGTACGTATGCATGAACGCTACTTTCATTTCTAATTCATATTTAATGGAATAAAAACATAATGATGAATCGGTATATTATAATTGCATTATAATATCATATATAATTTAATTATATACATCCTGTATATGTTCCACATATGTCATGAACGAGTCATATCACTTTGAGGGGGTGGTAGTCCGCACTTCCTCAAATGAAATTATCACGTTTACCCTTTATGGAAACCATAAAGGTATGATATAAATGGAAAATACAGAATCATAGAAAGAATATAAATATAATATATATCACATATAAATACATTTCAATCATAATTTCCACCGTGAGAGGTGGTAGGAGATAATTGAACAATTATTGTTTCGTGAGGCAGTAGTTCATCGTCCATAGAAATAGTACGTTCTTTTAACCATTAGATGGAGGTGTGTGTAAGTGTAGTTAAAATAATTCTAATAAAAAACCTAGTATATTTATTATACTGGTGTTGTTATAAAATAATGTAATAATAATAGTTTAGTGGGTTGGATAAGTAAAATAGAACAAAATAAGTAAAGTGAATACATTAACTTTAAATCGGGTATCTCCCTTTGGTTTGAACCAAAAAGTTTAATTAAATTGCCTTCTTCCTAAGGAAAGGCTTGTATAAGGAGGAGAGGGATGTAGGTATCTAAATTAGGTAGAGTTTGGAAAATAAAAGGGGCCTGAGAAGTGTGAGGAATGGTTCAGAAGTGAGGGATTTTTATAAGGTGGGGCTCTTTCAGAAAGTTTGGAAATATTATTTTATTATATAATGATTTTCGGTTTTTAAAGGTCAAAAACTCATTAAAGTCAAATATAAGATGACTCATGTTCTAAATAAAATCATATAATAAAAATTGGTCAGTTTTTCTTTATTATATTAATTTTTATAATTTTATTTATTTAAATCATTCATTAATGATGTAAATACGGCATCATTATTGTGTCATAAATAATTTTATTTATTTGCTGTCTAAAAATTATTAAAAAAATTATCATGATGTAGGAAATATTTTTATATTTCTAATTAATATTTATAGTTGAAGATATAACTTTTATATCCTCATGTAAAAATTTATTTACTAAAGGATATATGTTTGTATTTTTTGTCTTTACTTTAAATAAATTAATATAAAGTGTCATTATCACTTTTATGTCGCCCCATGGGGTCCCAAAATCGACCCAAGGATTCCCATGGTCTGAAATGTTTCAACCAATAGTATTAGTATACATGTTAGTGTAATTTAATTTTATTATAATATAATTTTTTACACTTATTTACTCGATTTACCCTTTAACCATCGTAAATAAAATATTTACTGAAGTAAATATTCATAATGTCAAAAAATAAAAGTTACCTATTTACACAATTTAGACCTCCTGATTCCAAATATGGAATCCATTTTTCCAAATTCAAATCATATAAGTGTATGAAATAAATTTAAAATTAATTTCTGTTGTCAAAACAAAAAGGCGTGTTTTTAAGAAATAAAAATTGCCATAAGATTGACACTTGTTTATGTCCAATTTCAAAGTGAAATTACTTCCAATGACAAAAATTGGATTAAATGGTAAAATACTAATCTAATTACACTTTAAAACAAATTAAAAATATAATCTAAAAATATAAATAAATTAGATTAAAAGGCAGTTTTGAATTAAAATACAATATTTTCACTATTCACAAAAAATGAACTTTATCGGAAAAATACCAAAATTTTATCCAAAGTAAATTTTTATTTCCATATTATAGAAGAAGAATATTATTTTGTCAAATATAACATATAATCATGGCCAAAATTATATTTAGATAGGGTTCTCCATTAAAAGGCAGCAAATCGACCTTTTAATGAATATTAGAGTATTTATGCTTAAAATCATTTTATTTTTTATTTTAAGCCTCTAAAATTTATAGGATAAATTTAAAAACATTTAAAAAAATGTATATTCATATTTTAGTTAGTTCTGTCCATTCCTTCCAATAAAATGGCTAGGCATTAACTACCATTTAAAATAATATTATATTATTATTTTTCATTATGACTCAACATTGTGTGCAACGTAAGTTATAAAAGAAACCCATTGTTTTGTATCGAGTACGCCATCGAATATAGCATCCCATTTCAAGTAAAATTAATATTTAATTCAAAAAAATTAATAAATATGAAAATGTTATATTCTTTATTTACCTTGGATGTTACATCCTTCCCCCATTTTGGGAATTACATCCTCAAAATTTTAAAATTTGGATTGGAAACTTCATTAAATGTACCACATAGGAAAAAGAGTGAATAAAAATATCACTTTAAAATAAAGAAAAAGAAGTAAAAAGGTCACCAAAGATAGCCCATACAAGGATTCCAAGTAATAAAACATGGATATAGAAGAGAAACAAACCATCAAGGTTTGATGGAGAGTGGTATAAAACATTATTATGAGAAAGTTGACCACCATAAAATCACAAAAATCTGATGGGTTGAATAGTCTTTTATTTCCCAGTAGGAAAAGATAACGGACAGCGTTTTTTTTAAGTTTCTTTTCATAAAGTTGAGGAATTTAGTTAAGATATTGAATAAGAACATAATAAAACATACTTAATTTTCATGTATAAGTTCATCCTTTACTAGATTTCTACCACAAACTTATCTTTTATAAAAATGATGAGTATTCAAACTGACTTGGTCACATCAAAATAACTAGAATCAACATGTAGAGTATCACATGAAAAAAGATGAACTATATATTTTTCCTATCTTTAGACATCAACCAAAACAAAAAAATAGTATATGATTTGATAATCCCTAAATAGGATAATCCTTTACAAAAATAAAAACAACTCTTAATATCCAAAATTCAATAAACAATACACAAGGTTTAATAAAGACCAGTCAACACACAATTGTCCTTAAAATTATTCAAAATAATCCAAACTAAGATTGAAACCCAAAACTCATAAGAATTTGATCACATAGTCTTCCTCAATAAATCTTAACATCTATCTCCAAATAACATCAACTACTCTTGAAGTCTCATACTAAAGTGTAATTAACTTAATCACATATTCTATATGATAGTTTAATCATTTAAATAAATAACCCAAATCGCCGTATGTCCACAATAAAAACATAGATTCTTCCAAAATAAAATTTCAACCATTACTCCAAAAATAAGATCCCATAGTATTCTATTTACCTTAAGTATATAATGTTCCCCAAAAGAGAGAGAAACATACAAAATAACTTTTATTACTTAATCACCAAATAATTTTCCTATATTAAGGATATCCATTTGATAAAACATAATTTCCCAAAATCAAATTATTATTTATCCATAAAATCATTTAACTTAAAATAATAAGTTATAATAACCAGGGACTTCGCATTGGATAGTTGTAGGCGATGCGCCCTTATCACCCTTCAGTTGTGGGATAGATTCCTATGGCCTTTTCGGATGTGATGGGTTTTCATCAATATTACCAGTTTTCCTTTTTATAAAACTCAAAAATAACCCTAACATGTTTTAACCAAAAAGGTTTTCTTATACCTTTCATTTTCATCCCAATACATTAACACCTCAACATCTTATATATTGTCATTTTTTTCACCTCCATATGATAAAATAAAACTATTCCCAATATATATAACTTCATACCTTGATCATGGTGTACATATTATTTCATAATCATCTTGTTCCCATAGGTAGAAGGTCCATTCATTGCAACAGTGATTTAGAGATCCTTCAAAATCATTTTCTTCCTTCATCCAAATACACCTTGTATAACTTAGTTATTTGGGTGTTTATAGAAAAACAGTTTCAGAAAATAATCATGTATGACATATAATTTCAAAACATATTATAAAACAGGATTTTTATTAAATAGTCGGACCAAATTTGAGTTGAAAGTTTCGATCAATGATCCTTTTAAAATACCGTAATTATGTGCTAAGATACTATATTATAAAAGAAAATATAAATAGTTTTTTCAAGGGTCTCCTTCTTTAGAACCTTTTTCAAAATCATAATATACTTCAAAATCTTGTGATAAGGTAAAATATTTGAAAATTCCTTGATAATATTTACCTTTTTTGAAAATATAATAATTTTTAGAAAATAGGATTTTATTAAATACAACCCATGATCCAAGATGATATCGGGGAATAGTGGAGGTTTTTGATATCTCAAAAAACTTCTTGCAAGTGATTTGTATGCTAGAAAAAGTTTCACAATCATCTGGACATGAATTTTCAATAATTATTGCAAGCATGTCATCAGGAAGAGATAGGAATGTCATCTAAGATCCTTCTTCTTCCATTTGTCACCTAATTTCCTTGATCTAAAAAATTTATAAAACAAGGATTTAACTGAAATAATAGACATAGGTACTAACCATATGTTTAACAAAAACTCATAATCCCTAAATTTGTCTAAACCGACCTCTCATACAAACTATAACAACCTGGCCATAAAACATCACATAATCTTGAATTAAATGATTAATTCACATTGATGATAATTTCATGTTTAGAGTTTTAGAGAATTAATCCATATATATTAAATTACATTTCAAAAATTACAAAGTAGACACTTCTAATTAGTATCCATTTTTTTCCTAAAATAAAAAAACTCTAAAAAACATGTCAAGTTCCATGATTTAGACAACATGAATTTTCCTTGATCCTATCCTTGACCCTATTCTTCTTTAAGTCCATTGAAAAACATTTCAAAACATGGGGTGAGCATAAAAAAGATAATTAAGGGTTATAAAATAATGAAAGGAAACATTAACCCATCAATAAATACAAATCAATGAAACCATACTTTTCAATCATAACATACCTCATGAAATCATAATATTTATGAATAGCACATAGATATCATAAATCATAAAGGTAACTTGTGGAATACAAAACATACTTACATTTTACCTATCACAACTACATAGGTAGTTTCTTTGGAATACCCATCATAGTATATTCCCTAAATCTCTTAGGAGAAACATTAACAGTTACCTTTGTCATGTTACCCAATGCATTGGAGAGATATCTCAGGAAAACCCACCCTAGGTTTATCACAGAAACACCCATATACTTAAGAAATGCCAAATAACCATAACATATTTATAACATATAAATCAATTATAAAGGAAAGAAAACATTTAAACATTCAAATAACACTATATCATTTCAAGATATTGACATAATCAATTCTTTATCAAATAATTTTCAAAACCATTTAAAACATTTAATAAAGAGATTTTTGAATGGAAGTGTCCCATACCACTTTGAACCTTTTAAATGAATTATCATTTGAAAACATTAATGTCCATATAAATAAATAATTAAAAACATTTTTAAAACATGGACATTAATGAGAAATGATTAGAATATTAAATCATTAAAATATTTAAAAATATATTTTAGTTAGAGAGTTTCTAACCAAATGAGATACACTTGAATACAAATAATTTTGGAATAGAAATAATAAAAACTTATAATATCATGAGAATAAAGAGATTCATGATATAATATTTCAAAGGGCAGTATGTACACCATATAAAAGTGAATTGGGGTATAACAACAAATAGGTCTCAATGGAATGTAAATTGAGACAAAGTCCCTTGAAAATATGATATCCTTAGATTAAGGACAAATAAATGAAATAATTATGTGTGAAAAATAAGAATACACCTAATATAAGTGGATATTAAGTGTAAAAAAATATTATTAAATTCACATATATTCATATCATGACATAATCCATAAGTATAAGTTTACCCCAAAGAATTGAAATTGGGTTAAGAAGTTCTCTTATAGAAATATGACAGCCTAACGACATCACTTTAAAATTCATAAAAGGAGTTGATGAGAGAAAAAAGGGTATCTCTTAACTTGGAAATATAATTTTTATCAATAATGATAAGGAAGAACATTTCCCAACACAAGAATATGTAAATTAAAAGACATAACAAAAAATAAATCTTTTAAAAAGATGAGGGTGAAAGCTTCCCTTACTGATTTGGTAACTTACGAAACATACAACCCATGAAAGAAGGATCATACAATGAAGATATAAATACCCATAAATTAATGTATATTACACAATGAATACAATCATGGGTAGTAAATACACCACACAAATGTAAATAGTGGCAAATATAGCATGAATCTCACCAGAATAAAAAGTGAGATGAAAACCCCTTACCACGTTGTAATCAATCGAGATGTATGAACAAAAGTTAATAACCACCAAATGAATCATAGAATACCGAGAATATAAATGGAATCATGATAGTATATATCAAATATCATTACAAAATACACCACATGCAATAAATAATATGTGAACAATGGAAATCTCACAGAATTAAAAGTGAGATAAGAAACCCCTTACCTCGTGTCTGACTTGACTCGTTTGATCCTTATTCTTCCTGAATAATAAACTAAAGTTAATTTATACTTTATTAATAACTTTTTTCAGCTTTATTATTCTTTTTATCTCACTTATTACTTTTCTATAACAATTAGTTAATTATTTGAGTTCATATCGGACATTTTTTCGATGTTTGGAACTTGAGTCAAAAATGAACTTAATATAATTACAAATTATCCATGTTGTAAAAATTACATTATCTCCAGAATAATATTCATGATTTAGATATCATATATATCTTATATATCCAGTATATATGTATTTATAAAATTACATAACATTTGTAGATAATAAATTAAATGCACCGTTCATGGAGATGGTAAGTCGTACGTACGAATGAATGCTACTTTCATTAATATTTCATATTTAATGGAATGAAAACATAATTATAAATAGGTATATTATAAATCCAGTATAATATCATATATAATTTAATTATATCCAACTTTTATACATTCTATGTATAGCTGGAACGAGTCATATCACTTTGAGGGGGCTATAGTCCGCACTTCCTCAAATGAAATTATCGCATTTACCCATTATGGAAACCATAAAGGTATGATATAAAGGTAAAATATTGAAGAATAGAAACAATATAAATATAATATATATCATATATAAATACATCTCCATCATAATGGCCACCATGAGAGTTGGTAGGAGATAATTGAACAATCATCATTTCATGAGGCAGTAGTTCACCGTCCACAGAAACAGTATGTTCTTTTAACAAATAGATACAGGTGTGTGTAAGTGTAATTTGAATAATTCTCATAAAAAACCTAGTATATTAAGGATACTGGTTTTTTTATAAAATAAATTAATAAAAAGAGTTTATGGGGTTGGAGAAGTAAAATAAAACAAAATAACTTAAGAGAAGACGTTACCTTTAAATCATGTATCTCCATTTGGTTTGAACCAAATGGTTTAATTGAATTTCATTATGAATAGGGGAAGGATTCTAGTAAGAGGAATATAGGGATGTAGGTAGATTAATTGGGTAGAGGTTGGAAGAGCCAAGGGTATTTAGAAGTGTGAGGAATGGGTTATAAGTGAGGGATTTTTGTAAGGGGGGAGGGGCTCTTTTGGAATGTTTGGAAATATTATTTTATTATATAATGATTTTCAGTTTCTAAAGGTCCAAAACACATTAAAGTTTAATATAAGACGACTCATGTTCAAAATAAAATCATCCAGTAAAAATTGGATAGGTTTTGGATATTATATTAATCTTTATAATCTTATTTATTTAAATCATTCATTAATGAGGTAAATATTGCATCATTATTGTGTCCTAAATAATTTTATATATTTGATGTCTAAAAAATATTAAAAAAATATCATGATGTGGGAAATATTTTTATATTTTTAATTAATATTTATATTTGATGAGATAACTTATATAACCCCTTGTAAAATTTATTTACTAAAAGATATATGTTTATTTCATTTTTGCCTTTACTTTAAATAAATTAATATAAAGTGTCATTATCACTTATAAGTGGCTCTATGGAGTCCCAAAATCGTTCCAGGGATGCCCATGTTCAGGAATGTATCAACTAATAGGTTTACGAGACAAGTTAGGGTAATTTAATACCTTATTTACCCAATTTACATTTTAACTATGGTAAATAAAATATTTATTGAAGTAAATATTCATATTGTCTAAAAATAAAAGTTACCTATTTACACAATTTTGACCTCCTGATTCCAAATATTGAAATCTATTTTTCCAAATTCAAAACATATAAGTGGATAAAATTAATTTAAAATTAATTCCTGTTGTCAAAACAAAAAGCGTGTTTTTAAGAAATAATAACTACCAAAAGATTAACACTTGTTTATGTCCAATTTCAAAGTGAAATTACTTCAACATACCAAAATTGGATTAAATGGTAAAAACATAATCTAATTAAAATTTAAAACCAATTAAAATTTTAATCTAACCATATGAATAAATTAGATTAAAATTTAGTTTTTAATTAAAATACAGTATTTTTTCACTAATCATACAAAATGAACTTGATTAGAAAAATACCAAAATTTTATCCAAAGTAAATTTTAATGTCCCGATTCTAAAGAATAGTATTATTTTGTCAAATAAAATATATAAAAATTACCAAAACTATATTTAAATAGGGGTTTCCATCAAAAGTTGGTAAATTGACCTTTTATTGAATGTTAGATTATTTATGCTTAAAATTGGTTTCTTTCTTTTTTTAAGCCTCTAAAAATTATTGGATAAATGTAAAAAATTCTAAAAAACATGTATATTAATATTTTAGTTAGTACTGTTCATTCCATCCAATACAACTGATGTGTTAACTACCATTTAAAATAATATTATATTATTATTTTTTAGTATGACTCAATGTTGTGTGTAACATAAGTTTTCAGAGAAACTCATTGTTGTGTATCTGGTGTGCCATCGAACATTGCATCCCCTTTAAAGTAAAATTAATATTTAATTCAAAATTTTTAATAAATATGAAAATTTTATCTTCTTTATTTACCTAGGATCTTACATCCTTCCCCCCTTTTGGGAATTGCGTCCTCACAATTTTAAAATTGGGCATGGAAACTTAATTGAATGTACCACGTAGGAAAAAGAGACAATAAAAATATCACATTAAAATAAAGAAATAGAAATACAAAGGTCACCCGAGATAGACCATACTAGGATACCATATAAGAAAACTTGAATACAGAAGAGAAACAAACCATCAAGGTTTTATGGAGAGTGGTAGAAAACATGATTTGGAGAAATTTAACCACCATAAAATCACAAAATTTTGATGGGTTAAAAAGACTTTGATTCCCCAATAAGAAAAGTTAATAGACAATGTTTTTGTTTTAAGTTACTTTTCATAAATTTGAGGAATTTATTTAAGAGATTTAATAAGAACATAAGGAAACATACTTACTTTTCATGTAAACTTTCATCATTTACGAGAGTTATACCTAAAACTCATATTTTATCCAAACTATGAGTATTTCAACTGACTTGGTCACATAAAAATCACTATAATAAACTTCAAGAGTATCACATGATCTAAAAAAGAAGAACTATATATTTCCCATATCTTTAGAAATCTTCCAAAACCAAAAAGGTTAGTACAAGATCATATAATCCCCAAAAAAGATAATCCTTTATAAATATAAAAACTAATCTTAATCCCCAAAATTCAACAAACAATATCCAAGGTTTAATAAAGACCATTCAATACAAAATTGTCCCTAAAATTCTTCAAAATAATCCAAACTAATATTGAAATCCAAAACTCATAATAATTTGATCACATAGTCTGCCACGATAAATCATAACATTTATCTCAAAATAACATAAACTACTCTTAAAGTCTCATACTAAAGTGTAATTAAGCTAATCACATATTCTCTATGATAGGTTAATCATTTCTATAAATAACCCTAATCTCCATATGTCCTAAATAAAAACATAGATTCTTCCAAAATAAAATTTCAACCATTACTCCAAGAATATGATCCCATAGTATTTTATTTCCCTTAAGTATATAATTTTCTCTAAAAGAGATAACATCTTCGAAAATAACCTTTATCACTTAATCACCAAATCATTTTCCTATATTAAGGATATCCATTTGATAAAACATAATTTCCCAAAATCAACTTATTCCCGATCCATAAAATCATTTAACTTAAAAGAATAATTCATACTAACTAGGGACTTCGTGTAGGATAGTGGTAGGCGATGCACCCTTGTCACCCTTCAGTTGTGGGATAGATTCATGCTGTATTTCTAGACGTGACGGGTTATCACCAATCTTACATTTGTCCTATTTATAAAACTCAAAAATAACCCTAACATGTTTTAACCTCAAAGGTTTTATTATACCTTTTATTTTCATCCCAATACATTAAGACCTCAACATCTTATATATTGTGATTTTTTCACCTTCATGTGATAATACAACACTATTCTTTATAGATTAACATCATACCTTGATCATGGTGTCCATATGGTTTCATCATCATCTGTTTCACTTAGGTAGAAGGTTCATTCATTGCAAAAATGATTTAGAGATCCTTCAAAATCATTTGCTTCCTTCATCCAAATACACCTTGTAAAACTTGGTCATATGGGTTTTTTCAGAAAAACAATTTCAGAAAATAATCATGTATGACATATAATTTCAAAACATCTGATAAAACATGATTTTTATAAAACATTCGGATCTAATTTGAGTTGAAATTTTTGATTAATGGTCCTTTTAAAATACCATAAGTATATACTGAGAGACTATATTGTAAAAGAAAATATAAATAGGTTGTGCAAGAGTCTTCTTCTACAGTACCATTTTCAAAATCATAATTTGCAACAAAATATTATGATAAGGTAAAATATTTTAAAATTCCTTGATAATATTTTCCTTTCTTGAAAATATGAGAATATTGAGAAAATAGGATTTGATTAAATAAAACCTGTGAAACACAATGATATATATGTATAGTGGAGGTATTTGATATCTCAAACAACTGCTTGCAAGTGAGTTGTATGCTATAAAAATTTTCACGATCATCTGAACATTACTATACAATAATTATTACAAACATGTCATCAGGAAGAGATAGAAATTTCATTTCAGATCCTCCTCCTTCCTTTTGTAACCAACATTCCTTGATCGGAAAAATTTACAAAATAAGGATTTAATATAATTAATAGACATAGGTACTAACCATTTTTTTAACAAACAAAATTAATCCCTAGAGTTGTCTAAACCAAACTTTGATACCAACTATAAGGACATCGCCTTAAAACATTACATAATATTGAATTAAATGATTAATTCACATTGAGGATATTTTCAGGTATAGAGTTTTAGAGAATTAGGCCATATCTATTAAATTTAAATTCAAAAATTACAAAGTAGACACTTCTACTCAGTATCCATTTTTTCATAAAATAAAAAAACTCTAAAAAACATGTCTTGTTCCATGTTTTAGATAATATGAATTTTCCTTGATTCCATCCTTGACCCTATTCATCTTTAAGTCCTGTGAAAAATATTTCAAAACATGCAGTGAGAATAAAGATTTCAGTAAGGGTTATAAAATAAGTAAAGGAAAAATTAACCCATCAATAAATACAAATCAATGAAACCATACTTTTCAATCATAACATACCTCATGAAATCGTAAGATTTATGAATAACACATAAAAATAAAAAATCATATAGGTAACTTGTCGCATAAAAAACATACTTACATTATAGATATCACATATACATTGGGAGTTACTTTGGAATACCCATCATAGTATGTTAACTAAATATCTTAGGAGAAACATTAACATTTACCTCTGTCATTTTACTCAATGCATTGTAAAGCTATCTTGGGCTCACCCACCCTAGGTTTATCACGGAACCACCCATATATGTAAACAACACCCAATAACCATAACATATTCATAAAAAATAAATCAAGGATAATGGAAAGACAACATTTCCACATTGCAATCACAATATATCATTTCAATATATTTACATAATCAATTCTTTATCAAACAATTTTCAAAACCATTTAAAACATTTAATAAAAATATTTTTAAATAAAAGTGTCCCATTACACTTTTAAACTTTTAAATAAATTATCATTTGAAAACATTAATCTCCATATAAATATATCCTTAAATTTTTTTTGAAAACATGGACATTAATGAGAAATGTTTAAAATATTTAATTATTAAAACATTTAAAATGATATTTTAGTTAGAGAGTTCCTAACCAAATGAGAGGCACTTGAATACAAATAATTGATGAATAACATTAATAAAATCTTATAATATCATGATAATAAATATATTAATGATATAATATGTCAAAGGGTAGTATATAAACCTTATAAAAGTTAATTGGTGTATAACAAAAAATAAATCCCAATGGAATATAAATTGAGACAAAGTCCCTTGAAAATATCATATCCTTAGATTAAGCAAAAATTAATGAAATAATTATGTGTGAAAATAAGAATAAACCAAATATAATTGTATATTAATTGTAAAACAATCATATTACATTCACTCATATTCATATCATGATATAATCAAGAAATATAAGTTTAACCCAAAGAATTGGAATTAGGTTAAGAAGTTCTCTTACAGAAATTCGACATCCTAACAGCGTCACTTTAAAATTTAAAAAATAAGTTGATGAGATAAAAAATGGTATCTCATATTGTGTAAATAAAATTTATATAAATAAGGATATATAATAACATATCCCAACACAAGAATATTTAAATTAAAAGACATAACAAAAAAAGAAGTCTTTTAAAAAGACGAGGGTGAAATGTTCCCTGACCGATTTGGTAACTTATGAAACATACAACCCATAAAATAAGGATCATATAATGAAGATGTAAATACCCATAAATTAAGTTATATTACACAATTAATAAAATCATGGGAAGTACATACACCATAGAAAAGGAGATAGTGGAAAATATAGCATAACCTCGCATGAATAAAAAGTTAGATGAAACCCCCTTACCGCGTTGTAATCAATCGAGTTGTATGAAAAAAAAGTTAATAACCACCAATTGAATCACAGAATACCATGAATATAAATGTAATCAAGATATTATATATCAAATATAAGTACACAATAGACCACATTCAATAAATAAGTGGTGAACAATGGGAATCTCACGGAATTAAAAGTGACATAAAAAACCCCTTACCTCGTGTCCGACTTGACTCGTTTGTTCCTTGTTCTTCCTAAATAATAAACATAGGTAAATTTATACTTGATTAAGAACATTTTAATTTTTATTATTCCTTTCATATCACTTATTACTTTTCAATAACAATTAGCTAATGATTTGAGTTCATATTGGACATTTTGTCGATGTTCGGAAGTTGAGTCAAAAATGAAATAGTTATAATTACAAATTGTCCATGTCATAAAAATTACATTATCTCCAGAATAATATTCATGATTTATATATCATATATATCATATATATCCAATATATTTATTTATAATATTACATATTATTTGGAGATAATAAATGAAATGCACCATTCATGGAGACGGTAAGCCTTACGTATGCATGAATGCTACTTTCGTTTCTATTTCATATTTAATGGAATGAAAGCATAATGATAAATAGGAATATTATAATTCCATTATAATATCTTATATAATTTAATTATCTAAATCCATTATACATTCCAATTATGGCATTAATGTGTCATATCACTTTGAGGGGGCGGTAGTCCGCACTTCCTCAAATGAAATTATCGCATTTACCTATTATGGAAATCAGAAAGGTATGATATAAATGGAAAATAGATAAGAATATAAACAAAAGAAATATAATATATTTCACATATAAATACATTTATATCATAATGGCCACCATGATAGGTGGTAGGAGATAATTGAACAATCGTCATTTCGTGAGGCAGTAGTTCGTTGTCCACAGAAATAGTATGTTCTTTTTACCATTAGATGAAGGTGTGTAAAAATGTAGTTCGAATCCTTATCATAAAAAAAACCTAGTATGTGGAGGATAATATTTTTGTTTTAAAAGAAATTAATAAAAATAGTTTAGGGGGTTGGAGAAGTAAAATAAATCAAAAGAACTTAAGAGAAGATGTTACCTTTAAATCGGGTGTCTCCCTTTGGTTTGAACCAAAAGGTTTAATTGAATTTCCTTCTTCCTAGGTAAAGGATTCCAAGAGGAGTAGAGGGATGTATAGAGCTCAATTGGGAAGATTTTGGATGATATAATGGGCTTTATAAGTGTGAGTAATGGTTTATAAGTGAGGGCTTTTTATAAGGGGGGAGGGGCACTTTAGGAAAGTTTGAAAATATTTTGTTATTATATAATTATTTTCAGTTTATAAAGGTCCAATACTCATTAAGGTCGAAGATAATATGACTAATGTTTGAAATAAAATTATTAAATAATAATTTGACTGGTTTTTTATATTATTTTAATCTTTATAATTTTATTTATTTAAATCATTTATTAATGAGGTGAATACTACATCATTATTATGTCATCAATAATTTTATTTATTTGATGTCTAAAAATTAAAAACAAATATCATGATATATTAAATCTATTTATCTTTACAATTAATATTTAAATTATAATTGATAATTTATATAACCCCATGTAAAAAATGATTTACTAAAAGATATATGTTTATGTCATTTTTGTCTTTACTTTAAATAAATTAATATAAAGTTTCATTATCAATCTTAAGTAGTTCCATGGAGTCCCAAAATCGACCCATGGATTCCCATGGTCTAACATGTATCAACCAATAAGATTAGGACACATTTTAGGGTAATTTAATATTATTATAATATAATTTTTTACCCTTATTTACCCGATTTACCCTTTAACCATGGTAAGTATAATATTTTCTGAAGTAAATATTCATAATTTATAGAAATAAAAGTTATCTATTTTATCAATTTGGACCTCCTGATTCTAAATATAGAATCTATTTTTACAAATTCAAAACATAGAAGTGGTATAAATTAATTTCAAATTAATTCTTGTTGTCAAAACAAAAAGCATGTTTTTAAGAAATAATAACGATAAAAATATTGACACTTGTTTATTTCTAATTTCAAATTTAAATTACTTCCAATGACCAAAATTTTATTAAATGGTAAAAAAATAATCTAATTACACTTTAAAACAAATTAAAAATATAATCTATCCATATAAATAAATTATATTAAAAGGTAGTTTTGAATTCAAATATTGTATTTTTCACTATTCATAAAAAATAAACTTTATCTGAAAAATACCAATATTTTATCCAAAGTAAATTTTGATGTCCTGATTATAAATAATAATATTATTTTTTCAAATTTAACATATAAAAGTGACCAAAACTAGATTTAAATAGGTTTCTTCATCAAAAGGTGGTAAATTGGCCTTTTAATGAATATTCGAGTATTTGTGCTTAAAATCAGATTCTTTCTTATTTTAAGACTCTAAAATTTATTGGATAAATGTAAAAACATTTAACAAACATGTATATTTATATTTTAGTTAGTTTTTTTCCATTCCTGCCAATACAACGTCTAGGCGTTAACTACCATTTAAAATAATATTATTTTATTATTTTCTTGTATAACTTAACTTTGTGTGCAACGTAAGTTTTCATAGAAACCTGTTGTTGCATATCAGGTAATCCACCGAACATAGCATCCTCTTTAAAGTAAAATTAGTATTTAGTTCACAAATTTTAATAAATGTGAAAATGTTATATTCTTTATTTTCCTGGGATGTTACATTTACTCACACCCTGCTCAAGCATTTTTTGGTACCCAGATAGACTTCAGGGATGAAGGTATGGAAAAGGGAAATGGGTCTTTTACATGGTTGGATACTTTTCAGATGACATTGGAGCATAGATATGGGACCGGGAATGTGTTTTTGGAATGCAGTTTTGGAGTATTTTATTCTGATTCTATTTAGTATTTTTTTGGGAAAAAATCCCTCAAGGTTTCATTGATTCATTTTTTGAGGTGATTGTGTTTGTTGACAAAGTGGACATCTGTGTTGTGATTGTTGACAAAGGAAACCATGAAATAAAAATTTGTTGACAAAGGGGATTTCATGGTGTCATTTCGAGTTCAAGAGCTATGGTTAATGATCAATGTTTGATTCAAGAAATTCGACAAAGTAATGGATGATCTGGAGGTGGTACAAAAAGAGCAGATACAAGGCGGCGTCGTTTTACAGTGTTTGCCAAATTGTTGGGCCTGAAAATGGACAAATGAAGAAAAGTGGTTTTTGGACAAGGGACTTGCGCTCTGTGTACTTGATAGCTTGAAAACTTGTGCACCATATGTTTTTCAAGATCGTATCATCAAAATATGGCAACGGGATAAGGGTCACGCAAGTATTGAGTTTGTCACGCAGGTGACCTGCGCGATAAGAGAAAGGTCTTGCGCACCGGTGCCTAGAAGGATTGTGAACTTGCACGCCTGTTGGTTTTCAAGATCATAACTTCAAAATATGGAAAAGGAAAGAGGTTCGCGCAATTTTGGAAGTGGGTCGCACAAGTGACTTGCCGGGGAAGAGACCTGTGTGCTGAGACTTGCACGTCGAGGGTTGACATGCACGTTGTCGCACAGGGTGTTCAAAATGCCTATAAATACTGGACCACCCCTCCTCATTTTCAACGGAGTTCAAAACATAGAAAAATCAGAGCTCCTATCACGCAGGTTTGGAATTTGCGCAAGTGGTGGTGTGTCGCGTATGTAGGACTTGCGCGCCAGATTTGAAGAAGGGCGATTGTTGTTTGTTGTGCGCCAATATTGGTTTGGGCGTAAAGGGAAGTGTGTCATGCTATTTTGGAGTTGAAGAATCTTGTGTCGCGCAAGTGTCTAAGGTGGACTTGCGTGCCAGTTGTGACTTGCATGCTGATACTTGTGCGTCGGGTTAGACCTACGCGCCAAGTAAGGTTGATTCCCCGGTAGTATTTTCGGGCTGCGTGGAAGATGTAAGTTTTCCCGATACCTTTTGTGCAAAGAGATATTCATCTACGGGTGAAAGTTGGACTTCAACAGAGCATACACATAAAATAAAGGATGCATTCATTAGAGATAATTAAGAGACCTGCAGGTCTATAAACTGTGAGTGGATCTTTTCTAGAGCAGTGAGCAAAGGAAGTGGGAGGAGGTGATCCTCTCCACCGGCAGTGATCCAGAGAGAGAGAAATAGGGAGTGACCCTTGGGAAAGTAGTGAGATGACCCTAAACTTTGTAAAGGAAGTGAGCCTGGGAATAGAAGTGATCTATCCCGAACCTTTGTATCCATATCTAGTGAAGAATAGTAGAATTTGGTATGACCAGAAACTTGTCAGCGTATGCTCCTTGGACATATCCCAGTGAGGGTGAACCAAGTAAAAATCCTTATGTATTCCTACTTACTTCCATGCATTGCATTTAAAGCATCATCATCAGATAAAGAAGAAAATAAGTGATCATAATAAACACACAAGTGAAAACAAAGTGACCCTTGTAATAAAGAGGTCAAGATCCCGTGGGGTAGGAATAACTTTAAAAAATAATATCCATACCCTGATTCACCCCCCCTCTCAGGGTATATAGGCCCCTATTGGTCCCAACAATTTTACTTGTATGAATTCATCGTGACATTTATATTGGAATATAGAAAATAATGAAATGCTTTTTTCTATTTTGATTATAATTTATTTATCTATATCTAATTTTGTTTGGTTTTATATACTACTGGTTGATTTTATCAGTTGTTAAATCTTATTTCTTCTAATATTACAATTCTATTCAATAAGGTAGTCTCCTCACTATATTCCTTACACCCTCACTACTAGTCAGCATCCTATAGTGTATTGGAAGGTGTGTTGGAGGTAACATAATGACCACAATTGATCATGTGAGGGAGAACTGGGTGGAGGATTTTACATAGTGGTGTCATAACCCAGGTAATTTTAGTTTCTTTACTATTTGGGGAAGTTAGACATGAGACTAGGGTTTCTCAGGACTTGGTAATGAGCTCATGCATGGGAGTTGGTAACCCATGTGCAGGAGGAGACCCTGAGTTTTTGGAGATGGTATTGTTGTTCCTGGTGTTTTTTTGTTACATTTGTGATGTTATTTCACCATGGTTGATTCACTTGTTGTGTGAGGTTACTTTTTTATGATATTTTACTCATGGGTTGGTTTGGAACAATGTGGGTATGCATGTATCATGGTAGGCATGTAGTAAAATATGTTGGCATGCATTGTTCTTACTAAGAACATTTTTTTGAATGTGATGTATCTTCCCATCTAAACAATGAAATATAATAATGTGACATATCTAATAAAAAGGAGTAAATGGAACTATTATAACATGAAAATTCACTTATTAATACAATTAATGGAGTAACCTTGTACCAGTGGTTCTCTATTGTTGTATTAACCTTCAGAGTTTGTTCTTGTTGAATATCCTGTGATAAATTGATTATGTTGGAATTCATAGGAAAAATGACATTGTGTTGTCTATGATTTTAGTGTCAGGGGAGTAGAAAGTATCACACCCCTCATACATCTATTCTAGAACTCCCTATGGATCTGGGAAACAAGATAGATACTCAGCTTCACAATGGTTTATTGTGGGTCATGTGATCTATGGAGAAAAATATTACTCACATCATACATTCAATGTCTGATCTAACTAGAGAGTTTCAATTTTAGAACATGGAAATGTTTTCTAGGGAGGGAGTCCCCCATGAAGCTAATTTTTTTATCGAATCAATCTATATGATCTTCAAGTACCTAGAGACACCAACATATAGGAGGTTGAAGCCTTTTAATTATATGTTATTAAGACTAGCCAAACACTAGTGGAACATCATATAACAAGATGAAACAAAATATGATCCGACCAATAATGACTTAGAGGTGAATTTATTAAGTTAATTATATCCATATATGTAGAGTTATGAGAGGTATTGGGAGATAATATGCCTAATGAAGAGGAGCATGTTAGTGATTGACTACATTATATGTTTCATAAACCTGTATAATTTTTCTCTACCTTTGGAAACATGTGATATAGTCAGAGTGAAGCACTTTTAGGATAGAATTTTTTATGATATAAAGTCACAAGTGAATGTATTTCACCTAAGTAACTTCATAGATGTAATGAATCGGAATCTCATCACAGAAGGGAACCATAAGGAGGCCTCGATTGGTGGGAAGCCTGTTTTAGTAAGAATATTGTGGAGATATTCTTTAGTAATCAAGAAGCAACACTTTTATAGTTACCACTATGTAAGTTGTAGGAAGAGTATCCTTGGGAGTGGACAACCACCTCAGGATAACATCCAATGGTAGTTTTTTTAGTGTGAAATGGTTTTCCATAGGATCATCTATAGATATTTCCCTTTAGTCGAGTGTTGCGCTTGTTGTATAATGGGCCATATATAGAGGTTCTTTAGAAACCCCAAGTTGCTTAATAGTGTAATAGGATCAATATTGTCTCTATATTATGGGAAGGACTCATCTACCCCTTAGTAGATAGATAGTTGGAGTTCCATTGGATTATCGAGTTAGGGTAGGGGACATGGATCCCCAAAACAAGAGAAAAAATACCATCTAGATAGAGAATAATAGGGGAGTTAAAAGAGATCCCTATTAAGAGGGGTGAGATAGATGAATGTTATATATTCTACCCCTACCAGCCTAGATATAGGTACTTCCACTATTATAGGTATGGTTCTTATCTAATTTACACTTTCCTGTATTTTTTTGATACAATTGCATCACATTCCTTCATATCTTCTCAATTTTTCAATGGTTTGGGTTTGATTGTTTAGAAATCATTTAGGGTTATGGAAATAGACACACTGTTAGGGGTAGGATATATGGTATCAAATTTGGTAAGGAGTGTTCTCTTGAATTTGGTGGTTACCATTTCCTTTGTTAATTATTTTTGCTGGAAATGGTTGGGATTGATTTGATTATAGGTATGAAATGGCTAGTTTTGTACTGGGATCTTGTCGACTATTATCAAAGAAGAGTGAATTTTCTATCCTCGCAAGGGAAATATAATTTTACTAGGGTGAATGGGATATTTATGTAGCTCATTCAGAACCAATTCTGTTCATATTGGATTTCCTCATGACATAGATTGAAAGCCTTATTTAGGATGATGGTGGGATACAAAAGGGTAAATTTACTCTAGTATTGTACCGCTTTTAGGATATATTTTTAGAATATTTCTCTAGATTAATACATAATAGGGAGATCTAGTTCACTATCAAGTTGGTGTTGGGAACTAAATAAGTTTCTATCATGCCTTATAGAATGGAACCGGTGGAGCTTTAGGAGTTGAAAGTATAGTTGGAAGATCTAGAAGCTATCAGATTCATACATCTCAGTTCTTCATCATGGGGTACTTCCACGATTTTCTCTAATAAGGATGATGAAATTTTACACTTATGTGTGGATTATTCGATATTGAACTAAATGATGTTCAAGAATCATTATCCCCTTTCATTCATCAAAAATATTTTCAATTACCTAGGAGGTGACTAGATTTTCTCCAACAATGACATGAGGTTAGGGTACCGTCATTTGATTTTGAGATAGTCTAACATACAATAGACTAATTTTAGAAGAATTTATAGATTGTATGTGTTTTTAGTGATGTATTTCAGTCTGTTGAATTCACAAATGGTATTTATGGCATTGATGAATTTGATATTTCATCCATTTCTGGATCGGTTTGTAATGGCCTTTTTCGATGACATCTTGGTGAACTCCCAGTCTATAGATAGATATTCCCAGTATCTTGGAATTTTTTTAGTACACTGAGAGAGAATCATCTATATATAAATCTATTTAAATGTCACTTTCTGGTATATAAAGTTCCATTATTGGGTTACATTATATCATAGGTTGGAGTGTTAGTGGGCCTAGAGAAGGTAGCAGTCATGGTATCATGGATATAGGCCAAGAATTTCTTTTAGATTCAGTGGTTTCTGGGTTTGGTAGGTTATTACATGTGTTTCATCTTGGAATTATACTATATGAAAGCATTGATGTCAAGAATAAACAAGATAGGGGTGAAGTTTGTTTGGTCATATTATTGTGAGGATGCTTTTTAGGAGTTGTATAATAGTTTGACCTCACTACTGATCCTCACCTTACTTGATACAGGTAAACAATATAATATTTACTGTGAATTATCCCAAGTCATGATTAGAGTTGTTTAGATGCAGGATTATAGAGTGATTTATTATAACTCTAGACAGTTGAGACTGCCTGAGAGGCATTACCCTACTCATGTTCTAGAGTTAGTTGAAGTGGTAGACAGCTAGGATATTGAAAGTACTATCTCTTGGGTGAGATATTTCTGTTATACATGGACCACAAGAGCCTCAAGTACATATTTTCATAATGGAATAAAAAACTTAGATAGAGGAGGTGGTTCGAGTATCTATAGTATTTTGACTTTGAGTTGGCATACACATTAGGAAAGAGAAACATCTTTGTTGATGCCTTGGGTTGGAAGACAGAGACAGAGGTTATGTGGGATTCTTATGAAGAGTGGTGGCTGAGGTCACTCTTAGTGGATATGCATTTGGATGTTCAAGAGTCTTAGGGAGAGTGACTCTAACTTCCACATTAGAGTTCCCCATCCACTTATACTGAATCACAAGAGTGAATTTATTTAATTTTAAGATGTTAGATCTGAGTGATAGCTTATATGGTGGGGAGCCACCATAAAGATGGGATCTTAATAGTGTATATTTTCTTCTTATCCATAGTCATTTATGGGTTCCTACGGTCTTACATGAAGAGATGATTAGGGGATTCCATGCTTCCAAATGGACACTTTTCCTGGTCCATAAAATATGTATCATGATCACCAGATGTACTACTAGTGGATAAGGGTGAATAATGAGGTATTAGGATTTATGGACTTTTCCCATTCTGGAATGGAAGTGGGATGATGTCACTATAGAAGACATGATAGTATTACCCAAGAAACCTCATAAAAATGATGTATTATGGGTAATAATGGGTCAAGTGAAGAATTTATGTCACTTCTTACCTATTAGGGATACCTTCTTCATTAATTATCTTGGTAGTCTCCATCTGTAAAAGATAGTTTGATTTCTTGGTGTTTTGAGGTGTACCAAATTTTATCAAGATCCTTACGTCATGTCATGATTATAGTAGGGCCTTCAGATGGTATTGGGATTATAGGTTCTTCTATGAATATCATATCATCCTCAGATATATAAAAAAATCTGAAGAGATAACTAATAATCTAAAGGAAATATTTATATCCTATGTTTGGATTTCTGTGGTTCTTGGGGGCAGTATTCGGTACTCAAGGAGTTCACTTTTAATAGCATCTTGCAAGCATTGATCTAAATGGTTACTTTTTAGGATTTTCATATAATTTTATTTCATTCACCTATATACTACTTATATGTAGGTGAGTTAGTTCTAGTTAGACCTAATCTTGTTTAGTAGATGTCATAGTGGGAATAGTTAAATAGAAATTAGTTTGTGATTGTGCATAGCTAGAAAAAAATCATACACTTCCCACTGGATATGACCACTGAAGTTTGAGGTCGATCATTATTTTTTTCTTCAAGCATTACCTAGGATGGGTAAATGGTATATTTGAATGTAGGAAAAGATTCCAACCTATTTCATCAGGTTCTTTGACATAGTGAAGTGAATTGGTCTAGTGGAACAGTGATTGGATCTTCCATAGCTCTATAATACCAAGCATTATCTATTTTGCATGTCACATATTTGGAAATAAAACCCTAACATTTATTACATGATAGTTGTCAATGATTTTGAGTTTTATGTTGATGCATCTTTTCAGGACCATTTGATCTCTATTCTAGACCATATTGATAAGAATATCTTAGGGTATACCATTCCTCTTGTATGAGTGCAATGGAATCATAGGCTTGTTGAAGGGGGGACATAGGATTGGGTGTATGATATAATGAATTAGGGTCCAAAGTTGTTCATCTATACTACCATATTTATGCTTGAGATAATTTCACAATTAATAGATGTTATATAGTGGGTAGTTTGTAAGATCTCATCTTTTTCAGGGTGCGTTCCTTTTTAAGTTTTCAATTAAAACATTTTTAATTTTTTAAAACCATTTTAAAAATTCAATTTTGATCCCCATTCATGTCATGAGACATTGTTTCAAAAGTGTTTAGAGGATAAAAAAATCCATACTAGTGGAGAATGTAAGTAGCTAATTTTGGTTTTCATGTTTGGAGAAATTGTAGAACCATCGGTTAGTCTTTGCAGTCTATCATCTGGATAAAGGGATAACCAATAGCTTGAAAGGGATAAAGAAGCCCCACCATCTCCCTGGTGGGACATAGTGGATATCTAGTCAGATTTTTATTGTAAGGGTCTCTTATAGGAGACCCACTGGCCAGCTAGTGGTGTCCATCGACTACCAAGTGGTTTTAGGCTGGGCAGTGTAAGGGGATGGGAGGTAATTTTATTCTTTGAAACCCATTTTAATCACATATTAAAATCTAATCTAACCATGATATAAAAGTTTAAAAAATTTAATATTCTCCAAGACTCTCAAGGATTCTATGAAATCATTTATCTTTATACTGATCAATTCTTAAATCCAAAAAACTTGAAATGGGGATCATTGTGTTTCTCTTTTATCTGATGCTCAAACATGAATCACTTATTCTTTGTTCTTTAGGTGGGGTCTAGAACAACTCCCTGATGTCTGTTTCATTTTTTTAAATGTTAAGTGAGATCACACCATCACACTATGTACTCAATCTAACCAAATGGGTAAACTACTTTTTTTATAAAATCTATATTCTTATACCTCCAGTGGATCACATTATGTCAGTTGGGATTGAGTTTGGGACTTACAGCCACCTGAGGGGTGTTCCAACTATTGACCAAAGGTTGGAACTTGGTTTAGTTGAACCTAGATACCAATGAATATTTTTTAATTAATTATAAATTTGATTAATATTTAAAATTTTCTTAACATGAAAATTGTGGTGATTTGTGTGATATAGAATCACTTGGATTACAATTGGTTAATTGGAATGTAATTATATTTGCATGATAATATGATGAAACATGGCCATCTTGTAATGTTAATAGTAATTGGGATAAATTGATAAGTGAAACAAAATCGTTACAATTGTTGTGATAATTTATAACAAGGATTTATGAAATGTAAAGGCTGATAATTCGTAATTTGGTTAAATTAACTAATATGGAATGTTTAATGAATTTTAATTCATTAAATCTTTTGGTTTTTTTTTGAATTATGAAATCATCCTTAGTTTTAGAATTTTATAAGGTCTAATATCCTCTGAAAATGTAAGTGTCCATAGAATATGAATTTTCACTTGGTCCTATGATACTATTTACCTTGGCATAGGATTTCTCCCTGAAAACATGTAGGTAGATTTATCATGGGAATTATAATAGATTCTATTATGACAAGATCACTTTTTTCCTTTGCAATGTCTTATTCCCGGGGAACACATAATTGGATCTAGCATAAGAATTTGAATAGTGCCCAGTATTGTTTGGTAACTTGATTATTAGGGGTGATATGGTTGATTACTTTACAATATATGGGTGATTCATCCTTGGTAGAAGAATCTAGTAGTGTCATTGGAGATTTATCCAAGATATGAGAATCTTCCAATGGCATGGGTGATCTTTCCTAAGTAGGAGGATCCACTATTTGATTGAGATATCTAGAATCATGCCAAAGTAGGTTGGGATGGACCTTGGTGTCAACATAGAGATCAAGGGTTGATAGGTTTATTTTATTTTCTTTATTATCTTATGAACTAACTCCCTTGTTTATTTTACTATTACATGCACTATTTATTCAGACTAGATGTTTAGACACCATGGGTGTCAGCCTACTAATTTGTACTCACACCCTATTCAGGTGTCTTTTGGTACCTTGGTAGACATCATGGATATAGGTATGGATAAGGGTAAATGTCCCTGTACTTGATTTATTTCTTTCTGGATGGGATTAGAGAATGGATATGGGACAAGGCATGAGGATCTATATCAGGGTTTTGGAGTCTATTATAAGGCCCCAGCCTTAAACCTTACTTAATATTGAATTAAATGAATAATTCACATTGAGGATCTTTTCAGGTTTAGAGTTTTAGAGAATTAGAACATAACTATTACATCTTAAAAGATTACAAAGTAGACACTTCTACTAAGTCTCCATATAATAAAAACTCTTAAAAAGAAAGATGTCTAGATTCCATGTTTTAGATAGCAAGAAATTCCCTTGATCCCATCCTTGACCTTATTCCATATTAAGTCCTGTGAAAAACATTTCAAAAAAACTTGGGGTGAGCATAAAAAGCTCAGTAAGGGATACAAAAAGAATGAAAACTGTTAGTTTTTCAAACATCAAGTAAACCATGTATACAATATCAAAGTAAAACCTTCACCTTCATGAAGTAGTAAAACTATTCACTGAATAAAGTATCATTACTTACCTTTTTGTAACCAAAGTATAACCATAAAACCCATATAAAGAACACATAACATATATAAAGGTAACTTGGGACATAAACATACTTAAGTGGAATAACCATACGGTCGACTTCCACACATATCACTTAATGGAATAGCCATACGGCCAATTTCCATACATACTTAATGGAATAGCCATACGGTCGACTTCCATACCCAATGCATTGGAGGTTATAACGTAACCACCCGTCCTGGTATTCACGGCACCACCCGTCATATGGTTTATAACGTAACCACCCGTTAAAATGTCCAAGTACCAATATAAAATCATAAAACATAAAACCAATATAAAGGAATGATAACATTTCCACAATTCAATCACAATATATCATAAATATATTGACATAATAGAATCATTTATCAAAACCATTTACAATACCAAAATACATAAAAGAGTATATGGTATTTATTTTATTTTAAAAACATTACGGCTTGTTGAGGAAGCCAAAGATCAAATAATACTCGCGGTGGCGGAAAAAGGTCGTTGTCACCGCGTACGTTAAAAAAACATTCCTTTTTGTCGTTTAGTAAAACGCTTCATAGAAAAAGATTCCTTTTGTATAAAAGTAAAAGTAAAAGGAGTTTATACACCGTATAAAAGAAAGTTGTGTATAAAACGAAATATGCCTCAATGAAAGGAGATTGAGACGAAGTCCCTTACCTCAGGTCCGACTTGACTCGATCGTTCTTTAACGTCCTGAATAATAAACTTGAGTTAATTTATACTTGATTAAGAACCTTTTTAAAGTTAATTATTCTTTTTATATCACTTATTTCCATGTTATAAACATTATGTAACCATTTAAGTTAATAATGTTTGTTTTGTCAATATTTGGTTCTTAAGTCGAAAGTTGACTTCTTACAATTACATCTTGTTCATGTGGTCAAAAGTTCTTTATATCCAGAATGAGATTCTCGATTTGGATATAATATGTATCATATATATCCAACATATACATGTATTTATAATATTACATAATCATTTATAGGTAAGAAATGAAATGCACCGTTCATGGAGACGGTAAGCCGTACGTACGCATGAACGCTACTTTCATTTCTTTGTCATATTAATGGAATTAAAACTAAATGAGAGGTATGTATATTTTAAATTCCAGAATTATATTAATCATTTAGATATATCATTAATTATATATATACATTATATACATGTAATTTTAATAGTACATTACATTTGGGGATAAGAAATGAAATGCACCGTTCATGGAGACGGTAAGCCGTACGTACGCATGAACGCTACTTTCATTTATATCTCATACTTTAATGGAAATAAATAATAATGATATAGAGGTATATTATAATTACAGTATAACATCATATATAATAACTTTAAATCCATCCTTTACACTTCCCACATATGGCATTAACGAATCACATCACTTTTAGGGGGCGGTAGTCCGCACTTCCTTAAATGAAGATATCGTGTTTACCCATAATGGAAACCATAAAGGTATTCAAAAAATGAAAAATACAGAAGCTTAAAGAAAACATAAACATATTATATATCATATATAAAAATAGTGACATCATAATGGCCACCCTTGAAGGTGTTAAATGAGTATTGAACAATCATCGTTTCGGGAGGCAGAATTTCGCCATCCACGGAAACCGTATGTTCTTTAACCATTTGATGTAGTTGTGTGAGAGTGTAGCTCAAATAAATATTATAACAGAATCATAGTATATTGAAGATACTAGTGTTGTTACAAAAGAAGTAAATAAAAAGATTTTATAGGGTTGGAGAAGCAAAATAAAACAAATGAACAAGAGAGAATGAATTACCTTTTAAAGTGTAACTCCCTTTTGATTTGAGCCTAAAGGCTTCCTTTGAAAGGATTTTGCCCAAAGGGAATCCTATAGGATGAGGAGAGGGATGTGGAGAGAGTAAATGGGCAGGGTTTGGCCGAGCCAAAGGCTTGAGAAGTGTGTGAAATGAGGTAGAGGTGGGGGCCTTTTATAAGAGGAGAGGAGGGGCACTTTTGGAAAGTAAAGAAATATTACTTTATTTGAAAATGTGTTTCGGTTTTAAAAGGTCCCAAATTGATATAATTAGTGTATAAGGTGATAAGGGTTCGAAATCCACTCATCCAATTGGTTTTGGCCATGTGTAGGTTTTAGATTTTTCATTATCTGTCCATTTTATTTAAATCGTCAAATAATGATGTCATCGCTGCATCATTATTATGTCATATATAATTTAATTTATTTAATGTCTAGAAATTATAAAAAAACTACTATGATGTATAAAATCTTTTTATATTTCCAATGACTATTTATAATCAAAATTTTAACTTGTATAACCCCACTAAAAAATTATTTTAGTAAAACAATTTATGTTAGCGTCATTTTCACGTTAACATTAAATAAAAATATATTAATGTCATTTTCCAACTAAAGTGGCTCCATGGGGTCCCCAAGTTGGACCATGGCTTGTCTTGGTCGGCCATGACTCACCCAATAGGTGTAGGACAAGTTTCATGGTGTTTTCACATTCTTATAATACCATTTTTACCTTAAACTACACTAATTACCTCTAATCGCGATTAATGAAAAAAAGTTACTATTCACCAATAAATTATTTTAATCTCATTGAACCACATTTTACTTCTTAATGACAACCATGTATGTCGTATTTTCGTAATTCAATACACATTAGTGGTAAACTTTCATTTAACTGAAAAATCAGTTTGCTTGATTACCACTTAGTGGTTTCACAATTCATCAGAAATTGAAGTTTTTCAGAAAATTACCAAAAATTCACCCTAAGCTATATTTGATATTCCGAATTCAAAAATGAAGTCTATTTTAAAAAATTCAATACATATAAGTCACATTAATTAATTTAATAATTAATTCCCGATGTCATGACAAATAGCGTGTTTTTGTGAAACAATAAGTATCAAAAGATTGACACCAGTTTAAGTCCAATTTCAAAGTGAAATTGATTCCAATGACCACCATTGGATTAACTGGTAAAAATATTTTCTAATTTCACTTTAAAACCAATTAAAATAATAATCTAATCATATAAATAATTTAGATTAAAAAGAGGTTTTGAATTAAAATACAACATTTTACACTATTCATAAAAAAAATGAACTTTATCAGAAAGGTACCAAAAATTTACACAAAGTAAATTTTGATGTCCCGATTCTAAAAAAGAGTTATATTTGGTCCAAAATAATTTATAAGAGTGATAAAAACTATATTTAATGACGGTTCACCATTAAAAGGTGATAAGTGAACCTTTAGTGAAAATTAGAGTATATATGCCCTAAAATTGAACTCATTCCGTATTTTAAGCCTTTATCTTTTATTGGGTAAATGTATAAACATTTAAAAATATATCTAATCATATTTTAGTTATTTCTATCTATTCCCGCCAGTACAACGACTACTTGTTAACTAACATTTAAAATAATATTATTTTATTACTAGTGTGCTACGTAAGTTTCAAAGAAACTCATCGTTGCGTATCGGGTACGCTATCGAACATAGCAACCCCTTTAAAATAAAATTAATATTTAATTCGTAAATATTAGTAAATATGAAAATTCTTTATTCTTTATTTACCTGGGATGTTACATCCTTCCCCCCTTTTGGGAATTGTGTCCTCGCAATTTTATTCACTTATCAAAATAAGTGGGGGTATTTATCCCTCATGGCATTTTCAGATTCCCGCGTTGCCTCTTAAATCACATGGGTTTTCCACAAAACCTTTACCTGATGAATCACCTTATTCTGTAACACTTTCTCCCTGTGGTCAAGAATCTGGACCGGTTGTTCCTCATAAGATAGGTTCTCTTCCAGCTAAACTACCTCTGGACTCAAAACATGAGATGGATCTGGCATATACTTTCTCAACATCGAAACGTGAAAAACATTGTGTACCTGAGATAAACTCGGAGGTAAAGCCACTCGGTATGCAACTGATCCAACTCTTTCCAGAATTTCGTATGGTCCAACCAACCATGGACTCAACTTTCCTTTCTTACCAAATCTCATCACACTTTTCCAAGGAGAAACCTTGAGAAAAGCATGATCACCTACCTCAAAAGATAGATCCTTCCTTCGGTTATCCGGATAACTCTTCTGCCTGCTCTGAGCTGTTTTCATGTGTTTTCTGAATCAACTGAACTTTTTATGCCATCTCTTCTACCAATTCTGGTCCCATCAGCTTCCTTTCACCCACTTCATTCCAAAATGCTGGAGTTCGACACCGCTTCCCATATAATGCCTCAAATAGTGCCATCTGTATACTGGAATGAAAGCTGTTATTATAAGAAAATTCAACCAAAGAAAGATGTTGGTCCCAACTTCCCTGATAATCCATAGAACAAGCTCGTAGCATATCCTCCAATGTCTGAATTATTCGTTATGACTGCCCATCTGATTGAGGATGAAAAGCTGTACTAAAATTTAATTCAGTACCCAACGACTTCTGAAGGCCTTTCCAAAAGTTAGAAGTAAACCTGGGATCACGATCTGATACAATAGAGAGAGGAACTCCATGTAACCTGACTATCTCTTTAAGATACAGACGGGAAAGTTGATCAAGAGAGAAAGTATCTCGTATAGAAAGGAAAAGAGCAGATTTAGTCAAGAGATCAACAATAACCCAGATTGCATTATTACCTTGAGATGTCCTTGGTAATCCCACAACAAAGTCCATGGATATGTTTTCCCATTTCCACTCTGGCACTGGTAAAGGCTGAAGCATCCCTTTCGGTAACTGCTGCTCTGCTTTAACCTGTTGATATGTGAAACACTTCATAGTAAAATCAGCAATGTCTCTTTTCATTCCATCCCACCAGTAATACTCCCGCAGACCTCTGTACATCTTAGTACTGCCAGGATGAAAAAACAACTCATTCTTCAACTGTGAATCACAAGGCACACATAACCTTCTTCACAAACCTCAAAACACAAACACAAACTTATCCAAGAACTCATGGAAAATTTTATTCATAAGGTCCATGAATACAGCAGGTGCATTGGTTAACACAAAAGGCATAACTACAAATTCATAATGGCCATATGCAGTCTTCGAAACGTCTGTTTCTTTTACTTTCAACTGATGGTACCTCGACCTCAAGTCAATCTTCGAAAAATACTGAGCTCCCTGGAGCTGATACCACTTCATTCGATGGCCCAACATCTGCTGAAGTTGTTGCAAATGATTTCACCACCCCTTTCTGCTTCTAGTATAGCTGCATTCCCCCAGTTGAGTTCTTCGTTGGACACTCATTTGCATAATGACCCATTTCATTTCACTTAAAACATCTTACCATTGGCTTTTCATTTCCTGCTTGATCATCTTCCTTACAGTTACGAGCAATATGACCAGACTTACCACACTGAAAGCACTTACCAGACTTGGATAAACATTCTCCAGGATGCATTTTACCACACTTCTCACAGGATGGATATTTGGTTTTCTTACCTCCTTGCTTCTTTGATAAATTCTTCCCCTTTTCCTGCCAACTAGACCTCTTATTCTGTTGTTTGTCATAGAACACCTGATCATCGGAAAACTCCATTTCTACCTTCTCAGCACATCGAACAAGTTTTTCATAACTTTTGAACTCACGAGAAGCTAAAGCCCTTCGATACATTGGCTTTAACCCTGAGTAAAAACGGTTTATTTTACTATCAAGATGTCGTATGATGTTTGGATCATACCTTGCCAATCGAGTGAACTTTTCTTCATAAGCAGCCACTGAATCATCCTCCTGCCTCAATTCTAGGAACTGTTTTTCCATCCTAAGACGAACCACCTTAGGAAAATATTTCTCAAGAAACATACCTTTGAATTCGTCCCAGTGAAGATCCTCAATCTCATCATTATCTCTTATATTTTTCACCATCGACCACCACTGATCAGCTTCACCTTAAAAACGGTAAACAGTAAGACTAACCTTTTGATGTTTTGAACACCCCATGACATCAAAAATCTTCTCCAGTGCTTTAATCCACCCTTCATCTTGCACAGGGTCAGATGATCCTCTGAATGATGGGGGATGTTGCCTCATGAAATATTCCACCACTGACATGTTCCTCTGCGGTTGATTTGGCTGATCTCATGCATGGATACCACCACCATTTATAGCCTGAGTCAACTGTGCCATCACTGCAATAAACTGTTCTGTTCCGATTCCGACCATCTCAAGTTGCTGATTTGGAAGGTTATCTACCTCCTGATGTCGTCCCAACATAGATGCTTTGTTTCCTCTGCGGAAAACCATTCTGAACACAGAAATATCTTAGGCGAAGCAACATGGTAATCCGTAAATGCTATATCACTTCAATCATATTATAATTCAACACTTTTCTAACTCCTAAAGTTGTCTAAACCGTCCTTTGATACCAACTATAAGGCCCCAGCCTTAAACCTTACTTAATATTGAATTAAATGAATAATTCACATTGAGGATCTTTTCAGGTTTAGAGTTTTAGAGAATTAGAACATAACTATTACATCTTAAAAGATTACAATGTAGACACTTCTACTAAGTCTCCATATAATAAAAACTCTTAAAAAGAAAGATGTCTAGATTCCATGTTTTAAATAGCATGAAATTCCCTTGATCCCATCCTTGACCTTATTCCATATTAAGTCCTGTGAAAAACATTTCAAAAAAACTTGGGGTGAGCATAAAAAGCTCAGTAAGGGATACAAAAAGAATGAAAACTGTTAGTTTTTCAAACATCAAGTAAACCATGTATACAATATCAAAGTAAAACCTTCTCCTTCATGAAGTAGTAAAACTCTTCACTGAATAAAGTATCATTACTTACCTTTTTGTAACCAAAGTATAACCATAAAACCCATATAAAGAACACATAACATATATAAAGGTAACTTGGGACATAAACATACTTAAGTGGAATAACCATACGGTCGACTTCCACACATATCACTTAATGGAATAGCCATACAACCAATTTCCATACATACTTAATGGAATAGCCATACGGCCGACTTCCATACCCAATGCATTGGAGGTTATAACGTAACCACCCGTCCTGGTATTCACGGCACCACCCGTCATATGGTTTATAACGTAACCACTGGTTAAAATGTCCAAGTACTAATATAAAATCATAAAACATAAAACCAATATAAAGGAATGATAACATTTCCACAATTCAATCACAATATATCATAAATATATTAACATAATAGAATCATTTATCAAAACCATTTACAATACCAAAATACATAAAAGAGTATATGGTATTTATTTTATTTTAAAAACATTACGGCTTGTTGAGGAAGCCAAAGATCAAATAATACTCGCGGCGGCGGAAAAAGGTTGTTGTCACCGCGTACGTTAAAAAAACATTCCTTTTTGTCGTTTAGTAAAACCCTTCGTAGAAAAAGATTCCTTTTGTATAAAAGTAAAAGTCAAAGGAGTTTATACACCGTATAAAAGAAAGTTGTGTATAAAACGAAATATGCCTCAATGAAAGGAGATTGAGACGAAGTCCCTTACCTCAGGTCCGACTTGACTCGATCGTTCTTTAACGTCCTGAATAATAAAGTTGAGTTAATTTATACTTGATTAAGAACCTTTTTAAAGTTAATTATTATTTTCATATCACTTATTGCCATGTTATAAACATTATGTAACCATTTAAGTTAATAATGTTTGTTTTGTCAATATTTGGTTCTTAAGTCGAAAGTTGACTTCTTACAATTACATGTTGTTCATGTGGTCAAAAGTTCTTTATATCCAGAATGAGATTCCCGATTTGGATATAATATGTATCATATATATCCAACATATACATGTATTTATAATATTACATAATCATTTAGAGGTAAGAAATGAAATGCACCGTTCATGGATACGGTAAGCCGTACGTACGCATGAACGCTACTTTCATTTCTTTGTCATATTAATGCAATTAAAACTAAATGAGAGGTATGTATATTTTAATTCCAGAATTATATTCATCATTTAGATATATCATTAATTATATATATACATTATATACAAGTAATTTTAATAGTACATTACATTTGGGGATAAGAAATGAAATGCACCGTTCATGGAGACGGTAAGCCGTACGTACGCATGAACACTACTTTCATTTCTATCTCATACTTTAATGGAAAGAAATAATAATGATATAGAGGTATATTATAATTCCAGTATAACATCATATATAATAACTTTAAATCCATTTTTTACACGTCCCACATATGGCATTAACCAATCACATCACTTTTAGGGGGCGGTAGTCCGCACTTCCTTAAATGAAGATATCGTGTTTACCCATAATGGAAACCATAAAGGTATTCCAAAAATGAAAAATACAGAAGCTTAAAGAAAACATAAACATATTATATATCATATATAAAAATATTGACATCATAATGGCCACCCTTGAAGGTGTTAAATGAGTATTGAACAATCATCATTTCGGGAGGCAGAATTTCGCCATCCACGGAAACCGTATGTTCTTTAACCATTTGATGTAGTTGTGTGAGAGTGTAGCTCAAATAAATATTATAACAGAATCCTAGTATATTTAAGATACTGTTGTTGTTACAAAAGAAGTAAATAAAAAGAGTTTAGAGGGTTGGAGAAGCAAAATAAAACAAATGAACAAGAGAGAATGAATTACCTTTAAAAGTGTAACTCCTTTTTGATTTGAGCCTAAAGGCTTTCTTTGAAAGGATTCTTCCCAAAGGGAATCCTCTAGGATGAGGATAGGGATGTGGAGAGAGTAAATGGGCAGGGGTTGGCCGAGCCAAAGGCTTGAGAAGTGTGTGAAATGAGGTAGATGTGGGGGCCTTTTATAAGAGGAGAGGAGGGGCACTTTTGGAAAGTAAAGAAATATTACTTTATTTGAAAATGTGTTTCGGTTTTAAAAGGTCTCAAATTGATATAATTCGTGGATAAGGTGATAAAGGTTCGAAATCCACTCATCCAATTGGTTTTGGCCATGTGTAGGTTTTAGATTTTTCATTATCTTTCCATTTTATTTAATTCGTCAAATAATGATGTCATCGCTGCATCATTATTATGTCATATATAATTTAATTTATTTAATGTCTAAAAATTATAAAAAAAATACTATGATGTAGGAAATATTTTTAGATTTCCAATGACTATTTATAATCAAAATTTGGACTTGTATAACCCCACTAAAAAATTATTTTAGTAAAACAATTTATGTTAGTGTCATTTTCACTTTAACATTAAATAAAAATATATTAATGTCATTTTCCAACTAAAGTGGCTCCATGGGGTCCCCAAGTTGGCCCATGGATTTTATTGGTCGGCCATGACTCACCCAATAGGTGTAGGACAAGTGTCATGGTGTTTTCACATTCTTATAATACCATTTTTACCTTAAACTACACTAATTAGCTCTAATCGCGATTAATGAAAAAAAGTTACTATTCACCAATAAATTATTTTAATCTCATTGAACCACATTTTACTTCTTAATGACAACCATGTATGTCGGATTTTCAAAATTCAATACAAATTAGTGGTAAACTTTCATTTAACTGAAAAATCAGTTTGCTTGATTACCACTTAGTGGTTTCACAATTCATCAAAAATTGAAGTTTTTCAGAAAATTACCAAAAATTCACCCTAAGCTATATTTGATATTCCGAATTCAAAAATGAAGTCTATTTTACAAAATTCAATACATATAAGTCACATTAATTAATTTAATAATTAATTCCCGCTGTCATGACAAATAGCGTGTTTTTGTGAAACAATAAGTATCAAAAGATTGACACCAGTTTAAGTCCAATTTCAAAGTGAAATTGATTCCAATGACCACCATTGGATTAACTGGTAAAAATATTTTCTAATTTCACTTTAAAACTAATTAAAATAATAATCTAATCATATAAATAATTTAGATTAAAAAGTGGTTTTGAATTAAAATACAACATTTTACACTATTCATAAAAAAAATGAACTTTATCAGAAAGGTACCAAAAATTTACACAAAGTAAATTTTGATGTCCCGATTCTAAAGAAGAGTTATATTTGGTCCAAAATAATGTATAAGAGTGATCAAAACTATATTTAATGACGGTTCACCATTAAAAGGTGATAAGTGAACCTTTAGTGAGAATTAGAGTTTATATGCCCTAAAATTGAACTCTTTCCGTACTTTAAGCCTTTATCTTTTATTGGGTAAATTTATAAACATTTAAAAACATATCTAATCATATTTTAGTTATTTATATCCATTCCCGCCAGTACAACAGCTACTTGTTAACTAACATTTAAAATAATATTATTTTATTACTAGTGTGCTACGTAAGTTTCAAAGAAACTCATCGTTGCGTATCGGGTATGCTATCGAACATAGCAACCCCTTTAAAATAAAATTAATATTTAATTCGTAAATAATAGTAAATATGAAAATTCTTTATTCTTTATTTACCTGGGATGTTACATCTATTATTATGAGTCTATTTATTTTTGTACTTTTACGGTTTAACCAAGTCATTTATATTGGAATAAAGTATATCATGAAATGTTTTATTATTATTTGGATTATTGGTTATTTATCTATCTCTGTTTTGGATTCATTATGTTTAATTATATGATGATTGATTTTATTTTTTGTTAAATCATATTTTTTTCTGATATTACAACTCTATTTTAGAGGGTATAATATCCCCACTATATTTGTTACAACCTCTCTATGAGTCAGAATCCACTGGAATATGGGGAGGAATTCATTAGATATTGTAATGATCTAACCTAGTCAGGTGAGTGAGAACTGGGCTAGGGATGTTAGGGTGATTTTCACTTACCCAAAACCCTTCAACTAACTTGTTAGGACCAAGTCTAGGTTTGAGATGAGGAATATAGTTCCTAGAAAATAGAATATCTATGAAATATTATATTCTAAAACTAATTCGAATGAATTATATGTTTATAAAACGTAGTATAAGATTAATAAAATCCAAATTTATTAATCTATTTTGGTAATTAATGAAGTACTGATAATCACCTCTTAATTTTTGTTGATATTTCAAACCAAATGACATCGATTGTATCACTATAATTCATACTATATAAGGATAAAATTATAACCAGTGTCAATTTAATAGAATGGTATAGGTGCTTATGCATTATAATATTCCATGAACCAAAATTTTATGTGATTGCAACCCTACTTTATGAGTCACATTAGAAAGTGTATAGTGAGGAAGGAGTATCTTAGTACCTAAAACATGTCTATGAAGTAATGGATGTATAATGTTTCATGATATCCTCTATATAAAATTATATTCTGAAGTAATATAAGGATATGGATGCATATATAATCATTTATTACCTTTATTATATTTATCAGGAGAAGGAGAGACAAGAGAGATATGATATATCCAACTCAATATTAATGTTAAATCTTGAAGATTTGGTGCTAGCTGGCCTGCATATAGTCAAGATAATTGGATACAAAGAATACTAAGTAATCTTGTAAATTATGAACATTTATTAGTTGTACATAAATATCATTTTTTCCTCATTACCTAAAACATTCTCCAATTTCATTAAGAATTATAACATGATAAATAGTGAGAAGACTCTTTCAAAATGTCTTACTTGTATTATAAATGTTGATAAAGAAATGGGTAATCAAAAACTTGTGGTCCATATGGTGAATAAGAAAAGTAAGAACAAGGAAAAGGTTCTGAAGTATCATTCCAAGTATAAGGATCCAAACCATAGTTCTTCAAAGAAGAATAAGATTATGCGACATGCAAAGGGGAAGAATGCAATATCTTTTACATGTCAAACTCAATTCCATAGTAAAAGTAACTACACCCAGAAAAATAAGTAAGGGGAACTTTAAGAAAATTAGTTATCAGGTGTAATATTTTTATATCTATAAGTTGGGTATTAGATATTGTACATGGTTCTCACATTTGTATCCAAATATAGAAACCAAGTAAACTTCAGAAGTTTTATAGAGGAAAGGTTGATATATGGGTTTCTAATGGATCATGGTTGGTTTCTATATCCATTGGAGACTACCACCTCACATTTCAACATGATTGATTTTGGTTTTAAATAACTGTTATTATGTGATTAGTGTTACCAAGAACAAAATTTATATTTCTTGTTTAAACATGGACAGATTTATTTTCATCTTTGGAAATAAGAGTTTATAATTTTATAAAGATAGAATATGTTATGGTCTCAAACATATGAATAAATATCATTATATATTAAATTAAAAAAAATAAAAAAATTTCATTTTATAATGAATTAAAATCACACCAATCAATTCACACCATGTTGTGGACTGATCACCTTGGTCACAAAAAATGAGAAGTGTTTGATGAAAATTTATCAATATGGTTACTTAGACTCTTTTTATCTTAAACAACTTGAAATATTTAATTATAATTTACAAGTAAATATGAACAAACCACCATTCTGTGGTCAATGATAAATGGGTACATAACTTCTAGAATTTTTACATACTGATGTGCATGGACCTTCTCATGTATAATCTAGAGTTCGATTCTCAAACTTTCTTAGTTTTATTGATGACTTGGGTAGGTATGGTTACATCTACTTGATGAGGTATAAGTATGAATCTTTTTATAAATTCAAGGAATTCATGAATAAAATTGAGAATCATATTGGTATGAATATAAAGAAACATTTATCAAATCTAGGTAGTGAATATCTTAGCTAAGAGTTAGTCGACTTTCTAAGGAGTATAGAATTTTACCGCAACTCATTTTGCCTTATACGACATAGTGGAATAGTGTTAGTGAAAAGAGGAACCATACCTAGTTGGACATGATAAATTTTATAATGAATCACACAAGCCTTCAATTGTCCTTTTTGGGTTATTAATTACACATGATGGTATACAAACAAAAACAAGTACCAAATAAAGTAGAAAATTGTATTCCCTTTGAGTTATGGAGTTGAAATAAACTTGTTTTTACAAATACGTATAAATGGGGGGTGTGAGATATTTTTTAAGGCTATATTAAGAAACACAATTCAACCTAGGGTATGAAGTTTATCTTTATAATATATCCTAAGGAAGAGAAGGAATACTGCCTATATGATCCCTCAAATAAAAGGGTTATAATTTCTATTCAAGTTGTCTTCCTTGAGAGGGAACACATTATCAAGAAGGATAGTGTTAGAAATATTGATATCAATGAAGTTGATTCTCAATATAAACTAGTGTGGGTATATGAATAGATTCTATAGGTCCCCATGGAAGAAGTTATTCTTAAAACACATGTACTCTGTAGGAGAACTAGTGAGGTTAGAGAACTAAAAAGATATAGTATTCTAGTCATAGAATATGGTGACTCATTATTGGTTGAAAATAATAACCCTCTACCCTACAAGGAGGTAGTATAAAGCTCAAAATCTACATGCTGGAAAGAGGACATGAATTCTGAGATGGATTCCATGTATTAGAACCAATTTGGGTTCTAATTGAGCTCCCAATTGATGTAAATCATGTTGGGTGTAAATGGGTATTCGAGAGAAATATGGATGAGGAAGGTGAGGTTAGTAACAACAAATCATGGATAGTGACTAAAGGATTTAGACAATGTCATGGTATTGAATATGAAGAAACATTTTCTCGAGTTTCCATTTTTAAAACCATCAAAATTATAATTTCTAAAGTAACTTTCTATGATTATGAAATTTGGTTGATGGATGTAAAAACTATTTGCCTTAATGGAAACCTTTAGTAAGAAGTGTATTAAACAAATAGAATAGTTGTTGACTCTGAGAAATTCCAAAAAGGTATGGAAGTTACAGAGATCCATATATGGATTAAAGAAAGCATCCATGACTTGAACATTCAGTTTAATAGATCTATAAAAGAATTTGGTTTCATTTAGAGTGAATGTGGGCCATGTTTTTAAAATAATATTAGTTGGATTATGATAATATTTATAATAGTATATGTTGATAACATATTACTAATTGAAAACCATATACCATCCTTACAAGAAGTTAAGGCTTGGTTGATAAAGTTATTCTCCATGAATCAGTTCGGTTAATCAACCTATATTCTAATGACCAAAATTATGTGTGATAGATTATTGAGGCTTATTATACTAAGAAAAAGTATATGCATTTACTATATATTGAATAGGCCTAGTATGGAACAATTCAATAGGTTATTAGTTCCATTGTCACTAGTTATACATCTTTACAAGAATATGTGTCCACACTAATAATATTAAAGAGAGAGAATGTGTTGGATATCATATGATTATGTTATATGATCTATCATGTATGACGTTTTATGTACTAGGATTAATGTATTAATAATAATAGGTAGATATTAAGTTGATTTAGGTGAATAGTATTGGACTATTTTTAAGGCTATCCTTAAGTATCTAAGGTGAACTAAAGATATTTTCTTGGTGCATGGAGGATATGAAGGGCTAGTCATCAGTGGTAATATAGATTCAAGCTCTCAGATAGATCATAATGATCTAATGTTATAGTCAAGATATGTATTCAGTCTCAACAGAAGAGTTGTGAGCCGTAAGAGTTAAAAGTGGTCAGTTATTGTTGATTTTATGGTACAGTATGAGTATATTATATCTTTTGATGCATCTAAGTAAGAAGTTTGAATTCAAAAAAAAATTCCATGATCTTGATGTAGTGTCTATCATTAAAGACCCTTTCACAGATTACTGTGATAACACTACAGTAGTGGCTCTTTCCAAAGATCCAATTCACCTTGAAGGAAAAAATAATATACTTTAAAAGATTCATCTCTTGAAATATTTTTTTCAATAATGAAAAGTTATAATTAATAGATTATCCATAAATAAAAATGTGGAAACCCCCTTTAGAAGGCTCTATCTCATAAGAGGCATTATTATCATGTGAGATCTGGTGGACTAAAGGTTTAAAATAATTGTCTCCAGTGAAAGTGGGATTTTGTTGGAGTTGGTTCCCTATAACCAACTTCTAAGTACCATATAATTATATGTACACATTATTTTTATTATTAATAAAGTTTATTATCACATCATTATTTTTATTCTATATGAAATAGTGTGTGATAATGTCCTAAGAATATATGTTTCACTAAAAGTCTATAGCAATTCCCCACTATGATGATAACCTGTAAGTGCCACGATAGTGTTCATGAACAAATGTACTATATCCAGATGATATTGTCTGAAGGAACACAAATGATATAGGATATTAGGGGTAGGAGGCTCTTAAGGCATTGAGATACCTTCTCATGGTTTTCACCATTGGTAATCTTCAAGAAGAGATGTTATGAGAAAGGACTCACTAATAGGAAATCCAAATTTTATGTTTCCTTGGATATTTCTATATGTGGAAGTGTCTATTGATCTTTAATCATTAATATTATCATTAATTAATTCCATAGGTCATGTAAATTTATGCATTGATGAAAACCATTATTACATATGTTCATGGTGAATTAGTACATATTGGGTATGTTAATAGTGATATTTCACTAATAGATAGCGAATGAAAGGATTTAACCCTCCATTATATTAATTTAAGTTGATATATTATGCCCTTTGATGTAAATGTAACTTCCAAGACAAATCCATAACTATGGTGTTATGTGGGCACATTCATTTCCCTAAAGTCAAGGAAATATACATCAATAACATAGGTAGATGACACTAGTATAAAACCTTATTTATTAGATATATTGTGATGAAATGATTATTTACACATTAAACGTTTAGAGGAGATTGTATATAATTTTGACATTAATTTCTTTCTTTATAGGTGCCTTGGTATAATTTTAGTTACTAAACAAGAACTTTAGGTGCCTCCACCTATTACCACGATTAAATATTTCAAGAGGGTCACAAACTAATTCTATCTACAATCTCTGTTAAATTCAATGGATAATTTAATAAGTTAGAATAAATATTATTCCTTCTTTGTGTTTTAATAATTATTCAGGTTTCATTGATTTCCAATATTTTTTCATTGGTTATTCAAAAGAATAATTGAACTAAATAATAATAACAAATATTTAATTTTAAGGTTTATCCAGTATAATATTTATTATATTTTTTTATGAATAATTTATTGATATTTTTTTTAAAATAAATATCATTATTCAAGGTTCGGTAAATTTCAAGGAGGATAAACCGACTGAGTTTAATAGTATGATTGGAAATGATATAAATTATATTTATTATTAATTGGTTCACTTATTAAGTGAATAATAATTCTTTTATTATTAATACATGGGGTTTACTAAGAATTAAGTAATTGGAAAGGGGATTATATGAATGTTTCCAACCACAAATCTACTATAATAAATATCTAATTATATCACTTTCCAAAACACACTTATTATGCACAAGGGATAGAGATAATTTCTCTCAATACCTATAGAATGTTCAAGAAATCTTGAGATTTATCTATCCACCTCTTCTATAAATATATATTAATATCATTAAGAGTTATTTATACTTTTACAATAATTATATTGTGATTAACCACAAAAAATGCAAGTCATCAGGATCGAAAGTGCTAGCACCTGATGATTCTACAATGATCTTCAAGGATTTTGGTGCATGTCTGGATCACTACTATTGGGATTATACACATAGATCCTATATTTACACTATAGTAAAACAAGATCAATTAAAATAGATCATAAATTATGGAAGAATTATGAGTTTAGGTTAATCTAGATATTCTCATAAATTAATTATAAATTACATGTAAAGATCCTCCTCTTTGGGTTTGTTTTTTACTCAAGTCAAATAATATATGAATTTTGTTGTTCATGAAACCATTCATTATGTATAGAATAAATTATTCATAAATTAAGACTAAAAATATAATTTATCCATCCCATACATGTGATTCAACTATGCTCAGAACCTACACCATCTGGGTCCTTCTTTTCACGACAAGTTTGTTTTACTTTAGAAAGAGAGATTATCTCATCTTCTCTAGTCCAAGGATCATAACCATAAACATTTTGTATATGGTCTTTATTGGATGAATTTAAAAGGAAAACCCCATGGTCATGAGTGCAAGTAGTTAAAAGTCACACCCCATTGTTTTGATTGCAATACCTTTAATGGCATGCCCCATGGTCCTAAGTGCATGAACTTAAATGGAACACCTCATGGTCCTGAGTACACATCCATAAAAGGTACACTCTACTATTCTTAGTTGAATGACCATAAAAGGAGTGAAACATATTCCAAGCTATGTGACCTTAAAAAATTATCAATTTTTTATTCAATGTTATGGGACCAGAACTAATAAAATTGTAGATCACACTTGACCTCCTCCCCCATAACATTATTGGATTCTATCCTAATGTCTCTCACTAAAGTGTAATATAAATTTTCTCCATGGAATTTCATGCCTTATGTATATTTGGTACACCCAATAAATATTCTCAATGTACAATGGTATAACCCTAAGAGTTATTGAACTCTACATGAGAATCATGCTCCTCTATCAATTACTTTTTCCAACTTGATTTGGATTGACATCCATGCCTCATGTCTAAACAGGCTCCCCTATAATGATGGAACAATGTCAAAAAAGCCTTTCTATAATCCAAGGAACACACCATAGAGTAACCATCCTCATTTTTTACCATATTCGCCTATGGAAACAAAATAACTCTAAATCTACTCAGCTCTTATCACGGGAATGCATCCCAAAAGAGGCATTTTCAGAAGTACGGTCATAGAACCCATATTTTGAATGTGTTTTATAGTCATAATAAACCTATATACCTCTTAAATATACTGATTCGGACTCTAAGAGTCTATCTTTACCCCTCTCTATATACCCTATGATCAAGTGGAATTCAAACACCATTGGTGTTGCACCTTGGTGTATCATGCACATTGTTAGGGAAACCAAACTTATGTAATCATACCAACATGATTACCATATCTTTATGAGTTTCCAATGTTGATCAATAAAAAATTATTATACGAACCCATCCAACCTTCTCAAACACTCTCATATAATTGAATGATATTTTATTTGTATCTTTTTTGTCACACTGAGCAGAACTTATGGGGCCTTATATAATTTTATTCAGTTATTTCACTTATGTGATTTAAGTAAAAAAATTCAATATAGAGAATATGAAAAAAGATATAAATATATTACATAAAGAATGAATACAGTGGTTCTTACACATATTGGAGCCTCTCCCTTATTAGAAAAAAGCGATTACCACTTTTTCTCGAACTAAGCGACAACTTTCTCTAAATTGGATAGCCATTGTCAGGTTGATTTTAGAACCTATATATATAGTGATAGATCCATAAAATCTTCCTCAACCAAGGGGAAAACCTCATCTATATAGGTCTTCACCCTACTTTTATTGTCCATACACTCTATATCCATAGATAAATCTAAAGTCTCTTCAAATTTTCCCTCTTCCAAATGCACTAAATTATTTTATGGTTTTCTTAATGATAGAAAAAATGGACTTGTGCTACATTGATTTACCTTCCAGCTGATAAAGTTATTATTTAGACACTTAAAGTAAATTAACACCTTCATAACTGTGCTCATATCTGGTGGTGTCAAACTCTTTCCACTCCATGCACACTCGTTTAGATAGAAAGTTCTAAGTCAGCATGTGAAGGTTATGGTAGTCTACTCTTCCAATACCAATGTTCACCATACAATGGAAAAGGGACCCCATTTAAACCACCAAATCATCCCACGGAGTGTGGGTGATGGAGTTATGGATGATCTTTCATGCCCTACACTGGCTCACCCATTTCTCCTCACTGACATCTAACTCCTGGAAAAATATTTCTTCTAAAATGGGATTATATGTAAGGAATTATGTGAGATCCTTAGCTACATGATCCCCCTCCATAATCTTCTCGGATGGGCTGGGTTCTATGTCAAGATGAGCACTCAACTCATCAGACACCTCGATGATAGCCACCACCCCTATTATCACCCTTTCTATGGGTGAGGACTCTACTAGAACCTCGACTATCTCTTCTTGAGTAGTTGGTGACTAAGAGATCAGACCTTCCACCAGATAAAGAGTATGTTCACCGTCATCAACAAAAAAAATTGGTGTCAGTTCCACTACTCCATCCACTAGGATAGGGGTTAGGGAATCGATAATCTATGGAATTCTTGGTATCATAGGGGACTCACCATCCTAAACTATCATATAAATTTAGATATTATTTTATGTTATTGTGGTTTAAGGATAAAAATAGTTCATATGAGAAAGGACTTACATGATATAAATTCATTGATTATGTTGAGTTCTATTGACCCTAAAACACTACATCATGGTCAATCATCATCCCGAATGATCCTTCCAACACCAGAACCTCTAATGATAGATCAATCACTAGGGGAATTTATGTTTCATTAATCTCCCTAGCAACTACTAAGATATCCTAGGAGACTAAGTTTGCAAGATCAATTCAAAAAAAACAAGAAAGTCATGAAAAAAATACTAAACAGGTATTTAGAGGTGTAATAAAATTAAAAATAATATATATATATATATATATATATATTTACCTCTAGAATGAATGGGTATTTGAAAGAAAATCCACCATGGATAGCATACCCCACTAGAGGATGGACTCTCCTCTATGATTCCATGGTGTGGCTCCCCATAAATGATGGGGAGGGTAGGATATCTAGTAGATTATACCTCTATCTTTCTTCCCCAACCCCCTCCCCCCATTTATTTTCCCCAAGAAAGTTAAGAGGAAACATTCTCATCATCTTTATAGGAATCCTCACCATCACCCATAGAGGCCTCATTGACCTTTCTAGATGTTTCCTACATAATTAAAAAAATGGGAGATTGTAATTCAAGAAGCTTGGTTGAAACATTTTACCTTCAGGATATAGATTTACCTTATTTAATATGATTTCTATCGATATTTCCTCAGGTATGATCTCCTTGATCTCTTATAGAAAAAGATACTTTGTAGCGCTATTTAAGGATTCCATTCCACTTGGCTCCCTTGGTTCATTGGTTCCCCTTAGATTGACACCACTCCAAATAGAACCTCATATTACCCCTCACTAAACATAGAAATCACAATCATAGTATAATGGTTTCCTACACCATTCCAATAACCTAGGGATTCCTGTTCATATTTGTATATAATCCTCTCTTCAAATATGGCCCTTCCACAGACTCTAGCTTTCCAACCCATTGGCATATCTATTCTACCCATCATGAGCCTCCACCAAAATTGATCCATTATGAAGTAAATTCACAGTTCAACCCACATTTCCCATATATTGAGGAATATTTCATCATCAGGTATATCGATGAGGTGACACAGAAACTTCCTTGGGGACTCACATGACCTGTAGGAAACAGCCCAAGAGCTTTCACCTTTCTTTAGACGCAACTTCCTTGGGATCCCCTTGCCTCTCGACATGTAATCATTAGCATCCCCACCGAGATAATGAATGGGGGAACCTGGGGCTCTCCCAATAGGTGACCTGACCCTCTTAGATGATCTTATACTTTCTTAAAGAGTGACACTGATGGTCTTTCATATCCTACCCTACTAACCTTGGGCCTCCTATAACAAAACCACTCCATTCACCCACTAATGAAACACTACCTCCATGTATGATTCAACCCAACTCATTACATAGTCCTTAATGAGACCAAATGTGATGTTGATTGGTGGAAACATGATCATATCCCCAAAGCCCTATTAGACAAGTATACCCCAACATCTGACATATGATAGAGGGATACCTTTCTGAGATAACCTCAATGTACACCAGTGGCATATAATGTTTTACATGATAGAACATACATCATAACTTGGATTAGTTGAACAATTTTAAATAATTTTTTTCATCAATCTATGAAACTAAAACACTGCACTTGAGTTCTTGTAGATATTCCCTCTACTTAGAGGTCCCTCACCATTTTTTGATGATTTATCTTGTTGGAAGGAAAAGGGGTAGAGGTTGAAGTTTTTTTGGTTTTCAATCCATGATATTTCCTCTACTTTATTGATTTATGTCAGCTTCACTCCAATAATTTTATGCAATGATGGCCTGAATATAGTCTCTAAAGAGGAAATAATGTTTGGTAACTCGTACCCATTGAGGTCCACCATGTACCATTAATGCATGAACTATAAGGATATTCATATGTATCTGGGAACATACCCTATGATGATATAACCTATATGGTCATATATCATCTCTAGTATGGGGATTCCCAAGTTGTTTTGGTTTTCAACTTCCAAAACTACTTCCATCACCATCATCCCTATCAGAACTCCCATGTTTTCATCCTTAACAACAAATGGCCATTCACTCAAGAATAATACTAGGAACACTGTGAACCTAACATCTAAGTTCCATACTTTAAGTTCATGGACATAAGCATTAAATTATGAAGTTTCTTTAAACTAGAATTAATTTATTTCATTACCAAATATCTTTTAGGTTTATATTTTAAAATATTTATGTCATAAATCTTACATAACAAACTCATATATTATAAATTGGACACCTTTATTCATTGTTTATTTTTTCCACCCAAAAAAACTTTCAAAAAGAAACATGTTTACGTTTCGTGAAACATCATCATAACTTTCAACATGAATTCTTATTTTACCTCGAAAATAATTAAACACTATGAATTTTTAAAAAAAATTGTGCGAGCACAAAAATCTCTGTAAGGGATATAAAAAATAAAAAAATCCATTAGTCATATTAAAAACTGGAAAACCCATAAATACTTAATTTTATCACATTATTCTTTGAGATTATGAAATAAATAAATTACCGAGGAAAAATTACTTTTTTCAAAAAAGAAACATTTAAAACTCATATAAATCATAGATAAAACATGTATGAAACTTGGAGCATCATTATTATATCACTCTTAAATATATAGTAACCCTAATGATTACAAATGGAATAACCATCACATTTATACTTGGAGTAACCATCATATATACACATTAAATAACTATTATAGTTATGCATGGATTAATTGTCATAGTATATTCCCACAATATCTTAGGAGAAACCTAATCAAATAACTTTATCCAATATTTAGAATAACCATCATAGTATATTCTCGTATTCTCTTAGAAAAAACTTATTCAATTAATTCAATCCATTTACATAATTAATTAGAGGGATATAATAGGATCACCCTCCCTTAGTGTATAATGGAACCACCTATCCTCATAAATAATTCAGAAGAACCATAATAGAATATGTAAAATCTAGCATCATAAAACGTTTTTTTCACCCATAAGAAATAATTTTGGAATATTCATATATCCCTTTCCTTTAAAAACCCATATTTAAAATTCCCAAAAATAATGAGGGGCTTTTTAATAAAATATGAAATATTATAAAGGAATCTATATATAAAATAATGGTTATGATGATGAAAAAATTCATTTTTTTGTATACATTAAAATAAAATATTTCTTTTATCTTTTATAAATAAAATCAGAACATTTTGTAAACAAAAAATTTCAAAAAAATTAAAATAATATAAATGGATACAAATAATGACCTTTATGATTATTTTATTTCCATATAAATTCATCCATAAAATAATTTTAAAAATATGGACATGGAAAAAAAGATATTTTCAATGGAAACATTAAAAGAGTATTTTTAAAAAGAAAGTATCTTACCTAGAGTTAGAATCATCATGTACACCCTTTATCCTCCTAAATAGTAAACATATATTAATTATATACTTGATTTAGAAAAAAAATAAAGTTTATTATTCCTTTAATCTCAATTATTATCATGTTATAATAATTAATTAATTTTTTATGTTCACGTCGGATGTTTTGATGATATTTGATTCATAAGTCCAAAATGACTTCAGTGGGGTGACAATAGTCAAAGTGGTCATTATTTAATTATATAAAAAAACATTCTGTAATTATCATTTTTACATGTAAATTATACTTTTAAAATCAATAATGAATGATGGTTAATTAAAAATTAATTATGTTGCAATCGTGGAGATGGTAGACCGTACATACGCATGAGTAACATTTCCATTTTCCAACGATCATTATGGAAATAATGTAAGTATAATTTTATCCATAAATAATTATAATAATATAATAAATATAATATTTTTTCTTTAATAATTCTTATATATATAATCCTTATAATTTGGTGTTGAAAAACAAATCACATCGCTTCATAGAGGTTGTAGTCCACACGTACACACGATTAACGTTTTCATTTTTCAGAGAATGGAAAGGTAAGAAAGTAAATGATATATTGTCTTTTAAGAATTATGAATATTTTATTAATATAATATATAAACATTAATTCTATAATTATAACCATATATGAGAGGGGGTTATAGAAAATGAATTACATTGTTCTGTGAGGCGATAATCTATCGTACACCTGAACAATGAATTCTTTTTCCAATTGATGGATGTTGGAGATGTATATAGGTTATTCCATTAAAATAATATCATCTAATTATATATATGATACTGGTGTTATTATTTTATTATGTTTTAAGAATATTTTATTTAATTTGAAGAAGAAATAAAACTCAAACATGTAGTCAAAAACTACACCTCTTCTTTGGAAAGTCTTTTTTCTTAATAACTTAAGACCCAAAAGATTGGTATTATACCCAAACTAAGAACTATATGACATGGATAGAGATTATAGTAAGGTATTTGAGAAGTAATTATCTGAACCTAATTTCTTTGATGTGTGATTGAATGATAAGAAGTGGTTCCCTTTAATAATAGAGGGGAGGGGCACTCTTTGAATTTACTAAAATATTAATTTTATATAAATTTATTTTGATGTCGAAATGATTCCAAATTAATTTTATTTAAATATAATATGATTATGAGTATAAATAACATCATATAATTATTTTTGGATAAGTTTAGATCACATTTTTACCATTATACTTTTTTAACCCTTCGTTAACACTTCTGACGATTACAATAATATTAAATTTTTATACCCTTTAATGGTTAATAATGTTACTATAAAATTAAAAAACACTAATAATAGACCATTTAGGATTTAATTAAAAATATCACATTCATTTGGACAAATATAAATTTTTTATTAATTTTAAATCATTTAATAAAATATTATTTATTATAAAATATCATTAATATAGATTTTAGAAATATTCATTTACTTTGAATTTAATAACATAAATATAAAAAAGTAATTAAAATAAAATGGATAAAACCCTCTTTAATATTTAATTTTTATTAATATTTTTTTTTGTATGATTTCTTTCAAATTATATTATTTTTAATATTTTTAATATCATTTATTCTATGTTTTTATTAATTGAATAATTACTGCATCAGTGTTGTGTAAGCATTTAGGGTAATTATTTATTCAATAAAAATAAATAATGAAATACCATTATGAAGATAAATAAATTATATTTAAAATTAATATTTATAATAAAAAATATACTCTTGTTATCACCATTTTATGAATATTATAGTTATTAAAAACAAGAGTGTGTCATTTTTACTTTTATTTACATAAAATATTAAAATGGTTATAATCACATAAAAATGGAAAAAATAAATATATTATACCTTTGTGTGATTAAGGATGAGTTATAATCATCTAGTAAAATTAATACAAAGGTTAAGGTCATTATTTAGTCCTTATCATTTTTTTCATTAATTACCAGATTTACACTTAATCGTGGAAAGTGCAATTACTAAGGTCATTATTCATATTGAACAAAAATAAAGAGGTCCTATTTAAAAAAATTTGAAAAACTGATTAAAAATATGGAATCCATTTTTCAAACTTCAAAAAACAAAATATGTGGAATTTAATTTAAAATTAAACCAGTAAAATGTAACGAAAAACTGTTTTTCAGAAAAATTTCCTTTTTAAGTATAAATTTATTTATACTAAATTGAAGTATAAAATTCATTTAAATAACAAAAATAAGATTATTTTAAGTAAAAATAAACTAATAAAATTGTAAAAATAATCTAAAATATAATTCAACTTTATAAATACTTTAAAAGAAAATACAGTTTTCAATAAAAAAACTATTTTTCACTATTCATTAAAAAATAAAACTTCTCATTAAATTCTCAAAAATCCATCTTAAGATATTTTTTAAATGATAAATTGAAAAATGAATTTAATTTTTTCAGTTAAAACTATATAATATGGAATTATATGTTTAAAATAAAACAATATGATACAAAAAAAATTAAAATTTGGTTATAAATAATGTTTTTGCCTTTTGATTGAAAAATTTCCTAATTTTTTATAATTAATATAACTCTATAATATGTTACAATAAAATATTAATAAGACATGAAAATTATTTTTCTTTAAATAACCTTGGTTTTCAAATTATTTCTCTATTCTAAATTACATCATCATAATTTTATTTACTTTTTAAATAATTGAGGATATTGTTCCCTCATAGCATTTTCAAACTCCCATGTTTTCTCCAACCATATGGGTTTTTTCACAAAACATTATCCTTGTGAATTACATTGTTCTACAATACCTGATCTCTATGGTCAAGAATCTGAATAGGTTATTCCTCATAAGAATGGTTATCATCCAGGTGAACTATCTCAGGGCTCAAAACATGAGATGAATCGGACACATAATTTCTTAACATCAAAACATGAAAAAAAAAATGAGTGACTATGCTACTAAAAAATTGAGTTTATTCCACACCATGGATTCAACATCTCTTTTTTAGTGCTGTTATAGGGGTCCCTTTATCAACACTTGTAAGAAGACACTGATAAAGGCCAGTATTTTTCATCACTAGTAAAAAAGAGCTGATAAGGGGTGTCTTTATCAGTGATTCTAAAAAAGTGCTAATAAAGGTGAATCTTTATCAACACTTATAAAAAATTGATGATAAAGGGGGGTCTATATTAGTTCTTTTTTAGAAGCGTTGATAATGACCCCCCATTTATGAGTTCTTTTTTACTAGTGCGGATAAAGGAATCATTTAAAAAAATATTTCATTAAAAATAACATATTAATATATAAATATATTTATATTTATATATATATAATATATAATTTTTAAAAAATGATTTCAATAAGTCTAAATAATCATTTTCACTTAACATATAATATATTAAGTGAAAATTAATTATAAAAAAAATTTAAAAAAATTAATTAATAATTTGATAATTATTATCAAGTAATAGTCATTTAATAATTAATTGAAGGTAATAAAAATAAAAAAAATCTATAAAAGATCTAAAATAAGTTAAAAACTTAAGACAATATTCAATATGACATAAAGTTTTATTTGGTTGTCTATGTGGGCTCTGCCACATATAAAATCAAATCATGAATTGAGCTTTATGTTGTATTGATTAGGGTTTCACTATTATTTTGAGGTAAAAATATTCCCTGAAGGCCTCCAAAACATTGTTTTTAGTCAGGTTACCATAATTTTTTAACATTCGATTGATTTTTAGGCTCATTTAAGGGGATTTTATTACCATTTTTTAGTGGGAACTAAATTTATTCTCACGTCTTACATTTGTATTGATATTATGGTTTTGAAATTTTATCATTCACAATGTTTTTTTATTTATAATTAAATATATGCATATTTTATTATATTTAATTATAATAAATCACTTGTATAAATACATATATCAACATATTTATGTAAAAATGTATTTTTAAATATACAAAATAAATATTTATCATTCATTTTATTTAAATTAAAAAAAATTTCATTTTCTTTACCATATAAAAATTCAGTAATATGTAGATATAATTTGTATATATACATTTTTGTGTGTATTAATAAAAATATTTTTATATATACATATATTTATATGCTAATATATATAAATGAATATTAATATATAATATATTTAAATAAATAAAATTTTGTATAGATATATCATGCATTTAAAAATATATACAAATATGTCACACCCCGACCGCGGATGTCTGTAATTGTTCTCCTTTCTTGGACACGGTTTGATTTTTATTCAGAGATTAATTGCATTGGCGGTTTCGCGCCGGTGCACGGTCACCGCATCGTTAGCGGTGACCGTGCGTTCATCCCGGGTGACAGTGTGTTCATCTGGTGTTTTAAATATTATAATTTTTATGTTGGCATTTTATTATTAATACCTGTTTATTTGTGTTATTGTATATATGTTTATATATGTTTATATATATATATATGTATAATAATGTATGTGTATATATATATAGATCTATATATGTATAAATATATATATATATATATATGTGTAACATCTTTAACTTATTTTATAATTATTATTTTAAATATGTGATCAAAATAATTATTATTTGAATTAACTAATTTATTATTTATTATTATTACAAGTTTTATTATTGTTATATAAGTTTTATTATTATTAATATTATAAGTTTTATTATTATTATTATAGTGTTATTATTATTATTATTACAATTATTATTATTATTATTTTATCATATATATATATATAACCTAACCTAACCCTACCCTAACCCGTTTTTTCCCCTCCCCCGTTTTCTTTCTTTCACGAGCCGCCATCCCCTCCCTCCTTCCTGCGTGCTGTGCCCGACCTCCTCAGCCCCCTCTTCGCTTCGCCCCGCCACCTCTGCCCCCCCTGCTCGTCCGGCGTCCCCAGCCGTGCACCCAGCCGCCGCGCTCGGCCGCCCTCTCCCCTGCACCCTCCTCCCGTCCCGCTCACCCCAGCGCCGCGCCGCACCGGCCGTTCCTCTCCCCCTGCACCTCGTCGTTCCGCAGCCTCCCCTCCGGTGATCCGCCTCACCGCGCCCGGGCCAGACCGCCGCCCCGGCTTCCCTCGCCGCATCCAACCCCGTCGCCGGCGCACCCCCCTCCTCCTGCCTCGCTCCGCCGCGGCGACCCCCCCCCCCCCCCCCCTCCGGTGTCGTTCCGGCCTCCGCCGCGCCACCTCCTTCCGACCTTGTTGCCGGCGCACCCTCCTCCGGCCGAACCGCCGACGTCCGGCGTCCACGGCCACCCCGTCGGCGGCGCACCCTCCTTCCGAACCGCCGGCCGCACCCAGCTCCTCCTGCCTGGCCTCTTCCCTCACCCCTGGTGTGAGTTTCTTTTTTTAAAATTAATATTTATTTATCTTTTGTTTTATTACAATTACTATTATTATGTTACTATTATTATTATTATACCATTATTATTATTTTTATTATTATGTTAATAATATATTTAATCTTATTATATCATTATTATAATTATTATTATGTTATTATTATTAATACTATATTATTATTATTATTATTATTATTATTATATTTATTATTATTTTAATTATTAACATCTTATTATTATTATTATTATTTATTAATTGATTAATTAATTAATTGTCTATTTATTTACTCATTTAAGTATTTGTTAATTAATCAATTATTTAGTTATTTACTTATTTGTTTATTAATTAATTGATTAATAAATTATCTATTTATTTATTTATTTATTCATTTAGGTACTTGTTAAATTAATTAGTTATTTAATTATTTACTTATTCATTCTTTCTTTCATTTATTAATTTATCTATTTAATTATTTGGTTAATTATTTATTTATTCATTCAATTATGTATTATTTTAGTTATTTATCTATTTGCTTATTCATTTGTTTATTATTTTGTTCTTTTGATTATTTATTTATTATTGTAATTATTGCTTATTGTTTATTTACCTTTCTCTTTATTCAATATCGGTGTTTTTATTTAATTTGGATTAACCCTTTTTCTGTCGCGGGTTGAGTAACATGTACTTTTTCACTGTTCAGCGTACGCAGTTAGTCCGCAGGGATTCGTTCTACTTTCTGCTGGGTTTCCGTCGCGTCCGCTCTATGTTTGAGGTAGGCGAACTCAACTGTTTCCTTTCCGAGGTACTCTGCTGATGCTAGAATTATTTTAAATAAATTTTAAACCATGATTCGCGTGTTTATGATATCCTTGCGCGGCTTATTTTGGTGTTTTAAAAATCTATGGTTTTTATTCAAAAGTTAAGTTTGAAGCAATTATATTTTATGCCAAGGTAGTTGTGCACTAGATATTGTCTTGCACTTTTTATTGTTTATATAGTGCACCTGTTTAGGCGTTGCCAGCTAACGTGGAACTAAATGCTTATGTTCTCTTATGTTATCATTGGTTGTCTTGAGCGGTGTTTCCTTTTTGTAAAGAAAGAATCATTCTTGGATCGTATTATCCTGTGCTGGTTAGTCTTATGAAATTTAGTATCATTTGGAAGTGTTGTCGTGCCCCTTTGCAGGTTTGACGCACCATTGGATGTTGACACATCCATGGGTGCACCAGGTGCACACATGGATGTGCCCTCAAATGAAGATGGTGTTTGAAATTGTTACCATTTATATTTATTTATTTTTATTTTCCCGAAATCTCGACTTTTCTAAATGGTTCTTGGTTTCAAAATGTTTTCGCTCCTTTATGAGACACATCGAACTTGTTTAAAAAGAAATCTACGAAAATATACCCGTTTTGCCTTTATTTTAATACAAAAGCAGCGCTTGAGTTTTTGAAAAAAGATATTGTGAAATGTTCGTGTAAAGTCATTTGATTTTTGTAAAACAAAAAAAAACAAAGTGCTCGCTTGGTGACTTCAGGTATTTTTATAAAGTGGTTTTGATAATTAAATGACGTGAAGGCCCGATTGGCACTTTATTAAATGTGAAGTGATTATACATATATATATATATATATACGTACTTGTGAGGGCATCTCTATAGGGGGACTTCCCTTCGAGGGTTGTCGTGTAGCGATGTCCGTGTAAGGGGTTGGAAAGTGCGGTGAGATGAGTCACGCGTGCGAGGGTCTCCCACTTACACAGTGTTACAAAAACAACCATGGGTTCCTGGGCGTCTTGTAGATTATCGAGTGAAGGTTTCTTGCTAACCCTGATTAGACGGGTTAGTACCCCCTGGAGTTGTGGACAGGCCAGGTGGGATGTGCCACTGGTTGGCTATTAGGGCGGCCAGTTGGTTATTGACTATGGAGTACCACGCCGGCAGGTAGTCTGAACCCGAGTACGTCCAGGGGTTTTCTAGGGATGTTTAGGATCACCCATGGTTACCTGCTTCCTTGATTGTTTACTTACAGTTCTTCTTTACAGCTCATATTGTTACTTGTGTCCTTTTCAACTACTTGCATCATGCATTGCTTGTTTACTTCCTGTTTCACTGGTTTGTTTTCAGCCTGCACTGTTTACCTGTTCCTTTTTAGCACAGTCATAGTATTATCTGTTTTTGGTTTTGTTTATAAAAACAGGAAATGGTTTTGAAAGTGATTTATAGTGTGCGTTGGATTTTCAAATGGGTGAAAACATGTTGTTTATTTTTTAAATGTGAAAAATCTATTTTTATAATTGTATTTTTCAAACCCGTGTCAACGGATTTATTGGGAAAGGAAACATTTGGATTCAGTGGTTTACATTGGATTACCTACTGGTCATTTTTAATTCTCACGCCTATATTATCATTTCAGTTGCAGGTCTTCCCTTGCTCAGGTCTTCTGTTTTGAGTCTCTCAGTGTTGGAGCGAGGTTGCTCTCTAGTTGGGGGGTGACCTGAGAGGTCACATGGAGGTACGTGGTCATGTGGCTTTTATTTCTTTTCCGATGTTAGTGTTTATTTGTTCTGTTCTATTTACTTTTGTTTGGGCTCAAATCGTTCCCACCTGCTTAATTTTGATGCCCGGCACTAGTTTCCATCCCGGGGGGATCGGGAACGCCCCTCGGGACTTGCTGCGGACCGGCTCGGGTGACCGGTTCAGGGTCGACCCGGGATGGTTCGTGACAAAATGGTATCAGAGGAGGTTCTTGTTATTTGGGTTGTCCGGTAGAAGGAGATTAGGACTGTCGGAACTCGAGGGGTAGGTACGGGAAGAGCGTTGCGAACTCTTGCTCGCACTGATCCTCGAGTTACCAGGGGTAGTTCGGGAATTTTGTCTTTATCTCTTTCTGGTTGTTTTGGATTGAGAGATGACAATGGAGGCAAGCCGATGTTACGTCGTGATTTCACATGGAGTAGTGACCCACGTGGAGTCCGAGTACATGGTTTGAATCCCTCCTAGTGGTCGACGCTGACTTGGGACATGGCCCACTACCATGTCGCCAGGTTGAGCGTGACTACTAGTCCCTCACCCCAGTGGTTGATGCAAATTTGGATGCTTCTTTTGTTTTGGTCGGTGTAAGTACGTTGTTGGAAATGAAAAAGTGTTTTGAAAAAAATTTGGGTTGTTTTCTTTTAAAAGACTTTAAATGTATGAAATGGGTTTTGAAACTGAAATCTCTTGATTTGGAAATCTGTTGTTAGCTTGGAATTGGTTAAGAATGATTTGGGGTGAAACCTCGGTTCCTCTTCATGAATGTTTGCACATGTGTGAGAATGCATTCAAAATGCGTGTTGGTGCGAGTATTAATGGACAGTTGATAAAGACATGTGCAACGGGTCATGGGAGTACCTGGGTGTGTATTTGAAATTTAACGCTTGACTTTGTTTTCTAAATTGGTTTTAAAGGGGAAAAGGTTTTGGAAAGTTTTTGGTTTGAAAGTGGATTGGTTTTTTAAAGTGATCTTGAAAAATGGTGGTTTTGAAATCAAAAATGAAAAGGGAATTTTAAAGAGGAGATTTTATTTTGGGTTGTGTTGTATTTGATTGGTCCTTGTGCTGACTGTTTTTGATGAAGGCGCTTTTATTGATGTTGCTTCGATTTGATGTTGGTTTTGGCCTTGTGTTTTATATGTCGCTCGGGAAATGCCGCCCAGAAAGGTCCCTAAGGATTCTGATAGGTCATGCCCAGATTTTGGTCCTCCTCAGACTCTGCCTATTCTCCATGGTGATCAGGGTCCGTTAGAGGCAGTGAAATGGCTCGAGGAAGTGGAGTGTGTCTTTAGAATGTTGGGAACTCCCGATAATGTTAAGGTTCGTGCAATTATGAAGTTGTTTGAGGGTCCAGCTCTGGACCAGTGGAAGGTGGTTGCCCCACCATCGACGCAAGTTGAAATGACGTGGGATGTCTTTAGAATTGTTTTCATCCAATGGTTTGTACCTGAGGAAGTGAAGATGGAGAAAAAGAGAGAGCTTGTGCATATTCAGCAAGGTCAACGGACGGTGAAGGCATATGTTGACCATTTCAAGGAACTGATTCCCTTTTCTCTAGAGGTAGCGTCGCATGAGCTCATGAAAGTCTCTCTTTTCACTGGGGGTCTTCGTCCAGAGATCAAGGAGCGAGTCCTCCCTTATAAATACCTTTGTTTCAAGAAGCTGGTGGAGGAAGCATTCTTGGCTGAGTTGGTTTCCGGTGTGCGGGTGGTTAATACTTCAGCGTCCCCTGTTGTTCGTAAGAGTCCCCCCTCTGGTGAGGAAAAGGCGCCAGAGATACCTGTTCCTAAGGAGTTATTCCCTTTGGTCCCAACTTCCAGTTCAACAGATTGTTCAGTGGTGTGCTATCAGTGTGGTCGTTTCAGGCATTTAAATCCATCTTTTCGCAACCCTCCGAAGACGTGTCATCGATGCGGCTGTCTGGGTCATCTGGAGAAGTTTTGCAGGAAGCGTCGCTTGAAGAGGACGCCGTGATGGGAGGATGTCAGTACCTGACTGTGAGGCAGAAGATGCTTCAGCCATCAGAGCCCCAGCCACAAGTCTCGGGGTGAAGCTCGCGCACAGTCAGGAGTTCCCAGGGTTGTGAAGCCTTGGTCCAGGTTCTGTTTTCCGTATTGATGATGGGATAACAAAAAAAACCCTTTTTATTTTTGTTTCCCTTCTATTGAAGATTCAACAGCGTTGTAAATGCGTGGTTTTTCCATAAAGTTATGATGGATTTGTTCTATGATGATTTAAGCAGACGTGTCGTGTGGAGGTGAGATTCTGAATCGCGTGTCCTTCTTAATAGTGTGCTTGATCCTTGTGTGGGTTGACCTCGTTGTAGTTAAGTTATCCGATGTGGTTATGTTTCACAGACTTCAATGGGTCATGTTTCCGATTCGGTGTCTGGTTAAGTCTTTTCCATGAGTTTTTTTTCCCTGGTATTGAAGGTTGTTGACTCTAGTCGAGGATTCAATGTCTTGATGGAGGTGTTGTTTTAATCATGCTATAAGAGTTGGTTTGAATTGGTTGGGAGTTCCCGCGTCAACCCCCCTTTTCCCTAGGGTTGTCTATTTAGATGGTCAACTTTTCTGCACAAGTTGAGCTATTGTGGTGGGGAGAACCCTTCGTGTTCTCCCCTCAATCTCGGACCCCAGTTTTCTCTTGAATCGGTCGGGTGTGACCTGTGCAGAGTAAGGTCATCCCCGAGATTCTAAGTTCTCTCTGGTTCCTTTAGTTCTGTTGGGGCATGGACTTAAATCTTGATCGAATTTTGGCCTGGTGACTTTCTGGGGGCAGAAAGTGTCTGTGGTGGGGAGAATTGTCACACCCCGACCGCGGATGTCTGTAATTGTTCTCCTTTCTTGGACCCGGTTTTTTTTTCGGAGATTAATTGCATTGGCGGTTTCGCGCCGGTGCGCGGTCACCGCATCGTTAGCGGTGACCGTGCGTTCAGCCCGGGTGACAGTGTGTTCATCCGGTGTTTTAAATATTATAATTTTTATGTTGGCATTTTATTATTAATACTTGTTTATTTGTGTTATTGTATATATGTTTATATATGTTTTTATATATATATATGTATAATAATGTATGTGTATATATATATAGATCTATATATGTATAAATATATATATATATATGTGTGTGTGTAACATCTTTAAATTATTTTATAATTATTATTTTAAATATGTGATCAAAATAATTATTATTTGAATTAACTAATTTATTATTTATTATTATTACAAGTTTTATTATTGTTATATAAGTTTTATTATTATTAATATTATAAGTTTTATTATTATTATTATAGTGTTATTATTATTATTATTACAATTATTATTATTATTATTTTATCATATATATATATATAACCTAACCTAACCCTACCCTAACCCGTTTTTTCCCCTCCCCCGTTTTCTTTCTTTCACGAGCCGCCATCCCCTCCCTCCTTCCTGCATACGCCTCCCCCCATCTCCTTTTTCACCCTACTGCGCCCGACCTCCTCAGCCCCCTCTTTGCTTCGCCACGCCACCTCCCCCCCCCTGCTCGTCCGGCTTCCCGAGCCGTGCACCCAGCCGCCGCGCCCGGCCGCCCTCTCCCCTGCACCCTCCTCCCGTCCCTCTCACCCCAGCGCCGCGCCGCCACGGCCGTTCCTCTCCCCCTGCACCTCGCCGTTCTGCAGCCTCCCCTCCGGTGATCCGCCTCACCGCGCCCATGCCAGACCACCGCCCCGGCTTCCCTCGCCGCATCCAACCCCGTCGCCGGCGCACCCCCCTCCTCCTGCCTCGCTCCGCCGCGGCGACCCCCCCCCCCCCCCCCCCCTCCGGTGTCGTTCCGTCCTCCGCCGCGCCACCTCCTTCCGACCCTGTTGCCGGCGCACCCTCCTCCGGCCGAACCGCCGACGTCTGGCGTCCACGGCCACCCCGTCGCCGGTGCACCCTCCTGCCGAACCGCCGGCCGCACCCAGCTCCTCCTGCCTGGCCTCTTCCCTCGCCCCTGGTGTGAGTTTCTTTTTTTTAATTAATATTTATTTATCTTTCGTTTTATTACAATTACTATTATTATGTTACTATTATTATTATTATACCATTATTATTATTGTTATTATTATGTTAATAATATATTTAATCTTATTATATCATTATTATAATTATTATTATGTTATTATTATTAATACTATATTATTATTATTATTATTATTATTATTATATTTATTATTATTTTAATTATTAACATCTTATTATTATTATTATTATTATTATTTATTAATTGATTAATTAATTAATTGTCTATTTATTTACTCATTTAAGTATTTGTTAATTAATCAATTATTTAGTTATTTACTTATTTGTTTATTAATTAATTGATTAATAAATTGTCTATTTATTTATTTATTTGTTCATTTAGGTACTTGTTAAATTAATTAGTTATTTAATTATTTACTTATTCATTCTTTCTTTCATTTATTAATTTATCTATTTAATTATTTGGTTAATTATTTATTTATTCATTCAATTATGTATTATTTTAGTTATTTATCTATTTACTTATTCATTTGTTTATTATTTTGTTCTTTTGATTATTTATTTATTATTGTAATTATTGCTTATTGTTTATTTACCTTTCTCTTTATTCAATATCGGTGTTTTTATTTAATTTGGATTAACCCTTTTTCTATCACGGGTTGAGTAACATGTACTTTTTCACTGTTCAGCGTACGCAGTTAGTCCGCAGGGATTCGTTCTACTTTCTGCTGGGTTTCCGTCGCGTCCGCTCTATGTTTGAGGTAGGCGAACTCAACTGTTTCCTTTCCGAGGTACTCTACTGATGCTAGAATTATTTTAAATAAATTTCATTCCATGATTTGCGTGTTTATGATATCCTTGCACGGCTTATTTTGGTGTTTTAAAAATCTATAGTTTTTATTTTAAAGTTAAGCTTGAAGCAATTATATTTTATGCCAAGGTAGTTGTGCACTAGATATTGTCTTGCACTTTTTATTGTTTATATAGTGCACCTGTTTAGGCGTTGCCAGCTAACGTGGAACTAAATGCTTATGTTCTCTTATGTTATCATTGGTTGTCTTGATCGGTGTTTCCTTTTTGTAAAGAAAGAATCATTCTTGGATCGTATTATCCTGTTCTGGTTAGTCTTATGAAATTTAGTATCATTTGGAAGTGTTGTCGTGCCCCTTTGCAGGTTTGACGCACCACTGGATGTTGACACATCCATGGGTGCACCAGGTGCACACATGGATGTGCCCTCAAATGAAGATGGTGTTTGAAATTGTTACCATTTATTTTTATTTATTTTTATTTTCCCGAAATCTCGACTTTTCTAAATGGTTCTTGGTTTCAAAATGTTTTCACCCCTTTATGAGACACATCGAACTTGTTTAAAAAGAAATCTACGAAAATATACCCGTTTGGCCTTTCTTTTAATACAAAAGCAGCGCTTGGGTTTTTGAAAAAAGATATTGTGAAATGTTCATGTAAAGTCATTTGATTTTTGTAAAAAAAAACAAAGTGCTCGCTTGGCGACTTCAGGTATTTTTATAAAGTGGTTTTGATAATTAAATGACGTGAAGGCCCGATTGGAACTTTATTAAATGTGAAGTGATTATACATATATATATATATATATGTACTTGTGAGGGCATCTCTACAGGGGGACTTCCCTTCGAGGGTTGTCGTGTAGCGATGTCCGTGTAAGGGGTTGGCAAGTGCGGTGAGATGAGTCACGCGTGCGAGGGTCTCCCACTTACACAGTGTTACAAAAACCACCATGGGTTCTTGGGCGTCTTGTAGATTATCGAGTGACAGTTGCTTGCTAACCCTGATTAGACGGGTTAGTACCCCCTGGAGTTGTGGACAGGCCAGGTGGGATGTGCCACTGGTTGGCTATTAGGGCGGCCAGTTGGTTATTGACTATGGAGTACAACGCCGGCAGGTAGTCTGAACCCGAGTACGTCCAGGGGTTTTCTAGGGATGTTTAGGATCACCCATGGTTACGTGCTTCCTTGATTGTTTACTTACAGTTCTTCTTTACAGCTCATATTGTTACTTGTGTCCTTTTCAACTACTTGCATCATGCATTGCTTGTTTACTTCCTGTTTCACTGGTTTGTTTTCATCCTGCACTGTTTACCAGTTCCTTTTTAGCACAGTCGTAGTATTATCTGTATTTGGTTTTGTTTATAAAAACAGGAAATGGTTTTGAAATTGATTTATAGTGTGCGTTGGATTTTCAAATGGGTGAAAACATGTTGTTTATTTTTTAAATGTGAAAAATCTATTTTTATAATTGTATTTTTCAAACCTGTGTCAACGTATTGCTTGGGAAAGGAAACATTTGGATTCAGTGGTTTACATTGGCTTTCCTACTGGGCATTTCTAATGCTCACGCCTATATTATCATTTCAGTTGAAGGTCTTCCCTTGCTCAGGTCTTCTGTTTTGAGTCTCTCAGTGTTGGAGCGAGGTTGCTCTCTAGTTGGGGGGTGACCTGAGAGGTCACATGGAGGTACGTGGTCATGTGGATTTTATTTCTTTTCCGTTGTTAGTGTTTATTTGTTCTGTTCTATTTACTTTTGTTTGGGCTCAAATCGTTCCCACCTGCTTAATTTTGATGCTCGGCACTAGTTGCCATCCCGGGGGGATCGGGAACGCCCCTCGGGACTTGCCGCGGACCGGCTCGGGTGACCGGTTCAGGGTCGACCCAGGCTGGTTCGTGACAAAATAAATACAAAAGTCATTAAATATGGAAAACAAATATGCATGGCATAGTGGTAAACAACATTCATTCGCATAACGGAGGTCCTGGGATCAAATCTAGGTACACACAGGTATTCATGATATCCTTTTATTGTTGTGTAAGGGGATGTGATGCTTGATAGAGAATCATGTAGTCAAAATCCCTAAGAAAGGGTTTGTAACTGCTGATAAAGGGGATTTCATGGGTGCGTGAAGAATAATTATTTTTTTAATATTTTTTACAGTAATTTTTTTAGCACTATTAAAATCCATCCTTTAAAAGTGATAAAAAGTCTCTATTAAAGGAACCCTTTAACATCACTAAAAAAGTGCTAATAAATGGTGCCTTTAATGCCACTTTTTTAGCAATGTTAAATGGTTCCTTTAATAGTTCTTTTTTAGCACTGTTAACCCCCCCCCCCACACACACCTTTTAACATCTCTCACAATATCATCACTTTTGAAGCATTGATAAAACCCTATAACTATCATTGTTAAAGCCATGATTTGTAGTAGTGTTAGGATAAAATCAGATGTATGAATACTTAGTAAGTGACTGATCCAACTTTCTCCAAGATATCATATGGTCAAATGAACCATGGACTTAACATCCCATTTTTACAAAAATGCATAACACTTTTGCATGTAGAAACTTTTTGAAAAACATGATCACCTAACTGAAAAGAAAGATCTTTTCTATGGTTATCCTCAAAACATTTATTCCTACCTTGATCTGTCATTATATATTGTTGAATCATCCTTACCTTCTCAATAATTTACTCTACCAACTCTAGTAAAATCAACATTATTTCTCTTACTTCAACCATAAAAGTTTTATTTAGAAATCTCTTTATATATAATTACTCAAAAGGATGCATCTATATAATGGAATAAAAACTGTTATTATAAGAAAACACAACTAAAGAATGTTTTTGATTCCTAATTCCCTGGTAATACATTTTGAAAGAATGAATCATATCTTGCAAGGTTGTAATTGTTTGTTCGGGATATCCATCTAATTGAGGATGAAGGGTTGTACTTAAATTTAATCCAATTACCAATGACTTATAAAGCCCTTTCCAAAAATTAGAAGTGAATCAGGTACTATAGTAGGTACTGTAAAGGGAACTATAGTAGGCTTTGTTTGGCACTGTATCAGCCGAGAATATTCCCCCGTTTGGGCCTTTGGGCCACCGATTTGGTCCCCGAGTCCTTTAAGGCCTTTGGGCCACCCAGGACTTCAGATCAGTAAGGCCTTAGGGTCACCTCAAGGCCTTCAAGCCACCTTAAGTGCAGATGAAAACTTGGTAACCTATAAAGAACAAGTTTCAGAAGGAGGTTAAGCAAGGAACTTTTACCATAGCAGAAGATAAACGGATTACAATAACAAGAGGGTATGGAACCTACCATCGGGTTAATCCTGTTCATGCACAGGAAAGCCTAGCTGAACAGCCATGTGAAGGTGGAGAGTCGATTTCATGATGAAGATTCTTGGGAGGAGCAGTTCCAAGTAGTTAGTCTGGGTTTTATGTAATGTTTGAAGCCTACAGGCAATGAATTCCTCTAAGGCCTATAAGCCATGTAATACTTACTCCTACGGGCCTTGTAAGGGTTCCGCCTCACCCCTTGAAAGGTGTATTATCAAAAATCAATAAAAAATAAAGGCCTTAGGGCCATTGGAGGATATAACCTAAATGTCTTCTTAATATATAGTCGAGAAAGTTGATCTAATAACAGTGTATCGCAAATGGCAAGAAAATGTGTAGATTTAGTTTATCAATAAAAAATAACCCAAATCACATTTCTAACATAAGAAGTCATTTGTGATCCACCAATTAAATAAATGTATACATTTTCCCATGTCCACATTAGCATTGAAAAATTGTGAAGTGTACCCTTTGATAATTTTCGTTTTGACTTAACCTATTGACAATTCAAACATTTCATAGTAAAATCTGTAAAATATCTTTAAATTCTATTCCACCAGTAATACTCCTAAAGGTATTTATACATATTGGTACTACCATGATGAATGAAAAATGGGTAACTATGAGCTTCAATCAATAATCCTATCTTCAATTGGTAATATCAAGGAATGCATAATCTTTTTCCAAATCTCAAAAAAAATATTTTTCAATGTAAGATTTATCTAAATTTCCCTTCTTAACCAATTATACCTTTTCATGTAACTCATGGTCTTACTTAGAATCTTTCCTAAATTTATTTAACAAATTTTACTACACTAAAGGCTAAAACTAGTAGTGGAACTTCCTTCATCCATAAATTCTAGATCAAAATTCATCAAATCATTAACTAAAGGGTCATGTTCCAAATGAAACATGGTTAATGCAGTATTACTTTTCTTATTCAAAGAATTATATACATTATTTTTTTCATGATGATAATGAATTGTGTAGCCATAATCCTTTATCAATTCTAGTTATCTCCTCTATCTCATGATCAACTCTTTTTTAGTTAATATATACTTCAAAATTTTCGGATAAGTATATATTTCACACTTGGATTTATATAATTGATGTCTCCAAACTTTTAATGAAAATAATACAATTTTAATTTTGAGGTCATGTGTAGGATAATTTTTATAATGTGGTTTTAATTAATACAAAGCATAATAAATTACTTGATCATTCTACATTAGGACATAGCCAAGTCCTTTTAATTAAGAATCATTATATATGAAAATGTTAACATTTTGGATATTAGAGAAAAAGATGGTGCATTTATCAATCTTCTTTTCAATTCCAGGAAATAGTTGTCACATTATTTTTTCCAGATCAACCGAACACCCTTTCATGTTATCTTAGTTAGTGGGATATATAATCATCCAAATTTTTCAATAAATCATCCAAAATATAATGTTAATCCAATAAAAATACAAATCTTAGAAACATTTGTAGGTTTGGTCTATTCATCAACCACTTTAGTTTTAGAGGGATAAAATATTATGCCATTTTATTTATAATTTTTCAAATTAATGAAATCTATTACAGCCAAAAATCATATTTTCTATATAACTTATTTTCTTTCAGGATTCCTAAAAAATCCTTAAATTTTTTTCATGATCCTCATAACTTTTTGAATAAATCAAGATATCATCAATACAAAAAGTCACAAACTTATCCAAATATTCATGAAAGCTATTCATAATATCCATAAATACAACTAGAACATTTTTTAACCAAAAATTCATAACCACAAACTCATAATTCATGTATCCAGTTTGAAACATTGTTTTTGGAATTTAATTATTTTTCAACTTCTACTAATATTACCCAGACCTTAGGTAAACCTTTGAAAAATACAAAAACCATAGAAATGATCAAACAAATCATTGATATTAGGAAATATATACTTATTCTTAATATTAATGTTATTAAAAGATCTATAATCATTGAAAATCCACATATAACCATCTTTTCTTTTAAAAAAATCAGATCATCCCATGTTGAAATTCTATGATGAATGGAGCCTTTATCAATAAACTCTGATAACTACTTTTTTTAATTCTAGAAGTCCTACATGATTCATTCGATAAGGGGATTTTGAAATTGGCATAGAATCAAGAAAAAATTCAATGATTAATTAATCTTCCTAATATAATATAACAATGGGAAACTCATTAGGAAAAACATCCATGTGTTTTTTAGTATGGGAACATCATCAATCTGAATAATTCTATTATTTTCAACAATATGTGAATGATAACTTTCATTATCGTATTTTAACAGCTTCTCGGCTTCTTGATATGTAATCAAAGATATGGGTTCATTCTTATATACCAACTAAAAGTCTTTCTGAAAAAAAATCTTTAACTCAAAAATATCTCTTATTGTGGTAAATAGAGAGCTGACCTATACCCAGAATTGTATCAAACTCTACTAAGGATTGGAAAAATAGGTTTTTATGTAAAAAAATTCCACAAACAATGATAAAAGATTCTTATAATTTTTTTTCATAGTGCTTCCTCCATTATTTTTTACAATAAGTTATGGATTCATTTCTTGAGGTGGAATTTCCAATTTGCCAAAAAAAAATATCGGAAATGAAAGAAATTTGTAGACCCTAAATCAAACAAGAAATTAGTTTAATCTTAATAAACTTGTAATATACCTGATACCTTATCATTCAATGGACCAAAATGTGTTGAATTTGTTGCAAAGTATTTCCCCACACCTTTTTGTTTATGGTTGGATACATCCCATGATTCGGGTTCTTATTCGGACACAAATGTGCATAATGACTCATCTCATTACATTTAAAACACTTTATTTTCTACACTACTACAAAATTGGTGTTTAACAACACTAATATTTATAATTGATATAAAAAGTGCTGATATATAGCATTTTTATTAGCCTTAAAGAAAGCACTGATAAATTTAACACTTTATCAGTGCTTTTTTTTACCGTTGATAAAGGTCACATTTATCAATGCTTTATTTTAGTGCTGATAAAGGCTACCATTTATCAACACTTTATTTTTAGCACTTAAAAGGTTTGAATAAATAAAAGGAAATAAATAAATAAATAAAAATAAAAAATGATTTTGTTATAAAAAATATTACAAATTTTATTAATTAAATAATTATTTATAAAAATAAAAAAATTGATTATACTATATATAAAATAAAAATACTATAAATTATATGTATTAAATATATAGATTTGAAAAATGAAAATTAAAACAAATTAAAAATAGAAATAAGTAAATTGAGAAAACAATTAAATATTTTATTAATTAGATGATTATTGACAATATTAATAAATGGTATAAATTAAATAAATATATATATATACATATTAATGTACATAAATATGATTTATATATTAAAAAATATTTATGCACTATATTTAGTGAATGGTGATTTATAATTAAAAGTTAATGCGAATTAAACATACTGACTAATTGTGTAGAGTAATGGACATATAATTGAATATCATTTGATTTTTCAATTTAACATAGATCAAATGTGTGTTATATTTATTTCACATATATGTAATTAATGCATTTTTATATACAACGTACACACATAAAACTTATCAACTTTTTCAATATTATTAAAGTGTACTTATTTTTAATTTACTCAATTTCAGTCATTTTTAAAATGCATGCACTTAAAATTATATATTCATTAATAAAGTTACAAAAATATTTGTAAAAAAATATTTATGAAAAAATATTTATAAATTAATATTTTTAAAAATGTATATACTATATTTGTAAAATTAAATATTTTATAATTATAAATAAATATATATTTTTAAAAAGTATTTATATAATTATAAATAAATAGCTATATATATTTAAATAATTATAAATAAATAATTATATATATTTAAATAATTATAAATAAATAATTATATATATTTAAATAATTATTAAACTTATAATAAATTTACTAAAATAATAAATATATTTACTATATTTAAATTTGTATATATTTATTATATATATATATAATTATGTAAATATATATAATTTTATAAATATTCTTTTTAAAAATATCTATATTATTATAAATATATATATATATATATTTAAATACTTATAAAATTATAATAAATATATTTAAATAAAGAACATATTTATTATATTTATATTTATATATATTGACTAAGTATAAATATATTTACAAATTTTTTACTTATAATTATAATTATAAATCCTTTAACACTTCTTAAGTAATGAGCAGTGATAAAGATGAGGATTTATTAGTGCTATAACATTAGCACTGATAAGTATAGAATTTATCAACATTTTTTTAGCGCTAATAAATACCTACCATTATCAGTGCTAAAAAAGTGCTGATAAATATGTCCTTTATCAATGCTTAAATAATAAACACTGATAAAAGGACTCTTTATCAGCACATTTTTAAAAGCGTTGATAAAAGAGTCCCAATCTAATTAAAAAAACCTAACCTTTTGCAAAACCTATGTGATATCAGAAAAAACTTATTGTAAACCCTTCGAGGGAACTTCTCATTCATTCTCCCCTATCTCCAACCCTGATTTTCTCCCACATTTCCCTCAATTGTTTCACCCTAAGTTCCTCGGTCTATTTAAGGGTTTCGTGTATCTTTCAATATCAACCTCAGAGTACAACAAGACATTATCTCTTCTTAATATCACCTTGATTGTGCATTTTAAGTAACGTCACCCTTCAGTGGATACCTTCGATGGATTAATATTTGAGTCTGGGGGGTTGTAAGATCGAGCAATGGTTGGTTTTCTCAACAAAAAGTAATGTTATACTTCAATTTTCTTAGAAGGAATATCTGGTCAGGGCTTGGTCCAGTACCCCCCCCCCCCCCATAGCTACAACATCTTCTAGTTCTATCTCTTCAGGTGGTTATATGACTTTTATATGAAGCACGTCATTCCAACAACATCAATTTGGGTTAGTTTCCCCAAGATCCCTTTACCTTTTCAAAATATAGTGATTATACGCATGCTAGGGAATATCTTTGGTAGATATTTATGTTCTTATAGTAAAACACAGTTAGTTTATCTCCTTGTTTCTCCTCACAATTTTGTGGAAGTTGATGTCTCAAGAGTACCTATGGATTATATTTGGATTATAGTGGAGGAATAATTCTGATGCAAGCTGGTAGTGTGGTTTGAATCGTGGGTTTATTTCTACATTTCCTATTAAAAATTGGGTTATTCTACACCTATTTGTAGGCGAGGGAACAATAACCACAAACAATCGAAGGTTGCAGTTTTTTGAGATAACGACAAGGACATCAAGCCTGGTGTTGGTGAAGGGATGATGGGGCAGTGTCGGTTAGATGTTTCTACTGACCCATGCAATGAAAAGGCTATTTATTTCTTTATGGTAACTTCTTTATAGAACTCCCATGAATATTAAGGATGGGTCTATGCATATTATATGGCCTCCCTATAATCCTTAGGTTACTACATCATTTGTTCCAAAAAAAATACAATGGAAGTTATCAAATTCTATATATCAGAAATTATTTTTAGGTATTAATAATTTTAGGTATATATATACTTTTTAGGTATATATATACATTTAACTAATAGTAACATAATTTATACTTAAATAGAATATAATTTATTGTAAACACATGTTGCTTTCAAAATAATAAAATTAGGTAACTATATATACATTTTTTTGAAATCATTAAACTTTACAAAATTTAAATAGTTATGTTATATACACAACATCCCATAATAATAATTGTTTATAATTAATATAATTTCAAAATTATTATTATTAGTATGTTTTAGATTCATTATAAAAAATAGTATTATATATATATAGAATAATATAGTGTATATTTAAATAAATTTAATTATAATAAATAATATACACACACATATATATATAATTATACTCAAATAAAGTTACTATTATAATACATATCTATATAACATATATATATATAATATTTAGGTAGATTCAATTTATTTATCTATGTATCGAATGAGGAGTGACCTCCATTTTATAGTTTTTAATGGTGGAAGTCATGAACCCCATATAGGTTTATTTCCTATAGAGTTAAGTGTGAACAATGTACACACCTCCATTGAACTCTTTTTCCAATCATATAAAACCCTGTCATTTTTATAATAAAATAAAACCTCTTAAAAAACAAGTTTATCAAAAAAATTAAAAAAAATACTCAACCAATTATTTTGTTAAAGTTTTATTCAGATCCATGTGGATCATTTCAATGATAAAAATTAAAGTAATTCATTATTACATCTTCCTCCAAGTAAAATCAAATAAATTAATTTTAGTAACAAACACCCATAAACTAAAATTACATTGTAGCAACCCAAGACCTCAGGCTACACAACACTGTAGTTGCGTATTCTGATTCTTCTGTCTCCACCCTCTCCATTTCATTCTCACCCTGAATGTTGGAACTGTATCCATTATATGCTGTAAATGGAGTATGGTTTGTGTTTGTTTTCAATACTCATTATAAGTTCAGGAAGTTTTCCAAGAAAGGGATTATACAGTTTAGGCAGACAACAGTATTGAAGGTGGCGTCGTCTCACAGTGTTTGCCAATTTTTTGGGTCCAAAATTTTGAATATGGACAATAATATTTTTGGAAAAGAGGGTTGCCTGCAAGATTAAAGGGTGTTTATAAAATTTGATGCAAGGATTTTTTTTTTGGATCAGTAAATCAAAATATGGAAAAGGAAAAAAGTGTGTGCAAAACATAAATGTGTGTGAAATATGATGTTGTGTGGAAGAATCTTATGCACTCAATGTGACGTCAAAAGTAGTTTCTCATGATTAGGAATAATATTTCGTGCACCGACAAAGATGCGTTGGAAAATTGTGTGCATGATCATCGAGGCCTATAAATAGGTGCCCCCCCCCCATTAAAGACATAAGAATTTCTCAACAAAAATCTGGTTGCTCTATTGTGAGAAAGTTTTGCATGCGAAAGATTTATAGAGATTTAATCTAGCGCGCAAGGTGTTCTTATATTTTGAAAAGACCAAGTGAACCCTTTAGTTTATTTGCATGAAAGATAAGGGTTGGGTGGAAGTTAGTGTTTGCATGAAATTCATATTTCATGATAATTCCAAAATCTTGCGTGCAAGTTGAGGTATTGCACACAAGTGTAGTGTTATGCTTCCGTTAGTCTTTTGAATATCTTTTTTGTGTGATCAGTTCCTTCAAGTGCATCAATTTAGTAAATCAATGCAAGTAGTGTCTCGTGATGGACTGAGACAATGACTTCAATGGAAATCTGTTGAAGAGACCCTCAATTCAATAAACTGAGTAAGACTTATCCCATGGTAGTTAGCAATGGGGATTAAACGGAAGTGTTCTGTAGGACGCAGTGAGCTATCCCTAAATTATTGTAAAGGAATTGTTCATAGCATAGAGTGACTATGTTCGAACTCTTGTACTCCACAAATACTGAAGATTAGTTGATTTTGGTATGAATGACACACTTTTAGTGTATGCTTCTTGGACATAGCCTTTTGTGGTGAACCAAGTAAAAGTGTTGTGTGGTCTCTTTGCTTGTGATTGTTTAATTATTGTTCATATCTGTCATATAGCTTTAGCATGATCCTACCAATATGGGAACAAGATCTTATAATTTAAAAGAAAAATTTGACACATTGGTTCACCCCTCCCCACTTTTGGCATCCTGAGGTCCTACACTTAAATCCATCATTTTTTAAGTTGTGTGGATATTTTCTCTAGAAGAAGTTGGTGGAAATTGAGGCATCGAGTTAATAACTAGTTTCAATGGTGTAATTATCAAAAATGGGAAGCATTACCCCTTTTAGAGAACATAATTAAGTACAATTTTAATCCTCATCAGTTTCATATCCCGAACATTTATTATTTCATTTTGTTTCCCTGAGACTCATCCCCCACCTCTTTTATTTTTCTTTTACTACTATGATAATTAGTCGTGTCTTGGATGACTACATATTAGAGTATTTCAAGAAACATTGGTTCATGTACACAAGAGATGGAGAATGTGATTCAAACAACAAAATGCAATGATAACTGTTCGGGACATGAGATGATGATGATAACAATTGTACTTCATTATGTTCTAAAAAAGAAGTAATTTAACTCATTTATGATAATTATACCATTGAAACTAGTTATTAACTCAACACCTCTATTTCCAATAACTCATTCCTAATAAAGATCAATATGACCATAGAAATGATATACTGAAGGGAGGGAAAGAAATGGAGAGGGTGGAGATAGAATAATCAGAATACTCAATTGCATTGATGCGTAACTCGAGGGGTCTTGGATTACTATGGTGTAATTTCAGCTGACAAGTTTATGTTACTGAAATTAATTTATTTGATTTGACATGAAGGTATAGTTAATTAGGAATTACTTTCATTTTTAGCCTCAAAATTATCCACAATGATCCGAATGAAACATTAATAAAATAAGTGGGAGATTGATTGATTTATGACCTAAATCCTTTATCACATAGTGTGATGGAAATATCACTCCATTTGATAAGTATAACAATCTAATATTTTATGATATAGTTCTCTTGGAATAAATTTTATTTCTTTGATATCATTGTTTACACGCAACACCGAGTTTAAATAAACCATGTTATACTATTAAAATATTATTATTTCCAAGCTATTGAATTGGAGGTTATGGATTGGATTGAGGAAGTCAAAAGAGTTTTTAGTTTTTTGGGAAATTCTAAATCTATGAGGGTGGGAGATATTCTAGGTTCATTTAAGGGACAAATTATGGATTAGTGTAAGGTGATTATCTCATAATCATTACAGTTTGGGATGTCTTGGGTAGTTTTTAAGACTAATTTTATCCAATGGGTTATGCCTAGAGAGGTAAAGGTGAGGAAAGTGGAAGAGAACTTGGGTGTTCGGAAAGATAGATAGAGGGTGATGTCCTATGTTGATAATTTCAATGAGATGGTTTTTTTCTCCAGAAATAACATTAAATAATATTTTGAAATATCCTCACTTCTTATGTGGTCTTCATCTAGAGATTAGGAAACATTTTCTATCGTCCAGTGAAGTTATCTTTAATAATATATTTTAAGATGCATTTTTAGACGAGGTGTATTCTATAGGGAAATTTGTAGTAGGTGGAAATATGGTTTCTCTTTGAGTTCATGAAGGTTCCCCATATGTTTATTTTAGTGTGGTAAATTTTGGAATTTGAAGCTATATTGACATAATCCATTGAAGTTTTATCATTGGTGTGGTCATTTGGGTCAAATGGAAAAGTTCTATAATTTTTTATTCTAGTAGAAGAAGTCTCAGTTGAAAAATGATAGCTCCTAACAATGGGATAACATATGCTTCAAGACACTAGGGCTCTAACCATAGGCCCTGAAGTAAATATCCTCACAAAGTTATGAATTACTATATGTGGGGGGGTTATTGGCCCAAATTTATCCTCTAATGTTACAATGGGAATGGTTTATGTTCTCCAGGTTGTATTTTAATTTTTTTGAAAATAATTCTCATTTTAATGATCTTGGTAGTCTTGTATTCCTGTAAATTTATATATTTATTCTTTATTGATTTGATTCTTTTAATGGTTAACCTTCTTGTGGAATTGTTTTAGTTCTAGGTGGTTCTTTTTAGATATGTTTGTGTCTTATTGAAATTATAAATAATGGTTTTTTCTGATGATGGGTTTAATATTGTTTCATTGTGTTTGCCTCATGTTTGTAGTTTAGATGTCAGTGTCTTTGTGTTAGTCAGTTTCTAAAATGTGGGGAGGTCTCTCTCTCCCTCTTTCCCCAATTTTTTTCCTCTTTTTTTCTCTATAGATATTAATGTGTGACTTGTGGGAATTAAATTTCACACTGAGTACTTTGGTTTCATTTGACCTTATTTAGTATTGGATTATTTCCTTGTTCCTCATTTGGTTGGGTGAATTTTGAGGGGATGAATGTTTTTATGATGGGGAAAATTTTTATAACCCAACCATGGTTTCTTTTTATTTCATTTATTTTAATTTATTTAATACTATTTATATTTTTAGTTGAGGTTAGGGTTGATTTTCTGGTTAAAAGATTTGAGTTTTAGAGGTTTTAGGTTCTTTTTGGTCTTATGCATCGTTAGTGTACATGGTTTGGGGAGAAACCATGTGACAAGTGGAGGTGGAGGGTGTTTCTAGTTCATTGTTTTCTATAGTGGTCTTTACAAGGTTTGACCCAAACTGTGTGAAGAAAATAGAATAATTGTGTGTCATGTTGGTGGGATATGGGACCTAGCGCATGACTTGGGAATGGTTAGAAGAAACTTTGTGGTAATCATGAAAGGGGATCTATCATTTTGACGTAGTTTTTTCCATATTTGTTTCATAGTTTCTCAAACCATTCATCTATCCCATGTGGGTGTCTCTTATTTCTAATAGGTTGTGCATGGTTGGAGCATAGTTTTGAAATCCATGCATCCTAACCATGTGACTTACCCAAATTCTTATAATCTTGGATTTAAAAAATTTCCCCTCTTATTTTTTAAACCCGATTAAAACCTCTTCCCCTATTACATGATTTTGGATCATGAAAGGGTTCTTAAACCCATATTCCCTTGTCTCTCCTCCCTCCAGTGATGCTCCTCCAATGTTTCAAGGTAATTTTTCTCTTGACTTTTGGATGTTTTCCCCCTCTCTTCTTCTTACTATCATGGTCTGATATTCTTTCTTGGTTGGGTTCCATCTTTGTAAAAACCTAGGTTGAGGTTTTTATTTTTTTGGATACATCTGATGTTAGGGTGTGTAATTTTCTCCTTGTTCCTTCTTCTTCCTTCTACTAGAGTTTCACCGCATTAGCACATCATTGAGGTAGGTGTTTCCATCCATTTACTTTCTGGATCATGTCTTTAAATGCTTTATATTTTCAAATTAATTTAAAATTTTGATCTTCGTGCATGTTATTTTTTTATATGATTTATTATTCCCTTTCCATATTGAAAATTTGATGAAAATGGGTTTTTCTAATGATTTTCATAGTTACACCTATATGTATCAAATGTAATTGTATTCTATTTGTTTGATAAAGTTCAAATTGGCCTTTAAATTGGTTTTAGGATTTTTGATATGGTTTTTGGACTTGGTAAATATTTTGTAATTTGGGTGACATTTGAAATTGATCTTTGTATGTGGGTTTTTGTTCTTCTTTGCAGTTTGGTGTTTGTGTGTAAACCCTTGAGCTTTTGTGTGTTACTCCTTATTATTTCTTGATTATAATTTTTATAATTTTTCTGGTTTTACAAATATATTCTAGTGAATATGGTAATATCCATATGTTTATGGGGTTCACATATTTATATGCACATGTATATAAATAGTAATTCCATAAAAGTGTCCATCTTGAAACCTTGGTTTTTGAAACACCCTTTTTCTTTCTCCTCTTCACTCCATCTTCCATATGTTTTCTTCTAAAAACTCTCAATGTATTATAAATGGATTTTTTGTTTCCAATTACTTCATACATTTCTTTTAAAGTTTTATTCTAAATCCCATATTTTTTGGCACCTTTTGAACAAGAATTATTTTTTCCCTTGCTTTTGAAATTTGAATTTTGAATGAAAGGTGGTTTCCCTTAGAAATGGTTTTAATTTTTATATATTTAAGGCCAGTTTGGAACCTTTGTATGTTTTATAGAAATATTTTAAACTCATATTATGTGTAAGACCAATTAGTACCTATGAAATGTCATATGTATGTGAAGAATCATTAATGTTTTTCGTCTATTGAGAGAGCCTCGGTATAGACATTGATCGGGAGTGGACAAGGCATGCATAGTGGCATATATGGGTTATATTTAATTCCAAGCATGTGATTACCTCCCCACTCTCCCTTATACTATTATCATATTATTCCTAGATGTCATTTGTAGGTTCGAGTGATGATTTCTTTCTAGTCATGATTATATGGATTAACTTACTAGAAAGGGGATAATCCCTATGGTATTTTCTACTAGTGAGGCTATTTTAGAGAATATAGGTTGGTTATTAACTATAGAGTTGCTCTATACATTGAAAGTTGGGTCCAAACAAAGTATGTTTAGGGTCTCCTCTAAATATGTTTAATAAATTCCCATGATTATACATTTGTATGTTCTTTTTTTCTAAACTTTTTTTAATTGTTCTACTGGTATTTGTCTTCTTGTACCTATGTCGTTTCCTTCAATTCTAGATTGGTTAGATATACCATGTCTTTTGTGCTTATTTTGGACATTCATTTCTCTTAATTTTTCCTAGGGTTGTCTTTCCTAACTAACTTTTTTTCAAAATCGGTTTTCAGAAAAGAAATATCTTCTTTTCTCTTTCAATGATAAAAACCCGATTTTCCATAAATTTATTTCAAAATAGCATTTATGAACTGTTTTGGGAAGGACATGTAAAGATTATATGGTGTTTACCTACATATATTTGTATGATAAAACTCTACTTGTGTCACTAGATATCGGTAGACTCGAGATATTTTTTAGGTACTACTTTTTTTAGGTATTCCTATAGATAGGTCCAGTTTTTATGGATGGTGGTGATCAAGAGGTCACATAGATATCATGTCAGGTTTCAGTTTGGTTTCAGACCTTTTTTCTTATTTTATTTTCACTATAGTTGTATCTGGATCTATTTATGTATTAAATTTTGTTCATTGATTTATAGGTTATCCTATTTATTCTACATGCTCTTTTTTGTTTTAGTTATGTCTAATTTTTATGGGATAAATCATTCCAAATTATGTTATCTTTAATTCCCAGTGCTAGTTTCTATCCTATGATTATTGGGAATACCTCTCAGTAATTGTTGTAGGCTAGCTCAGGTGATCAGTTTGGTGTTGACCTGAGTTGGTTTGTGACATCTATGCCTATGATAGTGCCACACTCTTATGACATGTTTTTGAGATTATGATGTGAACTTGTGGTTCAAGATTGATTTATGATGATTCCTCACTCTTATGATTCATTTATTTTTATATGATAATTTTTTATACTATGAATCATTTTTATGAGCTATGATAGATTGAGTATGAACTTTGTAAGTTATTATCATGATATCATAATCTTATACTTATCTAATTTTTTCATATGATCATCAATTGATATTTAAAAATTTTACCCATATTGGGAATCTGATCTCACTATTTATTATATTTCCTTTCCCTTGGTTATGAAGAAAGGTTTTTTGTAGGGTATGTCAAGAAGGGAATAATGTGAAAAGAAATTTATGAGAGATTATAATGATAGTACCTAAATGATTTGTTTATTTATGTAGTATTCTAGTACACTAAACATTTATTATTATGGGGTTTGTGATGTTATTAAATATATTTAATATTCATCTAGGTGGATACTATATAGATGTATGAAATGCATGGGTTGCCTCAGTTGGTATTAGAGTGGGGTTTATCTATATTTGGAGATTAGGATGAAATAAATTCAGTAAAACCCCTAGGGATAAGTCTAAGTATAGGAGATCATCCTAAGATATTGTAAATAAAGAACTATGGTTTTACAAGAAAATACATCCTAGTATGTATACTATATTGTGGATATAGTTGTGCCATAAATAAACCTAGGGGTAATAACAAGGAAATGGATATATTAGTTATCAACTTGATCATCATTGGTGCATAATGAGTCAGCCTAAGTTTTCACATCAGGCTATAAACTTCCAGGGGGTATGATTCATTTAATTCAAATTTTCATTATGAACTTTTATGAAGTATTTGAAAAGATAATGACTAATGGTGACCTTGGTTAAACCTAAGGTGTCATGGATTGAAAATAATGTGTCATGATTAAGAGAAGCTACGAATTATTTTTCATGATTATATGATTTCTCACTCTGATTATTGTATCTTGATTCTTACACTGTAACTTTTGTTTTTAGTCAATGGTTAACTATAATATATCATGATAACAACTAATGTGGTGGGAAATGCAATGATTTTCCTCAAAATAAACCAAATTATATGGGAGATGCATTAAAAATATTATTTCTTTGATCACATAACTTTCTCAGACCATGAATCATGATGAATATTTGAACAATCAAAGGAGGGAACAATGTACTAGTGATTCTTTCATAAGAAAATATCCACCTTGTTTTTGTGGGTATTATGCTCCACTAGTGGTTGAGCAATGGATCAATAACATTGTTATTTGTTTATTCTCCATTTTTTGAAACATAAAAACTTTATCTCATCCATTTATCATTTAGAATGTGAAAAATATGAATGGTGTAATATTATTAAGAATAAAATGTAAGATAAATAAATTGACTCCTTGGAATGGGATGAGTTTAAGAGGAAATTTTTCAGTAATTAATTCCTTCATATTCTAAGTACATAAATGTAGAAATAATTACTTCAGTTTAAGTATAAGAATTATTAATCCATTGCTACCTATGAGACCAATTTTAAAATTCTTGTAAGGTATGATTCTAGCGTAATCATAAAACCTAAAATCAAAATCGATAAATTTTTTGGTATATTAAAACCATTTCTTTGAAAGATTTTATCAATAAGAGACTTTAGTGGATATAAATAAATCATTTGATCTTCTCTCATGGTAGAAATTTAAATTGGATATTCTCATCATTCCCATGGTTTTGATAAGAAATTGAAGATAGAGTATCACAAAAACATGAATAAATCACAAGAATGAAAGTATTTATAGTAACCAATATTCTATAAATTTTTGAAGACAAATCAATGTGATGACTTGAATGGAACTAGGTGTTTCTTTAAATGTGGAAAGACTAGTCATAAATCCCATGAATTTCAAAAGGTTATTAAGAAGCTAGTTGATACAATGGATAAAAGTAAGATTCCAACTAATGAACCACTCATTCTATAATGCTTCAATGCAAGAATAATGGGTATTGTACTAACTAGGGCATGAATATGAAGGTTTATTATGATGATCATTGTCAAAAACCTACTAATCCTAAAGAAAAAAGGAAATCATATGTGATCATGGCTGTCAAAGTTGGCTATTATAATAATGTGGTGAAAGGTACACTTATTATACACTCAAAAATAGATAATATCTTATTATATTATGTATCTACCCACTCTTTTATATCTATAGAAATTTATAATGGTATCACATTAACACCTCAACAATTAGATATTGAGTTAGAGATGAAAACAAAAAAATGGTACAATGATTTCATATCAAGTTTATAGTTCCCCTATGATTTAAGTTTATGGGAATGTGATTCATTTAAATATTTTGATTCTCCATCTAATTGAATTTTATGTGATTCTAGGCATGGGTTTTATTTATTTATATAAAACCTATATCAATATCTAGGGAATTGAAGTCACATTTCATATTCTAAATGAACCTATGACCATTTATCAATGTGAGGATGGATATGAACATAAAGTGAAAATTAATTATATATTATGGTTCTTGATTCTTATCCATGAAGGGTATTTATCTTATATGATTGAGGAAAACTCAACATTTAGGATATGCCTATTGTATGGGATTTGGTTGATGCCTTTCTAGAATATTTTTCTAGTTTTCCTCTAAATCATGAAGTTGAGTTTTCAATATAAATCATACCTAGTGATACACCTATTTAAAATAATATATATATATAATAGCCTCAATTGAGTTTTATAAATTGAAGAAGAAACTCCAGGAGAATCTTGATAATGGATTAAAACACCCTGGTGCATCACCTTTGGGTGAACCTATTCTTTTTGTTAAGAATAAATATGGGTCAATTATTATTTTCATTGATTATGGGGAACTTAACAAGATCACTATAAAGAACAAGAATCCTCTAGCCCAAATAGATAATTTTTCTCATCAATTATGAGGAGATCAATACTTTTCAAATATCAAACTTTGTTCTAGATATCATCAATTGGGGGGTTAATAAGGAGGATATACCCAATATATCCTTCTATATGTGGTATGGGCATTATGAATTTATAGTTATGCTATTTGTACTTACTAATTACCATGATGTATTCATGGATTTAATGAATACATTTATTATAAATTACCTTGATTAGTTTATAGTATTCTTTATAAATGACATTATTATATATTTAAAGAGAAAGTGAGAACATGAAATCGTTAGAGAATTGTACTAAGGACCCTAAGGAAGGATAATTTATATGATAAATTTACCAAGTGTGAATTTTGGTAATATAAATTATCATTATTAGATCATATAATATCAATTGAGTGTATATTGGATGATACATAAAAGATATAAGTTATTAGAAAATGGATCAAACCAACCATGGTAACCGCGATCCACAGTTTTCTTAATTTAGCTGAATACAACCAATGTTTTTTGAGATATTTCTCCAAACTATCTAATCCAATAAATAAGTTGACTCAAAAGGGGGTTAAGTTATTGCGTATAGATAAATTTAAATAGAATTTAATGGATATGAATAGATTTTTAGTAAGTTAACCTATGCTCACACTACCCTATAGTAGAGAAGGGTTTGTGATCTATAGTTATAAATCAAAGAAGGTACTAAGATGTTTCTCTATGTATAATTATATGGTGATAGAATATATCTCATGCCAATTCAAATCTCATTAGAAAAATCACCTGACACATAATTTGGAGTTGGAAGTGGTAATTTTTGTATTGAATATTTGGAGAAATTATCTTTATAGTTAATGTTTTGACATATTTACAGATCACAAAATCTTTATGTATATATTAATTCATAAAGAGTTGAATATTTACCAAATAATATGGGTGGATATAATTAAATATTATGATTACTCAATACATTACCACTATGGGAAGGTGAACAAGGTAATTGATTGACTAAGTCAAAAGGACCATGCTAGTTTGTCCATGATGTGGATTAAAAGAGATCGAATACTTATGGATTTAAATAAGGTATAACATAAAATCTTGGGGAAATAGGAAAGATACTATCTTTATCAGATAAATCTTAAACCATTTATCCATGTGAGGATTAAATAGGCACATAAGGAGGATATGGAACTACAAAAGAAGGTGATAAATGTTCCTATGTTCAACCATGATTTTTATGGAATAATAATGTTTAGGAACTTATTATACGTCCTACCAATACCATATTTTAAGGATTTATTATATGAAACTCATAATTCATCATTATATATTCATCCTAGTAGTATGAATATGTATATATATTTGAAAGAATATCTTTTTAAGACAACAGGAAAAGGGATATTTTTGATTATGTATCTTGATTCCTAGTATATCATCATGTTAAGGCTGAGAGATAAATATCTAAGGAAATTTTACAACTAATACCCATACCAGAATGAAAATGTGAAAACACTACCATGTATTGCTTTATAGTACTCCTCAAACATCTAAATGAAACAATTATATTTGGTTTGTATTTGATCAACTTATGAAGTCAACACACTTTATTTCCATTAGAGAATATTTTTTATTGATCATATTTCTTGGATATACCTTAAGGAATTTGTGAGACTGTATAGATTACAACACTCAATTGTATCTGGTCAGGATCTAAGGTTTACCTCAAAGTTCTGGAAAATTATTCAGCATGCACTTTATATAAAGTTGAGTTTTAGTACTACATATCACCATTAGATAACTTTTTAGTATAATAGTACAATTAAAACCCTAGAATATATTTTGGGAGCATGATCTATGGATTTTAAATGTGCTTGGGATCAACACATTTCTATGGTCTAATTTTCTTACAACAAATCATTCACTCAAGAATTCAGATGGATCCTTATGAAGCCCTCTATGGTAGGAAGTGTAAAACTCCAACATGTTGGGATGAAGTTGAAGAAATGTATCTATTGAACCCATATCTAGCTAAGTATATGGAAGAGAAGGTTATATCCATATAGAATCATATAAGGGAAGCTTAGAGTCAGTATAGAATTTTTGCTTATAATTATCAGGGAGATATATAATTCAGAGTTTGTGATGAGGTAATCCTATGAATATTATTATGGAATAAGGTTATGTGATTTAGAAAGAAGGAAAATTTGAGCCTTAGATATTTCATTCCATTTGAGATTCTTGATCACATAGTTATGGTAACTTATCTTCTAGCACTTCCATTGAATCTCTCTCAAGTTCATTGTGTGTTTCATGTATCTTTCCTGAGGAATAACATATCTGATCCTTCACATGTACTGAACTCAAATATATTTCCACTGGAGAAATATATCTCTTATAAGGAATAATCAAAGTAGATTCTATATTATAGATATAATGTTATATGAAACAATATCACTCACTTGGTCAATGTTTTTTAGAGAATCCATAAATTAGAGTAAGCTATGTGGGAACTCGAGGATGTGGTGAGGAACAATTATACTTAGTTTTTTTATTAGACTGATGAAATTTTATTATATAAATTATTATAAGGGGTTATAATATAACACCTATATATTTTATCATATGGTTTTCAATAAATAATTTTTATTTCTTCAATATATTTCTTTCTACATAACATCGAGTTTAAATAAACCATAATATACTGTTAAAATATTATTATTTTCTTGCCATTGAATTGGATTGTACGAATTAGACTAACCATATAATCAAAAAGTATGTTTTAAACATGTAAAAAATTAATTAATTGGTTATAAATTGATTAGAAATTAAAATAAAATTATTTAGAATTACATGAGATATTTTTTCTAGAAAACCGGTTTTATGAACATAATGTGTTTTTATCTTAATAAATTAAATTAATCACTATTGATTAATTATTTTAATTATATTTATATTTTATATATTTAATAAAAAAATTAAAATTAATCTAATAGTTTTTTTGTCCAGGGTATAGGAATAAATCTAGTTTTATACATAAATACCCAGTTTTTTAAAAACAATTTTTTTTTCACGCTTATTTTAAAATTGATTTATGTCACATATAGAAATTGAATCATGAAAATTTTATTCCATATTTGGAATCAATTGGATCAAAAATTTTAATAGGTACCTTTTAGTTTTGTTCATTTTGAATAGTAACCTAGCTAAATATTTGTCACCTCAGTAAGGGTAAAATAGGCAAAATAGAATTAAAAATTTGGTTAAGGATTTAAAATTTATATAAAAATTGACTTTATCATATTTTATGAGTTTATTTATTCCATTATATTCAAATTTTATAAAATATGGCAACTTGGTTCCATTTTTATTTGATTATTAAATTTTTATTATTTTATAAAAAGGATAAATACAAAATGTCATTATCTTGACTTTATTATATCTAATATTTTTTCATAGAGGTAAAGATAGTTTAAGTTTGGTTATGAATGTTTCTTTAAAATATTAATTTATTTTTTATCATGGAAATTTATTTTTAATTTTTACTAATAAAATACTTACCTTAAATGTTTACGCAACACCAACACAGTATTTGTTCAATTTATAGAAAAATAAAATAAATATCTTTCTAAAATAATAAAGGTAATAAAATATGGATGAATTATTATCTTAAATTATTTTTATAGATAAATATAATATAATAGTGATATTTTAAAAAGTTTATATTTGAATTCCATTTTAATCATGTTGCCTTTAAATTCAAACTTTGTGAATGGTCCTGAAAATGAATTTAATAGTATCTTATGTTAAATAATATTTTATTAAATGAATTAAAATTCATAAAAATATTATTTTTTTCCAATAAAATTTTATATGGTTGATAATATAAAACATTTTCCACTTATTATCCAATTTTTATTTAATATTAACATTCTTGACCCTTAAAGAGTGAATAAATTTGATATTGCGATAATTTTCAAAAGGGTTAACAAGGGGTTCAAACTAAGAGATAAGGATTAAAACATCACCTAAACTTGTATAAATATTATTTTATGAGATAATTTAAACTTATAATTATACAATATTCTAAATATATAAATTTTGATCCACTTGAACTAGAAAATTAATTTATATTAATTTAATACATTAAGTAATTACAAGGGTTCTCCTCCCCTCACTTTTAAAAGGGAAATTCCGATCCTTCATTATTCACAAAGTTTAAACCTTAAATATTAGAAAATACATACCCTAATATCATACTATATTCCTTAACTACATTTTATATCTTACTTTGTTTAAAAAATTACATACTATCAAGTCTTGTGGTGTACGTTAATGGGGGATTTCTCAACAAAGAGGTATAACTCATAACTAAGTGCTTTAAACTTAATTTCTTCTTTTACATATACTAAATATATGGTATACATTATAAATAATAAATTCAGAATATTAAATATGTATAATTTTTAATATTATGATTTAACAACCATTATTTTCCTGCTTTTCATCAAATGGGAAATTTTAGCATCGCTTATGCGTATGTGTGGACTACCACCTCCAAGAAGTGATGCATTTCATTTTTTTTACCATTTCATATTGATAGTTATAATCATGTATTTGATGAATATTCATGATATTTATGATATTATAATATTTCATTAAAGTTTAATTATTATTTATCTTTATTTTTTCATCCATAAAAAATTGGAAACATCACTTCTGTATACGTACAGATTACCATCTCCATCAAGTGATGCAATTCATTTTCCATCACCACTTCATATGAATAGCTATAAAAACTGTATAAAATGATTAAATGTGATAATAATTACATTATCAACATTATTTAGATGATGTAACAATAACCAAACTATAAGTATCGGGATTGTTAAACCGAAACATGCATGAAAAACGAAGCAGTTATCACCCAAAAAAATAATTTTAATAAAGTATTTTTAATAAATGGGTGATAATATGTTATAATTAAATCATATATGGTATTATATATATCATTATTGTTTTTTAATAAATTTATAATAAATCTATATTTATTATAAAATATTTTTGAACACGTATGAAGTAAGAAAGGCTATAGGTAAGGGGTTTATGTATAAATACCATTTTAATCAGGATTATTTATAATTGAATTTGCATTAAGGAGATTATATTATTTGTATCTGATAAATACATTTAATTTTTCTTATACTCTAGTTATTAATTTACTTTTTATTTTTTTACCATTTTACCCTCTCTAGTACTCTAAATGGTTCAAAAAAAATTAAGAAAAGTCGGCCTTATTTCTCCCCTTTCGATCAAAAAAACTTTTTTCCCATATCCATGTTTTCTAAAATGCTTAAAATAAATTTTCAGTTTTTATCAAGTTATTTTTTAAATTCATTTTTACCTAGTTCTTAGTTTGTACAAATATTTTTAAAAATAATCTTTTTATCTTTTTTGGAATAATATACCTTTTACTAAATATGTGAGTAGAATATTTTTTTAATGATTACAACATGAATAGAATTTAATATTGTCATGAATGATCAATTATATGAAGCTTCCATTAAAATATTTAAATATTATTTTCAAAGAAAACTTTTTCCATAATATTTTAGAAATTTTTAGATTGTAAATAATTATTTTTGAAGTAAAAAATAATTTTCCTCTTTTAATATTCTAGTAACAATATAAAGACATCTTTCATCTATAATAACATCCATTGATGTTACTTATGATTTAATGGGGATATGATCCAATGATACCATCGTTATTAATTATCAATATGGCTTGTGATTATCATCATGATATTTTTATGAACCATATTAATTTACCACGGGTTATTCTATGATGGAATGATGAAATGTTTATAAAACTCGTTTATTTTATATGGGTTATTATTTGAGGAAATGATGAATGTTTTATGATACTATGGAACACTTATTTATTTATTTATTTACCTGATGTGTGGGTCTATTAAATTTATTAAATTCATTTTGTAAACCCACATATATCTCATGAGATAATTATGGGAAAGGAGTTATTGTGCTCGATCTACTATGGGAAATGATTTAGTTAGAAAAAAATTATTTCTTTTTTACTAAAAAATTTCTTAAAATTATTATAATGAATATGAATCCAAAAAATATAACCAAGAATATTACAAAGACATAAAATTTATTTTTTATAAAAACTACCTAGTTTTTCGCATAGAGAGATATATTTCTCTACAAAAATACAAAGTAGATAGAATTCCAAATTTCTAGTGGAAAGTTAGAGAATAAAAAAAGGAGATTCAAGAGTTTATCTCATTGTAGGATTATAGAGTTCATCGCATGGATTAATTAGGATCTTATTTATGTTTTGTCTATAGTGTAATCTCATTCTTGGTTTTTCAATATTGATACAATTTATCTTATTGAAGAAGTGATCTTTTTGAGTGATTAAGAGTAGTTATTTCTATATTTTGTGAGAGTTATAAACCTGGAGGTTCAATATGGATTCTCTAAATCGTAATAAATAAGAAATTCTCGTAGTGATTCTTGTATAATGGCACATTATACTTATATTCTACTTAGATTATCCTCGTTTGGGTGAACCAAGTAAAAAAATTGTGTTCCTATTTACATGATTTGTTGTATCGTGTTTATTATAAGGGAGAGAATTGTTTTTATTGATTTTGGAACTAGATCATTCGAGAATTACATTTAAATAAATTGATATACTATGATTCACCCCACCCCCAAGTATATTTACCCTATTTGGGACCAAAAAAAATAGTTAAAAGAATAATAATCTATATTATTAAAATATATATGCATTAAATATTTTTACAAAACATCATTCACCTCCACTTCAAACAAAAAAATTCTTTAGTTATAAAATAATTTAAAATGATAATTTTATAAATAAATACCAAAAATCCTAAATTTTATTTAAATTTCCAGCTTTAATAAAAATAAAACATGCATTTTGAAACTTTCTACCATTTAATAAAAAATATAACTATATTAAAATAAAATATTTAAAATTTATAATTTAAAAATTCTAATCATTTATAACATATTTAAAAAATTCCATCAATATAAATAATTAAAAAAATCAAAAAATTAAAAACCACTTTTATGTTTATTTAAATGAAGAATCATCATTTTTCCATTCAAAAACAAAATGACCAAAATGCTCCCAATGAAGTTCAAAAACTCTGAATCCTATAATCATTGAACCTATCTATTCTATGTGTGACAATTAAATTTATAAGTTCTATAATTTGAATTTTTGAGTGAACTCTATACTTTCATATGAATTTTTACTCATGTTAATATTAACATATAAACATAATCATTAATATTCCATGATGGACATCAATTAAATATGCTTATAATATTATGTTTTGATAATTTTATTACCACATCACATGCCATACGATAAAGAAATAAAAATATGAAAATTATAATAATGATTATTATAAATAAGTAACAAATGGTAAAAAAATGTTAATATTTAAATATTATATGACTAATTTTTAGGAATATACCCTATCAAATACAATGTTTACATGATTCACTCTCAATGTGACAATTATATCCATGGCATGATATAAACTATATTTATCACATAATCACTAGTATCGTTAAGAAAATATAATGATAATATGTTATAAGGATTACTTCTCAAATTAAGTCCAAATAATTATTCATTTATTACCAATGGAATCACAATTTGTATCATTCAATAATGTATATAAAAAATTTCATTACCATAATCACACGAAGGACTATTTAAGATGATTTAGATTGATAAATATAATAAGGTAGAATCATTGGTGATTATCTCACCCTTTTTGACATAAAAAACTAATGATTTTTTTTTATTTTAAATCATTAATGATTTTGTATACAACATTTTATCTATATATTCTATAAAACACTGCATTTTTTTATCTTCAATTACATTGGTTGTGTTATCATTGGGGTTAACTCATTATAATATCTTTGTATCATCCAAGTATTTTTATCTATTTTGTAGGTCATATCTTCAAAATATCTTTCCATTATCCCAAAATAGTTACTGAAAGTTATTTAATTATTATTTCAGTGATTCTCAATTTTATAATCATATTATTATATGTCTTGTGTGGTTTCATGTGTTATTCAAAAACTTTTCATGCTCCCATTAAGTCTTAATTAAAAATATTTTAACAACCACTATAAAAGATACAAATAGAAATCATTCCATGTGATCATCCATGAGAGGTTTATAAGGAATAATACAATATAGAGAAAATACCAATTACTATCAATTTCTTTTCTTTAAAAAAATAAAGAGGATCTCTGAATGAAAACCAAAACAAGTTTATCTCTATAGGTACCCCCAGTTATGTGAATCTCCAAATTATTTTAGAATGATACCTCAAAATTAAATTATATTCTAGTATCTTGGGAATAAAGGAGAAATAATTAAAAGAGATATATAGTCAAGTTTCACAGAGAAATCACATTTTTTCTCTCTTTTTGATCCTATTTTTATGTAGGCACCTTGGATTATCCATGGATCAATTAAATATTTGATCATTTCATATGTTCTTTATAAATTAATGTACTTATAATGTCTAATAAATTACATAAAAGAGACCAACCATTATGTTTAACTATTGATCATTCATAATAATTAGTTATAACTCAATTAAAAGTCATATAATGATTCCTAAAAAAGAATGTATGATAACTTATGAGGAAAAAATTAAGTGGAAGTAGTTTATGATATTGTATATCATGTGATACTTCATGTATATCACACTAAGTGATATATTGATATCACTCCATGTATCTCTAAGTGATACGACCATATCATAGGTGAAAATATTTTTCAATATCAAACTTTCTCCCAAGCATCTCAAACTTTATATACATTTTACACTATGTTATATCATATGTAAATACTTTCTGATGTGTCCCTAGTGAAGAGTTTTATTTCCTTGGGAGGAAGAGGATTATTGAGTAATATTTCATTTTAACTTTTATGATTTGTTGAATTGAGTAATATTTCATTTTAACTTTTATGATTTGTTGAAAAATAAACCTCTGTCACTTTTTTTAGGGAATTATTTCATTGATGAACTTCTCACACACTAAGAACATAAAATTGAAAAATAAACAATGTACATGGTTCAAAACTCAAAATTAGAAGTTACATCCATAACATGATATATAATACCCAATATCATATAGACCACTAGAATCTTCATGTGGATACTATGATTAAGGAATATCCATGAACTCATATTACAGAAAAACACAGTTTTCTCCCAACAAAAGAAAAAAATATTCTACCTTGATCAATCCTATTTATAATGTAGCCTTATCTTCCCTGAGGTATGGATTATCCATTTCTTCTAGATTATTGTATCCTAATAATATATAGTTCTATTTTATTTCTTTAAAATGTGAATTAGGTATGAACCACCATCTTTCTCACTACACAACACATGTGTGATAATCACACACAAACCAAATATATACTCTTCTTCTTCTCATTATTCTTTACCTATTTATTCTACTTTTTATTGTCTTACTCATATTATAATTCATGAAAACCCCTTTTTCACATAATCTTAAGAATCTAGAGCCTCTCTTTTATTTAAATTTATAATTTCATATTCAAATTTTAACTTCTAACTTCTTATAACTCCTTACCAACTTCTCCCACTTTTATTTGAGACTTTGGATAATTCAATGACTCTTATCCCCAATTGATATGATTTTGGGACGTTCGATATTGAATTTTAGCATCCCAAAAACCATTACATGATCCACATCATCGAATCCCCTAGTAATCTAGAAATATTCACTATAAACATCATGTTTGACTTCACCACAACATGTTGCACGTCATTTTGTTCAAACTACTCTAAACTATCCTAGAACCATTTTCAAGATTTCTTATGTTATGACATGTTATCCCTTCATCATTTTATATATATATTTTCTTCTCACACCATGGTATATTCCTCCATATTTTGAACCTTAAATCCCAATCATGAACAACCAAGTCATTTCACTTCTATGGTGTAATGAACCAACCCAAAACATCCATCTGATTCATATTTCTATATAGATTTGGGCATGCCTTCCTATACCCCAGAGGCTACTTAATAGTGGTGACAACCTAAATCATAAATTTGGAAGACAATTTCTTCAAATTAGAGTTGTAAAACAAAATAAATAACCAACTAAATATCAATGGAAATAAGCATAGTATGAATACATAAAACACAATGTTATATCAGAGGTATCGTGTTGAAGGATACAGTCATACAATAATTGATCTCCCACTCATTAAACAACATATAAAAATTTAAAATATAATATATAAAATACTCCACTGACATCTCTAAGAGTTACCTCAATTTGGTCTCCAAAACTTGTCGAACTTCTCCAAACTGAACCACCACACAACTTGAGAAGACCTAAAAGAATATATAAGGTTTACACATGCACCAGAGTTCCCATGAAGGGTGTGATAAATACATCTCAATAGGGTCACACCAAGTACTACTAATATATATTTTCATATGCATGTGTATGCACAGTGAGTGTAAATACAGAATTAAATATGCTCATTATGTCTTCATGATCTCACCAGGCCACCATGACACCTGATGAGGTACACACGCTCATCAAGACACCATGTGATAACTTGGACACCATGGTGCTCGTCCATACTTTCTTCAACACTATATCAGAATCCAGCCATTGCCTCACACTACCAAACCAAAAAAACAACCCATACTTGAAGACATGGGGTAGGGTATCATCTAAGGCCTCGACCATTGCTTGGAGAAATAGGGTATGGTCCTACATACAAGTCCTAGACCAACCCTTATCATTCAAGAGAGTCCATCTATCAATATCAACATATGCCACATCACTTAATGTAGGTCCCTACACCCATGTCTCACATCACATAGAAAACTAAAATAGCTTTATTGTTTAAGTTTTTCCACTATCCTGATATCACTCAAGTAAATGTCTACAGAAACAAATACTCACTCAATGTCAAACCAACTAGTCTCAACTCATATCATTTCACTCAACGTAATCCCAGAATTCATGAACATAAGGAATATATCTCACACATGGTATTCTGTTTAGCATCATCTCACTCATGGTGAGTCTAGGCCTTATGATCCATCTTCCACACTTGATTCCATCATCTATCATATACACACATCCAAGAACACACATTTAACAAAAAATAGTTCCAGAATCCCATTACATATCCAACCACTTGGGAATCATCCCCTTGCTTATTATTATTAATACCAACTCACAACTATCACTTCTCTATGAACTTAAATCCCACAAACTCTACCTATCCATAGTCTCAATATGAAGGGTCCAATTCCTATCTAAAACCCCCCCTTATCATCCTAATTTTATGTCTTAAATAACTTTCCATGACCTTTATTTGGGTCTTATCCCACATATACTAAGGGAGATCTCTTAGCACTTCACCTTATGGAAACCTCTCTCTTTAACACATGTCAAGTCTATGAGGACTTATCTTACTCGTGTCACTCACCAAGACTCTCCTCCTACCTCTAGAGGGAGTCTTGAGTCACTTGGGATACACATGGTCATCTCTCCCATCATAACTTGGCCCCAATCCTCTCATGCATGTCCACTAGCCCTAAGAACCCAGCCTAGGATACCCACATCACATATCATACCTATAAACCTACACAATGTCTCTTGTAAGCTCACTCATCACCCTCTTCCCTTATATACATATTATATAGGTAATTACAATTTACCAAATAGATAAATATCACTTATCTTAAATATGATAGGCCTAGCGCCATCTTATATCTTCTACTTAGGGAACCCTCAGTCCCTGAACCTCATACCTAAACCCATGAAATTATGTAAGAAATCATTCTTATAAATAAAAATTTAAATGAGTATGTATCATAGAGGTTACCTACCTCAATACTGGATTTAATCCCTTATCGAGATTCACTGAGCCTCTCCCAAGCTCATACATGCTCCTAAGATTCCTTCTCATGACATAAATCAAAAATAATTAATTATAACCAATTATAATTAATTATTTAATTTAATACAAGGATTAATAATCAATATATAACTCATAGGAATTTTCAATGAACCAAAAATACATAAAACTATGTGCATTCATCCTCATGGTTCCTCATCTTACAACCATACAAAAAAAGCCTCATCATTCTCACTTGATTCCACCGTGCTCTTGTTGAATCAGTACTAAAACCCTAGATGAATTCATCAAAAATCATGGGTCTTTGAAGGAAACCAAAATGAAAGGATATGAGTGGAGGAACATACTCAGAATCACTATTTAAATGCCTTAATAACATCACCCCAATATGGGGGATCTATGGGAGGAAGTGGAAGGGGATAGCTACCTAAAATGGAACTCTCCAAATTCCCTTGGTTCCCAAATACGTGAGGTGATTGACCCAAAAAATATGGGTTTTACCCTAACTAAAAACCAAACCCAAGCCTTAGTTATGGAATGACCAGGTGGTTCATGGTGTGATTCCTACCTTTTCCTGATATATTAGTCACTTGACTAGAGGTTGTAGTGAAGTCATTAAAATATAGGGCCTCTCATCAAGTATGGAATCTATTGTGGTTCAACCCCTATGAGTCACCGCATAGTGCACTAGTACACTAATGAGGAGTAATTTATTCTCTCCATCACAGTGTTTGACTTAGCACCTCTGCAACATGATTCCCTACTAAAGGTTGTAATGATGCACCCTGTAATTTGAGGTGTGACCTATTATAGTAGTATTAATTAAGCAAGGGATTCAAGACTTACTTATATGCCCATACAATCACCTGAAATTTCATCTGAACATTTTTTCCTATCCAAAAACATATAAAATAGATGTATAAACACTTATATTCCTGATGTGAATCACAATTTACCAAAAAAATCCCTACTCTAGGATCAAAATTCAAAATCACACCAAAAATTAATGACCCAAAAATCCATGGGTCATTACAAACTCCCCACCAAAATGATTATCATCTCCAGTAAGACATAGTATCCCCATAAACACAACCTCGAACCTAGATCAATCATGAATTCACCACCAATAGAATTTATTCTTGATTTTTACTAAACACACTTCTAATGGACAACTCTAAACACCAATTTCACTATTCACCAAAATCCAATCCACCCACTCTTTTTCATCGCCAACACCAAGATGATACTAAACTACACTCGTGTATCTTATGACACCACAATGTCTTTTACTAATTCATCCCAAATATCATTATTCTACCCACCATAGGGATAAAATGGAAAATTTCTACTTGAAATTATGCTTTCCCCACCATAGGAATAACCTACTAAAATCACTTTTCTAGTGGTCTAATGACATGCTCAATGCGGTTTCCACCTCACCACACCCAGTTTTTCAACAAAACACCAGTTCATCCTTATCTATTCAACCTCTCCCAAAATTCCTCAGCCTCAACTATTGATGCATCACCATATTTTCTCACCTGATCATGATGAATTAACTTCTATAAGAATCACATAATCTCCCAGATACCCTCACCAAAGTCTAACTAAATTCTCAGTGTAATTCCATGGTTGGATAACTAAACCCCCTAATCCAATTTTCATGTTATCACACTGATCATCAGAGCACCACTAATCTGACTCAAACTCAAATCACACCAGATTCATCTTGAGACTTATTCCAACACATGAACTTCATCAAACATTTCATCCAATTTTAAATTCTAGTATTTAATGAGGAACTATATCACAATCAAATTTTCATTCACACTAGCATCCTGGTGTCACCAAGACCAGTCATTGGTATCACCTCATAAAACAAATTTATAAAATAAGGTTCATTCACACACTACTAATACAATGCTCCATACTATAAGAGTATCATTATTGTTTCCTTGATAAATCAAAACTCAACCTTACAGCCTATAATATGTTCATTACTAACCACAATTAGTGGACGTGGGCTCTCACTTGAGCACCAACATGAAACACAAACTATCACCCATCCATATCCTACCAATAAGAGAATACTCAAAATTCAATAACCAAATTTACATGATTATCATATCCTCCAATGACCAATGATGTACTCTCCGCTATATGGATTTACTTACATAGATCCTAAATTAATGGCCTAAACAGGTCTCATTTTCACATATGTACCACTCTTCCCAAGCCTTGCTCTCCCATCCTATTAACCCCTAACACTTATGTCAAGGACCAACCCAAATTGAACAAACCATGATACTCTGGTAAATCCATTATTTCACTTCTTACTATAGAGGGACATCCCCCAATTCACTCAACATCCCAGGCATCTATACTTTCAATCCTATCACCACCGCACTACCGCCGCAACACTGCTCAAGTTCTTCCATTACCATAAAAATTGTCAATGGACCCACACATGTCCCCTTCACCAATTCACAGCTCAAACGAGCACCGAACATGCCCACACACACTGATACTTCTATTGAAAATCCTATCTAACACTAACTCTCCTTTTTTCCAAGGCATATTGATCCTCAAAAGAACCCTTGCATGGTTTATTACTCAGTATTTACCTCAAACTAACTCAAACCAAATAGTTTTAATCTCTTATAAAACTTGATCTCATGACCAAATTTATACTCCCCTGAGTCACATCCTATCAAAATTATACTCACACACTTAACCCACTATTTATGCTACACAACATTTGTTCGCTCCCAAATTTACCCAAGTTTTTAGGGTTAAGCGGTTGCTTGTATTTTAGCTTGGGTTGTCGAATCCTTAAAGACCTAAGAAGTAACCTACAGACATGTGCATTCTATAGATTGTTTCTGGATATGAAGTGACCAATTTGGGTTTATTTTAGATGGGTTTAAGTAAAATCTAAGAGAATTAAGTGAATTCAAACTAAAATAATGATTTTATCTCTTGTTATAACTTGGGGTGGATTGGATGAAATTATTTTTTTACAATTTCAATTTCTTATATTCGAGATGCGTTTATTCAAGAAGATCAAAAAAAATAATCACTTACTAGTTTAATACCAACACACCATAATAATAACCACCTATACACAAGGAGGATCAAATTCATGGGCACTCCAAGGTAAAGGTTTTCATTAGAACTTGAAGTATGTGGCCTTAAAATTCAACAAGGATGAAGAAGTTTTAAAAACATCAAATAAAAATATCAATTAAAAGAAGTGATTAGGCATTAATGGGGTGATAAATAAAATCCAATACATCCCCTTTATACTCCATTTTATCAGCCCATAAGATGGTTAGCCCTATTTTGATGCTATGGTTCCAATGGAAGCGGGAAGTAGACTCATGTGGGAGGAAATGGAAAAGTAAAAAAGAAAATAATGAAATAATGATCACTCCACCATTGTGTGATAATTTCACATGGTTTTGTGTGATTAAATTCAGACCTTGATCAAATGGTATCAACTTGATATAGAGAATAACATAATAAGAGGAAATAAGAAACTTTTATTAGGAAACTAAGGTGAATTGAACAACTTACATGAGAAAGAAACGTGATTACAAACACAAAGCGGAAACATAACACTATAATGAAACCATGAACAAAAGATGATAAACTCCTACACCACCACTGCCTTAAATAAGAATTTAAAGAGTCCTGGGTCGAGCTCCCAATAGTTCAAAGGATCCCACTTGATTATGGTAGACCTAGGGTGGTGGAAAGTAAGGGAGAGTGGACTTCTTTATCCTTGACCTGAAGTGGTAGCCAGCTTTCATCAACCGAACAGTGGTGCCTAAATGTCCTTCTAGATGGCCTAATTTGAGTGAACCATAGAAGAAAAACATTAATCTCTATATGTCTCTTATATATCTGAAAAATATCATGCCAAATAATATTTTGTTTGTCGACATATGATTAAATTAGTTGTCTGTTTTTTTGGGCCGTAGAATCTGGCCCATAATTTTATCTTCAAATTGGGCCACCTGAAACTCCATTCAAACATCAGAATTATCTTTGGACACAATTTAATGAAATGATCCTCATGGTGTTCTATATTTGAAGTTCAATTTTCAGAATTATTGGGATTGTATATTGGCTTCTACAGTAGTTTTATTGGGCTGTTGTCCAATTCACTTCACCTAGAATGTTGTTTGTTCAAGGCCAACTTTGGTGGTCTACCAATATGATTCTTCAAGTACTAAAAAGTTATGAATTGTTAAAAATGTAATTAGAAACCTGAAAATTAAATATTAAAATAGAATCAAGATCATTGGGTACTTTAAATGATGTTCAAAAATGTACCATGTAATAGTGCATTTTAAGAAGGAATTATAATTATAATATGAAATAATGTTCAAAGAGTAAAATGCACCAAAATGGTGTTTATGAATAATAAATCACATGAATATTATATATAATAAAATTAAAAATTATCCTCATTCAGTGGCTAATCACACCCCCCCCCAACTTGAGTTTTGGTAGTCCCGATCAAAATATATCTCAAAAATGTGAAATTCGAATTCCCTTTTCCAAAAACATTTTAATAAACATGATCACCAAAAACCAATATATCAAAAAACTATTAAACCCATAAAAATATTTTAATACAAGATATTTTCATAAGAATATATCAATCTCAATCTCATTCCTTTATTCAAATTCATTGTCATATTACATCCAATATCAATTAAGTATGAGGATGTGTTGTGTATCACAATAGACATGGGGGTTCATCTTTATTCAAGGGGGAAATGATGGAAGCGCTAGGTGGAATCACATTTCAAAATTAAGATGAGTATTTATTTATTTATTTGAAATATTTCAAAGTCAATTGAAATTTCACTCAAAAGAGTCAACTCATGTCGTGATACTTTGTCAATGACTCCTAGGCTCAAAGACCTTAGGGCACCAAGTGAATCCCACATACTCGGGCATCATCTCAAGTTAACTTAGTCCGAAAAAAGTCAAATTACCCCAAAAAGAGATAAAATTACTAACTCTGGGATAGAAAACTATGGAGTCATGATCCCCAAGTGTCGAAAGTCATGCATTAGGTCATTTCATTTCTCTAAGTGCAAATTTATTGTTTTTTTTTTGTTTTTTTATTGAATACTCCTATTAAAAATAAAATGATCACAAAACTTAAGATATTTATTTGGGGGACCCCATGAACTCAAACTAATACCCCACTATCCAAAGGACATGTGTTGTGATCTCTTCTTTTTTTGGATGAAAATATAAATGATGAATTTTCACATTAGACAAACACACTTTCTAAAATCTATGCTCATGAAATTATATATGGATTAAAATTAGAATCAGGGCATGCTAAATTATTTGATATTCAGTTTCAAAGTGTGTAATGTGTATTATCATGTTCAAGGTTAATAAAAAAATTTCTTCCACACATTTTTTTATGTACACAAAATTAATTAATTTTTTTTCATTATTTTCACCCCCCCAACTTAGAATAATAATATCCCCAATGTTTAAAGAAAATAAAATTAAGAAGGGGGTAGAGGTAGATTAAAGGACTTTAAAAAGAAATTTGAAATATGAGGATCATGGAATGAAGTCACGTGGTGGTTGAAGTTGAAGTTCTTGTTAATCCAATTTATTCCTTTTATATCCATGTAACTTGTAGAGTTACCTAGTGGAAAAGGGAAAAACAAACAAAAAAACAAAACAATATATATATATATATATATATATTCATATAATAAAAAAATTAAAATATAAGTATATATTCGAAATTTATAGAATAAGGAAGCACTATATGTCATAGGTCATTTGTAAGCACTTTCCCATGTCTCCCTTCGGTCTTGGGTTCGAGTCCTCATGGCTTCGCCAGTTGTAACAGGGTTTTCCCCATGACCTACGACATGTCCATTTAATTTATTATTATTATTATATGTATTTTTATTTTTATTTTAACCTAAAAATGCATAAAAATAAAACAAAATGAGGATACATTGCCTTCTTTTAAAATTTATGGGTAAGATATTACTCAAGGATCACACCACGTGACATGGATGAATATGATGCTCCCCTTTCATACATATCCATACTAATAATAGAAGAACAAGCCAACAATATAATTTTTTTAAAATAACAAAATGATTCATTAATCCTATTTGAAAAATAAATATGATTCAAAAAGATTGGAAACATGAGACCCATGGGTTGCCTCTCGTGCAGTGCTTTTGTTTAATGTCATTATCCTAACATGGATCCTAAATCTATCTATTTTTCCTTGTTCATAGGTTGGTTCGGTTAACTCAAACTTTATTTCATGTTTATTGAATGATTCAATGAATGGTTTTAACCTATGACCATTGACCTTGAAAATTTGACCACTTGTGGGATCTTGAATCTCTACTGCCCCATGGGGGTACACATGATGCACAATGAATGGACCTGACCATCTAGACCTTAACTTTCCTAGGTGTAAATGAATTTTTGAACTATATAAGAGCATGGATTTTTTTGGTTCAAAATGTTTGACTTTTATATTCCTATATTGGTAGTATTGAACTCTAGCTTTATTTATACTTGAATTTTCAAAAGCCTCCATCCAAAGTTCTTCAAGTTCATTAAGATCTAATTTCCTCTTTTCTTCAGCCAAAGAAATGTCAAGATTCAATTTTTTTGATTGCCCAAACTGCCTTATGCTCAATTTCAACAAATAACAGGCATTCTTTTCCATAAACCAACCTATATGGTGACATACCTAGGATGGTTTTGAATGTTGTACTATATGCCCAAATAGTATCCAAGGGTTTATCATACCAATATTTCCTAGAGGGATTCACAGTTTTTTCAAGAATTTTCTTAATCTCCCTATTCGCTAACCCAGCTTTACCATTGGTTTAAGGATGGTATTCAATGGAAACTTTATGATAAATCCCATACTTATACATGAGTGAAGAGAATGGAAGGTTGCAGAAATGGGTTTCTCGATCACTGATTATAGCCCTAGGAATTTCAAATCGAGAAAATATGTGCTCTTTCAGAAATCGGATCACAACATGATGGTCATTAGACTTGGTTGGAATGGCTTTAACCCATTTTGAGACATAATCAATAGTTAAGAGGATTTATAGGTTTCACCTAGAGTTTGGTAAGGGTCCCATGAAATTAATTCCCCAAAAAATTAAATATTTCAACGACTAGAATGGGAGTGAGGGGCATTTGATTCTTTTTGGTACTGGATTCTAATTGTTGACATTGAGGGAAACTTTTGCAGAATTGGAAGGAATCCTTAGTGAGGTTAGTCTAGTAGAAACCACTTTGAAAGACCTTTGTAGTGGTTTTATTTGAGGAAAAGTGGCCTCCACATGCCTCTTCATAACAAAAATTTTAGAATGCATTCTTGCTCAGACTCAGGAACACATCTCCTAATGATTTGATTAGAAAAGAACTTAAAGAGGTAAGGATCATCAAACACATAGTGTTTAACATCAAAAAAAATTCCTCTTATATTGGGTCCCTATGAATTTTGGAATGTCACCCATCACCAAATGGTTTTCTATGTCAGCATACCATGGGAAATCACTCACAGAATAGAGGTGCTCATCAAAAAATTAATCAGACACAGAAAGGTGATGTGAGTTGTCTTTTAATTACATCCTAGAGAGGTGATCAGCTACAACATTTTCAACACCCTTTTTATCCTTAATGGTTAAATATAACCCTTGAAGAAGAAGGATCCACCTAATCAATCTATCCTTGGAATCTTGTTTTTGGAAAAGATATTTCAGGGCAGAATGGTCGGTGAAGACAATGATGGGTGATCCTAAGAGATAAGACCTGAATTTCTCTAAGGAAAATACCATAGCAAGAAACTCTTTCTTGGAGGTGGTGTAGTTTATTTTTTCATCATTTAAATATTTTATTTCATATGCAATGACACATGGAGTTTTCTCACACCATTTTCCTAAGACTGCTCCTACAACGAAGTCACTCACATCACACGTGTGCTCAAAAATAAGTTCCCAATTTGTATATTTCATGATAGTTTGAGAGATAAGAGCTGACTTGAGTGTAGATAATGATTCCTCATAGCATTTTGTCTATAAAAATGGAGAATCTTTCACCAATATAGCACAAAGTTATCAAGAAATAGAGCTGAAATTCTTAATGAACCTTCTATTGAAACCATAATGTCCTAAGAAGGACCTCACATCCTTAACAGTTTTATGAGAGGGATGGTGATGAATGATGTCGACCTTAGCTTTATCAACTTCAATCTCTCTACCAGATACCATATTTCCTAGAACAAGTCCTACCTTTACCTTGAAATGGCATTTTCCCAATTTAGGATGATATTATTATCCTCACATCTTGAAAAAACCCTTCCAACATTTACAAGGAATCCCTCAAAATTAACTCCAATGATGGAGAATTAATCCATGAAGACCTCTAAACAATCCACCACCATGTCCAAGAAGATTCCCATCATGCACCACTGTAAGGTACCATGGGCATTACATAACCTAAAGGGGATTCATTTGAAGGAAAAGGTTCTAAATGGACAATTGAAGGTTGTTTTTCCTTGATATTATAAGGAGACCTCGATTTGATTATACCCTAAGACTATATCTAGGAAGCAATAGAATTTATGACCCCCCCCCCCCCACTCACTTGAGGACTTGATCAATAAATGGAAATGGGAAATGGTCTTTCTTGGTATAAGAGTTGAGCTTCCTATAGTCAATAAAGACTCTCCATCCACTATTGACCCTTTTGGGGAGAAGGTCACTATCCTCATTGGTGATCATAGTAATTCCATATTTCTTTGGGACAACTTGAATTGGTTTTACCCACTCACTCTTTTCAAAGGGGTAGATGATACCCACTTTCAATAACTTAAGAAGTTCTTTCCTTACCACTTCCATTAGATTTGGATTGAGTCTCTACTGAGGTTGACGACATGGTTTGGATTCAAATTAAAGAAAAATATTATGAGTTCCAATGGGTGGGCTAATCCCAGGGATATCAGAAAGGGTCGATCCAATTTCTATCTTATGCTTTCTTATAACATAAATTAGCATCATCTCTAGATTGGCATGAAGAGAGAAAGAAATAAAAACAAGAAAGGCTTGACTGTCCCCTAAGAATGAATACTTGAGTGATGAAGGTAGGACCTTAAATTTGAGATCTGATTGGTTATCACTTCCCAAGAAAGGAAGAGACTTTTTATTGAACTCAGTTTCTTTGTTCAAATTTCTTGACATAATTGGTTCCTTATGAACACAATTTTCATCCACTAAATTATCTAGTGCAGGGTCATGAATGAGTATGGACTCAATGTTATTGAATTCACCCATGGTATCATTGATTGGTGATTCTATAAAGTCATCAATAGAACTATCTGAAAGAGATTCAATCCAAAGAGACAAATTTCCCTCATATGAACAAAGAAAATTAATCTCTTCATGACTTAAACATCCTTCAGTAATCCCTTGATGTTACTAGAGTTCACTATCAACACTACCAATCCAATTAATCTCATGTATCACTTCATCATTCCCAGTTTAAGAGTTTTCATTGTAGATGTTCACGTCTAGACTCATGTTTCCAAAGGTGATGGTCATGTTAACATTTCATACTCAGATAACATAGTTGATTGTTGCAAGGAAGGGAAAACCAAGGATGATTGGATTTTTCTCCCTGGTACCTAAGAGTGGGTGATTTTCAATTACAATGAAGTCATCTAGGAAAATGAAATTACCAACTTTCACCAAAACATCATTTAAGATCCCCTTAGGAACTAGAACACAATGATCAGCAAGTTGAAGAGTTATAGATGTGGGTTGGAGTTCTTCGATCCCTAACTAACAATACATGGCATAAAAAATGAGGTTCACACTAGCTCCCAGATCACAAAGGGCTTTGAAAACATTGTTCTCTCTTATCTCAACATTGATGTATGGACATCCTAGATCTTTCAACTTTGGAGGAATAGTCCCTTGAATGGTGGTACTCACATTAGCAGCCAAAAGGACATGGTTTTTATGTGAAAAATTCCTTTTAAAAGTTCACAAGACCATAAGGTACTTTGAGTAGGTAGTAATTGTTTGGATTTCATCTAGAAGTGGAATGTTCAACTTTACCTAAGATAATATTTCCCTCAAAGTTTCATTTAGTTCTGGTTTAGTTTTTCCTCTCATGCATTGAGGAAAGGAAGTAGGTTATTTGATTGTTTAGTGTGGATGTAGTTTCTTCACATTCTCATTGGGTTTTTCAAAATATATGGGTGGTTCTTCGTCATTTTCATGCATTGTTGAATATTTTAATGGTTTTGGAATGGATTTTTCAGGATTCTCAATAGATTTCCCACTTCTTGAAACAGTTACTACTTTGAGTTGTTCGTGAGAGGTTTGTGTGTAACTTGATTCCACCCTTAAATTTGAGGATGGTACCTCCTATGTAGGCATGGGTGCCTTCTCAGTTTTAATGTTTTGTATTTCATGTTTAAGGGATGATATTTTTGAGTTCATTTTCTCCAATTGTTTACACAACTACCCAAGGATTGGAAGAGGGATAGATTGAGTAGGGGATTGTTTTGGTTGGTTTATCCTAGGAGGATACTTTGGTTATTGTATTGGTTATTGAATGAGTTATTGGATGGGTTTTTTGTATTGGACTGGTTTTGGTTGGAACTGGTTATGGTTTTGGAAATTTTGTGTAGAGTAGGGGTTTGGTCCTTGTGGTTGGCTAGGTTGTTGGTTATCTTTCCAACAAAATTCTGGGTGGTCATTATACCTTGGGTTGAATGTGTTTTGGTATTCGGGATTTTGGAAGTTTAGGGCATTGACTTCAGCATGTGGTCCTCCTAGAAGAACATCTTTGATGGATGGAATGGTTGGGCAGTTGTCTGTTTTGTTTTCATATTTTTTACAAATTGTGAAATTCGGGTCTACAGTTTGGATTTCATGGATTTTCCTAAGTTATATCTCTTCAACCTTCCAAGTGAGTGTTGTGAGTTTATCCCTAAGAATTTACTCTTCTCTAAGTGTGGGAATTACACTATATTTGGGTGTCTTATCAGAGTAAGGTGATTTCCCCCATGTTTGATTTTATTCAGCAAGGCTTTCTAGATACTCGTAAGCATCATTTGGGGCATTGTTTTTAAAGGTCCCACTACACATCATGTAAAAGAATTGTTTGTTCCCTCGGCCCAACCCTTCATAGAAAATTCTCACTTGTTCAGGAAGAGAAAACCCATGGTGTTGAACCATATCTAGGGTGTCTTTGAAACTCTCCCATGTTTCCTAGAATGAGTCTCCCTCTTTTTCAAAAATGTTTGGGATTCTCTTTTTTAGTACAATTGTTTTGTGGTGGGGAAAGTATTTTTGTTTAATTATATTTGAAATTGGTCCCACGAGTTGATGGATGATGGTATCAAATTTTTTATCCAATTTTTAGCTCAATATTTTAAATAAAAAGGAAATATCCTCATCTTATCTTATTCTAGTTGATGTGGGGGACACAAGGTTTCTACAATGTCATTGAACTCCTTAACGTGAAGGTAGGGCATCTCGGACTCCATTCCATAGAATGTGGGAAGGTGGTTTAGGACATGGGGTTTAAAGATGTAGTTGGAATATTCTAGGGAATTTTGTCTAATGAATGAGGGTGCATTGGTCTAGGCAGGTGTGAGTTAGTCATTCATGGTTTGATCGACTGCATTCCCCAAGTTTGGGGCTGCCTCATTTGGATTTCCATTTTGGTTCCCAGCTGGGTTTATGAGTTGGTTTCTTTGAAGAAATTCTATTGAAATGGGATCAATTTTCGACTCTGTATTATTAGGAATATTATCACCTAATTTAAAGAGTTACCTTGTTGTACTTGACTCCCCAACCCCAGGACTATCAACCCTAACTAGACGGTTTGATTGGTCATAAGTGTAGGCAGACATGCGCCAAAGGAAAAAAATGAGAAAGGGAAAATATAAGAGAATTTGGATGAGAATAGAATAAATGGAGAAGAATAAAATGGGTGTTTATATAACTTAATTGGGTCCCTGGAAATGGTGCCAAAATTTGGTCTCACCCAAATTTACCCATGTTTTTAGGGTTAAGTGGTCGCTTGTAGTTTAGCTTGGGTTGTCGAATCCTCAGAGACCTAAGAAGTAAGCTACAAAAAAGTAAATTATATGGATTTTTTCTAGATATGAAGTGTCCAAATTCGGTTGATTTTAGATGTATTTAAGTGAACTATAATAGACTTAAGTGAATTCAATTTAAAATAATGATTTGATCCTTGGTTATCACTTGGGGTGGATTGGATGAAATTCTTTTTTAACAATTTAAATTTCTTATATTCAAGATGGGTTTATTCAAGAAGATCAAAAAAATACATCACTTGCTGGTTTAATACCAACACACCATAATAAAAATCACCTATACACTTGGATTATCAAATTCATGAGCACTCCAAGGTAAAGGTTTGTATTAGCAGTAGAAGTATGTGGCCTTAAAATTCAACAAGGACAAAGAAGTTTTAAAATCATCAAACAAAAATATCAACTAAAATAAGTGATTAGATATTAATGGTATGATAAATAACATCCAATACATCCCCTTTCAAATCCCTTGGATAAACCCATAAGATGGTTACCCCTCCATTGATGCTATGGTTTCAATGGAAGCGGGAAGTAGACTCATGAGGGAGGAAATGAAGAAGTAAAAAAGAAAACAATGAAATAATGATCACTCCATTGTTGTGTGATAATTTCAAAAGTTTTGGTGTGAATAAATTCACACCTTGAGCCAACAGTATCAACATGATATGGAGAATAATAGAATAAGAGGAAATAAGAAACTTTTATTAAGAAACTAAGGTGAATTGAACAACTTACCTGAGAAAGAAACGTGATTACAAACACAAAGCGGCAGCATAACACTACAATGAAACCATGCACAAAATATTATAAAATCCACTACCAACACTACCTTAAATAGGAATTTCATGAGTATTGGGTAGATCTCACAACATTAAAATGAATCCCACTTGAGTATGGTTGGCCTAGGGTGGTGGAAAGTAAGGAAGAGTGGACTTCTTTATCCTTGACCCGAAGTGGTATCTAGCTTTCATCCACCGAACAGAGGTGCCTAAATGTCCTTCTATATGGAAGAATTTTAGTAGTCCATAGAAAATAAACATGAATCTAATGATGTCTCATATCTCTCTGTAAAATATCAGACCAAATTAATTTTTTTTTCGAGATATGATTAAATTAGCGGTCTGTTTTTTCGAGCCACAGAATCTAGCCTAGAATTTTTTTCTCCTACTTGGGCAGCCTAAAACTCCATTCAAACATCAGAATTATATTTTTCCACCATTTAATGAAATTTTCCCCATGATTTCTGAATATTCAGTTCAATTTTTATAATTATAGGTCTTGAATATTGTCTGCTAATGTAGTTTTATTGGGTTGTTGTCCAGTTCACTTCACCCAGAATGTTGTTTGTTCAATGCCAACTTTGGTGGTCCTCCAATATGAATCTTCAAGTACTCCCAAAATATGAATTTTTACCAATGTAATGAGAAACCTGAAAATTAAATATGAAAATAAAATCAAGATCATTGGGTACTTTAAATGATGTTCAAAAATGTACCATGTAATAGTGCATTTTAAGAAGGAATTAAAATTATAATATGAAATGATGTTCAAAGTGTAAAATGAACTAAAATTGTGTTTATGAATAATAAAAAACATGAATATTATATATATTAACAATGAATATTATCCTCATTTAGTGGATAATCAACATTTCAACTCATCCAAAAACCTAAGGCATCACACCATGCCAAGTCTAACCACATGATCACCCGTTATATGAGCATCATTCTAGAACCATGAGTTTCTATTCCATACTCCCATAGCACTATAAAAAACTATAATAAAATGGGTCTATCATCCAACCTATCCTACCCTCTCACCCAAACTCAATACCAAAAATTCTCTAAACACTATTTATCTCAAAATCCCAAGTAATTTCTCATTTCTTTCCCTAACAACCTGGATCGATTCAGTAGAGTTCCACCAAGAATATATATGGGTAAACACTATATAGGTCATTATTGACACTTTAAGTAAAATAAACCCATCCTCAATAAAACCTATGATCATCCTTGAATTGTTTCTTTAGCATTAAATTTATATGTGGAACTACCATGGGTATTTCTACATCCATTTCATGAAGGGGATATATATCCATCACTTGAGAAAGTCCCACAACAAGTTACACATGACCTACCATTAGAGAAAATATTTTAGTTCATTTGATTATAATTCAACCAAAAATTTATATGATAAAATTTCATATAATTTATCATTGACACTTTAAACAGCTGATCTTATCATTATAGAAATCCAATATCAAACAATCACATGTATGTAATTTGATTCCTATGTGTGAATCATGATTATTATACACATTCCCCTTTAAAATAGGACAATTGAATAAAATAATAAATAAAAATCTCTGGTACGCTCATCATAATTTATCAAAATCTCAACCAAAACTATGAAAATCAAGAACAAAAATATCACACCACTAGTAACCAGGACTTACCACAAAAAATGTGTTTATGAAGCACCAGTATAAGTTCCATAACAATATCCAACACATCCATATTCCCTATCTAATATATCCCTAAATAGTAAGATAAAATATAAATATTCTCTAATACTATTTTATAGAACCATTTCCTAGAAAACCAATTTGATCTAGAGGGCTATGTGGCCTTAATCATGATTCCTTGTGTTCCAGAGGATGTCGATTGGTGATGAGGTCCAATATCATAAATTGGGGAGACAATTACCTCAATTAAAATTCATTGAATAGTAGTAATAAAAAGATCAATATCTATGTAAATCTTTAGAGTTTGAAGAAATAAATATATAATGTTATATAAAATGTCTCATATAGAATCCTAGAGTCATACAATAACTGATTTCCCACTAAGACAATCACATGTACATAATAAACAAAACAAAATACAATATTCTCTATTTTTATCCCTAAGCCTTACCTCATCCCTATCATAAAATCCCATAAATGTTCTCCAACACAATCCACCACATAACCTATATTGACCTGAAATCATACATAAGTTATACATGTGAACTAGAGTTCCTATGTATGGTGTGAGAAATACATATCAATATATTCTCACCAAATTTCCCTAATATATGATTTCATATGAATTTTTATTCATGTGGAAAGAGAATATATAATTAAATATGCTTGTAGGGTCATCATGTGCTAACCAGACCACCATTATTCCCAATGAGGTATAAAATATCATTAAGCCATTATGTTATAGCCATTCCACCATAGTGCCCGACCATACCTACTTTGGTTTAATGATAGAATACAGTAATCTCTTTGTGCTACAATACCTGAAACATATCTCATACCTAAAGACTCAAGGTAGGGTTTCATCTACTTCCTTAACCACTACCTATAAGAATAGGGTATCGTCTAATTTTTAAGTCTTTGACCAGGACTTATCACTCAAGGGAGGTCATCAATCAACCCTAACCTCTACCTCATCACTCAAAGTAGGTCTCCACACCCATGTCTCATTCCAAATCACAAATGGAACAACCATCCCACTCAAATTTTTCAAATATACTAACAAAAACCTTCTAAATTGAGGTAAGGTCCATGGAAACACCTTCTCACTCAAGGTGGATCCAACAAGTCTCAAGTTATACCTTCTCACTCAAGGTATTCCCAGACTTCATTTTCATAGTGGATTCCTATCACACACGATAGTCTAGCTTTGCGAAATCTAACTCATGTAGAATTCATGCCTTGGGATCTATCTCCCACACCGGAGTCCATCACCTATCACATACACACAACAAAGAACATGCATGTAACATCAAATAAGTCCTAAATCATATAACACAGCTCATTGGATCATCTATAATGTTCTAGTTACTCAGGACCTATATCTTCATCCCCAATCATTGTTATTAACTTGTACTTGTCACCTATCAGTGATATTATAACTCACAGACTCTACCTGGTCCTAGAATCAATATGTGAGGTCTAATTACCATCTAAAATACCCCTTGTAATCCCAATTTCATGTTTTAAATCACTTCCCATGACTCATACTTGTGTCTCATCCTAAATCTCCAAAGGGATATTTCTTATCCCACCACCTAGAGGAAACCTCTATTCACCTCCACACACATCAAGTCGTTGAGGAAATATCTTACTTTATTCACTCAAAATAATCTCCTCCAAACTCAGGTGAGATAATTTATTCACATGTGAGACGTACAATTTTATTTCCCATCATCACTCAACCCTAAGCCTCTCATGGTTTCCCACTATCCATAGGAGTCCAACCTAGGGTTCCCATATCATGTATCATAACATGATACCTTTGTGATGTGTTTCAATAGCTCACCCAACACCCTCTCTGTCACATAAATGACTTATTTTGAAGTTAAATTTCATTTATTTACCTTTCATTCTTTTTTTTGGATGGTTTCCAAAGGTTTTATGGAGAAATAGATGAGTTTTCATGAATTGGGCCAAACCGTGAGCCCAATTCCAGATTTAAAAATAAATTTTGTTTCCTTTATAACTTTTTAATTTTTTAATATTTTTCCTTCCTTACAATTCCTAAATGGTCTCCTCTGACCTATTAACACCAAAATATAAATTTGGAGCCTTTATAAATCCATAATCATGGTGGATATGGGTTTTTATTTAAGATATTGGGCCTTCCCGAAGGCCCATTTCCTGCATTAAAAATAAATTTTAAATGTTTTATATCTCCTTCACTATTTGCGTTTTTTCGGTGATTCCACCTCCCACTCGACCCTAAGAAACCCAGGAGAACTCCCATTTCCTTCCCCCCCCCCTCATTGGAGCTCTTTGAAATCTCGAATTAGGTCTGATCTGCATAGGGTGTCTCAAATCGTCCAGAATTGAAGAGGTAACTTCATCCCTTCTTAACTCTCTCAATTCTTACTCTTTTCCCTCCATTCCAGTTCACAAATTACCTCCTATATATTCTTTGAAGAATCCCTGAATTTTGTATGTTTTAAATTTCAGAAAATATTGTTTTTGGAGTGATTAATTCAAGATACTTCAAGTAGGTGAGTCTATTTCTTTCCTCTTTCAAATTGCTTAGGGTTTCTTCCCTAATTCTTGAATTATAAAAAATTCCAGAAGTTAGGTTTCGTGAATAGGTTCTAAATTACTGTATTTTGGGTGAAATATTGAGGTTTTAGGTTTCTTTTAACTTGAGGTGCGGCGGTCATGCGGTTGATGTTTCGCCCCAATATTTGAGGGTTTCGACACATTCGGTAGGTGATTCCATGGATAACCATTTAATGATGAGTTAGTTTGCTTGATTAAATAATTTTACATGTTCCTTATGTTATGTTCATTATGAGAAAACCATTTTTGGTAGCAATAGTAAAGCATTTGTTTTTGAAGTTACATTTTTTCTTGAAGTGTGTATTTTTCAAATGTATTTCATGTGTTATCTTTTGTGGTAGTTTTGTAAAATGTAGAAGTGGTTTATTATTTTTTGAAAGGGGTTGCCAATTATGGTTGGGAAATGATATAGTTCCATGTGGGACTAAAAAGGGGGTGTATTTGAATGGTTTTATTTGTATAATCTTGTTATACTCCTTGAAATTGTTTTGTGGATTTGTGTGTTCTCATGGGTATCTTTTGTGATATTATTCAAGGTGATTATATAACATTTGAAAGTGGATTATTACATGTTTATTGGGCTTCCAATTCTATTTTGGTAGGTTCTTGTTGTGCTTTTGGCTTAAAAAGTGGTTTTTGAAATGGATTTTATGTGCAAAGTTTGGGTATACTCTTTGCAATTATTTTATGAAAGTTTTGAATGGTTTATTGGGTTGTGTAATAGGTGAAACTATATCAGAAAACTGTTTTGGTAGGAGTATATTTTTAAAAGGTCCATTTAATTTGTGAAAATGTTGTTATGTGATATGTATCATCCTGGAAATATTTTATTAAATTGTTTGAAGGAGATATTGAGGAGTGAAAGTGATGTGAAAGTGATGTGGAGTGTTTTGTGTGAGTGTGATGTGAAAAATTGAATTTTTTATTATGAAAGAAGTGTTATATTCCATGTGTGTGGGATTTTATATGAGTTTAAATATATTATAATTGTTTTATAAAATTTTTTAATGGTTTTGTGGAAGTGTTGAAGAAATGTGAAACGTGTTGTGGGCTATTTTGGTGTGATTCAGATTTCAAAATCATTTTGAATGAAAAATGGATTTTTGTGACTTGTGTGGTATACATATGGGATGTTTGGTGAATTTGTGATGTGGAAATTATATTTTCATGTTCAATGTATATTTCTTGACTTGTTGAACTTGTTTGAGCACAAGGGGAAAACATGGGTATCTAGGTGGGTGGACGTGTACTAGTATGCTAGTGAATCCGTGGGGTTTGGCCTCAGTTTCACTTAGCAAGATTGACGCTTACAACTCTAACTAAACTATGAAGATGTTGATTTGTGACCACTAGGTTATGGGTATGTTCCCTACTAGTGGCTCGTGCACGAGAATGGATATTTGTGATGGTTACTCTCACCGAGATATGAGGTACCTGGGACCCACAGCTAGCTAGTGCCTAGGGGTTACTTCCTATTTCTTGTGCTCATTATTTACTTTTTACTTACCGTTGGCATACGGTATAGTTGGATGGAAAATTCAGTAGTGTTGACATTATTTTTAAAAGTGTTTATTCTTAATGATATCCCACTTGAAAACTGTTTTTATTCAAATTTGCATCTTTTAGAAATTGTAACTAGCTTTTCATGTTTTTGAAAACTTGCATGATTTTCATCTTTAAATGTTTATCACATGGAATATCTTAGTGGTGGTATCCTACTGGGCATTGTCTCACACCCTACTTACACCCTTGGGTGTAAGTAGACATTGTTATTTTTGTTGTCGCAGGTTGGGTACAGTTTTTTTGTTTCAGTGGTTCGGGTTTCTAGCAGGTCCTTGGTGGTGAAGTCTTGTGGAGGTGGCTTGAGGGCGGTGCCCCTTGCCATGAGGGTTCTTGGGATGTCCTTTTCTGGATTTGTACCTTTTTTATAGACCTTTTGAGTTGTTTTAAGCCATGTAATTCAGTTCTGAATTTTTGTAAAAGATTGTTTGGTTTGAAAAATCCATATTTGTTTCATTGGATTATTTTGTTGTTTTATGTTTATAAACTCGGGTAAATCGTTCCAAATTTTCATTTTATGATACCCGGGCACTTGTGCCAGCCCGTGGGGATCGGGAATGCCCTTCGGGCCTTGTCATGGGCTGGGTTTGGTGCCATTTTTGGTGGCGATCGATTCGGTTCGTGACAAAATGGTATCAGAGGAAGTTCGCTCCATTTGAGTCATGTTATTTTTGAAATAGTCAGGATAGTATAGAGTTATGATTGTTGGGACATTGAATTCTATTTATGGGTAGTTTGCTTGATCACCACACCTCATTTCAGGATTCAAGTCGCCAGGGGAATTTGGGATTTGTCTATATCTTTTGGTTTTCTTGGTTTGATGGTGATTAGGGGAAATGAAAAGAGAGTTGGGTTAATGGTCTCAATGAGCTCGCAGGGTCTGGAAAGCCATGTGGAGCTGGGTATATTCCCTAGAACACTCTCTATGACAGTGAAGTGATTGGAATATGTCCTCCAACCATATGTCCAAGTCACCCACTGAAACTAGTTTCCTCTCGCATTGTCTTGTGTTCTGTAGTTTTGAAATCTTGGAACTTTGGTTTTAAAGTGACTTGGTTTTAAGAAGTGTAATGTTTTTGTGAAATGATTTTTAAATAAAGATGGAGTGGTATGATTTATGAAATTTTGGAACTGAATATTCAGAATTATTTTGAAATAGAAAATGGTGTGATTACACCTCTTTTGAAGGCAGAAACTGTATTGAATTTGGTTTTGAAAAGTGTTTCCAATAGAGTTTTCTAAACAATCAGAGTGTGTTTTAATGGGATGAGATGTTTTGAAATTGATGTGAATATCTTGAATGTGAGTTATTTTCTAAATGGTTGTGACTTTCTGAAAATTTTTGTAAGATGTGAGTTGGGATTTTGATCTCATGGTTAGCAGTTATGAGAAAAAAGGATGCGTTGGTTGACCGTTTTGGTTTTGAAAAGTGGAAAGAATTTTTGTTTGAACCTTTGGTATTTCCATTAGTGACCACATGCATGGGGTTATATGGGATGATGGATGGTTGATGGCACGACTGGATGAGTGTCGGGACGGATATGCGGAGGGTGTCTGGTGTGGCACAAAAATATGCATGTGTGAGGCCCATGGGGTACCATTGGTCGATACTCTTACCGCTGAACCGCTTGTTTTCAAAGAAATGGTTTTAAAGAAAAACATGATGTCTTGATGAATAGTTTTGGGATGGTTTGTATTATGGGTTTTTGAAGATGTTGTTTTTGTGGGATGTTTTTTTAGTCCAATAACCCCTCCTATTTGAAATGTGTTTTGGGATTATGTTTGGTCGGTAAGCTAGGTAGAAGGACCGGTTAGTAGTCTCCTCTGAGATATGTTTCAGGACACCTTTATGGTGGTTACCTTCATGTGTTTGGATCTGGTTTATGGTTTTTTTTTACCAATGGACCATCTTGGTTGGGTCCTTGGGTTCTCCCGTTGGATAAGGTATGCCCCCATTTAGGGTTAGTTCACAACTGAAGTGCAACCCGTATTGTTTCTCCATTGGAAAATCCTCCAGTAGATCAATATAAGGAATATTTTATAGATCATTGTTGATTAAGTCTACAACCATTCATTTAGTTGATTTCTAGATCCTCTTGTAGTGGGATAGTTCTTGTGGAAGGTTGAAAGAGGCCTTGGTTTCTTAAGTTTCATGATTCATCGAAGGTGGAAGTGTTCTTTGGTTGTTAGTGTGTATGAGTGTCATGATGGTGTCTAAGAGGGCCTCTGGGTTCTTCATAGTTTCCTTGAAGCAAGAGTTATTATTAAACCACCAATTTTGAGATTTTGGTCCTGATAGGATATTGTGTCCACTTTTGGACTTGTCTATTGTTTAGGGACTTGGAATATGGTCATGTTCTATGTATTGTTTTTATAAATCACAAGGGTCATGTTCGGTGACGCATTGTGACGTTGTGTGCTCTTTTGACTGTAAAGGTCAAGGTCACACAATCCTCTTAGGTTATCTGTTATGTTGGGAGTATGTATCCATTGGGAAAAACATCAAATCCTCTATCTTAGAGGACAGTGTTTATACGTGTCATGCCCTTCTGTTGTTTCTCACCCAAATAAACAAGGTGCGATGTGTGTGCTTATTCTGATCCCTTGTTTCAGTGAAATGTCTGGTTTTGGTAAAGTGAGTTTGGAATGTGTTATGTCTTGGAAAAAACTTATCGGGGGGATTGTGGTGTAGTTTTTGTTTGCAACAAAAGAAGAATTCTCATTCAGGTGGTTTCCAAAGCCTAACTGCGAGGCCGAAGATGCTTCAATATTTTGAGGTCCAGCCATAGGTCCCGGAGAGAAGCTGGCGCGTAGTCAGGGGAAACCCCAGTGTCATTTAAACCCTTGTGCAAAGTCTTATCCTCAATATGAAAGATAAGAAGATTTTAAACCTATGGTGTCATCATATTTCTTCTCTTATTCCCGTTCGGTGGAAATAGGTGGACGGCCTTGTACCCATGTCATCACACAATGTTATTCCCTCCCTCTTTGGTTTCCATTGAGTCTTTAGAGAAAGGTATGAAGTTTGGCTAGACAGGTTGACCACACGGTTTGCACTTGGTTAGTAGTGACCATGCCCCCCCCCCCAAAAAAACCATGTAGATAGAAGAATCTCCACTGTTAATTCATGGTTTCACAAACCATGCAGACTAACCATGTGGTCGTCCCAACACTTTATATTTTGGGGTCTTTCTGTACCGGCTCATGCTGGTCGATTAAGATTGTTGGTTCTTATGGTGGGGAGCCTATTTTTTTTCCGCACCAATAACTTAGATTTATCCATGGTCAAGGATTGGTGGTTGGTAGTCTCATTCGGATCTATCAAGCTACCTAAATCTTCCTTGAGTAACCATTGAGATTGGAGAGTTCCCAATGGTTTAGTTATAGCAAGGTATGTGTAACCTAGTTCGATGTTGTTGTTCGTTTGAGTGAATTGCTTGAGTCTTGTTCTGATAGTGTTTGAGGTGTTTTCCTTTGGGATAAAGCCTGAATGTGATTGATTGTTTCGAGAAAGTGGTGTATGATTTTGTTGTGAATTATTCCTTCCTTAATTGATCAATGGAGGTGTTTTGGCCATTGGGGGCGAAACCTGGAAAGGGAGTACATCTTGGTTTATCAGTTCGGTTTGGCTTTTGTATCTGGTATTTCTGTAGCTTTACGGGGACGGAAAGTTTTCATGGTAGGGAGAATTGTCACATAAATGACTTATTTTGAAGTTTAATTTCATTTATTTTCCTTTCATTCTTTGTTTTGGATGGTTTCCAAAGGTTTTATGGAGAAATAGATGAGTTTTCATGAATTGGGCCAAACCATGAGCCCAATTCTAGATTTAAAAATAAATTTTGTTTCCTTTGTAACTTTTTCATTTTTTAATATTTTTCCTTCATTACAATTCCTAAATGGTATCCTATGACCTATTAACACCAAAATATAAATTTGGAGCCTTTATAAATCCATAATCATGGTGGATATGGGTTTTTATTTAAGATATTGGGCCTGCCCGAAGGCCCATTTCCTGCATTAAAAATAAATTTTAAATGTTTTATATCTCCTTCACTATTTGTGTTGTTTTGGTGATTCCACCTCCCACTCGACCCTAAGAAACCCAGGCGTGCTACCATTTCCTTCCCCCCCTCCTTGGAGCTCTATGAAATCGCGAATTAGGGCTGATCTTCATAGGGTGTCTCAAATCGGCCAGAATTGAAGAGGTAACTTCATCCCTTCTTAACTCTCTAAATTCTTACTCTTTTCCCTCCATTCTAGTTCACAAATTACCTCCTATATCTTCTTTGAAGAATCCCTGAATTTTGGATGTTTTAATTTTCAGAAACTATTGTTTTTGGAGTGATTAATTCAAGATACTTCAAGTAGGTGAGTCTATTTCTTTCCTCTTTCAAATTGCTTAGGGTTTCTTCCCTAATTCATGAATTATAAAAAATTACAGAAGTTAGGGTTCGTTCATAGGTTCTAAATTACTGTATTTTGGGTGAAATATTGAGGTTTTAGGTTTCTTTTAACTTCCTTAAGGTGCGGCGGTCATGCGGTTGATGTTTCGCCCCAATATTTGAGGGTTTCGACACATTCAGTAGGTGATTCCGTGGATAACCATTTAATGATGAGTTAGTTTTCTTGATTATATAATTTTACATGTTCCTTATGTGCTGTGCATTATGATAAAACCATTTTTGGTAGCAATAGTAAAGCATTTGTTTTCAAAGTTACATTTTTGCTTGAAGTGTGTATTTTTCAAATGTATTTCATGTGTTATCTTTTGTGGTAGTTTTGTAAAATGTAGACGTGGTTTATTAGTTGTTGAAAGAGGCTGCCAATTATGGTTGGGCAATGATATAGTTACATGTGGGCCTAAAAAGGGGGTGTATTTGAATGGTTTTATTTGTATAATCTTGTTATACTCCTTGAAAGTGTTTTATGGATTTGTGTGTTCTCATGGGTATCTTTTGTGATATTATTCAAGGTAATTATATAACATTTGAAAGTGAATTATTACATGTTTATTGGGCTGCCAATTCTATTTTGGTAGGGTCTTGGTGTGCTTTTGGCTTAAAAAGAGGTTTTTGAAATGGATTTTATGTGCAAAGTTTGGGTATACTCTTTGCAATTGTTTTATGAAAGTTTTGAATGGTTTATTGGGTTGTGTAATAGGTGAAACTATATCAGAAAACTGTTTTGGTAGGAGTATATTTTTAAAAGGTCCATTTAATTTGTGAAAATGTTGTTATGTGATATGTATCATCCTAGAAATATTTTAATAAATTGTTTGAAGGAGATATTGAGGAGTGAAAGTGATGTGAAAGTGATGTGGAGTGTTTTGTGTGAGTGTGATGTGAAAAATTGAATTTTTGATTATGAAAGAAGTGTTGTATTCCATGTGTGTGGGATTTTATATGAGTTTAAATATATTATAATTGTTTTATAAAATTGTTTAATGGTTTTTTGGAAGTTTTGAAGAAATGTGAAACGTGTTGTGGGCTATTTTGGTGTGATTCGGATTTCAAAATCATTTTGAATGGAAAATGGATTTTTGTGACTTGTGTGGTATACATATGGGCTGTTTGGTGAATTTGTGATGTGGAAATGATATTTTCGTGTTCAATGTATATTTCTTGACTTGTTGAACTTGTTTGAGCACAAGGGGAAAACCTGGGTATCTAGGTGGGTGGACGTGTACTAGTATGCTAGTGAATCTGTGGGGTTTGGCCTCAGTTTCACTTAGCAAGATTGACGCTTACAACTCTAACTAAACTATGAAGATGTTGATTGGGGACCACTAGGTTATGGTTATATTCCCTACTAGTGGCTCGTGCACGAGAATGGATATTTGTGATGGTTACTCTCACTGAGATACGAGGTACCTGGGACCCACAGCTAGCTAGTGCCTAGGGGTTACTTCCTATTTCTTGTGCTCATTATTTACTTTGTACTTACCGTCGGCATACGGTATAGTTGGCTGGAAAATTAAGTAGTGTTGACATTATTTTTAAAAGTGTTGATTCTTAATGATAGCCCACTTGAAAACTGTTTTTATTCAAAGTTTCATCTTTTAGAAATTGTAACTAGCTTTTCATGTTTTTGAAAACTTGCATGCTTTTCGTCTTTAAATGTTTATCACATTGAATCTCTTAGTGGTGGTATCCTACTGGGCATTGTCTTACACCATACTTAAACCCTTGGGTGTAAGTATATATGGTTATTTTTGTTGTCGTAGGTTGGGTACAGTTTTTTTGTTTTAGTGGTTCGGGTTTCTAGAAGGTCCTTGGTGGTGAAGTCTTGTGGAGGTGACTTGAGGGCGGTGCCCCTTTCCATGAGGGTTATTGGGCTGTCCTTTTTTGGATTTGTACCTTTGGTATAGAACTTTTGAGTTGTTTTAAGCCATGTAATTCAGTTCTGAATTTTTGTAAAAGATTGTTTGGTTTGAAAAATCCAGATTTGTTTCATTGGATTCTTTTGTTGTTTTATGTTTATAAACTTGGGTAAATCGTTCCCAATTTTCATTTTATGATACCCGGGAACTTGTGCCAGGCCGTGGGGATCGGGAACGCCCTTCGGGCCTTGTCATGGGCTGGGTTTGGTGCCATTTTTGGTGGCGATCGATTCGGTTCGTGACACTCTCCCCTTGTAAAATTTGTATATAGGTGATATAAATTAAATAAGTGATAAAAAGAACTTATTATAATCATAGGAGGCCTAGCATCATCCTATCACTTCTACCTAGGGAACCCTCAGCTGATAAACCTCATAATTAAACCCATTAAATTATGCATGCATTCATGGTAACAAATAAAAATGTGTATGAGTTTGTATCATAGGTTACACCAACCTAGATACTATATTTAACCCCTCATCAAGCTTTTTTGAGCCTCACACAATCTTTTCCATGCTTATGTGATCCTATCTCACATGATATATCATAAATAATTAAGTATAACCAACTATAATTATTTATCTAATTTAATCCAAGGATCCATAATCGCCAAAAATATTATTGGGTATCATCGTTGGAGTGAAACCATATGAAATTTTGTGTGTCTATCCTCTTGGATCCTCATCTACCCACCACGCATGAAATCCCCATGTTTCTCGCCTGATTTTACCATGATCTAGTGTATTTGTCATTGAAACCCTAAAAAAATTTAACTAAAATCATGAAGTTATAATAGAAACTAAAATTTAAGGATAATAGAGTTGAAATGTACCCAAAATTGCTATTCAAATTCCTCAAGAACATCCCCTGACATGGGGGGTCCATGGGAGGAAGGGGAGATCTAGCCAAAATGGTCCCCTCCTGAAGCCCATGGACCCTAAATACTCAATGGGGACAACCATAAAAAGATGGATTTACCCCAATAAAACCTCATACCTTGGTTTTGGTGTGACTTGGGGGTTACATTATGATGCCCACATTCACTTGGAATATTCACAGCAAAACCAGGGGTCACAACATGACCGCTGAGATGGGAGGATTCCCCTTGGGTCTATCCACCATCATGAAATGACCCCTATGGGTCATGGTCTGATGCACTTGTATACAAAGGAGGAGAAATTTCCTCCATCCATTATGGATTGGTTCCTCACACCTCTATGAAGTGATTCCCCTACTATAGGTTTTATCTGTGCTATGGGTCGTGACACACCCTATTATACCAAAACCTCTTTATTAAGGCCTTTGAGACTTTATCAAATGCCCATAAAACCACCCAAAATGACATTTAATCCTTGTTCTCCATCCAAAAACATCTCAAGGATATTTCCCATCACATTGATTCATGGTATAAACCCCAATTAACTTAACAATACCTTCTCCATGATCAAAATTTGAACTTCTACAAAAAAGAAATTTCCAAAAATCCACACACCATTCAAACTCCCCACCATAACACTTCTCATCCCCGAGAAACCTTAGAAGCCCTGTATTCATTTCTCTTGACCTACCCTGATTTTTAATTCACTACCAACAAACCATGTTCCATATCTGAATACCAAAAATTATTCTACTACACAACTCCAAGCACAAAGTTAGTTATTCACTAGATGTTGATCCACCTGATCACCATCATCTCCTACACCAGGATGGAACTCACTTGCACCCATCTATCCTCAGACACTATGGTTTCATTATCTGATTCATCCTAAAGTTCATGGTACTAACCACTATAAGGATCTACTTACAAAGTATGATTCTAAACTATGGTTCTCCTCTATAGGAATCACCTACTAAAAATAATTTTTCAGTAGCCCAATGACATGCTCGGTGAGGTTTCCACCTCACCTCACCTGATTATTTACCAAAACACTAATTAATCCTTCCCTATAATACCACTGCTAAAAATGATAAACCATAACTACTAATGAATTGCCACATTTTCTTTCCTGATCACGATACCATAAATCCTGAATGAATCACAGAATCACCTGGAACCCCCCATCAAAGTCCAACTTGTCTCTTTGTGAGATTCCATGGTTTGTTCACCAACACCTACTCCATATTTCATTCTCTCACCCCAAGCACCAGTATAGCTATGATATGACTCACTCTCATACCACACCAACATAATCTCGATCCCTATTCAAATACTTAAACTCTTTCCAACACTTTATCTAAATCTTAATGCTTTTATTTACCGAGTAACTAGATTGCAATCAGATCTTCACACACATCGGATCTTAGTATAACTTCTATCACCCACCAATAGTCTCATAACCCCAATGAAAAAAATAACATTAGGTTTATTCACACATTAATGATAATATTATCCCCACTGTTGGATTATAATTATCATTTACTTACCAAAATAAAAATTTATCTTCACAACCCACACTCCATCCATTACTGGACACAATCACTGGACATGGGGGTCCCACTCTTACCCAAGAAAAATATGAAACACCAAATTTCACCCATCCCTGACCTACCAATTAGGGAATCCTCAATATTCAACAACTCACTTATAACGAGGATCACATCTTCCAATGGTCAGTGGTTCACTTCCCACCATATGGCTTCCCTTACACCGATCCTCAAGCCTCAACCCAAATGAGTCCCATCGACAAATACATACCTCTATTCTCGATCCATTCTCACCCATCTTGTTAACCCCTAAAACATTTATCAAGGACCAATGTAGATTGACCAAATCATGATAACATAATAAATCTATGATGTCATCTCTCACTGTATAAGGACATCCACTAATTCACCAAACACCCTAGACCACCATGATCACAATCATATCACCACCACACTATTGTTATAACACTACTCGAGTTCATCCCTAACCAAAATAATTATCAATGAAACCACTCATGGATCATTAATCAATCCATATCTCAAATGGTAACAAAAAGTATCTAGTGGGAACCTACCCTTTCACACTAAGACTTGTCCTTAAAATCCTCTTTAACACTCACTATACTTTTCATAGGGTAGAGTGATCTTCTAAAGAACCATCTCAAATGTTATTATCCACTATTTACCTTGACCTCACATGAACCCAACAAGATTATTCACCCCTAAAATATGATTGAACAACCCAAATTACACTCCCATGATTCTAGTCATATCAAACCTAGTCCCATGTGCTTATCGCACATATCATTCTCTACTACAAGTCAGTGAGTCCGAAAACCTAATGCATCTCACTAATTTTAAGGCTAACTGCACAATTAACCACCACATATTCATATTTCTAGAACAATGAGTGTCTACACCATGGTCTCGTAGTGCTATTGAAAGTGAAACCAGAATCTAAAGTTCCAAGAATCCAACTGATCTTTCACTCTCACCCAACCTCAATACTATAAATACTCCAAGTTCTTCACCTCCTTAATCACAAGGCATTCCTGATGACTTTTCTCAAGTGCCTAGATTGTTTAATTAGAGTGTAACCAAATATTTATATAGTAAAACACCATATAGGTTGTTATTGATGCTTTAAGTAACTAAACCCCAACCTCATGGAAATCCATGCCTATCCATAGATCCTTTATTAGGTATTAAATGCATGCACTGACCCACCAAGGGTCTCTATACATAACTTACACAAAGGTACTGTATAGTCATCATAGGAGAACATATCACCACAATATCCACATGACTTATCATCAAAGAAAATACCATAGTTTATATGATATAATTTCACCAACAAGTTATATAGGAAAACTTCATATAATATATTATGGTCACTTAAAATAATTGATAATATCATCATATAAATATAATAACACACAATCATGTGTATTTCATGTGATTCCTATATGCCAATCATGATGTATGTACATGGGTTTCTTTACAATGAGCCAAGATACAGAAATCATAAATAAAAATGTTATGGTAAAGTCATGATAATTGATCAAAATCTCAAACATAACTACAAAATCCAAGAATAAAGATATCTCACCCCTAGTAACCAAGGCTTCCCACTGGAAAATTTTTCATGACATGCTACTTAGTGGTCCATCACAAGATCTAACATTTCCATATTCTTTATCTACCATATCCCTAAATAGTAATTCAAAAGAAAAAGACACTCAAATTCCATTTTGTAACACCCCATCTCAAAACACCCATCTGACCTAGAGGGCTATGTGGCCTCAAGAACACCTCCACATATGATAAAGGTTTAAAACTAGTGATGATGGACTAAATCATACAGTTGGGAGAATATGTCCTCAAATCAGAGCCATAAAATGTGAAAATAACCAGATAAATATCTACAGATATAATTATGGTACATTGAAATAAATAAAAATAACTCTATATCAAATTTATCATTCAAAATAATACAATAATATAGTAACTAATCACCCCTGGGTTGATCATATATACAAAATAAACAAAATAAAATATTAGAGACACTACTTTCATTTTTAGTCCTCACCTCGTCTCTATCTCCAAAACCCATCGAGTTGCTCCTGCTTGATACACCACATAAGATGTGCTAATCTGAATGTAAAAATAATGATTTCCCATTCACATAAGTTCTTGTATAGGGTTTGAGAAATATATCTCAGTATAGTATCACTATGAACCCCTAATATATGCTTTCATGTGCTCATGTGAATAAGGAAATAAAATATATAATTAAACATTCTCCTTAAGTAATCATGTTCTAACTAGACCACCATGACACCCAAAAAGGTGCATATTCTCATCAAAACACTTTATACTAACCAGGACACAACAATTACCAAACATACCTACTTTATCACCATTCTAAAAACACATCCATAACCTTATGCTACCAAGACAAAAACCTATCCCATTCCTAAAGACTTAGGGTAGGAAATCATCCAAGTCCTCAACCACTACCCAAAGAAACAAGTTATAGTTCTATATCCAAGTCCTATGATAATTTTCATTTCCCAAGGGAGGTCTTCCATTAATCATGGCCTCTACCTAATTTCTCAAGGTAGGTCCCCCTACCCACATCTCACACCATGTCACTGTTGAACCATCCTTCCCACTCATAGTTTTCCATTATCCTAACCAAATCCTTTTATCTATTGGAAAGTTAAACAGAAAAACCTTCCCACTCAAGGTTGATCCAACTAGTCTCAATCAATACCTTATCAGTCAAGTTATTCCTAGACTTTATAAACATGAGGAATCCTTCTCATGCATGGAAGTACAACTAGTTCTATCTCACTCATGGAGGGTCCATGCCACAGGATCCATCTCCCACACCATAGTTTGTCACCTATCTTATACTCACAACCAAGAAAATGAGTAAACCATCAAACATGGCCCATATCCTATAAAAGAAATCGCTATCTCATCCCAAAGTACTATTTACTTAGGACCTAGCCCCTCATCTCCAACCATTGGAACCAACTCACAACTATCACCCCTCAGTGGCCATATAACCCACAAACTCTACCTGACCCTAGCCTTAATAGTAGGTGTCCAATTCTTATTCGAAAACCCCCATGGAATCCAAATTCTTTGTCCTAAAAAACTTCCCAAGACACATAACTATGACTTATCCCGCATATCATAAGGGTGATCTCTCAGTTCTTCAGCCATATTAATCTTATCTCCACTACAAACATAAATTCATTGACGACTTATATTACTCTCTTTGCTCACTATGACTCTCCTATGTCCTTAAAAGGTAGTTTTAAGTCACATGTGAGATGTAAATCCATATATCCCACCATTATTCATCCCCATGACTCTCTTGAATACTAAATATCCTTAGTAACCCAACTTAAGCTACCCATGCTATGCCTCATGCCTTAATAATTGCCCAATCTCTCCTATAATCCCACTCAAAATTCACACCCCTTTTCAACATAGTCTCCAGATGATACAAATTTATTTAAGTGATAAAGTGAACTTATTACAAGTATAGGATTCCAAGATTCATCAAATATCTTCTACCTTGTGCACAATCAGTCTATAAATCTCACAATTGAACCCAGGAAATTATTTAATCAAGCACGCTTGTGAATAAACCTGAGTAAGAGTTTGTATCATAGGGTCCACCTACTTCAATACAAGATTTAACACCTTATTGAGCTCCACTAAGCCTCACCCAATCTTACTGACACTCTTGAGATATTTTTTCATGTTTTGTATCATAAATAATAAATTATAACCAATTATAATTAGTTATATAATTTAATCCTATGAGACATAATCTTTAAAAAAACTAAATGGTCATTCTTGTCACATTGAAACTTTATTAACGCATCCTCCTGATTCCTCCTCTATCCATTACACACAAAATCCCCTTCATTATAACCCAATTCCACCATAGTCTATTGTAATTTTCACTATAATCCTAGATGAACTTTAAAAAATTAGGGGGCTACGATGGAAACAAAAATAAAAGGAGATGATATGAGAAACATGCCCAAAATATCTACCAAATCATCTCAAGAACATCCCCCTGACATGGGGGTCCAATGGAGGAAGGGTAAGGGGAGAGCCAGTAGAAATGTCCCTCCCCCTATTCCCCTAGTTTACAAATGCCATTAGGGGGATACCATATAAAAGACATATTTTCCTGCTAAAAAAATAGACCTAGGCCTCATTTATGGAACAAAACCCACCTTCACTTGATATATTCATGGTGTAACCTAGGGTTGTGATGCAACCCTAACGGGTCATGGAATAATGACATCAAAAAAAGGGGAACTACCTCCCTATTTTGAAACATGTCACCTTGCACCTTCATGGCATGATTTTATAACTATAGGTTGTTGTGATGTGATCGACTATAGTAGCAACACTTCAGTAAGTCCATAAGGCCTTTCTTTGATGCCCATCCAATAAATTGAGATCTTATATGAACCTTATACCCCTTCCAAATACTGCCCAAATATAATTCACAACACTTGAATTCATAATTATAACCCAAATTCACTAAATAACATATGATCCAAGATCAAAATTATAACTCCCACTAAAAAGTAATGTCCCAAAAAACTATGGGTCATTAAACCTAGGTACAAGCCTCCTTGGTGTGTAAACTTTCTTTAAAAATATCCATTATAGTTTTACCATGGAATGGTAAATGCTGTTTTGATCCTCCAATAACCACTAACCATTTTCTCTAACTATTTCACTATCCCACCAATTTTTATCTTTCTTTAGGACAATTATAATTAAACCACCATGACTTTGACCATGACCTGTACGAGCCTTTCCATTTTTCATAGGGGAGTTTCTCCATTGAAATGAATTATAAAACACCCATTTAAAAGATGATATCCCCATTTTGTTTACTACATCATGTGATCTACTACACCACAGCATAGTTTGGTCTTCTTCTATAGACCAAAGTTGACTAAAACGCACATTTTTATAGTACCTATTACATTTTACTTCATAGATTAATGTCACACCTGTTTTGAATCTAACCATAGTGTTGTGAAGTCTCTATTCACTTCAACCATATTTAAACATAACTCTTCAACATAAAAAAACCTTCAATTTTCTTTCAATGACTACAAAACCTTGGAAAAAACTTCACCTTAAATAAAACATCATTTAACAGTTCAGTTTGAAAATTATTTATGTGTTAATAATAACATACAACACAATAACTATATCTACTTCAAGTCTTATATGATTATTCTTATTTTTAAAAAACATAATAGGAATAGGTAATTTTTATTCAACTTTTGAACCCAAAAAACTCCATATGGGTCTCAGAAAACTCCATAAGGACAAAAATACTCTTAATATCACCATATTCTCAATAATTAGTCTAAAAAATATCCCCCTTCAGATTCAGTTTCCAACCATTAAGTATAAATTGTTTTTAAAACTTTTTACACTTAGTAGTGAATCATAATTAAATAATTATAATCCTATGTGATTAGACTCAATGTTGGAAAAAATAAAATTTAATAATAATGTCATGTTGTCCATTATAGTGACTTATATTCACTTCCTCAAAACATTATTTCTTCATGGATCTTATTTAACTTCAAAAAACTATTATTTTAACCTATAAATTACAAGTTCATGTATACATTCTCAAAAAACATGTCAAAAACGTTCACATTATTTAAACAAATTCACACATGCTAACCTCATAGCTTTCCCATTTTCGAAACTCCCTCTATATATATATTCCCCCGAAATAAAGAAATATCTCCCTAATTAGGTTAAGAATATATATTTTGATTCTCCCCATATATTTTGTCTCCCTTATAGTAATACTCCCCATTTTAAAGGAAAGTTAAATACATTAAGGTATAAATATAAAGAGATTTATGTTATCTTACTTTCCCTTTAACAATAAATATCTAAATAATAAGTGAGGTAGGGGACGGATTCACCATACCTTGGCATTTGATGAGTGAAGGATGATGTATCTTATTTAACCTCCATGGATTGTTATTTAACTCCTCCTTTAACTAATAACCACTTTGATCATCCAAATTATTCCTCAAACCCCATTTAAAATTAAGATAACTCTTCTTCTTCTTCCTTTTAGAAATATGATATGCCAATGTCTCTTTTTACTACTCTTCACCTATTCATTTTTAAGAATTTGAAATTTTGGTCTTGAAATACCATCACAGTCTTCATTCTTAATTTTTTTATTTATTCTACATGATATCACTACTTTATCCTTGTTTTTTATTAGATGTGTTTTTCCACCCTCTTTTTATTCAACAATGTCCAATAGATTCTCAATATATTCCTTGATCTTCTTGTGAGGTAACTTCTTATCTCTAACTTTATTCCTATTATCAATTTTTTAAAATATTATTGTCTCATTTTATTTTATTTTCTAAGATAATAAGATAAAAAAATGCTCTTTAGTGATATTAACTTGTTTGTTACATCTCTCACATGCTTAATTCAAGTATTTAAAATGGTTCTTCAACTCCAAATTTTGTTATTGAATAGTATCCTACTTGAATTTGTTTATTTATAAGGGTAGTCTATCTCTACATGTGTGCCTTCAAACTTTATTCACAAGATGAAATGTGTTTCCTATAAACAAAAAACATATAATTTTATTCCTATAGTATCTAAAAACTAGCAATGACTGTAAAAGACCATTTTTATTCTTGAACCACTAGTTTTCCTGGTGATAGTACTACTCTAAAATTCATTATTATGAAATATTTTTTGACTTCTATTTAACAAACCAAAAATATAAGATGCTCTAAAAATATTCCTATTCATTGTATATATTTTTTTGATCTCTTATTTTCACGCATAATATCAAATTTTTATTCAAAGTTATACTTTCTAGACGAGACTAGATTCTGAAATGTCTTATCTTATGTGGTTTTCTTTACTCTTCCATATTTTTTAGAGGTTTAAACTTTTCAATAGTGACTCCATTATATTTATTAATCATTAGATAATATTTTTATTGTTTTTAACAATATTTAGGTTTTACTTCATCCACAACACTGTAACAACCCATGTTTTTATAAAAAATTGATATATTTCTCCACATAAAACATTGAAACTAAATAAATATCAACCATTATAAAGTAAAAAAATAATTGGTAGCTATAAACAGTGATAACTGAATTTTAAAATATATATATATATATATATAATCTAAATAAATTTCACTTTAAATATCGACTCAACTAGTGTAGATAAAAAACTAATGAAATCTCAATTCTAAAATTTATTTATTTTCAAACATAATATATTTTATGTGAATAAAGGATTAAAAATATTTTAATTAGAATTTTATATGAAATGGAAATAATAATAGATAAAATAACAAAAGTCATTTTTCTATAAAAAAATATTTTTCTCTACATTTTATGTTTATAAATAAAAATAAAACATATAAATTTCATGATGTGAATTTAAAAAAATAAAATCATTTTTGGATTTATCATGGAAATATTAGATTAATATAAACTTTTAATGTTTTTTGAAAAAGATTGATTTTTTTGGTTAATAGTGAAAACCCCTTTTTTACAAATAACATGACTTTATGAAATTATTAGTATATAAGTATGAATTTTAAACTTATGACACCTTTTTTATAATACTAAATACTTATTTTATAATTGAATTTAAAATTTTATAAAAATTGGTTTGAATTTATAAACCCATATTTTACATTTTTTAATTTAATTTGTATTTTTTCAAAAAATTTGTTTTCAGTACATTATACATTTAGTATTTTAAAAATTGATTTTATAACTTTAAAAAATGAATAAAATAAAATGTGTTAAAATTTGGAATAATTAGGTATAAATTAAATATTATGAAAAAAAAATTGGGGCATAAAGGATAAACTACCTAGTTAAAAACTAGTTACCACGGTGAAAACTAAAATGGTAAAATTGAGTAACATTAAAGCTAAAGGACATAAAATGTTTAAAATATTATTTTAACTGAGTAGTGGAAGTTTGGAACAACATTATATCTTCCTAACTCCATTATTTCTCAATTTTGGAGGAACTTTCCTTTATAGTTACTTCCCACTAGTGAAAAGTGTCATGTATTTACAAAAAAAATCCTCTTTTCACTTATAAAAGGGGAACTCCTCTCCACACTTCCCCACACACCAAAACACCTTAATTTCAGCTCAAAATAAGACCAAACCTCTAATACACACCCCTAGTGTAACACACTAATATTTTAAAATATATTTTTATTTTTAATAATTTTATTTCTCCAATGGTTTGTGTTACACGCAACACCGAGTTTAAATGAACCGTGATATACTAATAAAATATTATTATTTAAATTAACATTTTCTATATTTCAATTGGATTGATGTATATTAATAGAAATATATAATTATGAAAAATCATGTTTTACGCATTTATAAAAATATTATTGTTTATCAATTAATTATAAATAAGAATAATCATCATTCTAAAATAAAGGAAATGTTTTTCTAAAAAACTATTTTTATGCATGCAATGTGTTTTCTACCTGAATAAATTAAATTAATAACTATTGTTTAGTGATTTTAATTGAATTTATATATTATAAAATAAATAAATTTTTTAAAATTTTAATCTAATTTTTTTCCTAGGCATGAGTTAAGAATAAATCCAGTTTTATTCTTAAAAACACTATTTTCTAAAAGTAGTTTGTGTCACCTTTTTCACACTTATTCTTAAATTTAATTTTTTCCACTTATAAAAATTTAATTTGATATAATGGATTAAATTTTTTAATTATTAGGTTCAAATTTTTTAAATAATTCCCTTTTATTTTTAGGCATTATGAATAGTAACCATGTTAAAATTTATAACTTTGGTAAAGGGTAAATCAGGTTAATCATAGTTAAAACTAAGTAATAAGAATATCATTTTTCATAATAATTATTATTGGTTGAAGGTAATTTGATAATTATCACCTTATTCTCTAAATTTATTTTTTTAAGTTACACTTATCCATGAAAATGATTATTATAATATTTAAATCAAATAAAGTTACAAAATGCCTGTCTCTTAGTTTTAAATATCTAATATGTGTCCACATAGGGAGAATTTTTTTTTGAATAAATATAAATTTTTATTTTTATATTAATGAAATTATTTTCAGGATGAAAATTTATATAATATTTTTTTAATTATATAAATACCTTAATTTCTTATTCAACGACAATGTAGTAATTCTTCAATTAATAGAAAATTAAAATAAATTATTTTAAAATTATTAAATGTAATATAATTTGAATAAGTTATGGTGTTCCAAAAACAAATTAAATTAATATGACAGATTTTTTTTAATGATTCTAATTTAATTAAACATTTTCTTTTATATATTTTAAGTAAAATTAAATGAATAGTTTTATAATTCATATTAATGTTATTTTTCCGAAATAATATTTTATTAAATTATTTTAAAATCACAAAATCTTTAAATAGGAAAATTTGGATAATATATGGTATAAAATTTCACACCTTGCCCTTTTATGAGCCAATTTTTACCTTATAAGTAAAATCATAACTCTTAAAGAGTGAAAAAGACGTTATTGTAATTATGGTTAAAATAGGTTAACTTAGGGGTTAAACTAAAAGATAAGATTTAAAACATAATTAAAACCTGTAAAAATTATATTGGTTGATAGTATTAAAAACATATAATACCTTATATTTGAATCTATTTCCATTATAAAACATTTTTCTTCATAATGACTTATTATAATTTAATCTTTTAATAAATTCCAAGAGTGCCCCTCTACTCAATTATAAAAGGTCACCCATCCATTATCTTCTTCACACCACATTAAACCTTATAGGTCAACCATAAACTAAAAAAATACCTTCTAAACTGATTTATAAAAATTATATATTTTATGTTCCTCCTAAAATACCATCCCTAGGGTCCTTAAGAAAAGGTATAAATGAGTTGCTTCAAAGAATAGGTAATCACCTTAACTGATCACTTACTTTTTAATTTTTCTTTTAACTTCTATAAATATGTTATATTATTAATTAAATAATAAATTAAGTATCCTCAATATAATTAAATTTTTTTATGATTATTAAACTTTCATTATTTCACCCTCGCCAACGAGCCCGTACCCAAGTGGTAAGGGCTCCTGCTTGGCATGCAAGAGACCCAGGTTCAAAACCGGGTGGAGGTGAATTTCTAGGGGTACTGTAGCAGTACTGTAGTAGTTAATGTAGTAGTACTGTAGTAGTACTGTAGTAGTACTGTAGCATCTAATGTAGCAGTTATTGTTTGATACTGTAGTAGTCGGAACTATTCACCTGATTTGGGCCTTCAGGCCACCGGATTGGGCCTATGGGTCTCAAGGGCCTTCGGATTATCAAAGGACTTTGGGCCACATAGACTTTGGGCCATGGAGAACATGGAGTAGCCTAGTTCACATTGAATAGGCCCTAGAAGAGGATTAGAGAAACAAGAGTAGCAGCCACCAGAAGTATAGCTAACTGGATTGGAAGAATGAGAGTGTATGGAAAACGCCATCGGGACCAGGCACCGTGCAGCTTTGTATGGGGAAATGCTAGCTGATCAGAAATGAAAGGTGGGGAGCTAGGTGATCAATGAAGCAGAAGCTAGGGAGGGGAATTTCAAGTTGGCTGGACCTACGGGTCATGTATTGGGCATGGAATGCCTATGGGCCTTTGGGTCATGTATTGTGTGTCAGTCGGGCCTTGTGCCTTGGGCCTACTGGTCATGTACGGGTTCCCCTTCATCCCTTAAAATGGGTATTGTCTATAATAAAATAAAAATGAAAGGCCTTCGGGACATTCGGTTTATTATTTCACCCTCTTATCCATCAAATGTGAAATAAAAGTATCACTCATGCATACGTACGACTTACCTTCTCCACCTAGAGATACAATTCATTTTTCATTACCATATTTTATGGATGATTATTATGATGAGTTTAATGTTTTTATGTGATATTTATGACTTAATTATGCATATTTACTGATAATATAATATCTAACTTCTTACCTTCCAAACCATTGGAAAATGATAAGGTTGTTCGTTCGTACATAAGGACTACCACCTCCATGAAGTGATGTGATTCATTTTTCATATTCAATTTACATGGATAGTAATATTGATAGATTTGATGAATGTATATGATTTATGTTATATAATAAATATTCTTTAAACGTGAATTATTCTTTTCTTTTCTTTTGTTCCATCCATCAAAAAATAAAAATAGTGTCCATGTGTATGTACGACCAACCATCTCTATGAACGATGTAATTTATTTTTATATCTCTACCTTTATGGATAAATCTATATATATATATATATATATTTACAATGAATATATATGATATAATAATTACTTAAATTATTTATGTATATAATTATAATAAATTTAATTTTATTATACATTAGGTTAAAGAACTTTCGAGGCAAGTCGATATCAAGGTAAGGGATTCTTGTCTCACTTTTATTTCTGTGAGACACATGTCATATTCACCACTTGTTTATTTTATGTGATGTATAAACATTACATGAATGTATTTTATGATTCTTATTATGAATTTTATGAGGATTCACATATCCATCTAAGGTTCTTTCTTTTAGGAGTCTTCTGATTCAAATGTTACCAAAACAATAAGGGATCTATGTTTCAATACTATTTGAATTGTGATTGTTTATGCTTGAATTTTCATTTAGGCAATTATATGATCCATAACTAAAAAATACCATTAATTTGTATTCCCCTCTATCTACTTATTGATAAATACATGTTTTCCTTTCATTTTCCTCAATTTAAGTACTCAATATACTGGAAAAAAACATTTCTAAGTAAAGTCGACCATGTTTTACTATTCGGATGATAATCTTTCCCTTATATGCCCATGTTTTATAAAAAAATATAAAAAAAATTATAAATCTTTTTAAAATTAACCAATTTTTATTTAAATTAATTTTTAACATTTTATAATTTTTAAAAAAAATGTTTTAAAAGGAATCGTCGTTTTGTTTTCCAAATAATGTACTTTTTTGACTTTTTCTAAAAAAGTGTGAAAGGAATGTTTTATTTTAATGTATTTGGCATGAATGGAATTTCACATAATCATGACTGACCAATAATTTAAATATTACACTACAAATTTACAAGGTTATTTTCAAAGAATTTTTTTCTCTTAATATTTGGGGAATTTTTATATTTTAAAAATCCTATTTCAGAGTAAAACAAGATATTTTCCTTATGAAACTTTCCAGTGATCCTTTAAATGATTTATTCGTCTATGATAACATCATTTAATGTTACTTATGTTTTGATATGGATATAATCCAATTACATGATGCATATTCTTTCTCTAGGTGGTTTATGATTATGATGATGAGATGTTTATGAAACACATTTATTTTCATGGGTTATGATATGTTAAATTAATTAAATGTTTACGAAACCTATTTTATTTTCACTAGTAATGGTGTAATGATATGATGAATATTATTATGATTATTTACCACACATATGTATGGTTTTCTTTATTTGGTAGATGGGATCAGAATTAAATATCCCTCTAATTAATTGGGTACAATTTTATATATCGTAAGATAACTATGGGAAACAAGTTAATGTGCATGATCCATTAAAATAAACAAGTCAATAGATTGATCCGTTATGGGAAACAAGTCAATTAGTTTGGAACATTATGGGAAACAAGTTGATGTGATTGGTCCGATGTATAGAATAGGTGTTGAGGCCTAATCTGTTATGATTTTATTGTATTGGTAGTTAATCTTTACATATGAAATAGGTTCAACACTTATGATGGTTCCACACTTATATGAAATGAACTTATGGTTCATGATTTATTTATGATGTTTTCACGATATCATGAATCATGTCATTTTAAATGATAAATATTTATTACATGACTAATATTTATTATCTTTGAAAAATTGGGTATGAACATTTTATGTTATGGTTATGATCTCATACCCTTATTCTTATATTATTCATTCATATGATCATCGATTGATATCTCCCATGTTTACCCTTACTAAGAATATGAGCACACAATTTATTATGTTTAATTTTCCCATGTTATGAAGGAAGGTTTTACGTAGGGTTTATCTATGAGGACTACTAAATGGGAAGATAGATGTGGGGAATGTTGAATATTTTTCATGAGATATAAATATTTTGTATCTAGTCTCCAAAGACACAAAACCTTTATGATCCTTGGGTGTGTGTTTTTGAAATGTATTGAATATTCATATAAAAATATTTAATATTTATGTATAAAAATATTAGTTCTCTGTAGTTAGTATCATAGAAAGGTTTAGTCAATATTTGAAGATTAGAGTTAGAATAATTTTATAAAAACACCCTTGGGATATAAGTCTAAGTGTAGGATAATATCCTAAAGTTTTGGTAATAACCATGGATAAATTAGGTTAACCCTAAGGTCCCATAAATTTAGAATAATTTTTCATGATTTACATATCCTATGAATGATTTTTCATGATTATATGATTGATCACTCTAATTTTTAATGTTTAGTGGTCACAAAACCCATTTTGGTTTTTAATTCCTAGGAATGTCAATTTCTATTTTTAACACCCTCCAAATGAGTATCAAAAAAATCAGAAAGGAAGAAATACCTAAATATGGGTATTATTTTCTCACAAAATTAAAGGAAGGAGAAGGTGTCCAAAGGTTTCAGATCGCATAAGCCTCCAAGATACTTATGATTGCATGACCATCATAGGGTCATGAAAAGGAACTGAGTATAGTAGATATCTTGAAGTAGGTATCATGAATCCCCCTTTTAAAAATCCTTCATCTCTCATGAAGTTACATCATATAACCAATGGTTGCATAGTGGAATTTGAGTAATCCCCCCCATGACACACGATTTTTCATTGGTGATCACTAGACAAACCCCTTATAAAATACTTATAAACTAAGGAAGAAAAGATAAAAGGGTGGGGGAATCTTACGGTCATAAAGGTCATGCGACTCATTACCAAAGGGGGGGATAATTTTCCTTGACAACATCCAAGTGAATCCATGATACCCCCCAAAACATTGTAAAATAAAACAAAGGAAATAAAATATAGAGGAGGTAGAAGCCTCTAATTATAGCGACCCGAGCCTTTTCTTAAATTACTATTACATCATTTCAAAGATAAACAACATAATATTATTACAAAAAAAGGATCTAAAGGCTTATTGTCTTGGTAAAACTAGGACCACACATAACAAATACAACATCTAGCATAAACATTTATTTAATTTCTTCTTCTCTAGATTCTTATTGGCACTTGTCCTCTCCTTAGTAAATGTAGCCACCTGAGGATATACATCAAAATGGGTGAGCTAAAAGCCCAGTAAGAGGATAGATAAGAACAATATATCATGGGGTGAGAATAATCATAACATAGTCAAAATATCATGAACATGAGAGGAGCATAAATAAAAGACTTGAAATGTGGAAAAGCATAAAAATGAAACATCATGTCTTAGTGGTTAACTACCAAAAATACTTGTGAACCAAGCTAGAATATTGTTCACACATAATTTCACATTTACTCATGAGATTCATCACTTTACCCAATGAATTGGAGCGCTATATAATTCTGGGCACACCCATCACATTTAAACATTCATATTGTGCTATATAATTCTGGGTGCACCCATCACATCATAACATTATCATTTATCATGCATGACACAATGAACATATAACATAAATGAACAAAACTAACCCATGAAAAGGAATGGGTTTCATCTCATAATAACACATTCATAAACTTTGGGTTCCCAAAAAAAAGAGGGAACAACATTCTTGATATAAGAACCATCAACCTCAAATGAGAGGTAAAAGTTGAGTTCTTAAGAGAAGAGTTCTTTAGGAAAACATTTGGATTGACATAAACTTCATTAGAAAACATTTATATCCTTGAAAATGAAAGAAAATGATTAAAAAATTATCTTTAAGTAGTGACCATATCAAAAATTGAGTGAAAGAGGTAGAACCCGAAGGACGAAAGTTGGGTTCGAGAATTTCCCCTTACCTTGTACTCGAATGCTTCCTTCACTTTAATGTAATGTATAATGAATCTATATTCATTAATTAGAAATAAAAAACTATTTTTACATTAATAGGGTTTATTATGGTTTAATTATGTCATTTTATGTTCCTTTGGATGACTTATAGAGTTTAAAAACATTGTTCGGGGATGTTCGTTTTTATGGTTTTTCTTGGGTTGTTCACTTGTATTCATAAATTGAAGTTTGGGTAGAACATTGGTAAACATATAGAAATGATATTAAATTTTATTAATGATATTAAATTAGTTTTAATGATCTTATAATTAATTATATTAGATCCATGTGGTGAACCATTAGATAAGAATTAAATGATGGTTATTTGGGTAAATTTGGGTGGTTTTTGGATCACAATGAACTTGTTTTAACTTATCACTTAGTAATATGGACATAGGTTATTTCCAGAACTTTAAATAGGAAATAAAACATATAAAATATTCTGGTTCAACTATAAAAATTGTTTCATGACCAGATCTGAAGGTAGAAATGGAACAATAAAGCATGTCGTTCTTGAAGGTGATAAATTAACACCTCACGAACAACGTTCTCTTTAATAAAATAAAAGGAAGAGGGAAAGGGGGTTGGGTGATATAATATCCCATTATAATCATAAAATTACATTATATGTATAATACTTTAGTTACTATACCATTTGGATGAAGATAGGTGGTGAGAGATCAAGAAATGAACTTGAACTTGAAAGGAAATTAAAGGAGAAGAGGGAGGGAAATTACCTCTTGAATCATTCCCTTGAGAACCTCCTTAAGGGCCTAATATTGGACTTTTGATGAGACCAGAAGCTCTTGGACTTGGGGTAGGGGATAAGAAAGTTGTTTGGGAAGAGTTTAGAGAAGGCTTGGAGCTTTAGAGGTGTGAGGAAATGAGGGTGTGAAGGGTGGCTTTTATAGTGGAGGGGAGAGGGGTTTCCTTAATATAAAATTCATTAGTTTATTATTTCCCCAAAAGACAAGGAATAGTGAGTCTGTAATAACCAAGAATATTAATTTTATAATTCAATCCCGAACCAAGTGGGCTTACATCATCAGAACATCACACATGACCCTATAATTAGCTTATTTTGTAAATTATGGTATTTCACTATTCATCAAAAATTCAAGTATCTCAGAAAAACCCCAAAAATTTACCCCAACCATTTACCGACATGTAGAATCCAAAAATGAAGTCCATTTTTCAAAAATAATTTTCTAAATATTATTAATTTAATATTAAAATCATAATTTACATAAATAAACTGTTTTTAAGATTAAAACTGATTTTATAGTGCTTTCAAAAATTATGTAGGGTCTTATAAAATTATTTAAAAACTATAAGACATTGATTAAATAATTTATGAATACATTTTAGGGAAATAAATATTCTTTTAAATTAATTAATTAATTATAATTAATTATTTATGACTTACAAAATACCAAAACGTTTACTAAGGTCAAATTGTCACTTTCAAAAATGTATAAATTTTATTTTATTATTCATAGGTAATGTTACTCTTATATTGTATGATTTACTATTCATAAGGGTCACATTACTATTCATAAGGGTTTGTTACTATTCCTAAGGGTATGTTACTATTCACCAAAAATTATTTTTGTTTTATTAGACTCTATAAATCATCTTGAACACAACCGTGTATGTCGGATTTTAAAAATTCAAAACAGAGGAGTGACAAACTTATGTTTAAAGAGAAATTATCACTTAGTAGTTCATTATTTTGTGTTTTTATGACATAACTATAAGAAGGGAATTTTCCATTGAAAAATATCGGGTCGTTAAATTCTTCCCCCCTTAAGGAATTTTGCCCCCGAAATTTCACTTTAAACAAATAGGTGAGGGTACTTATCCTTCATTGCCTCTTCTGGTACCCAAGTTGCTTCCTCAAAATTATGGTTCCTCCACAACACTTTGACAAGATGGGTTGTCTTGTTGCGTAGAACATTATCTCTCCAATACAGAATCTTTACTGGCGGCTCCTCATAGGAGAGATCATCTTCCAGCTGCACCACCTCTGAGTTTAGTACATGTGAGGGGGTTGGTATGTACTTCCTTAGTAGTAATACATGAAACACATAATGAACTTGATCCATATTCGGTGGAAGTTCAAGATGATAGGCCATGAATCCTATGCGGTCAAGGATCACAAAGGGGCCAATATACCTTGGGCTTAGCATCCCTTTCTTCTCGAATTGCATGACTCTCTTCCATAGAGATATTCGAAGGAAGACTTTATCTCCAACGTCGAACTCCAAGTCCCTTCGACAGTTTTCAGCATAGCTCTTTTCCCGACTTTGAGCAGCTTTGATGTGTTTTTGGATGACCTGAACCTTCTATGTCATCTCTTGAACAAGATCGGGTCCAAGTAGATTTTTTTCTCCAACTTCATCCCAACAGGTTGGAGTTCTACATCACTTTCCATACAGAGCTTCATATGGAGCCATCTGAATACTCGAGTGGAAGCTATTGATGTATGAGAACTCAACCAATGGGAGATGCTGATCCCAACCACCTTTGAATTCAAGAGAGTGGGCTCTTAGAATATCTTCAAGTGTATAAATAGTCCTTTCAGATTGGCCATCAGTTTGGGGGTGATAGGTCATGCTGAAAATTAATTCAGTACTCAAATCATGTTGAAGGCTCCTCCAGAATTTAGATGTGAACCTTGGATCACGGTCAGAGGCAATTGAGAGTGGAACACCGTACAGTCTCACGACTTCCTTCACATATATCTTTGCAAGTTGTTCAACCGAGAGGTCTTCCCGAATAGCGATAAAATGGGAAGTCTTGGTGAGTCAGTCAACCAAAACCCATATCACATTACTTCACTTTGACATCTTCGGGAGACCTATGACAAAGTCCATAGTAACATTTTCCCATTTACACATGGGTATAGGCAGTGGATTCATCATACACTTGGACTTTTGTCTCTCAGCTTTAACTTGCTAACATACCAAGCACCTTGATATATATTCCTCAATCTCCTTCTTCATGTTATCCCACCAGAAGTGTTCTTGGAGATCACGGTACATCTTGGTACTCCCATGATGGATAGAGAAAGTTGAGATATGTGCATTATCCAATAGATCTTTCTTTATCTCGGGTGATGAAGGCACACAAAGCCATGTTCCAAACCGAATCACACCATCATCATCGACATGAAACTCTTGCAGCTTCCCTTCCTTTACTGCATTCACCCTCCTTTGTATCACCACATCATCCCTTTGTACTTCCTTAATCTTCTCCTGTATGGATGGTTGCACATTCATTTGGTCAGGGTTGGATGTATCCCCTACCATTATGATTTCCAAATCCATTATTTTCATATCCATAAAGATAGGGTCTTTCTCAATCCGCAGCATGGATAGAGTATCAGGTTCTTTTCTGCTTGAAGCATTAGCTACCTTGTTCTTCTTTCCAGGATGATAGTGAATAGAGCAATAATAATCCTTGATTATCTCTAACCATCTCCTTTGATGCATGTTGATCTCCTTTTGTGTGAATATATACTTTAGGCTCTTGTGGTTGGTGTATATGTCACACTTCTCACCATAAAGGCAGTGCCGCCATATTTTCAAGGAAAAAATCATAGCTTCCAGCTCTAGATAATGCGTCGGGTAGTTCTGCTCATGGATCTTCAACTGTCTTGAGGAATAGGCTATCACATTATCATTTTGCATTAGTACACAACCCAAACCTTTATTTGAAGCATCGTTGTATATCAAAAAACTTTCTCCACTTTTTGGTAGTGTGAGTACAGGTGCAGTGATTAGCCTTCTATTTATCTCCTTGAAGCTTCCCTCACATTCTTCCATCCAGACATACTTTACCCCTTTCTTTGTTAACTTAGTTAGCGGGCTTGAAAATCATGTGAAGTTTCTCACAAAACGTCGGTAGTACCCAGCTAATCCAAGAAAACTACGGATTTATGTGACACTAGAGGGCCTGGGTCATTCCTCAATCGCCTTTGTATTTGAAGGATCCACAAAAATTCCCTCACTTTTGATCACATGTCCCAAGAACGTGACTTGATTCATCCAAAAGTCACACTTTCTGAACTTGGCGTACAACTTCTCCTTTCTTAATGTCGCCAACACAAGTCTTAGATGTTCTTCATGTTCCTCCTTTCTCTTGGAGTAGATGATAATATCATCGATAAACACTACCAAAAAAAATTCGAGGTAATGTCTAAAGACTCTATTCATCAAATCCTTGAAGATTGCAGGGGCATTAGTAAGTCTAAAGGGCATCACCAAAAACTAATAGTTCCCATACCTTGTACGGAAGGTAGTCTTCTGAATATCTTCCTTCTTCACCTTTACCTGATGATATCCAGAATGAAGATCCACCTTTGAGAAGAATTGATCTCCTCTTAACTGATCGAATAATTCATCAATCCTTGGGAGAGGATACTTATTCTTTATGGTGATCTTTTTGAGATCTCGATAATCGATACACAACTGCATTGTTCTATCCTTATTCTTCACAAAGTGCACCGGTGTACCCCAAGGTAATGCACTAGGGCATATGAACCCTTTGTCTAGATGCTCTTGTAGCTACTTTTTTAACTCCTCCAGTTCGATAGGATCCATCCTATAGGGAAACTTCGAGATCGGAGTAGCTCCAGGCATGAGTTCAATTGAGAACTCTACCTCATGATCCGGGGGAATTTTGGGTAACTCTTTGGGAAATACATCGTCGTATTCCCTCACGATGGGTATTTCCTCAAGGTTGGAACTTTCCTTCAACTCAACCATTTGGGAGAGGTAATATTCTTCATAGGGAATCAACACCCACACCATTGAAGGATTTTTCAAAGGAGATTCAGGATATTCCTGGCATTTGAAGAGGAGCATGGGATGGTTTGGAATATGGAAAGATATTTCCTTTTCCCGACAGTTGATATGCGCTCTATATAACAAGATCCAGTCCATTCCCATTATAGCGTAGAATTTTACCAAGGGAAGTATTATGAGATTTTCTGGAAGAATCTTCCCACATACGCCAATAGGAGAAGATTCAAACACTTGGGTTGCAATGATTGAACCACTTGGTGTTTTTACAGATATCTCTACTTCAAGGTTTCGTGGATTTGATTCTATAGTTCTAGCAAACTTTCAAGATATAAATGAATGCTTTGAACCAGAATCAAATAAGAATTTTTTCCATTCCTTAGTGAATAGGAAGTGTACCTTGTACTACTTCATTATCATGCTCCACCTCCGCAGTAGTTATGGAATAATCCTTCCCTTATTCCTTTGGCTTTGGTGGCTGCTGACGCTGATTACCCTCGAGAGCTCGAGGTTTAGTGCACTGGTTTGCTTAGTTCCCTAGCTCCCTAAAGTTGTAGCATTGAACCATGGGTGGTTCTCTCCTTTAATTGTCTACATTCTCCTTCCTTTTCATGTCTTTTCTACACTCTTGATCATGGTGTCCTTCTTTCCCACACTTGAAGCATTTCCCCGTCCCTTTGAGGCAGTTCCCATGGTGAAACTTCCCACATTTTTGTCATATGGGTCATTGATTTTTCTTCCTTCCTTTGTCATTATATCCACCAGATTGAGACTCCATCTTTCTTTTCTTATCACTATAGCCACGGGACAATTCTCCAAACTCCATATCCACTTTGAGATCACACCGAACAACTTCTTCAAAACTCCCAAAGTATCGAATTGCAAGATCCTATCAAAGGTGTGGTTTTAATCCACTAAAGAATCTATCAATTTTCCTATCATTGTTGATAACAAAACCTGAAGCGTACCTTGAGAGCCTTGTGAAATTATCTTCATAGGTTGTGACAAATTCTACTTCTTTTTTCTTCAGCTCAATGAATTCTATCTCCATCTTCGTTTGAAGATTTATTGGGAAATACTTATTAAGAAACATTATCTTATAGTCTTCCCATTACATCTCTTCAATTTCCTCCCTTGTCTTGGTGTTCTTAATCAAATCCCACCATTGATCGGATTCTCCATGTAGACGATAAATGGCTAAAGTCACCTTCTCCATATCAGAATAGTGAAGCACAGAAAATATCTTCTCCATGGAGTTGACCCATTGTTCCGCAACTAGTGGATCAGAAGATCCACAATACATCGGTGGTTGTTTCCACATAAAACATTCGATTGCCAATTTCTCCCTCTTTGGTGAAGGATGAAGTTCCCCATTATTATGGTTATTATTCATAACCTGGTATAATTGGGTAATAATCCCCATGAAGTTTTGAACTCCACCTCCCAAATCATAGGGGATGTTGTTTGGGCAATCGTTGCATTGGCCCTCACAAGAGTTGTTCGCCGGATTTATCCTAGTTCCCACCATTTTCTAAAATAGAAAAGGTTAGAACAAAACATAAGTAAACAATTCATGAATACATAAATTATTCATTTGAACAATTTATACTAAAATCATAACATATGGGATCCCTATTTAAATACTCTTGTGTGAAAATTTTTACTTAATCTCATACTAGAGGTTTTCTCTATGGTTCACTAATCCTAATTCCCAAATTAACTAAACCTTTCCTCTGATACCAACTATAGAGACCCGAGCCTTTTCTTATATTACTATTACATCATTTCAAAGATAAAAAACATAATAGTATTACACAAAGAGGATCCAAAGGCTTAGTGTCTTGGGCAAACTAGGACAACACATAACAAATACAACATCTAGCATAAACATTTATTTAATTTCTTCTTTTCTAGCTTCTTATTGGCACTTGTCCTCTTCTTAGTACATGTAGCCAACTGAGGATATACTTAAAAAGTGGTGATCTATAATCCTATTAAGAGGATAGATAAGAAAAATATATCATGGGGTGAGTATAATCATAACATTGGCAAAAGATCATGAACATTATAGAAGCATAAATAAAAGACTTGAAATGTGGCAAAGCATAAAAATGAAACATCATGTCTTAGTGGTTAACTACCACACATACTTGTGAACCAAGATAGAATCTTGTTCACACATCATTTTAGATTTACTCATGAGATTCATCACTTTTCCCAATGCATTGGAGCTTTATATAATTCTGGGTGCACCCATCACATTTAAACATTCATATTGTACTATATAATTCCGGGCGCACCCATCACATCATAACATTATCATTTATCATGCATGCCACAATGAACATATAACATAAATTAACATAAATAACCCATGAAAAATAATGGGTTTCATCTCATAAGAACATATTCATAAACTTTGGGTTCCCAAAAAAAAGAGGGAAAAACATTCTTGATATAAGAACCATCAACCGTGAATGAGAGGTAAAAGTTGAGTTCTTAAGAGAAGAGTTCTTTCGGAAAACATTTGGATTGACATAAACTTTATTAGAAAACATTTATATCCCAGAAAAGGAAAGACAATGATGAAAAAATTATCTTTAAGGAGTGACCATATCAAAAATGGAGTGAAATAGGTAGAACTCGAAGGATGAAAGTTGGGTTCGAGAATTTCCCCTTACCTTGTACCCGAATGCTTCCTTCCCTTTAATATCCTGTATAATTAAATTATATTAATTAATTAGAAATATAGAACCATTTTTACATTAATAGGGTTCATTATGGTTTAATTATGTCATTTTATGTTCCTTTGGATGACTTATAGAGTTTAAAAACATTGTTCGGGGATGTTCGTTTTTATGGTTTTCCTTGGGTTGTTCACTTGTATTCATAAATTGAAGTTCAGGTAGAACATGGGTAAACATACAGAAATGATATTACAAATCATTAATGATATTAAAGTAGTTTTAATGATCTTATAATGAATTATATTATATCCATGTGGTGAATCATTAGATAAGAATTAAATGATGGTTATTTGAGTAAATTTGGGCGGTTTTTGGATCACAACGAACTTGTTTTAACTTATCACTTAGTAATATGGACATAGGTTATTTCCATAACTTTAAATAGGAAATAAAACATATAAAATATTCTGTTTCAACCAATTGTTTCATGACCAGATCTGAAGGTAGAAATGGAAGAAGAAAGCATGTCGTTCTTGAAGGCGATAAATTAACACCTCACGAACAATGTTATCTTTAATAAAATAAAAGGAAGAGGGAAAGGGGGTTGAATGATATAATATCCCATTAGAATCATAAAATTACATTATATTTATAATAATGGAGTTACTATACCATTTTGATGAAGATAGGTGGGGAGAGATCAAGAAATGAACTTGAACTTGAAAGGAAATTAAAGGAGAAGAGGGAGGGAAATTACCTCTTGAATCTTTCTCTTGAGAACCTCCTTAAGGGCCTAAGCTTGGTCTTTTGATGAGACCAGAAGCTCTTGGACGTGGGGGAGGGGCTAGGTAAGGTGTTTGGGTAGAGTTTAGAGAAGTCTTGGAGCTTGAGAGGTGTGAGGAAATGAGGGTGTGAAGGGGGGCTTTTATAGTGGAGGGGAGAGGGGTTTCCTTAATATAAAATTCATTAGTTTATTATTTCCCCAAAGGACAAGGAATAGTGAGTCTTGAACGACCAAGAATAGTAATTTTATAATTTAATCCCGAACCAAGTGGGCTTACATCATCAGAACATCACACATGACCCTATAATTAGCTTATTTAGCTTATTTTGTAAATTATGGTATTTCACTATTCATCAAAAATTCAAGTATCTCAGAAAAATCCCAAAAATTTACCACAACCATTTATCGACGTTTAGAATCCAAAAATAAAGTCTATTTTTCAAAAAAAAAATAAATATTATTAATTTAATATTAAAATCATAATTTACTTAAATAAACAGTTTTTAAGATTAAAACTAATTTTATAGTTCTTTCAAAAATTACGTAGGGTCTTATAAAATTATCTAAAAACTATAAGACATTGATTAAATAATTTATGAATACATTTTAGGGAAATAAATATTATTTTAAATTAATTAATTAATTATAATTAATTATTTATGACTTACAAAATACTGAAACGTTTACTAAGGTCAAATTGTCACTTTCTAAAATGTCTAAATTTTATTTTATTATTCATAGGTAATGTTACTCTTATGTTGAATGATTTACTATTCATACGGGTCATATTACTATTCATAAGGGTGTGTTACTATTCCTAAGGGTAAGTTACTATTCACCAAAAATTATTTTTGTTTCATTAGACTCCAAAAATCATCTTTAACACAACCGTGTATGTCAGATTTTCAAAATTCCAAACATAGGAGTGACAAACTTATGTTTAAAGGTCACTTATCACTTAGTAGTTCATTATTTTGTTTTTTTATGACATAAATATAAGAGTGGAATTTTCCATTGAAAAACATTGGGTCGTTACATTCTTCCCCCCTTAAGGAATTTCGCCCTCGAAATTTCACTTTACACAAATAGGTGAGGGTATTTCTCCTTCATTGCCTCTTCTGGTTCCCAAGTTGCTTCCTCAAAATTATGGTTCCTCCACAACACTTTGACAACATGGGTTGTCTTGTTGCTTAGAACCTTATCTCTCCAATCCAGAATCTTTACTGGCTGCTCATCATAGGAGCGATCATCTTCCAGCTGCACCACCTCTGAGTTTAGTACATGTGAGGGGTCTGGTATGTACTTTCTCAGTAGTGATACATGAAACACATCATGAACATGAGCCATATTAGGTAGAAGTGCAAGATGATAGGCCATGACTCCTAAGCGGTCAAGGATCTCAAAGGGGCCAATATACCTTGGTCTTAGCTTCCCTTTCTTCCCAAATCGCATGACTCTCTTCCATGGACATATTCGAAGGAAGACTTTTTCTCTAATGTTGAACTTTAAGTCCCTTCGACGGTTGTTAGCATAGCTCTTTTGCTGATTTTGAGCATCTCTGATGTGTTTTGGGATGACTTGAACCTTATCTGTCATCTCTTGAACAAGATCGGGTCCAAGTAGCTTTATTTCTCCAACTTCATCCCAACAGGTTGGAGTTCTACATCGCTTTCCATACAGAGCTTCATATGGAGACATCTGAATACTCAAGTGGAAGATATTGTTGTATGAGAACTAAACCAATGGGAGATGTTGATCCCAACCACCTTTGAATTCAAGAGAGCTGGCTCTTAGCATATCTTCAAGCGTTTGAATAGTTCTTTCAGACTGGCCATCAGTTTGGGGGTGATAGGTCGTGCTGAAATTTAATTCAGTACTCAAACCATGTTGAAGGCTCCTCTAGAATTTAGATGTGAACCTTGAATTATGGTCAGATACAATTGAGATTGGAACACCATGCAGTCTCACCACTTCCTTCACATATATCTTTGCAAGTTGTTCAAGCGAGAGGTCTTCCCAAATAGTGATAAAATGGACATTTTTGGTGAGTCGGTCAACCACAACCCATGTCGCATTATTTCCCTTTGACGTCTTTCGGATACCTTTGGCAATGTCCATAGTAACATTTTCCCATTTCCACATGGGTATAGGCAGTGGTTGCATCATACCCTTGGAATTTTTTTGCTCATCTTTAACTTGCTAACATACCAAGAACCTTGATATATATTCCGCAATCTCTTTCTTCATGTTATCCCACCGAAAGTGTTCTCGGAGATCATGGTACATCTTAGTACTCCTGGGATGGATAGAGAAAGTTGAGCTATGTGCATTTTCCAATAGCTTCATCTTTATCCCAGGAGATGAAGGCACACAGAGCTGCATTCCAAATTGAATCACACCATCATCATCGATATGGAACTCTTGCAGCTTCCCTTCCTTTACTGCATTCACCCTCTTTTGTATCTCCACATCATCCCTTTGTGCTTCCTTAATCTTCTCCTGGATCGATGGTTGCGCAATAATTTCAGAAAGGTAGGATGTATCCCCTTCCATTATTATTTCCAAATCCATTCTTTTCATATCCATGAAGATAGGGTCTTTCTCAATCTGCAGCATGGATAGAGTAGTCGGTTCTTTTCTGCTTAGAGAATCATCTACCCTGTTTTCCTTTCCAGGATGATAGTGAATAGAGCAATCGTAATCCTTGATTAGCTCAAACCATCTCCTTTGACTCATGTTGAGCTCCTTTTGTGTGAATATATACTTTAGGCTCTTTTGGTCGGTGTATATGTCACACTTATCGCCATAAAGGTAGTGCCGCTAGATTTTCAAAGAAAAAATCACGGTTGCCCTCTCTAGATCATGTGTCGGGTAGTTCTCCTCATGGATCTTCAACTGTCTTGAGGTATAGACTATCACATTATAATTTTTCATGAGTACACAACCCAAGCCTTTCTTTGAAGCATCACTGTATATCACAAAACTTTCTCCACTTTTCGGTAGTGTGAGTATAGGTGCAGTGATCAGCCTTCTCTTTAGCTCCTTGAAGCTCCCCTCACATTCTTCCATCCAGACATACTTTACCCCTTTCCTTGTTAACTTAGTTTGCGGGCTTGAAAATCGTGAGAATATTCTCACAAAACGTCAGTAGTACCCAACTAATCTAAGAAAACTACGAATTTATGTGACAATATAGGGCCTGGGCCATTCCTCAATCGCCTTTGTCTTTTAAGGATCCACAGAAATTCCCTCACTTGTGATCACATGTCCCAAAAATGTGACTTGATTCATCCAAAAGTCACACTTGCTGAACTTGGCGTACAACTTCTCCTTTATTAATTTCGCCAACACAAGTCTTAGATGTTCTTCATGTTCCTCCTTTCTCTTGGAGTAGATGATAATATCATCGATAAACACTACCACAAATTTTTCTAGGTAATGTCTAAACACTCTATTCATCAAATCCATGAAGATTTCAGGGGTATTAGTAAGTCCAAAGGGAATCACCAAAAACTCATAGTGCCCATACCTTGTACATAAGGCAATCTTCTGAAAATATTCCTTCTTCACCTTTACCTGATGATATCCAGAACGAAGATCCACCTTTGAGAAGTATTGATCTCCTCTTTACTGATTGAACAAGTCATCAATCCTTGGGAGAGGATACTTGTTCTTTATGTTGATCTTGTTGAGTTCCCAATAATCTATACACAACCGCATTGTTCCATCATTCTTCTTCACAAAGAGAACCGGTGCACCCCAAGGTAATGCACTAGGGCATATGAACCCTTTGTCTAGATGCTCTTGCAGATGCTTCTTTAACTCCTCCAGTTCGATAGGAGCCATCCTATAGGGACACTTCGAGATTGGAGTAGCTCCAAGTATGAGTTCAATTGAGAACTCTAACTCACGTTCCGGGGGAATTCCGGGTAACTCTTCGGGAAATACATCGCCATAATCCCTCACAATGGGCATTTCCTCAAGGTTGGAACTTTCCTTCGACTCAACCATTTGGGCGAGGTATACTTCTTCATAGGGAATCAACACCCACACCATTGAAGTATTTTTCAAAGGAGATTCAGGGTCTTCCTTGGATTTTTAAAGGGGCATGGGATGGTTCAGAATATGAAAATATATTTCCTTTTCCCGACAGTTGATATGCGCTCTATATAATGAGAGCCAGTCCATTCCCATTATAGAGTTGAATTCCACCAAGGGAAGTATTACGAGATTTTCCGGAAGAATCTTCCCACATATGCTAATAGGAGAAGAGTCAAACACATGGGTTGGAATGATTGCACCACTTGATGTTTTTACAGATATCTCTACTTCAAGGTTTCGGGGATTCGATTCTATTGTTCTTGCAAGCTTGCAAGATATAAAGGAACGCGTAGAACCAGAATCAAATAAGACATTTTCCATTATTGAGTTAATAGGAAGTGTACCTTGTATGACTTCATTATCATGCTCTACCTCTGCAGTAGTGATGGCATAAGACTTCCCTTGTTCCTTTTCCTTTGGTGGATGCTGACGCTGTTTACCCTCGAGATCTCGAGGTTTAGTGCATTGGTTTGCATAGTGCCCTAGCTCCCTACAGTTGTAGCATTGAACCATGGGTGGTTCTCTCCTTTCATCAGCTACATTATCCTTCCTTTTTGTGTCTTTTCGACACTCTTGATCATGGTTTCCTTCTTTCCCACACTTGAAGCATTTCCCCGTCCCTTTGAGGCAGTTCCCATGGTGCAACTTCCCACATTTTTGGCATGTGGGTCGTTGATTTTTCTTCCCGCATTTGTCATTAGATCCACCTGCTTGAAACCCCATCTTTCTTTTCTTATCACTATAGCCATGGGACCATTCTACAAACTCCATATCCACTTTGAAAGCACACTAAGCAACTTCTTCATAACTCCCAAAGTCTTGAATTGCAAGAGCCTTTCGAAGGTGTGGTTTTAATCCACTAAAGAATCTATCAGTTTTGCTATCATTGTTGATAACAAAACTCGAAGTGTACTTTGCGAGCCTTGTGAAATTCGCTTCTTAGGTTGTAACAGATTCTCCTTCTTTTTTCTTGAGCCCTATAAATTCTCTCTCCATCTTTGTCATGACCCGACCCTACCCGGGCTTGAGCCGCAACTACCCCAAGCCCGCCTCCATAGGCCAGGGGCTGGCGACCAGCGCTGAAGGCACAATAACTCAGGGAGGCCTTTTCCTAAGTACCTATACACATGCACACAACACACTCAATGCAAAAGTGCAGAGTAAAAGAGAAAAGACAAGTAATGTAAAGGGAAACTGCTATATATATAAACCACAACAGTGCATCAACCTCTAGTACAAAGTAAAAATTGAAGGTACACTGAAAAGTAAAGGGATAAAACATGAGCCCAACCAGAAAAGTGCCACAACCCGGCAATAGGTAAACAAAAGGAAAACAGCTGGAAGGGTCCCCCACCTGGAACCCGACTCCGACCACCACATGCGGTCCAAGCTCCCGAACTTCTAAGCTCCTCTAACGTCAAAACCAACTTGTCCGTCGTCTGCAAGGGCACACAAAGTACGGGAAAATCCCAAGCAAGGGTGAGTATAAAAATACTTAGTAGGATACCCTGAAGGCTCGAGGGAGAAACAATGGAGGTACCGAAGGGTGAGCAGTAGATCGAACAGGGGAAAGTAGAGGAGTACAACTGAAAGTGAAGTAAAGAGTGCAGTAAAGAGTCCATATAAACCCAACAAAAGAAAGTAAGTTGACTCGTCCAAACACAAGGAGCTGGAAACGGTGAGAAGATGAACTTCTTGTCGAGTCTTCGCTACCTATAGCAGGAGAGTAGACTCGTCCAACCACGAGAGGCTAGACACGGAAAGCACGTGGCATACCCCGTGCGTCTTCGCCTCTCCTAGAGGGAGAGTAACCAAGCCCAAGAAGTGGGTACCGGAATAACGTATATACATATTCATATGCTCAATAAAAATCCCAAACAAGATCGTAATGGGATCTCCATCCCGTAGCTCAAACCAAGAAAAGTGAGTCACCAACAGTCCTAGAAGTAAACACCATCGATACCCAGCATCCCGCACGTCTTCCCTGAACTACAAGTCAAGGGAATCAAACCACCGCACCTCGACACTATCCACATTGGGCGGCACTGACTCACCCGCACGGTTTTAGGTCGCGTCACAAGGACGCGTCTCGGTGGTGGAAAAGCTCCTCATACTTGAGAGTTCTGGGGGAACGTCAAACCACAACTCGTCATTGCCCTACAGTTGAGAGGTCTCCTCAAAGTCGACAGGCGACCCCCTGCCCAACCCCGCTGGAGGGTCCCTAGAATTCGACGGGTTCCCGATATAGGGAGACCCGACAAGAGTTGATGGGTGTCACACTGCACAGTCCCGTAATAGGGTAATCCACTGGAGGGAGACCCGGCTAAAGTCGGTGACGGGACCACTACCTAGCCCAGTTGTAGGTAACCCAGCATCGGGGACCACTGGCCAGCCCAGCTGGAGGTAAGCCCGACATCGGGGACCACTGCCCAGCCCAGCTGGAGGTAAGACCGGTAGCAAGGACCACTGCCCAGCCCCATTGGAGGTAAACCCAGAACTGTTCTGGCCATCCCTGCTGGATGGTACTACTCTGAGAACACCACTGTACTGGACATCCCTGGTGGATGGTACAACTGGCGAGTCCTGCTCGAAACAACCTCAGCCCTGCTGGAAACAACCTCAGTCCTGCTAGAAACAACCTCAGCCCTACTGGAAACAACCTCCTAGGTAGAGGATCGGTGCCTGTGTAAAGTGTTGGTCACACTGAATCCACAAGAACTCTACCATGGAACATGGAGTGATGGGAGAATCTCCCCAGGCCTCACAAGGCGATCCCGCTCCAATCCACTAAGTCACTGTCGAAGCGGACTGAGACAACTCATCCCAGAAAGTGGGAAAACACCCATGTTGTACGAAGAACCATAGTCGCAAACGGTGCCACAGTCCGGTGAAAGGGCATGGTACTGAAACCCCTCATAGCTGAAGAAACATACGAAACGAACCATCTCTGTTGGCAAAATGAGAACGGAACCAGGGGAAAACTCAACCCTGTCGGTCAACAAACGAGAACAGGACCAGGGGAAAACTCAACCCTGCTAGTCAACAAACAAGAACAGGACCAGGGGAAAACTCAACCCTGTTGGTCAATAAACGAGAACAGAGGAACCCTCTACATCGCAAGAGGTCAAAAGTACGTAAAGCAGAACACGACACGCACATGGGGCCCACACGACGTGTGGCCCCAATTTAAACCGGACTAAGCGCACAAACATTATTAGGTACCAAAATCCACATGTACCTCCCAGAACTCTTGTATACTTCCAGAGTATACCACATCTCCAGCCCAAAGGCTAACGTGCACCCAACACCCAACGTCAATGCGAAGGTGTGACGTAACAACTCCAACCTTCCACCTCAATGGCTGAGGCACAGCCAACCACATCTCGTTAAGCACACATTCACTCACACGAGAGTGCATGCGATCACACACCAGGGGTTCTCTGCAAAAACCGCAGGAAGAACCACCACCGAAGCACCTTCACATTCCACATTTAATAAGATCGCGTAAGAGGCTTCGCTCACCTGAACAGATTACACTGTTGTAATCCTCGCGAAAAAACTTGTGAGATAAACTACTTACTCAGCTCAAATGGATATCCTACGGAAAAGTCACCAACACCGCCTCACGCCCGAACGACGTCCCATGATCCCAAGCCTCGGCCCCAAAAATCTTCGGGCGCATCGCACCATTGCGATCCCCTCGGGAAAACACATCAAAAAGACTGCTCACTTGAGCGCAACAGATATCCGGGGAAAAAGATGCATTCCGGCTTACCACACACGAGCGGTGCTACGTGGGACCCTCATCCCGGTCCCGAAACACAAAAAACGTATCGCACAGTTGTGATCCTCTCGAAAAAGTACACGAGATGGACTATTCACTTGTCCAAAACTGTCGCTCGGTGATAAAGATGGAAAATCACCATCGACGCCCAAACGGCCCTCGCGGGGCCCGCACTAGCGTGCGGAATTAGTGCGGGAGGATTTCACCATTGCAGTCCCCTCAGAAAATAATCTATAATCGACTGCTCGCACACCCCGAACGAACGCCCGATGAGAATGTCGCTAAACGCTGCTCGCAGCTCAAAAGACGGGTCGTGGGGTCCATGCCTCAAATCCGGTTTCAACACCTGAAACCACCCTGGAAAGCTTTGCCCCGACCCCAGGGTCCCAATTCTGCTGATGGCGATCAAAACAAACTTCAGACGCGTCCGCGCCGTCCAAAACAAGATCCCCTGGAAAAACGTCAAAACACTTAAAGACGCGTCGCGCCTCCGAGGCCCCTCGTTTCGGGAATTAAAAATTCCCGAAACCATCTCAAAAAGTCTTACTCGACGTCAGGTCCATACCGCTGCAAACGGCGCGCAAAACGGACGCCCGTAGCTCAAACTACGGGCGTCCGAAATTTTAAGGGGGATTACCCCTAGGCCGAACCGGCCCGGTCCGGCCGGCCCGCGGAACCGCGGCCCAGCCGCTGGACCCGGTCCCGCCGAACCCGTGGGCTGCCTCCCGTGAGGCCCGCGCTCCTACGCGGCCTCCACCACTGACCGGCTGGTTGTCTGGTCGCGTCCACGCGAAGAACTGCAATAGGCAGGTCCTGGTCTCCCCGCGGGGTCACGTGCCTGCGACCCCGGCACTCTCGGCCAGCGCCCTCGGCCGGCCCTCGCCCGACCGCTTGACCTCCTCCCGGCTACCGCGGCCGCCTGCGGCACACACCCTCAAAAGCCCACGGACTCCCCCTGCTTCCACCGTGATCCCCGGCCGCCTGAAGCTCGGCCGAACCACCGTGCCGCCCTGCTGAAGCCGGCCGGACCATCGCGCGAACCGCCATAAAACACCCACAACACCAGAAATTCCTTCAAACTTCGACGAACAACAGCGACACCATCCGAACCCGGATTTCAAATCCGAAATGAGCATCAGAAAGAGAATAATTTATATTATACGACCATGGGATTTGTTCAAAGATTTAATAGCAAATCGATGTATAAAATTGAATTCAAAGGAATGTTCGGAAATGAAAACGCATTCAAAACCTCCTAACTCGAAGGGCGTAGCCCGAAGCTTCACACGGGGTTCACCGGAGCCGCCTCGCCGGAGCCGCCTTGTCAGATATGTGGAGGATAGGAGGAGTATGAGAAAAGGTGGGTTTAACCAGGGAGGTTCAATGGGGAGGAAGGGTAGAAGGGTAGAGTTTAAATAAATAAACTCTAATTAAAAGACTCGACCCCCGAAAACACCCGCGTCCAAAAATTCTGGCGCGGTCAAGATTAAGCTCTCCCTAGGGTAAACACCACCTACTGAGCACAACAGCAGTCTCAGAATTTCAATTTGAGACCTCGTTCAAAAGTTATAAAACTAAACGTCTGAGGCTGCCAAATTATGAAAACGCCCCCGGGGCCATTTTTTCACAGACGGCCCGCGCCCGTGAAACTTATACCCCTTCTAGGGTAAACAGCACGCTCTGAACCCAATGGTGCCCTCAGTTTTCCAATATGAGCCACCTTTTAATATATACCTAGGTTAAGCCGTTGAACGAATAAATTAATTAATTAATTAATTCTTTTAACGTTCCGAAAGCGAGCGAGGGGTCCAAACGTCCCGCGCTGACATGTTCTATGTCGTTCCTGGGGTAAACACCCCATTCTGGAACCATCCGTACACTCAGATCTCTGATCCGGATCATCTTTTAGGAGTTATCTCATTTATTTGGCGTGTGCAGTGTCAACGCACTGAAAATTTAATTCTGGCCACTCTGGGGCTCGGAATCGCACGCCGTCTGAGGTTGCTACTCTGGAATAACATCAAGAATATTCCAAAGTCCTTTATAGCCAAAAATCGGGTTCTTAAATCATTCCCACCTTCAATATTTTCATCCCCGAAGAGCAAAAACAGGGAATAACTCAGGTTACTAAGACTGCACCTGGCTCTCCCGTATCCAGAAGAACTCATGCACAGTTCTGCGTCACCAAACACAGACCAAAGGATTGGTCTGTTTCACACGATGTCTGCCCTTGCCGATGACGTGCATAGGATCATGCACACTTCTTCTTGGGTAAGCCATGTGGGAGATGTATTGCACCCCCTCCAGACTTTGGGGTTAGGGAAAGGCGGTAGGGAACCTCACCATCCTTTCGCACGGCCTCAAACGGCCCAAAGGCCCTCGGGAGTAACTCACCTCCCTGATCGAACCTCTACATCGCACGCCGCGACTGGAATCACCACCCGCACCTGGAACAAGGCCCGATGATTCCCTCCTTCAGAATATCTATATGGTGAAACACCAATGGATATCTGGTCACGCAAGGTTTCACAGTCGATGTCCCACGACCAAGACTCTCTTACACATTCGAAAGGTGAAGGAGTCGCTACCATCGACGAAAGAGAAAGGTTCCATGCCTTCTACCTTTCCAAAACAGAGCCATACCGACACCCCGTGTCACCCCGGTAACACCTCAAGCAAGGATCAGGGAGAAAATCATTTCAAACCTAGAGTTTAACAATTCTACTGCAAAAAAGTATAAGAGATGTAGAGCGTACATCTTTTTACCTCATGCTCTGCAGGGTCGTAGACATCCAAAACTCGCGGCTGTCTGCGGTCCAAACTATCAGCTCCCAGGGCCTAACGTGGACCACCTAGTGGTGATGGGAAGACCTCGAAAGGTTTTCCTCCACTTCCATCTCCTCTCTCTCCTCTGCTAGAACCACCTCTCTGGGCGCTACTCCGATCACGACGTTGCCTCTGTCGTGGTGGTGCACCTACTGCCTGCCAGAAGCTCTCTGCATGCCTGGTTGGGCAGTCCAGTTCCAGGTGACCTCGCTCATCGCAAGCATAGCACCGAATCTCTTCAGGCTGCACTGGTGCCTTCCGGCGCCACTATGGTGTGCGACCACGCCCATGATTCCGGTTGTCAGAAAGCCACATGTGTCGAGGTCCTGCTTGCCAACGCCCGCTAGCTGCGGCAGACGTCTCGGCTCTAACATGCCTGCTGCCACCACCAACTCTAGAACGTGACAGGAAGCCCTCTTTCACCAGTGCCTTATCTAGCACCCCGACATATGTGGAAATGTCCAAGGGTACTATCACAGCACGAATCTCTCAGTGGATAACATGCTCAAACTTACGCGCTCGGATGTTGTCATCATTGACCAAGTCCGGGTAAAAGCATGCACGGTCTGCGAAACTAGCCGCGTACTCGGCCACCGTCATCCCTCCCTGCTGAAACTGCAGGTGATCCTGAATCCGAACAGAGTGCAAGCAGGAGGGGAAAAACTCCTCACGGAACAACAACTGAATGTCGCCCCAAGAAAGCGACGAATCTTCAAGAAACTGAGTCACTAGACTCCACCAACGCCAAGCTTCTCCACGAAAAAGGTTGGCGGCCAAAGCCACCATAAGATATGTCAGTGTCTGCACAATCCTGAAATGGTGAACCACTATCTCAAGCCAAACCTCTACTGCCTGAGGGTCTGGCTCACCACTGAACCTCAACGGTCTCTGCCGTTGGAAATCACGGAGCACGCTCAACCTGCGCTCAAGCCCCGTCTACTCTATTGAAGTTGTCTGCTGCTCAACAGGTGGGGGTGATGCTACCGGCCCACCTGGAGAAAGGGGATCGCATGATGGGTCCTAGACTGAGGCCTCGTAGCTCACAGGGTCATCGTCACAAACCAAAGCTGGTATCCTGGCTGGCTGTCTTCGCGGAAACATCCTTAATATTATCAAGGAGTGCCGCGTTCAGATGAGCATATATGTATATAACAGTAACAACAATGGGGAGATGACTCAAGAAGGATAGTAAAAGACTCAATCCTATGTGATGCACAAACCAAATTTTCCCTACAACAAGTGTCTCAGCATGCCGAGTTGAAAAGCGGGTTATCAAGGTCCTGGTGAATGGATATGTCAGCCACTGCACCATCACTGGACTCCCTGGCCTGAGAGCCGCTCTCGAGACACGTTAACACTATTTCCCTAAATCCCAACCAATTCCTTTTTAGGGATGTCTGCACAATGCCCCAAGGAACGAACAACCTCTGATACCAATTTTTCACGACCCGACCCTACCTAGGCTCGAGCCGCAACTACCCCAAGCCCGCCTCCATAGGCCAAGGGCTGGCGACCAGTGCCGAATGCACAATAACTCGGGGAGGCCTTTGCCTAAGTACCTGTACACATGCACGCAACACACTCAATGCAAAAGTGCAGAGTAAAAGAGAAAATACAAGTAAAGTAAAGGGAAACCGCTATATATATAAACCTTAATAGTGCATCGACCTCTAAACAGTACAAAGTAAAAAACTAAAGGTACACTAAAAATAAAAGGGGTAAAACACACGCCCAACCAGAAAAGTGCCACAACCCGATAACAGGTAAACAAAAGGAAAACAACTGGATGGGTCCCCCACCTGAAACCCGACTCCGACCACCACACGCGGTCCAAGCTCCCGAACTCCTAAGCTCCTTTGACGTCACGACCAACCTGTCCGTCGTCTTCAAGGTCACACCAAGTGCGGGCAAAGCCCAAGGAAGGGTGAGTATAAAAATACTCAATAGGATACCCCGAAGTCTTGAGGGAGAAACAAAGAAGGTACTGAAGGGTGAGCAGTAGATCGAACATGGGAAAGTAGAGGATTACAACTGAAAGTGCAGTAAATAATGCAGTAAAGAGTCCAGCTCAAGCCAGCAAAAGAAAGGAAGTAGACTCGTCCAAACACAAGGAGCTGGAAACGGTGAGAAGATGAACATATCATCGAGTCTTCGCTAACTATAGCAGGAGAGTAGACTCTTCCAACCATGAGAGGCTAGACATGGAAAGCACGTGGCATACCCTGCGCGTCTTCGCCTCTCCTAGAAGGAGAGTAACGAAGAACAAGAAGTGGGTACCGGGACAAGGTATATACATATTCATATGCTCAATCAAGAAGCCTGAAAAAGATCGTAAGGGGATATCCACCCCGTAGCTCATCCCAAGAAAAGTGAGTCGCTAATATTCCCAGAAGTAAACACCATCGATGACCAGCATCCCACATGTCTGCCCCAAACTACAGGTCAAGGGGATCAAACCACCGAACCTCGACACTATCCACTTTAGGCGGCACTGACTCGCCCACATGGTTTTAGGTCGTGTCACAAGGACGCGTCTCGGTGGGGGAAAAGCTCCTCATACTTGATAGTTCTGGGGGAATGTAAAACCACAACTCGTCACTGCCCCGCAGTCGAGAGGTCTCCTCAAAGTTGATAGGCGACCCCCTGCCCAGCCCCGCTGGAGGTTCCCTAGAAGTCGACGGGTTCCCACTATAGGGAGACCCAGTAGGAGTCGTAGGGTGACACACTGCCCGGTCACGTAACAGGGTAATCTACTGGAGGGTGACCTGGATAAAGTTGGCGATGAGACCACTGCCTAGCCCAGCTAGAGTTAACCTGGCATCGGGGACCACTGCCTAGACCAGCTGTAGGTAAGCCCGACATCAGTGACCACTACCCAACCCAGTTGGAGGTAATCCCGACATCGGGGACCACTGCCCAGCCCCGCTGGAGGTAAACCCGGAACTACTCTGGCCATCCCTACTGGATGGTACTGCTCGGTGAACACCGCTGTACTGGCCATCCCAATTGGATGGTACAAATGGCGAGCCCTGCTCGAAAAAACCTCATCCCTACTGGAAACAACCTCAGCCCTACTGGAAACAACCTCAGTCCTGCTGGAAACAACCTCCTGGATAGAGGATCAGTGCCCGCGTAAAGTGTTGGTCACACCGAATCCACAAGAACTCTACCAGGGAACACGGAGTGACGGGAGAATCTCCCCAGGCCTCACAAGGCGATCCCACTCCAATCCGCTGAGTCACTATCGAAGCAGACTGAGAAAAATCATCCCATAAAGTGGGAAAACACCCACGTTGTACTAATACCCATAGTCGTAAATGGTGCCAGAGTCCGGTGAAAGGGAACGGTACTAAAACCCCTCACAGATGAAGAAACAAAGGAAACGAACCATATCTGTCGGCCAAACGAGAACGGAACCAGGGGAAAACTCAACCCTGCCGGTCAACAAATGAGAACAGGACCAGGGGAAAACTCAACCCTGCTGGTCAACAAACGAGAATAGGACCAGGGGAAAACTCAACCCTGCTGGTCAACAAACGAGAATAGAGGAACCCTCTACGTCGCGATAGGTCAAAAGTACGTAAAACAGAACACGACATGCACATGGGGCCCACACGACCTGTGTCCCCAAGTCAACCCCGACCAAGTGCACAAACATTCTTAGGTACCAACATCCACATGTACCTCCCAATTCTCCTGTATACTCCCAGAGTATACCACGTCTCCAGCCCAAAGGCTAACGTGCACCCGGCACCCAACGTCAACGCGAAGGTGTGACGTAGAAACTTCAACCTGCCACCTCAACGGCTAAGGCACAGCCAACCACATCTTGTTAAGAACAACTTCACTCACACGAGAGTGCATGAGATCACACGCCAAGGGTTCTCTGCAAACACCGTAGGAAGAACCACCACCGGGGTACCTTCACATACCACATTTAATAAGATCATGTAAGAGGATCCTCTCACCTGAACAGATTACACCGTTGTAATCCTCGCGGAAAAACATGCGAGATAGACTACTTACTCGCCTCAAACGGATATCTGACGGAAAAGTCACCAACACCGCCTCACGCTCGAACGGTGTCCCGTGATCCCGAGACTCAGCCCCGAAAATCGTCGGGCACATCACACCATTGCTATCCCCTCGAGAAGACACGTCAAAAATACTGCTCACTTGAGCGCAACAGATATCCAGGAAAAAAGATGCATTCCAGCTTACCGCGCACGAGCGGTGCTACATGGGACCCGCATCCCAGTCCCGAAACACAACGAACGGATTGCACAGTTGCGATCCTCTCGAAAAAGTACATGAGATGGACTATTCACTTTTCCAAAATGGTCGCCTGGTGATAAAGATGTAAAATCACCGTCAATGTCCAAACGGCCCTCGCGGGGCCCGCACCCGCATGAGGAATTAGAGCGGTGGATTGCACCATTTCAATCTGCTCAGAAAAACATCCAGAATAGACTACTCGCACGCCCCGAATGGACTTCCAATGAGAAAGTCGCTAAACGCTTCTCGCAGCTCAAAAGACGGTCCATGGGGTCCATGCCTCAAATCTGGTTTCAACACCCGAAACCACCCTGGAAAGCTTCGCCCTGGCGCCAGGGTCCCAATGCCGCTGACGGCGCTCAAAACTGACGTCAGACGCATCCGCGCCGTCCAAAACAAGATCCCCCGGAAAAACGTCAAACTGCTTAAAGATGTGTCACGCCTCCAAGGCCCCTCGTTTCAGGAATTAAAAATTCCTAAAACCATCTCAAAAAGTCCATCTCGACGTCAGGTCTGCTCCACTGCATACGGCGCCTAAAACGGACACCCGTAGCTCAAAATACGGGCGTCCAAAATTTTAAGGGGGATTACCCCTAGGTCGGACCGGCCCGGTCTGGCCGTCCCAACGGCTGGGCCCGGTCCAGCCGAACCCGCGGGCCGCCCCCCGTGAGGCCCGTGCTCCTGCACGGACTCCTCCACCAACCAACCAGCTGTTCGGTCGCGCCCACGTGAAGACCCACCATTGGCGGGTCCTGGTCTCTCCGCGGGGTCGCGCACCTGCGACCCCGGCTGTCCCCCTCACCGGCGCTCTCGGTCAGCGCCCTCGGTCGGCCCTCACCCGGCTACTCGACCTCCGCCTGGCTACCGTGGCCGCCTGCGCCACACGCCCTCAAAAGCACGCAGACGCCCCCTGCTGCCGCCGTGAGCCCCGACCACCTGAAGCTCGGCCGAACCACCGCGCCGCCCTGCTGAAGCCCGTCGGACCACCGCGCAAGCCGCCGGAAAACACCCACAACACCGGAAATTCCCGCAAACTTCGACGAACGACCGAGACACCATCCGAACCAAGATTTTAAATTTGAAATGAGCGTCAGAAAGAGAAGAATTTATACTATACGACCATGGGAATTTTTCAAAGATTTAACAGAAAATCGACATATAAAATTGAATTCAAAGGAATGTTCGGAAATGAAAACGCAACCAAAACCTCCTACCTCGAAGGGCGTAGCCCGAAGATTCACGTGGGGTTCGCCGGAGATGCCTCGCCAGAGCCGCCTCACCGGATATGTGGAGGAGAGGAGTAGTATGAGAGTAGGTGGGTTTCTCCATGGGGGTTCAATGGGGAGGAATGGGTGAAGGGGAGATTTTAAATAAATAAACTCTAATTAAAAGACTCGGCCCCTGAAAACACCTGTGTCCAAAACATCCAGCGTGGTCAAGATTAAGCTCCCCCTAGGGTAAACACCACCTCCCGAGCACAAAGGCGGTCTTGTAATTTTAATCCGAGACCCCGTTCAAAAGTTATAAAACTGAACGTCCAAGGCTTCCAAATTACGAAAACGCCCCTGGGGCCATTTTTCACAGACGGCCCACGCCCGCAAAACTTATACCCCTCCTGGGGTAAATGACATGCTCTGAACTCAACGGTGCCCTAGGTTTTCCAATCCGATCCACCGTTTAAGAGATACTTGAGTTAAGCCGTTGAACAAATAAATTAATTAATTAATTTATTCGTTTAACGTTCCAAAAGCGAGCGATGGGTCCAAACATCCCACGCTGACATGTTCTAAGTCGTTCCTAGGGTAAAAACCCAATTCCGGACCCATCCATACACTCGGATCTCTGATCTGGATCACCCTTTAGGAGTTATCCCATTTATTTGGCGTGTCCAGTGTGAATGCACTAAAAATTTAATTTCGGCCACTCCGGGGCTCGGAATCGCACGCCGTTTGAGGGAGCTGCTCTGGAATAACATCGAGAATATTCCAAAGTCCTTTATATCCAAAAACCAGGTTCTTACAATCTTCGTGAGAAGATTTCATGGGAAATACTTATTAAGAAACATTATCTTAAAGTCTTCCCATTCCATCTCTTCAATTTCCTCCCTTGGATTGGTGTTATTAATCAAAGCCCACCATTGATCGGATTCTCCATCTTTATGATAAACGACTAAAGTCACCTTCTCCATCTCAAAACAGTGAAGAACAAAAAATATCTTCTCCATGGAGTTGACCCACTGTTCCGCAACTAGTGGATCAAAATATCCACAAAACTTCAGTGGTCTTTTCCGCATAAAACATTTGATGGCCAGTTGCTCCCTCTTTGGTGAAGGAGGATGTTCCCCATTATTATGGTTATTATTGATAACCTGATATAATTGGGTAAGCATCACCATGAAGTTTTGAATTCCACCTCCCAAATCATTGCGGATGTTGTTCGGGCAATCGTTGCATTGGCCCTCACAAGAGTTGTTGGACGGATTTCTCCTAGTTCCCACCATTTTCTAAAATAGAAAAGGTTAGAACAAAACATAAGTAAACAAGTCATGAATACATAAATTATTCATTTGAACAATTTATACTAAAAGCATAACATATGGGATCCCTATGTAAATACTCTTGTGTGCAAATTTGTACTTAATCTCATACTAGAGGCTTTATCTAGGGTTCACTAATCATAATTCCTAAATTAACTAAAACATTCCTCTGGTACCAACTATAGTGACCCGAGCCTTTTCTTACATTACTATTACATCAGTTCAAAGATAAAAAACATAATAGTATTACACAAAGAGGATCCAAAGGCTTAGTGTCTTGGGAAAACTAGGACCACACATAAAAAATACAACATCTAGCATAAAAATTTATTTAATTTCTTCTTCTCTAGCTTCTTATTGGCACTTTTCCTCTCCTTAGTACATGTAGACACCTGAGGATATACATCAAAAGGGGTGAGCTAGAACCCTAGTAAGAGGATAGATAAAAACAATATATCATGTGGTGAGCATAATCATAACATAGGAAAAAGATCATGAACATGAGAGGAGCATAAATAAAAGACTTGAATTGTGGAAAAGCATAAAAATGAAACATCTTTTCTTAGTGGTTAACTACCACACATACTTGTGAACCAATATAGAATCTTGTTCGCAGATCCTTTCACATTTCCTCATGAGATTCGTCACTTTACCCAATGTATTGGAGCGCTATATAATTACGGGCGCACCCGTCACATCATAACATTATCATTTATCATTCATGCCACAATGAACATATAACATAAATGAACATAACTAAACCATGAAAAGGAATGAGTTTCATCTCATCGGAACACATTCATAAACTTTGGGTTCCCCCCAAAAAAGAGGGAACAACATTCTTGATATAAGAACCATCAACCTTGAATGAGAGGTAAAAGTTGAGTTCTTAAGAGAAGAGTTATTTCGGAAAACATTAGGATTGACATAAACTTCATTAGAAAACATGTATATCCTAGAAAAGGAAATAAAATGATGAAAAAATGTTCTTTAACGGGTTACCATATCAAAAAATGGAGTGAAAGAGGTAGAACTCAAAGGATGAAAGTTGGGTTCGAGAATTTACTCTTACCTTGTACCCGAATGCTTCCTTCTCTTTAATGTCCTGTATAATTACATTATATTAATTAATTAGAAATCCAGAACCATGTGCACATTAATAGGGTTCATTCTAGTTTCATTATGTCATTTTATGTTCCTTCGGATGACTTATAGTGTTTAAAAACATTGTTCGGGGATGTTCGTTTTTATGGTTTCTCTTGGGTTGTTCACTTGTATTCATAAATTGAAGTTCGTGTACAACATGGGTAAACATACAAAAATGATATTACATGTAATTAATGATATTAAATTAGTTTGAATTATCTTATAATGAATTATGTTAGATCCATGTGGTGAATCATTAGATAAGAATTAAATGATGGTTATTTGGGTTAATTTGGGCGGTTTTTGGATCACAACGAACTTGTTTTAACTTATCACTTAGTAATATGGACATAGGCTATTTCCAGAAATTTAAATAGGAAATAAAACATATTAAATATTCTGTTTCAACCATAAAAATTGTTTCATGACCAGATCTGAAGGTAGAAATGGAAGAAGAAATCATGTCGTTCTTGAAGGTGATAAATTAACACCTCACGAACAATGTTCTCTTTAATAAAATAAAAGGAAGAGGGAAAGGGGGTTGGATGATATAATATCCCATTATAATCATACAATTATATTATATGAATAATAATGTAGTTACTATAACATTTGGATGAATATATGTGGTGAGAGGTCAAGAAATGAACTTGAACTTGAAAGGAAATTGAAGGAGAAGAGGGAGGGAAATTACCTCTTGAATCCTTCTCTTGAGAACCTCCTTAAGGGCCTAATCTTGGTCTTTTGAGGATACTAGAATCTCTTGGACGTGGGGGAGGGGATAGGGAAGGTGTTTGGTAAGAGTTTAGAGAAGTCTTGGATCTTGAGAGGTGTGAGGAAATGAGGGAGTGAAGGGTGGCTTTTATAGTGGAGGGGAGAGGGGTTTCCTTAAAATAAAATTTATTAGTTTATCATTTCCCCACAAGACAAGGAATAGTGAGTCTTGAAAGAACAGGAATAGTAATTTTATAATATAATCCCGAACCAAGTGGGCTTACATCAGCATAACATCACACATGACCATATAATTAGCTTATTTTTGTAAATTACGGTGTTTCACTATTCATCAAATATTCAAGTATCTCATAAAAATCCCAAAAATTTACCCCAACCATTTTTCAACATGTAGAATCCAAAAATGAATTCCATTTTTTAAAAAATAATTTTCTAAATATTATTAATTTAATATTAAAATCATAATTTACTTAAATAAACAGTTTTTAAGATTAAAACTGATTTTATAATGCTTTTAAAAATTACGTAGGGTCTTATAAAATTATCTAAAAACTATAAGACATTGATTCAATAATTTATGAATACATTTTAGGGAAATAAATATTCTTTTAAATTAATTAATTAATTACAATTAATTATTTATGACTTACAAAATACCAAAACATTTACTAAGGTTAAATTGTCACTTTCGAAAATGTCTAAATTTTATTTTATTATTTATAGGTAATGTTACTCTTATGTTGGATGATTTACTATTAATAAGGGTCATATTACTATTCATAAGGGTGTGTTACTATTCCTAAGGGTACGTTACTATTCACCAAAAATTATTTTTGTTTCATTAGACTCCAAAAATCATCTTGAACACAACCGTGTATGTTGAATTTTCAAAATTACAAACATAGGAGTGACAGACTTATGTTTAAAGGTCACTTATCACTTAGTAGTTCATTATTTTGTGTTTTTATGAAATAAATATAAGAAGGGAATTTTCCATTGAAGAGCATTAGGTCGTTACACTCATGGTCATAAAATATTAGTGACATGCTGAGGAAGTCCACAGTTTGGTGCCACGAGACTCCTAGAAAAGATGCCCTAACCTTGCAGAACCCCCTAACAAACCACCCTTACCACGCAAAATTTCCCAGGAAAGGCATCTAGCATCTCACAAAGACCTTTCAACAAGCACTTTTATCTCATGAAATCCCTTGTTCATGTCAATATGACAATATAGAAGTCCTTAGGCATAAATTCCTGATCAAAAAAATCCCTACTAATTGGAAATAATCCAATAATAGAGGCATTGAAGAGAGGGACCTTGGGTTGTTGAAAATTAGGTGACTCCATCAAAGTAATCCATGATAAAGGCTCATGAAGATTCATGGTGATAGTCCCCTTCGCTAACTCTAGCCTAGATCCATGCCAGATACGCCGCTCAAACCGAAAAACAATTGGGGTGGTGAGGCCTATAAATCCCCCCACCCGAGCCACGTAGAAAAGGTTGGATTTTCATATCCAGGTGCATCATCACACACAAGCACCAGAGTAGATTTATCAAAGAGGATTTTCATGCAACCTGCAAGTGTTACATCAGGTAATATGTCATAAAATAGCTAAATCATTTATGTGCTATGCATAAATAACTTCGCATGATCATTCATAGATCACATGTAGTACTTATAATAAGATATGAGAATAACATATCGCACATATTTCAAATCACATGAGACTCAAAATAAACTTATACTGAATAAATATAAGGAATTCACAATAAAAGTTCTTGAACAAAGACTAAAAGTGAAATAATTGAGCAAACACATGTTTTTTGACCCTCATATGCTTTCTATAAACCATCCAAGACACACAAAAACACCAGGACATGTCACCCAGATCCCACGATGCTCCTTCTTTATGCCACCCAAGTCATATATAAAGTATTTCAGACTTCTCAAATCAATTCATACGGTCCCCCTGGGCATGCCACTTTAGTCTCGCAAAGCCCCTTGGGCTTTTCACCCAAGCCTTATGATGTCCTTCAGATATATCACCTGACTCATATAGTGGTGTTGGCTCATGTCATCCAAGTCTCACAGTTGCATCTAGGCATTTAAATTAAATCTCTCATGATACTCCTTGTGCATGTCAATTGAGACTCATTATGCCATCCAGATTGTTGGCCAAGTCTCGTGATTCCCTCCAGGAGTGTCATCCAAGACATGTGACACCCTTCAATACATGTTGTATTGAATCTCATGACACCCTCCATATGTGTCAGTTAACTCTTACAAATGACACCTGGGAAATTCATTTGGATCATTACATACCCTCTAGATAAGTTATCTAGGTCATTTGATGGCTTCTGGGACAAACCATATGGATATTACAATGTACTCTAGAAAAGTCATCATTGATCATAAAAAAAACTTCAGAAACATATCCTAGGTTATGTAAAGTCATTTAGAAAGACCAAATGGATCATTTAGTTTTCTTTGAATATTCTAGGATTATACTTCTCTACATATCAATACAAGCAAACAATCAGCACATGTCAGGTAGAAAAGAAGCCCATATAAGTCGGGAAACCTTAGAGTATAAGCCCTGATATGAGACATAATATGATATGTCCCAATAGCCGGGGAATCCTCAAAGTGTAATCCCATGCCAAAGGAACTATGGTGACTCTGATTCCTACTATTTTCAAGATACAAAGGCCACCTCTTAAAGATTTGAGCTCTACAGGGTTTCCCCAATACTTAATTACCTAACTTTCCAAGCCATGATATTGATCATTTTTTCATCCCTTGTTTCTCACACCAAGAATAGGTCTCATAATCTTATAGATTTATAATAATCATATAATTCGTATCACGGGTCTCCACCAACTAGGGAATCATATGTATGTAAATCCCCAATAAGTGGCATGACACATTAGCCTCAACATAAGGGAATTTTTCTTGGGTCCAATACCAAGGGAATGATTGAACTACGAGAACTATGATTCCTACAATAACTAGGATATGTAGGATTCCTTCCTAAGGCCTGATCTCAAATAAACATCCATTTTGATTGGACTGAGAAACAACTGAACTATAATGACTTTAATTATTTCCATAACCAAGATACATAGGATGTCTCTCTAAGGCCTGAGCTCTATAATAAATCTTATCAGGGAGGTCCCAGTACATAAGTCCCACATCATGAGAAGTAAAAAATGATCATTTTTCATCCCTTGTTTCTCACACTGAGCATAGATCGATCGTGTGAGCTTAGGGAATTTCAATTATCATGTCATTTGTACCAAAAGTACCTATAATGATTAGAGAAACCTCAGTTTATAAGCCCCGGCCAATTTAACTATGAAAACTCTGATTCTCTCCATGATCGAGATATGTATGGAATTCTTCTGGGACTCAATCTTGAACACTTGGTGTCCCATGTCACCTATATAAGTCCTTTCTGCATAATGTTAAACTACATTGTCCCAATGAAGTACATGGGTTTTGATTCCTGAAATAACCAGGATACATAGGTTTCTCTGTAATGGCTCAACCCCCTTCTAGGAATATTAACCACCTATTTTCATGGCCGCACATTCTGAAGCTCTTGGTTATATGGCTTCAAAACATAAGAAATCTCCCATTACTGTAAAATGATGGAGAACCTCGTATTTATAAAATTGGATTCCCCAAAGATCCCCCATAGTCTTTTTCACTTAAAAATAATTATCCCATGATTGTTTTTTTGGGTAACTGATCCCATATTGGGATTAAAAAGAGATTCTTGAACACATCTTAAATCTATAAGAGAGTCCCAGAGTAGGAAATAATTCCCCCCAAAAGGATGTTATGATCCCGACCTCCCATTCTTTTGACCAATGTGAGTCCCTGAGAGTCATTGGGCCTAAAAACCTAGATGATTTCATTACTTTGGAAAGAATGTATGTACCTAGTTACAGATGAGGGAACCATTGGGATTTTTTGGTAAGAGCAACAACGGTAACCCGATTTTCATGATTTTTCACAACACAAATCCCCCATAATAAAACCCTCAAGTGGATCCCTTACATACCTTGAGATACCTACGAAAAAAAATAGTGAACCTAATGTGAATCTATGTAATAATAAAACAATTGGGTTATAATCTTTCATACCATTTTTTCCACTGTATGCAAACAAAACTAACATTCCCAACGTAAATCTCTCAGATGATGGGTTGATTGAATGATCAAGCCACTTTTTTAAAAAAAAAACTATAAAAACATTAGTAATACCAGAATTATCTTATAGATGATCCCTTGTAACCAGGGTTATCATAAGTTCATCCATGTTTTGATAAGTCCAAACAATTAGAATGTATGAATTGGGAATAAAGGAACAATTATGTAAACCATGCATATCTAATTGAGAATATTATGAATGCGATATTGAAATAATATGTATCTTTGTTTTTTGTCATCTAAGAAACTATAGATACCACTTTCAACATCTTGATTCGAGACAATGTCTTCATCATCCAACATTCACTCTAGTAAATCATCTGTGGATGCAACCCATATGGGTCGCAAAGAGATCTCACCTACTTGAAAACTTCATTGTCAATTGGAAAACTAGATGATTTGGGAGTACCACCGATGCGTTAAAATATATAACATGGAAGCTTCCCATTAGTTTTTCCAAGGATGAAAACTAGTGGTTCCACATAACCCATGAAAGGTTGTTGCTAATCTAGTAGACCTTGTCGTCACAACGAACCACTTTAGGATCTTATCCCCAAAGCATGGAAACTTATACCTTCAATCTCAGATGAAGGTAGATCAGAAACCCAAATAAGGCTCCCATTTGGTTTAGTTATAGCTGAGGAAGGAACCTGTCAAACTTATTGACCAACACCATCCCACTGGTACCCACAAGTCGCCTGCTAAGGGTACCATCTGACATATTGCTACCTCTGAAGCCGATGCACAGGAAACAAGGAAGTCTCATCGGAGTAGGAAGGCACTAGATATCTAGGAGAGGGCTCATATCCCCACTTATACTGATGATACCTATCAGTATATTCTAATAGAAACTAGTAAGCAGGCGCATATCCCAGCTGACTTGGAACAAGTCTATGGGAATATTATCATAGCAAGCATGGGGGTGGCACATATCCCTACCCCCATGCATGAAGCTCATAATCATATTCTAATGGTACAAGTAGGACAAAAGTGGGCACATATTACCACTTCAATCGAAGACATATGCTAGTGTATAATGGATATGGAAAATGTGTAGGCTTATATACCTATACACACTTTTCTAAAAATCCAATATATTTTAACAATGGTTGAAGAACTCCATCGGTATATTCATGCACTATTATAGATAACGGTACAGGCTCATACTTCCATCCCAACAGTCAGGGAAACTCAACAGTCTAATCCTTATGAATAAGTGGTTATACCGGAGAAATCACGCATTCTTTCTCCCGTATATGAGGATTATTAGCATATTTTGATAAAATACAAGGCATTGGACTAGGATCATACTCTCATTCCAATCAAGCCTCACTAGGTGAGAGTGGAACATGCCTCAAGACATGAGAACATGCTTATCAAAAAATATAGGTTGTACATTCCAAAGGCCCGAGATCTGGCTCATACCCCCGTTCTAGCTGGGGATCACCACGTGAGAGGGGAACAAGCCTTGGGACAAGCACATATTCCTATCAAATAAGTCTAGTTGCATACTCTAAAGGCCTAAGATTGGGCATATATCCTCTTTATGGCTAGGGTATGACAAATGAGAATGGAAAAATCCTTAGAACATACTCATATTCCTGTCAGTGAATTTCCAGGCATATTTTAGTAGATCATAGAATCCAGAAACACATTCCTACATTCTTCAATAAACGATTGTGCGAGCCTCATTCCAAGGCAATATAGGAGAAGGTTCATATCCATTCTCCCATTACAGAGGTATGTTTTCATATTATGATGTGGAATTCATATTCATAATAGGATCATATTCTTGTTCCAACCAGGGATCACCAAGTGATAGGGGAACATACCTTGGGGTAGGCTCATACTATTTCCAAGAAAGACCAGTTTGATATCCCAAAGGCTTGGGATTAGGCTCATGCTTCTATATTTATTGAGGCTCACCAAGTGATAAAGGAACATGCCTCAAGTGAGGATCATATTCTTATCAATAATGAGACAGCTTATTGGCATATTCCAATAGGTTCTCATTAGTAAGAGAATACTCCCACAACATCAGATAGTTATATAAAAGTTCCAGTAACTGCCATACAATAGGCTTGTATCCTTACACAATTCCAAAAGTTAGGTCATCATAATATGACCATGACACAGAACATGGCCCATATTCCTAATATTCTCAATTCCTTTATCCTTAAGGTTGTTTGAGATTCATTATCAACACCATGAGGGTTCTTCGACTCTTTTATTGTAGTGGAAGAGGAAGACTTTCATTACCATGATAGTCTTCCTTGTGGTAGTGTGGAGACGGATCACAACGACTCTACTCTTGAAATCCACTGTTTTCAACTGCTCCATGATGATATCTCTCATGGATAAGGAAATATTACCCTTTCCTAGACACCTCCATATAGAGAGGTGTTCAAAACTATGAAACCTTAATATAGAGAGGTGCTTGAAACATCAGGGTTAGCTGTATATGGTTCCCCCATCAACTTCTATCAGCACTCCACTCTCGTCAACTTTTAACCATCAGGGACATATTCTATGTTTTGACCAGATAGAGGCATTTAATTATGAGGAAGATGAATCTAACATTGACATATTAAGAGAGTTAGCCGAAAATAACCTCAACATCATGTTCTGTCCCATCACTACTAATTACTACAATATCCAATATAATATAGAAAAGGAGTACATGCATTATCTATTCTAGAATATATGGTCTACTCATCAGTGACTGAAGTATTGAAATCTCCCTTATCCAAGATAAAAGTTTAACCTTCATACAATCAATATAATCTTTTTCAGCTAGACCTAGCCATTATCTCCATGGCTCGGGATCCAAAACCAGAAAAGCACAATACAAATCTGAAAACAGGATTGCTTCTATTGCATCGTGACACTTTAGCAGCAGATCTCTAAATCCACATCATGCATATATATTTAAGGATGGGGAAATTATATAGCGTTACACTTTTATGAACCTTTGGAACAGCAAAACCCCTCAAATTTGGTGTCATAGAATGTTATATCCTTAGGAAAAATTAGGGGACCAGGTAACGCTCGGTCCAGTTGGTCGCTAAAATGGAATTCCCCCACTTAAATGATGACCATAAATCCTAAACGGATGGATAGGATATCCAATAGGACATAAAACTATTCCCCTAGAAACAATGAGAACACTTTTAGGACATGGAAACCGTAGTTTTGATCATTCAGACAACTTCTCGTAAAGATTGGTTCACATCATGGGATTCCATCACACCCATCTCCCATGTGAGCACAACTACACCACATAAAATGATCCATATTAGTATATTCCATAGTATTCATCTATGATTTGACCTGTCCCCATGGGCCAGGATAAAATTTATTACTGCTTCTACCCTTAAGATAGTTAATTTTCGATAGGATCCAAGACCTATCCTAGGCAGTTGTGAGCAAACCCCAGCCTACTGGAATGGGGGAATTTATATCTCAATCACCATATCCAAGTTCATCATCCCCTAATAGGGTCCTGGAAGAATCAATGGTCATTCCAGATCACCCCCACCCCACTGGTCTGGGGGAATTTATACCTACATGTCTTCCCCATGAATCATCAAGTCTCCAACTAGAATCATTGGATCCTCAACAATGGAACCAATTAGTGAAAATTATATCCACAGATGACACCTAACCCATAGGGGTGGGGTAATTTTAATCATCATTATCACCAAATAGAGAATCATTATTCTCTAGGTTGGGAGGGAAATGGTTGGTGTCCCACTTATCCCTCCCACCATGAGACAAACCTCTAATAGTCGGGGGCCATATGGAAACCACGACCATAAAATTCACTATTTATAGGCCAAGATTAGAGGATAATATAGAAAAGGTGATCAAACCCTACTAGGTTTGAAGGATTAAATGACCCAATATGGCCAAGGGTTTAAATAACAACCCTAAAGAAGGTAGTACCGAATTATCCTATTGAGTCAAAATTAATGGCACAACCACTATTTCTTGATATTCCTTTATAAATTACATCACTATCAACATAGTATAAATTGATCATGATTTGAATATAGAGATCCCCAACATAAAAAATGTACCTAGAGAGGAGGTTGATTTTGATGAACCAATTGAGGCTTCATGCACTCAGAACCAGAGAAGGCTCCAAAATCTAGCACCATCGAATAACAAGTTCCCACCTCTCTGGTGGAACCCTACCAAAGAAAAAGGGAAAGGTGTGGATATATCCCAATCACAAACTAGAAGAGTTTATATTCCTTCCATAGAGGTATAACTATAACAATATGAGAGTGAAATGCAGACTCTCCAGCAACTCAACATGGAGCTACTCAGAGGAAATATTACCATTGGGTATCATCTTTAGGAAAAGATGAATATTGTCCCTCCCATAGCTAATCTTATAGAAAGAGTAGTATTTGAGCATCATATTGGATCAAAATATAAAAAACCAGTCTACATAAATGAGGAACTTGAAAAAAAATATATGAATTCCCTCCTTTGTAGTGATAGACTCTCCCTCCTCAGGGAAATCATCCAGTTATAGGACGAATTGATAATTAGTGGGAGATGAATGCGGGACCACCTTATCAGTGTTTCTCTCTCCCTACGGATGGTAGACGACTCAGGCAGTAGTTCCCTAGAGTTTCTTAACATCATCGAGTCCATGGCTATCCAAATGGAAGTCATGGGAGGGTGACACACACCTGTGTAGCCTGAGAGTAATTCATATCTCGAATGGGTGTATTATACTCCACCTACACCCAACATTGGAAATCATACCTTATATACCTTTGATGTTGAAGGTGGCCCTGAAAAAAATCTCACACACTTTATATCCCGATGTGGGCTAATGATGGACCCTTTAGACTAACAGGAGGCGACAAAGCTGAGATGTTTTGTACAGAGTCTGACAGGCCCAGCCTCTGTTTGGTATAGCAGCCTTCAAAAAGGATCCATTTCTGGATAGGAAGACCTTCATCATCAGTTCCTCTATCAGTTCAACTCCACAATGAGGAAAATGAGAATCATAAACCTAACAAACTAAAAAAATGTGATAATGAGACGGTGTCCGATTTCATAGTGAGATGGAAAGGCTTATCCTATTCATGAAGCATTCCTCTCTTGCAAGAGAAAAAACCAAAACTCTATGCTAGAAATATCAGGGATGATTTACAGTTGTATTAGATCCTCGTGAATTATCCACGCGGGTTCTATGAGTTCATTGAAATAGAATAGCTTCTTGTGGATGCTATTCAGTGAACCCAATTTAAAACTCGACTCATTCCAACAACATAGGGGAAAAGGAAAGGTAAAGAAGAAGCTATATTTTTCACCCTCAAGACATTATTAGTTCCCATCTAAGAACCTAGGTAAACTTTGAACCACCCAATAACTCCTTTGGAGCAGTGACAACCACAGAATCACCATCATATAGAAGCACGTATAAATTAGGGTCTCCCAGGATTTGAGTAATGGATGAAAAAAAAGTATACTCCTTGTGAAATGAATAATTACCTAGTTAGTTTTTGGAATCTATGGACAATAACTGCCTCAATATTCAACAACCTAGAAATCCTGATTAGTTCAACCTCTCTGACCATCTCGACTACTGCCCTCAACATAGAAGGTCGGGTCATAACATCCAAAATTGTTTCATCTTCAAATACTTCCTTCAAAAAATGGTTGATTATGGACACGTGGAATTAGAAAACTCCCCAGAGAAAGTGGCATGCATAACTATCATCTATTTAGAAGAGGAAAATGGATGGCAGAAAGTTACATCTAGGCCTGTGTAAAAGTTCGATAACTAGATGACCCGAAAAATAGTTGATCAATCTCATGCCACCCTGAATGCATAGAAGCATGAACTTGAAATATATCCAACACATAATAAGAATACATCATAATTTCCTTCCAAAAAGTGGTCATAATCACCAGAAGTAAGAAGAAACAGAAGAGGAAAATAGTATTCTGCTCCAACACAAGATCTAAACCTTGTGGATTTCTTCCCTAAGACATCCGCAGCATGGGAATTTCCCCACCATACAGGATCATCGTCTAAAAAAGAGTTTATATTTGGTTGTTTCAATGAGATACAAATGGAATACCCCTTCTCTAATTATGCATATTCTCCCGAATATGAATTCCCTGCACATAACTAGGGAATGGGAGGCTTCATGCACCAAAATTGAGGATATAGGGACAATGTGGGCATTGTTGGACACAATATTCTGGTCATATCCCCATGGAGGAAATATATACAGTTAAGAATCATGGAAAAGTGATCCAGAAGGTCCAAAAGAGGCAAGGAGGTTCCCCGGATCCCTCTAATAGTCACCTGCATCTGATTGTCTTATGTGACCACCCAGTGGGGGGTCAACCTGATCAACCCAAGTAATGGGGAAGTATGAAATTACCTACACCACTATAATTAGAAATTCACTTGACTTATGCACAAGACCTAGGCCTTTTAACCTCAGATGCATCATCACCTTAACCACATACCAAGGAGAAATCCCATATTAGAAATCACCAACCTCTAGCACAAAATTATAACATTATAAAATAGATGGTTGTTTTCCCAGCCAATATCTCAATCCTAAATGTGCTTCATATTTCAAAATAACTCAGGGAGGAACTTGTTGAAGCCCTCCAGATCCCACAGGATTTCTAGAAATATGTCTCTATAGCCATGGTATATCGATTGGAGACTATGTTCTCAGAATGTCATGTCATCATCTTATTCAATGATCAAGATCAAGAAGATCCCATCAAAGGTCCCATCAGACCTCTATATGTCTTAGGAAGACTCAATAATTTCAATTTCCAATGGTCTCTAATTGATAATGGTTTTGGTATCAATACCATCCCACTTCGAACCCTCTAACATTTGGGATATGAAGAAGGGTACATATATCCCACAAATATGATCATTCAAGGGTATGATAAGCATGAGCAAAGACCTCTCAGGAAGATAAAACATGAAGCCTAGTTTGGGGAACTCTCCTTTTATGTTTATTTCATGGTTATTCAGCAAGACACTATATATAATTTCCTTCTCGGGAGGCCCTGGATCCATATCCACTTGGTAGTACCATCAACATTCCATCAGTGTATGAAGTACCCCATCAATGGAAAATTCATCATACTACATTGTGAAAATCCCCCCTTTGAGAATTTTGGATCCATATATTCTCAAGAATATTTCTAAAATAAGTTTGGAAATCAACCAATGGTGTAACACCATAAGATTTTATATTATGTTAACTCTTCAAAGTATTTCAATAACTTGTGCTACACACAACACCGAGTTCGAGCGCACCACGACTTACCAAACTAGCCGTTCAAAAAAGAGGTTATGAATAGTATTAACTACGTTTTAAATTTTATATATCCTATATAATTTTTACATTTATCTTTTTTTTCTTATACATAATATTAGAAAAATTCAATTTTTAAGATAAAAGTGATAATTTTCAAAAAATGCAGGTTTTCTTCCTTTTAATGGCGAACCATTTTTAAATCAAATATTTGATACTTTTATAAATTAAATTTAGTGAAATTAAATTCTTCTTTATAATAGGGACATAAAAATTTAGTTTGGATAAATTTGTGGTACTTTTCTGATAACTTTCATATTTTGATGAATAGTGAAAAATACTATGTTTAATTGAAAACAACTTTTTTAATAGAAATAATTTATAGTGTTAAATTATGCATTTGAATGGTTTTTAAGTATAATTAGATTATATTTTTATCATTTAATACAATTTAGGTCATTATAAGTAAAAGGGTACCTCCCCTTCTCCTAATTTCACACCTCCAAAGCCATTTTTCTTATCCAAACCCTACCCAAATATACTCTAAACTATCCTACCTTCAATATAGAGGCCTTAATTTGATCATAAAGCCAAACTAATGAGCCCTTTTGATCAACTCAAAAGGAAACACCTAAAGAAGAGGTAATAATTTCACCACCCTCTTTCAAGTTCTTTTCTTCTTACACTTCCTCTTTATTTGTTTTTTCCATACCAAAATAATAACTCCAGAAATTTATACATAATGTGATGTTATTATAAATATGGTACAACCATATTCTTTATTATATCCATCCTATAAATGACAAATTCACCATACGTGCATATGTACGGCTTACTATCTCCACGTCATGGTGAAGTTTGTTATTCAAACACTTCATTATTTGGATGGATATAATAATGAGTATAACTGATGTAAATAATAAATATAACATGTTAATGATTCTTTATATATAATATATTATCCAATTAAATACTATTTCACCATCAACATAATGATATTGTCTCTCGTTCGTACGTACGGATTAACATCTCCACGACGTGATGAGATTCATTTCCACGTTCACTATTCAACGATGATTATAAAAAAATAAATTAGTAATAAGTATGTAATATATAAAATAATAATTCTAATGGATATATATATATGTGTATGTATGTATGTATGTATGTATGTATATAGTTATATATATATTATTCACTTAATTTCATTCAATACGATATGAAAACGGAAACAACATTTATGCGTACGTACGACCTACCATCTCTATAAACGGTGCATTACATTTCATATATCTATCTATTATAAATATTTATATTCTATATATATAAGATATATAAATTTAGTTTTATATTCTGTAATTATTTAAATCATTATCTAGATGATACGATCAAGAATAACAAGTTAAAACACATACGATAAAGAAAGTGATTATTACCCGAAATGTTAATTTAACATGGAAATAATTATTAAATGGGTAGTATAAAGTCATAAATGAATCATGTATGATATAATAAATATGAATATGGTTCTGTTATAATTTAATAACATACTATGGTAATTATACATGAGGTTAAATGTACCATCAACCAAAGGAAAGTTTAAGGTAAGTGTTAATTCTTCAATCCCATTATTATCCGAGATTGTTTATGTGTAAGTTTTTACTGGGAAATATTTATTATCCATGTCTATGTTGTAACTCCCCAGCCCCAGTTACCCATATTCGGTGCATTATTGCGTAACATTGGGATGATTAGAAAAGATCAAGTCTCGAAAGACCGATTAGTTTAGTATCCTTGGAAACACTAGATACATTCATAAATGTTACATTACATCATAAAGTGAAAAATAACAATAACATAGTCTCCATAGTCCACACTTCTATCCCCTTTAGACTATCCCTGTAGGTCAGTCATAAAATATTTATTCACAACCTGGGAAAAATAAAACATTGAAAGGGGTGAGCTCAGATGCTCAGTAAGGACAACAATATAGCAGAAGCTTTCATAAATAAACATAAACATTTAAGGCAATGTATAACTAAAACAAAAGCCTTTTAAACTTGAACTTCAACATAATATGGAAAAAGTAAAATGAAATAATTAAATTTAATTATTCACATGGATATTCTACTAGTAGAATAATCACATGCAATATCAATAACCACTTTCATAATGATGGAATGCATAATTCCAGACTATCATACCCACGTAGCCAAGGCCTCGTGCCAAGACCACAAATAAGATTTTGTCAAGGCCTCGTGCCAAGACACTAGTTTGTCTCATGAGACCTGCCGATGCATGGAGGAGCTATAGTGGGCTCCACCCATCACTTATTAAGTCCAATGCATTCCTCATATGAATAGGTTTAAACATATCATAAAACATAACATAATAGAATCACATAAATCATGCATAAAGGAAACATAAAATTCCCACATTTCAATCACAAGATATCAATACAACACATTGATATAATAAAAACACATTCAAAACCATTTTCAATACCAATATAAAAGAAATTTAAAACTTGGTATTTATTCTTCATTTAAAAAAGGTTATGGCTTGTAGAGGAATCCGAAACTCAAATAATGGTCACGGCGGCAGAGAAGTCATTGTCGCCGCATACGTATGACAAGAAAAACATTCATTTTTGTCGTTTAGTAAAACGCTTCGTATAAAAATATTCCTTTTGAATAAACTTAAAAGTGAAAGGGGTTTATACACCGTATAAAAGAAATTTGTGTATAAAACAAAATATGCCTCAATGAATGCTGATTGAGACGAAGTCCCTTAAAAAGATCATTTTTTTAATAAAATAGATCTATTATGTGTATTCACTATAAGTACACATAAATAAAGTAAAAATACAAGATAGGACATAATAATATCATGACATAATTTTAAAGTAGGAGATTAACCCAAAGATTAGAAATTGGGTTAAGAAGTTCCCTTACAAAGATCATTTTTTAAATAAAATATATCTATTATGTGTATTAACTATAAGTACACATAAAGAAAGTACAAATACAAGATATGATATAGTAATATCATGACATAATTTGAAAGTAGGAGATTAACCCAAAGAATGGAAATTGGGTTAAGAAATTCCCTTAAAAAGATCATTTTTTAAATAAAATCTATCTATTATGTGTATTAACTATAATTACACATAAAGAAAGTACAAATACAAGATATGATATAATAATATAATGACATAATTTGAAAGTAGGAGATTAACCCAAAGAATGGAAATTGGGTGAAAAAATTCCCTTACAAAGATCATTTTTTAAATAAAATATATCTATTATGTGTATTAACTATAAGTACACATAAAGAAAGTACAAATACAAGATATGATATAATAATATCATGACATAATTTGAAAGTAGGAGATTAACCCAAAGAATGGAAATTGGGTTAAGAAATTCCCTTACCTCATGTTCGACTTGACTCGACCGTTCTTTAACCTCCTGAATAATAAACTAGAGTTAATTTATAATTTCTTAAGAACCTTTTTCAAGTTTATTATTCCTTTTATATCACTTATTACCATGTTATGAACATTATGTAATTATTTATGTTAATAACGGTCGTTTATTCGATCTTTGGTACTTGAGTCAAAAATAGATTCTTAAAATTACAAGTTGTTCATGTGGTAAAATATACATTATAACCATAATTATATTCATGATGTAGATATAATATACATAATATATATCCAGTATATACATTCATTTATAATATTACATAACATTTAGAGGTAAGAAATGAAATGCACCGTTCATGGAGACGGTAAGCCGTACGTACGCATGAACGCTACTTTCATTTCTATTTTGTATTTAATGGAATTAAGTTATAATTATATAAAGGTATAACATAATTCCAGTATAATATAATTTATAATACCATTTACTCCATCCTTTATACATCCCACATATGGCATTAATGATTCAAATCACTTTGAGGGGGCGGTAGTCCGCACTTCCTAAAATGAAAATATCGCGTTTACCCATAATGGAAACCATAAAGGTATGCCATAAATGAAAAATAAATAAGCTTAAGGAAAACATAAACATATTATATATCATATATAAAAATAGTGTCATCATAATGGCCACCATGAGAACTGTTAAAAGAAGATTGAACAATCATCGTTTCATGAGGCAGAAATTTGCCAACAACAGAAACAGTATGTTCTTTAACCATTAGACGAAGGTGTGTGTAAGTGTAAATAAAATAATTCTCATAAAAATATACAATTATATTGAGGATACTATTGTTGTTACAAAATAAAGTAATAAAAAGATTTTAGGGGGTTGGAGAAGCAAAATAAAACAAAAGAACACAAGAGAATACATTACCTTAAAATCGGGTAACTCTTTTTGATTTGACCCAAAGGATTACTTGGGAAGACTTCTGCCCAAAGTGAGGCTTCTAGGTGTAATAGAGGGAAGTTGAGAGATTATTTGGGTATAGTTTGTCCGAGAAAAATGCCTTGAAGGTGTGAATAAGTTGGTAGAGGTGGGGGCCTTTTATAAGAGGAGAGGAGGGGCACTCTTGGAAAATCATGAAATGTTACTTTATTATATAACGAGTTTCGGATTTTAAAGGTCCCACACTTATATATTTAGAGGCTAAAGTGATAAGGTTTTGAAATATAATCATCCCATAGGTTTTTGACAAGTTTATGTCTTAGATTTTACATTATCTTTTCATTTTATTTAAATCGTTAATTAATGAGGTAATCGCTGCATCATTATGGTGTCATAAAAAATTTAATTTATTTAATGTCTAAAAATTATAAAAAAAATATCATGATGTATGAAATATTTTTAGATTTATAATTAATATTTATAGTCAAAAATTTAACTTATATAACCCCGTGTAATAATTGTTTTAGTAAAACAACACATGTTTGTGACAATTTTATTTTTACCTTAAATAAAAAGTTATTAATGTCATTTTCTTACCCAAGTGGATCCATGGGGTCCCCAAGTTGACCCATGGATTTTATTGGTCTGCCATGACTCATCCAATAAGGGTAGGACAAGTGTAAGGGTATTTTCATATTTTTATAATATCATTTTTACATTAAATTTCACTAATTACCTTTAATCGCGATTAATTAAACTTAGAAGTTACTATTCACCAAAAAATTATTTTAATCCCATTGAACCACATTTTAATTCCTAATGACAACCATGTATGTTGGATTTTTGAAAATAAAATCACAGAAGTGGTAATGTTTCATTTAAACAAAAAAACAGTTTTTTAACTACCACTTAGTGGTTTCACTATTCATCAAAAATTGAAGTTTTTCAGAACAATGCTAAAATTTCACCCGAAGCTATAATTGATATTACAAATTCAAAAATGATGTCTATTTTATAAAATTATAAACATATAAGTTTCATTAATTAATTTTATAATCAATTCTCATTGTCACAACAAATAGCGTGTTTTTAAGAAACAATATATATCAAAAGATTGACAATTGTTTATGTCCAATTTCAAAGTGAAATTAATTATAATGACCACCATTGGATAAAATGGTAAAAATATATTCTAATTATACTTTAAAACCACTCAATATTATAATCTATCACTACAAATTATTTTTATTAAAAAAGTTGTTTTTAAGTATTTTCTCTATTCATAGAAAATTGGAAGTTCTCAGAAAATTACAAAAAATTCAACTTAGGCTAATTTCGATATTCCGAATCCAAAAATGTAGTCCATTTTGAAATATAAAATTTATATAATTTCAAAAAGTGGGTATTACTATTCATAATGGCTATTTTGATTGGTCGTGGTGTGTTAGAATCTCGAACTTGCATACAATGCAAGCCATTGCATTATTGAAAGAGAAGCATATCATGAAAGCTTGGGGTGTTACATTCTCCCCTCCTTCAATAAATTGTGTCCTCGCAATTTGAAATTTTTCTTTGAAAATAAAAAGTTGAAAATAGAAAATACCTTTGTCGAAAACCCACATCGTAAATAAGGCTAATAAAATTTAGCCTTAATAAGAGGGAAAGGGAAATGAAAAAGTCACCACCAAATTATGATCTCGATAAGGAGAACATTGGTGGAAATTAAGGACATATAATTGGAGGGAAAACATAAATATTTATAGGGATTGATTGAGGTCATCAATCACAAACAAGTGTAAGATTGAGGGCCTCAAAGCCTTCAATCTATGTTGATTTAAAATATTATCAGTTCAACAAGACATAAGGTATTAGGATAACACATTTTTTTGTTTTAATATCCCTTTAATAAAGTTTAAGAATTAATTTATTCATAGAATAAGAGATAGGTATATATATATATTTATGCTTGACAAGTAGAGTTTCAACCTTCAACTAATTTATACCACAAACTCATCTTTCACTCAAAAAGATAATAGAACTCAAAAATATTATATTTATCCTAATCGCACAAGGTTCAAAATATTAACACATACCATTTAGATTAGGAAAACTATTTTGTAACAACTTGGGACTTCTTTTAGGCTAGTGGTAGGTAATAAAGGCCTGTTGCACTATGGTTGTGGGTTCGATTCCTGCAAATTTGTCCGACGCGACGGGTTATCCCCTAACCTGCAGGTTGTCCTTTTCCTAAAAATATAGTATTATAATATTCCAAAAGTAATCTTCAGAAATTTTTTAACCTTAAAAAATACTATCCAAGGTTCAACTTAATCCATTCCAACCTTTATAGTTATCCAAAATACCTCTGTCCAGACTTTCCCTAAAATGTCTCTAAATTTCAAAATCAATTGTAACATTAGATTCCCCAAACAAAGTGAATTTTCTCTTATTTTCAAATACTTAAAATATGATTCCCTTCATCATATTAAATCCTTAATGAAAAAAACAAGTACTACAGTACAATCCTTATATATATATCACATTATTCTTATAACCCGAATATAATCCTTGAGTCCAAAAGCACCAATACATTAATTATTCCACTTCAACTATAGTAACAACATATGATTGTCCTTGATCCCTTGGCCTTTTCTAAGGTAAGTTTCCCTGACGCTTAGGACATTCATATGCATAATGCCCCATTTCCCTACAATTGTAGCATTCAACCTTGATAGCCTCTTTCTTTCCCTTGCAATCACGAACCTGGTGACCTTTTTCTCCACATTTATAACAAACTCCCATTCCTTTCAGGAAAGTACCGGGATGATTCTTCCCAAAATTATCACATAATGGAAAATCCTTCTTTCCCTTTTCCCTTTATATGTCGCTTGTTCCACCGTTCTCTTCTTCTCTTGCTTTACTTTGTTGTCATAAGACTTAGAGAATTCCTTTTTTGTCTTGATAGCACATGAGACTATATCTTCGTATGTTGAGAAATATTTTGATACTAAAGCTCGATGGAGAAATGGTTTTAACCCATCAAAGGAACGATCAATCTTACTTCTTGGGTTATGTATATAATCTACAGCATTCCTCGCTAACCTTGTAAAGTTATCCTCATACTTTGCGACATTCTCATCCTCCTTTTTTCTCAGACTCAGAAATTGCCTTTCCATATCTGCTCGATGGTCATGAGGGAAGTATTTTTCTATGAAAAGCTATTTTAACTCCCTACATTCCATATTTGATACTTCATAATCTTCCTTTGTATTTTGAATCAACGACCACCATTGATCAGCATCTCCAATGAGGTGGTAAAATGCCCTGACAACCTTCTCCCTTTCGCTACTCCCCAAGGCATGGAATATTTTCTCTAAGGAGTTTACCCATTGCTCAGCTAATAATGGATTTTTACCCCCATTAAATGTTGGTGGTTTCTGCCTCATGAAGCGGTCTAACATTGATCCTCCATATTGTGAATCAGGGTGCTCCATTTATGTAAGGTTATTATTCATAACCTGAGTGAGTTGTCCCAGTATGTTAATAAGTTGATCAGCACCAGTTGTATCTCTAGATCCACAATAATTATCTTGAGTATGAGGGAAATCCCTACACGGAGTGCGTGCATTGATACGGTTTACATTCCTCCCACTAGGAGCCATTTCTAAACATGGAATAAACTATATTAGTTTATGAATCAAAATACGTAATTCCATACTTGTAAAACACTTAACATAAATTTGACAGTTTATGGATACAATCCATAATCATAAAAAAAAATTATTTGAGAAGTATATACTCAAAAACCCTTCATAATGGTTGGTAAAGAAAATGAGAATTATCCTAAGCATATCCCCCGAGAGTGTCATAACCAAGAGTGCAGCAAGGCTTGTTGTCGTGCACCAGTTCCCGTTCGAGTCTAGCTCAAAGCGGTGTTTTTGGGTTTTACCCCTAGGTACATCTGTGCCATAGCCGCCTCTACCTGCTTGTATCCAGACAGGGATGTATTGCTCAGAAAACTCACAAAATATCTATAATACCAAAATTCTAGGAAGTTCTTCTATACTAATCCTCAAAGTCTATCTTAGGGATATGTGCTCTAATCATAGTTTATCTAAATCTAGCTTCCAAGTTTAGTACTAAACTGCCTCTGATACCAACTGTAACGCCCCGACCCCAGTTACCCAGATTCGATGCATTATTGCGTAACATTGGCATGATCACAGAAGATCAAGTCTCGAAATACCAATTAGTTTAGTATCCTTGGAAACACTAGATACATTCATAAATGTTACATTACATCATAAAGTGAAAAATCACAATAACATAGTCTCCATAGTCCACACTTCTATCCCCTTTAGACTATCCCTGTAGGTCAGTCATAAAATATTTCTTCACAACCTAGGAAAAATAAAAAATTGAAAGGGGTGAGCTCAGATGCTCAGTAAGGATAACAATATAGCGGAAGCTTTCATAAATAAACATAAACATTTAAGGCAATGTATAACTAAAATAAAAGCCTTTTAAACTTGAACTTCAACATAATATGGCAAAAGTAAAATTAAATAATTCCATTTACTTATTCACATGGATATTCTACTAGTCGAATAATCACATGCAATATCAATAACCACTTTCATAATGATGGAATGCATAATTCCAGACTATCATACCCATGTAGCCAAGGCCTCATTCCAAGACCACAAATAAGATTTTGTCAAGGCCTTGTTCCAAGACACTAGTTTGTCTCATGAGACCTGCCGATGCATCGAGGAGCTATAGCGGGCTCCACCTGTCACTTATTAAGTTCAATGCATTCCTCATATGAATATGTTTAAACATATCATAAAACATAACATAATCGAAACACATAAAACATGCATAAAGGAAACATAAAATTTCCACATTTCAATCACAAGATATCAATACAACACATTGATATAATAAAAACAATTTCAAAACCATTTTCAATACCAATATAAAAGAAATTTAAAACTTGGTATTCATTTTTCATTTAAAAAAGGTTATGGCTTGTAGAGGAAGCCGAAACTCAAATAATGTTCACGGTGGCGGAGAAGTCGTTGTCGCCGCATACGTATGACAAGAAAAATATTCCTTTTTGTCGTTTAGTAAAACGCTTCATATAAAAAGATTCCTTTTGAATAAACTTAAAAGTCAAAGAGGTTTATACACCGTATAAAAGAAATTTGTGTATAAAACAAAATATGCCTCAATGAATGGTGATTGAGACAAAGTCCCTTAAAAAGATAATTTTTTTAAATAAAATAGATCTGTTATGTGTATTCAGTATAAGTACACATAAATAAAGTAAAAATACAAGATAGGACATAATAATATCATGACATAATTTGAAAGTAGGAGATTAACCCAAAGAATAGAAATTGGGTTAAGAAGTTCCCTTACAAAGATCATTTTTTAAATAAAATATATCTATTATAATTATTAACTATAAGTACACATAAAGAAAGTACAAATACAAGATATGATATAATAATATCATGACATAATATGAAAGTAGGAGATTAACCCAAAGAATGGAAATTGGGTTAAGAAATTCCCCTAAAAAGATCATTTAAAAAAAATATCTATTATGTGTATTAACTATAAGTACACATAAAGAAATTACAAATACAAGATATGATATAATAATATCATGACATAATTTGAAAGTAGGATATTAACCCATAGAATGGAAATTGGGTTAAGAAATTCCCTTACAAAGATCATTTTTTAAATAAAATATATCTATTATGTGTATTAACTATAAGTACAAATAAAGAAAGTACAAATTCAAGATATGATATAATAATATCATGACATAATTTGAAAGTAGAAGATTAACCCAAAGAATGGAAATTGGGTTAAGAAATTCCCTTACCTCGTGTTCGACTTGACTCGACCGTTCTTTAACATCCTGAATAATAAACTAGAGTTAATTTATAATTGCCTAAGAACCTTTTTCAAGTTTATTATTCCTTTTATATCACTTATTACCATGTTATGAACATTATGTAATTATTTATGTTAATAACGGTCGTTTTGTCGATCTTTGGTACTTGAGTCAAAAATAGCTTCTTAAAATTACAAGTTGTTCATGTGGTAAAATATCCATTATATCCATAATTATATTCATGATTTAGATATCATATAAATCATATATATCCAGTATATACATTCATTTATAATATTACATAACATTTAGAGGTAAGAAATGAAATGCACCGTTCATGGAGACGGTAAGTCGTACGTATGCATGAAAGCTACTTTCATTTATATTTTGTATTTAATGGAATGATGTTATAATTATATAAAGGTATAATATAATTCCAGTATAATATAATGTATAATACCATTTACTCCATCCTTTATACATCCCACATATGGCATTAATGATTCAAATCACTTTGAGGGGGCGGTAGTCCGCACTTCCTAAAATGAAAATATCGCGTTTACCCATAATGGAAACCATAAAGGTATGTCATAAATGAAAAATATATAAGATTAAGGAAAACATAAACATATTATATATCATATATAAAAATAGTTTCATCATAATGGCCACCATGAGAGGTGTTAAAAGAATATTGAACAATCATCGTTCCGTGAGGCAGAAATTTTCCAACCACAGAAACAGTATGTTCTTTAACCATTAGACGAAGATGTGTGTAAGTGTAAATAAAATAATTCTCATAAAAACATCAAACTATATTTAGGATACTATTGTTGTTACAAAATAAAGTATTAACAAGATTTTATTGGGTTGGAGAAGCAAAATAAAACAAAAGTACACAAGAGAAGACATTACCTTAAAATCGGGTAACTCTTTTTGATTTGAGCCAAATGATTCCTTGGGAAGACTTATGCCCAAAGTTAGGCTTCTAGGAGTAAGAGAGAGAAATTTAGAGAGTATTTGGGTAGAGTTTGTCCGAGAAAAATGGCTTGAAGGTGTGAATAAGGTGGTAGAGGTGGGGCCTTTTATAATAGGAGAGGAGGGGCACTCTTGAAAAATCATGAAATGTTACATTATTATATAATGATTTTCGGATTTTAAAGGTCCCAAACTTATATATTTCTAGGATAAGGTGATAAGGGTTCGCAATATACTCATCCAATAGGTTTTTGACAAGTTTAATTCTTATATTTTACATTATCGTTTCATTTTATTTAAATCGTTAATTAATGAGGTAATCGCTGCATCATTATGGTGTCATAAAAAATTTAATTTATTTAATGCATAAAAATTATAAAAAAAATATCATGATGTATTAAATCTTTTTAGATTTCCAATGAATATTTATAGTAAAAAATTTAACTTATATAACCCTATTTAATAGTTGTTTTAATAAAACAACACATGTTTGTGACAATTTTATTTTTACCTTAAATAAAAGGTTATTACTGTCATTTTATTACCCAAGTGGCTCCATGTGGTCCCCAAGTTTACCCATGGATTGTCTTGGTCGAACATGACTCATACAATAAGGGTAGGAAAAGTGTAAGGGTATTTTCGTATTTTTATAATATCATTTTTACCTTAAATTTCACTAATTACCTTTAATCGCGATTAATTAAACTTAAAAGTTACTATCCACCAAAAAATTATTTTAATCCCATTGAACCAAATTTTAATTCCTAATTACAACCATGTATTTAGTATTTTTTAAAATCAAATCACAGAAGTGGTAATGTTTCATTTAAACGAAAAATCAGTTTTTTAACTACCACTTAGTGGTTTCACTATTCATCAAAAATTGAAGTTTTTCAGAACAATGCCAAAATTTCACTCAAATATATAATTGATATTCTGAATTGAAAAATGATTTCTATTTTAAAAAATTCCAAACATATAATTTTCATTAATTAATTTTATAATCAATTCCCGTTGTCACAACAAATAGCGTGTTTTTAAGAAACAATATATATCAAAAGATTGACAATTGTTTATGTCCAATTTCAAAGTGAAATTAATTCTAATGACCACCATTGGAGAAAATGGTAAAAATATATTATAATTATACTTTAAACCCACTCAATAGTATAATTTATCACTATAAATTATTTTTATTAAAAAAGTTGTTTTTAAGTATTTTCTCTATTCATAGAAAATTGGAAGTTCTCAGAAAATTACAAAAAATTCAACTTAGGCTAATTTCGATATTCCAAAATCCAAAAATGTGGTCCATTTTAAAATATAAAATTTATATAATTTAAAAAATTGGGTATTACTATTCATAATGGCTATTTTGATTGGTCGTGGTGTGTTAGAATCTCGAACTTGCGTACAATGCAAGCTATTGAATTATTGAAAGAGAAGCGTATCGTGAAAGATTGGGGTGTTACACATGTTTCAGAGAAGAGTTTTCAAAAGGATTATTTTTAAGGAACTATTTAACTAGAAATTCATTTAAATTTTTTTAAATATTTATTCTTCTAAACCTTTCTCATTAATGTCCTTGTTTTCAAAAATAATTTTAAGGATTTATTTATATGGACATTAATGTTTTAAAACGTTAATTCCTTTCAAAAGTTTCAAAGTGTTATGGGACACTTTGATTCAAAAATATATTTTAAATTAATTCCTTTATAAATTTTGTGACTTTTAAAATGATTTCATGAAAAGGGGATATTTCTCTCAAAGAGTTTTACTGATCATTTTCAACTATGTCGACATCCTTTACTGGATATTATTCTTGATCAAGGTTGATTTATTATGATAAAAATATTCCATATTGTATTGAATGTTTTATGATATGTTTGACTGTGGATGTGTTATTTTTATACCATTCATGGTTTATTGATAAAGTATTGACATTTTGTATGCTAGTTTTAATACGAATTTGTATGTTATGTGTAAACCTTTTTCATATGAGGAATGCATTGGACTTAGTAAGTGATGGGTATATCTTTATATAGCACCTCGATGCATCAGTATGTATCATGAGACAAACTAGTTTCTTGGCACAAGGCCTTGACAAAATCTTATTTATATTCTTGGAAGAGGGATTTGACTATGTGGTTATGAAGTTTAGCATTATGAATTCCATCATTATGAAATCAGCTATTGATATTACAGGTGATTATTTGACTAGTAGAATATCCATGTGAATAAGTAAATGGAATTATTTGATTTATCTTTTTCATATTATGATTAATTTTAAGTTTAAAAGGATTTTTTTTTATACATTGCCTTAAATATTTATTCTTATCTGTGAAAGTTTTCACTATATTTTTATCCTTACTGAGCATTTGAGCTTACCACTTTCTTATATTTTATTTTCACAAGATTCCAAGAAGTGTTTTATGATTGATAAGAAGGGTTAAGCTAGGGGATTAATGGAGTTCTAAAAGGATCATTTATGTTGTATTTTATTTTCTAATGTGCAATGTATCATTCATGTATGTAATCTATTTTCCCAAACTGCTAAACTGGTCAGTCTTTCGGGACTTTATTCCTTGTAATCATGCAAATGTATTAAAATAATGCACCAACTCTGGGCTATTGGGGTCGGGGAATTACAAATGGAGGATGATGATATATAGGTTAAAGATCCCAATGGATTTGGGATTTCCCTTGTGAATCCCTAGAGTATGCTCGATAGCGACTATGTGCTCCCCATAAATCTATTTGAGGTAGAATATCTATTCCTAGAGGTATAATAATCTCTAGAATCTCTCTGTAATGAATTATATGGTAGGGTATAATAATGCCTCTTCTCATGGAATCCCTCACCCTAATTGTGATGGAGAAGCCCCCATATTTCCATATGTTCCTGAAAATGTCTCCACATACTCGAAGATGGAAAAGGATGAGGATAACCTTAGGAATGCCCCTCTTGAATTTGAGTAAGTTCTCTCCACCACCATAGATAAGCTCCAGTAGATAAATCTAGGAATAAAATAAGACATGTGACCAACTCTAATTGGTGACTCCATTTCCCTCAGAGAGAAATAGATGTACATTACATTTCAAACTTAGCATAGATATGTGTTCTCTTGGAACTAAATAGATATTCTTGAACTAAATCCAGATGTGGCTACTCACCATCTCGGATTACCCAATGAGCATCGAGGTTTCAAGAAATCATCCAGGAAGATTCACCTCTCTCATTCCACCAATGTAGAGGAAAAATTTGACAAGTTGATCAAATCCAACTTTTCCTAAAAAGTTTAATACCCAAGATGGCTTTCCAACATCGTCCCTACCAAGAAAAAGAATGGGCATATTATGTTCTTAATTGACTTTAGAGAATTTAATCGACATTTCCTAAAGGATGATTTCCCATTTTTGATCACATAACTCTTGATCGATGTAGATGCTGGCTTCCAAGACCATTCCTTCATGGATGAGTATTTGGGGTACAATCAAATCAAGATGACCCCTAAAGATGAGTATTCCACTACCTTCAGAGCAGGTTAAGGGATATTCATCTATCATGTCATGCCATTTGGATTAAATAATTTTGGTGCTACATACTGTTGTTTCATACATCGCATCTTTAAGACATTCCTTGGAAGGATAAATGAGTGTTATGTCAATGACCAAGTTGTTAAATCCATATATTGAATTCATCACTTCATGGATCTTTAGAAAATTTTCTACAAGTTGTGATAACACAGCCTAAAGATGAATCCACTAAAATGAACTTTCGGGGTAACATCAAGAAAATTTCTTGTCTCTATGGTACGCCAACATGGAATTGAGGTTGATCCAGAGAATAATAGTACTATTTTAATAATTTCACCCCCAAATTTCTCAAAGAACTGATGAGACTCCAAGGGAACCTCACCTGTATTTGGTGATTCATAGCCATCCTAGTTGGAAATTCTCTCCCCTTCACTAGGATAATGAATTAGTGGATTGCCTATTAATGAGATGATGACTGCAAAAATTCCTTCAAAAGTCTTATGTATTGTCTACTGAACCCACAAGTTTTGATGCCTCCAATGGAAGGGAGGCCACTCATCTTATATGTTGCCTCCATGAAATTCTCACTGGGAAACATCCTCACATACAAAAATTATGTGGGACGTGAGAATAGTCTCTACTATCTCATCTGGATGATGCTAGGTATTGAGACTAGATATTATAATGTTGAGAAGAACTACCTTTCACTCATCTTTGTGATGAAAAGAATGGGGAATTACTTGTAGAACCATGAATTCCAACTGGTCTCTTGTATTGGTCTTCTCAAGTTCATCCTTGTTTACCATAGGTTTAATAGGTTCTTGGGCTGATAAAAGATCATTCTAAAAAAATATGACATTCAGTTCATATCACAGAAGTTAGTGAAAGGACAAGACCTAGATGATTTCCTCACAGCACATCCAACCCTAAAAGATACACCGAAAGACAACTAGATCTTAGATGAAGATATCTTCTATGCCTATGACACTCCATAGACATGAGATGTGTACTTTGATGACACATACTGGAGTCCTATCAGTTCAAGGATGGAACACTCAAAGCTCAATCAGGTTTGTCTATGGATTGTATTTGTCTCTCCAAAAAAAGTGGGTTTTCACTACTCTTTCTCATTATCTGAAGGCTACAAAAATAATGAGGCCAAATATGAATCCCTCGTCACTAGATTGGAACTATCCCTATAGCTTCAAATATCCTACTTGATTATCAAATGGGACATGTAATTGGTGATAAAACATATAAATAGAGAATATTCCATCAAAAAGGAATAATTGGACCCCCCCCCCCTCACTAGCTATGTCAGGGGACTAATGGAATAGTTCCCTTTTGAACCCACATTACATCATGTTCCCTAATCAAAGAACACTTGTACCAATTCACTAGCTAATGTAGCCACAATCCTGGTTGACCCTGGTCAGGAGGAAAAAATATTATGTATCATGCATCGAATAATGGTCTCGTTTATCTTCGTTTTCTATATGGAAGAAATCAATCAGTTCAGCACCGCCCCATAGAATGATGAACCAATGAACAACCCTAGATGGATGGATCCCATAATTTGTTATCTCATAAATGGGATTCTCCCAACAGACCAATCCATATGGGAACAAATTCGTCCACATGCAGAAAATTTCACTCTAGAAGATGGTCCAAATAAGCATAAATCCCTCTAAAAATAAATATGTGACATAATCCTCCTTAGGTGTATAGCATAAGAATATATTTCCACCATCATGGAAGAAGTACACATAATATCTTGGGGAAACAACCAGTTTGGAACCATCCTCTCCCATAAAATCATGAGGTTGAGATATTATTCGAAAACCATGATACAGGACTATGTGGAATTCACCAAGAAATTTCATGCATGTCAGATCAATGCAAAATTCATTCATCATCCTCCATAATTTCTACGTACATCTAAATATTTCTATTCATTTTCCATGTGGGGAATGGATGTTGTGGGGCTATATCCCCCATCCACAGCTAAGTAGTTCAAGTACATAATTACTACTACAGACTTCTTTTTCAAATGGGATGAGTTGATACCCCTCAAAAAGTCAGGGTAAATAATATCATCAACTTTTTAAAGTCCCATATCATCAATAGGTTTAGATTCCCTCACAAAATATTAATAGACAACAAAACTAACTTCTTTTATATAGAGTTTACAAGATTTTACAAAGAGTATAATTTCCAGTCCAATCACTCATCTCACTATCATGTAGTGGAAAATGGATAGATAGAGCACTTCAATTAGAATCTACTGAATATAATCTAGAAGATGGTGAACAAGGTTAAGAAGTCTTGTCTGGAAAATATCTTACATTCTTTATGGGCCTACCATACCACCATGCATATTGACACATAGAAAACACCATATTCATTAATATACGAGATCGAGGTAGTGTTGTGAATAGATTTATAGCTACCCTCACTCAAAATATACATTTTCAAAAATTTCTCAGATGATGAACAATCACAAAAGCGGGTGGATGAATTGGAATGGCTAGATGAGAACATATTGCACACACAGAACAACCTGGAGCTCCATCTAAATCGGATTACACAGGACTTTGATAAAAAGTTTCTCCTTCATTCATTCCACCAAGGAGAATTGGTGCTGGCTCTCATAACCCCAATGATACTATGAAAGAATCCATTGAAATTGGAACCCATGTGGTAAAATCCGTGTGTAATACATAAGTTATATCATATTGGATCTTACTTATTATCCACTATGGAAGGGGATCATGTCACACCACCCACCAATGTGAGATTTCTCAAGAGATAATTTGTATAGTTATCATCAAATGGGAATCCACATTAGAGTAATCCTTTTCATTCATCCTGAGTACATGATGTTAAACAATACAAATCCATCCTAACCACTTGATGATAAACTGTGCAATTTTTTTCCTAGTTTCATGGCGTCAAACTATATGATTCCTGTAAAACTATGTATGGATTGATTATTAATATCACAGGATACATAGTGACACCCAAACCTCTATTAGTGGGCCCATCCATAGGGTTACTTTCCTTTCTTGTTGGGTGATTCAATTTACTTATCGCATGACATTAAAATGCAAGGAAAATTTTCTTACCACATGACATTAAATTGCAAGGTAAATTTCTTTACCACATGACAAAAAACTACACAGATCCACAACTTCCCTTTTCCTTCATGTAGGGTAATCTATATTCTTACTTCATGACATAATACTACATGGATACATAATATCCATCTTCATTCGCATAATGTCACCCATGTCTTTACCACATGATGATTAACTGCACGGGTTTCCTAGAACTATGTATGTATTGATTCTCATTTCCAATGACATAGGTAGGTATGCCTCAATATTATGTCTTGGTATTGCCACCAAATGATAAAAAATGTCAATGTACTTCCCTTTAATGTCTCTAAATTGTGAGATGAACCCTTGTCATTCCTTATTTCTCACACTAAGCATAGATTACATGGGCTTAGGAGTCTCAGTAAGGGCTTACCCACACAAACAAGGAATAACAACTTTCAACAAGCCCATCTCGGTCTTGAATGAAAGATCATAAAATTTACACCATGAGTCCTCTTTGCATGATGTTAAAATTCACAATTAATGTCCCATGCATGACATGAAACTCCACTCTACTACGGACCTCTTCTGATAGGACCACTATAGATGGTGTTAGTCTACTACAACACCTCTAGCCACTCTATCCCTCTTCACATCGAGGGTCCACATCCTTTATTCATGATGTTAAACTGCATGGTTCTTGAAGAACTATGTGTGGTTTGATTATCATTTTCATGAGATATGTAAAGATTCCCGGACTTCTATCCTTGGTCCTAGCCACAACATCACCACTTTTCCATGTCGGTCCATCATTATTTTTACCACATGATGTTAAACTGCTTGTTTCATTAAGAACTATATATGGATTTATTCCTTCTATCATAGTATATGCAGTGATTTCCAAACCTCTATTATTGGGACAAGTCATATGATTACTTTCCTTTCATGTCCGGTTATCCAATGTCCTTACCACATGACATTAAACTGCAAGGAAAATGACCTTACCGCATGACATTAAACTATAAGGAAAATGTCCTTACCACATGATGTAAGATTGTACAGATCCAAAACCTCCCTTTTCCTTCACATTGGGTAATCTATGTCCTTGATTCATGATGTAAAACTACACAAATCCATAATATCCATCTTCATTCATGTCAAGTCACCCATGTCCTTACCACATGATGTTAAACTACATGAGTTTCCAATAACTACGTATGGATTGATTATTTTTTATAATGAGATGCATAGGGATGGATAAATCTTATGTCTTGGTATAGCCACCACATGATAAAAAAATCGCATGTCCTACCCTTAAATTACTCTGAATGATGACAGGAACCCTTTTCGTTCTTTGTTTCTCACACTAATCATATCTCAAATGGGATTAGGAGTCTCATTAAGGGCTTCCCTGCACAAAAAAGACATAACATTTTTCAATAGGCCCCTATCAATCCCAAATGCAAGATCGTAAAAGGAATACCATAAGTCCTCACTACATGACATTAAACGACATGGTTAATGTCCCCTAAATGACATAAAACTGCACATTATCATAGACCTTTCCCTAAAGGACCATTATAGTTGGTTTTAGTTTTCTACCACACCTCTATACACTCTATCCCTCTTCACATATGGGACCCTACATACTTTATGCATGACATTAAACTACACGGTTCTTGAAGAACTATGTGTGACTTGATTTCCATCACCACGGGATATGTAGTGAAACCCATAGTTCCATCCAAGGTTCCAGCTGCAATACTACCCTTTCACATCAAGGGATATACATCCTCACCGCATGACATTAAACTACACATCCTTTTAGAACTACACATGGTTTCATTCTCATTCTCATGAGATATTTAGTGATGCCTGGACTTCCACCCTTGGGCCCAATCGTAACATTTCCATCTATTCACATCGATTCTCACATCCTTACCGCATGATATTAAACTGCATGAGAATAATTCCTTAACATACGATGTTAAAATGCATAGGAATATATCCTTATCGCATGATGATAAATTGCACAGAAGTACACCCTTACTGCATTATGTTAAACTGTAAGGAAAACAACTTGGTTTCACAACATTAAAACTGCATAACAAATACATCCTTACTGCATGACAATAGACTATATGGTAAATAACATTGTTATATTATGTTAAACTATATGGAAAATATAATCACTGTATAATAATAAATTGTGTATACCATCACCTATTGTCATTCCTTATAGAAGGACCACAAGAGCCTTACCTCGATCAACTAGAGTACGGGGTTCTTCCACTCTCTTTTAAAATCACCTCAATCTGTGTGTCATACACCATGTCTTGAGTACCTCAGGTTATTTAAATACTTTCATATCCCTTGTAAAATAAATGATATATCTTGGTGCAGCCATTATATTAATATAAAAGGGCTTAAGAACCACCAACCTGTGACATCATGGGATAATATAAGGGGATTTCTAATCCCTATGAGCATGACATCACCAAGAAAGAAACTAGAACCTTAGTGTGGTCTATACCTCTCCATGTGTGACTATCCAATATAATTACCCATGACCTAATAACTTCGAGACAATATTTAAAACATTTCCATCACCCACTCAGAAGGATTTTGGAGTGCTCTTGACCTTGGATATCCTAATTAGGCTCTTATGTAACATATCACATATTAGGTCAAATTTTTATGAGCCTAAGTTCTAGCCTATGATGGTCCAAATCTCAATACCTTAAACTACTAGAAAAAAATAAAAAAAAAACTTTTTAGGTTGAAAACAAGCAAAGAGAGGACCGAGAAAAGGTCAAATATTTTCTCGCTAAAATCTTTATCTCTAGAGTTTAGGCATAAATAAGGACACACATATATATGGCATCAATCTCATAGGGTATACTCTGTAGCCCTAGTAAAATTCAAGTATGCTTTCTGGACCCCCTAGTTTAGGAAAAAGTTAGATTAATGATTTGTCACATCTCCTCGCTGTGAGAATATGTTCTCTAGGTGGTGACATGACTTTTAGGGTGTTTGAACCATTTTTGGATTTTACATTTTTCACAAATCACACTTTATTATTTGATTGCATCAGATCACCATAAACCTTCCACATCCATTGGAAAAGATATAAAACTTCAATGGACCCTTTTCTTGATTATGAATGCATGTCTATGCTTCATGTATATGCACTTACGTTCTTCAAAAAAATGCATCACTCTGCAAAAAGTACATTCCAATCCTCGTCATATCTAACATAAACATGGAAACATTCAACACCTCAGTATGTCTGGTCCACTCCATGTAGTATTGTCCCAAATCATCCTCTTAATTTGAGTATTTTGGAACATTATTTAAAATCTATTTACCTGACTATCTAAGAGGATGCGACATCCTCAATGTTATGTCGCTATGTTTTGTACCCTTTTTCAAGGCTAGAATGTGAAACTCCATTTCTTAACCTTTGATGGCCCACACCTCTGTATTTCAAGCCATATGTAATAGGGCTCAAGCTTCACAATCAAGATATAAACTGCCCTAGGATGCTAGAACCCTTCCTAGATAGCTTTCCTCCCATATTGAACCTCATCATCTAGATGTTTGAGTCTTCATAAATCTTTCATAGAACTCGAAAATAAGTAAAGATCATATTTTTCATGGCCATTATACCAATGCATAAGGTCCCTAACCAACCAAATAAAGGAATATCACCATTGTTAGAAAGGATATCCAATCCTTGTGAGCCCTAGAAACACCACGGTAGAACTGGGTGTCTTAGAATGTCATGAGACATACCTAAAATGTCTACCCCATCTCATATTCAGACGCAAACTTTTGGGTTATGATTTACACCATCCACACTCCAAATATCTAGTTGGACCTAGAATCTCTATTATTTCACCCTCAACTCATATTACTTCCATATATCTTCCATGACCCTTGGAAAAGAGTGGAGATAATCTTTTCTTGGCCATTTTATCATTGTATAAAGGTTTTTACCCACCAATTAAAGGCATATAATCCTTGTAAGAAAGGAACTCAAATCCTCATGAACCCAAGAAACACTATAGTGGAACCTAGCACCTTAGTGTGTTTTAGTTCATTCTTGGCATGTCCTCACTATATTTCATGGTCATTTATATCAGGTACAAGCTCAAATACCCTAAACTACAATACACTAAAGATCTAATCTCAAATACCCTAAACTACAACACAACAAATGTCCAAGCTCAAAGACCATAAAATATAGCACACCAAAGGTCCAAGATAAAATAACCTAAACTACAGCACACCAAAGGTCTAGGATCAAAAACCCTAAACTAAAGCTCACCAAATTTCCAAGATCAAATACCCTAAACTACAGCACACCAAAGGTCCAAGCTAAAAGACTTTAAAATAAAATCAATAGAAGGTTCAATCTAAAATATCATAATCTAAAGCATAACATTTATTTAGACTGAAAAATCTTGTAAGGCCCACTACATGGCCTTAGAACAATCAAGTGACTCTAGGTAAGTCTATCATATTTGGAAAAATATAGATCACTCTCCCTCTGGGGCATGTATCCTACCCAATCAATACTTCTTCAAATCAGGTGATCTCAAGAAAATAGGAAGAGATATGTTAGTAAATAATATCGTGTTGGTGGGAATTCATGAGTACTTCTCAAAAGTAATATGTTATGATTCAAGTATTTATATCCAAAAATTCAGGTTTACTTGATGTTATGAAAATTATGGGTATATTTGGTGATTCTCATAATATAAAAGCAACAAAATATCATGCACATCATGAATAAAAGAAAACTGGATAGTAACATATAAAGTTGAGGAAATTAATCCATTCACAATATGAAAAAAGGGGGAAGAATATCTATATTTTAGAGTGTCTTTGAAATCTCAGAAATAGAATTCATTATAGGGTTCGATCTAATATAAAGTATATCAGTTTCATTGGAATGATATTTAAGAGTCTGAAAGTAAGTGTCGATGGAATACTGGAGTGTTGCTCACCCCTCTTCTTTTTGTTCTACCCCATGTTGAATAATCTCGACCAAATACATAAACTTCTCAACCCTCTTTCAGAAGGTTTCCAAGGAAGATGATTATTTTGAATCATCACACCTTAGATGAATTTTTATTTTCTCATATCTCAATATCTAGGTAGTCCAAGCATTTATATAAACTTTAAATTTAGATATCAATTGAAGACCATGCTCCAATGCCCCTAAATTCTCCCTCATTTTCTTAGAAATAGGAGTCTCATCTATAATATCATGCAAATCACTTTCACTCATGGCTAGATCTTGTCGCGTTAGGATGATTTGCTGCATAATTTTATACAGAGCCTTTCAGTCAAAACTATCTTCCACCAAGTCATGAAATAACTAATGAAGGTATTCCCCTCAGTCTCGGAATACTTATAAGGGTTTCTCAGTGATCAAGGAATGAATATTTTTCTAGATTATCCTATGTTTCATCTGATCATCTACAACCAATGGGGTAGGTGTAGTGGTAGGATTACTAACCAGTTAAACTAATGGAAAAATAGTATTTGAAGCTCTATATTTCCTTATCTCAATAGGTATATCATTTGTAGCCTGTGTTGAAGGATTAACTTCCCCAAAAATATTTGTTTTACCATCAGAATAGTTAACACTTGAATGAGGTTGTTCTCTTAAATTCTTTTCCAAATCTTTGATTTACTCTATAGTCACCTCTTACAATGCGGTTGTCAAGGAAAAGGCATGTACACTTGAAGAACCAACTAGTTTAGAAAACTACTTAGATAAGTTGATACCCAAGCCGGAGCATGATATTGGGTAAGGAAAGTGGAAGAACAATCAGTAGGTGGAAGCATGATCTCATACTTGGTATCTTTACATGTCATAATCTTCCAAAATTGGAGGATGACTCGAGGATGTCGTTCCCCTTGAAATTAGACCAAAGGAAGAGGAGAGACACTTTTAATACAACCAAATTGATGATAAAATCGATAAGAGGCATAATTTTTGTAGATCACTAGGTCTTCTAATCTGGATTTGAGAACCCCATCCTGGAGAGAGATCATATACAACCTTTAATCAAGATAACCACTGCTATTATCAATAATTGGTCCAAATAATGCACCAAAATGAGTAAAATAATAGTTTTCAGATTTTATCGGCGCATATTTAACTTCATAAGGGATTATAGACATGTCCTAAACCCCTAATATATTAAACATACTAGGGTGGGATGAATCATTAGGTATTTTAGTGGAATTGTAATATTTATAATAATCAAAGTGCTTACCTATATATCTGAATAGAAACTAGACAGGACCAATGATATTGTAAGGTTTTCTACCTTTTTGAACATGGACCAAGGTCTGGTAAAGGTGTGAAAGGACCAGTACTTCCAAATTGAGATGTATTCCTTCTGTAAGTCGCACCTCCATCACCAATGTACTAACTTGGATCCCTGAGCATGCATCCCCAGTTAGGAAAATACACCCATTAAAAAAATGGTTATAAATCCATCCAACCAATGTTCCAAAGAGATCTTTGAATTTACTCAGTATCCCCATGATGTATAATCTTGAGCTACCAATATATCCCAATAAAATTCAATGTCATATCAAAATTTCTGAGAAGGGAATTGATGAGGATGTATAACAGTTCACCTATGTCTATTGTAGTAAAAAAATCGATCCAATACTTGTAATAAATTATTAAATTCATTATCAACTCCTTATTCAATTTCTCATTTACAATAATAATTATATCCCTCTCCAAACTCGAGGTCTGCAAAGGATCATCTCAGACATCCTTAATAGGAAGGAATTCATTAAACATATCTCTAATATGGGTAATACCACCTAGTTGGTAGATTTCCTATAATATTATACCCACTTAACCATGGGATAGTTGTAATGTTTTAGTTCTAGGACACTAATGGCTGATCATCTCTTGATGAATTTTGGGTTGGAAGTAAATGATGAACTAGTAAATCCACACAGATTCATAAATATGAACTATGCATAATTGATCATAAAACTCTATGTAGATTTATCTGGCCCAAAAGGGACATGACAATTCATTGGAAAAATTACCATTGGGATGGAAATCCCACTTTGAACCCCATCCAGCACCAGGATTGTTCATAGAGGAAGCAAGTATACTCGAATAGCTCTAAGGAATGAGTTGATGAGTAAAGTCATAGACATATGGACTTAAGGGAAATTTTCAAATATATAAGATATCCCCTAAGATTGAGTTTTGATCAGTTGAACATCCTTTTAAATTATCATTTGGACATATTTAAGAGAAGATAACACCATGCATGACATAAGATTAGAGTCTAGAGGGGGTATGGGACCATCATCCAGCAGACCAAACCCGTATAGAGGAATTTGTTGAGATAAAGGATAGTCCAAAATTTCATATGAGAGGAACCTATTCAGACTCTCATTATCAATATATACTCAATATTGAGGATAGACATTTTGATTCCTAGAAATCATATCCCTTTGATTGGCCATAGCTTAGGAAGAATGATTAGAACCAGTAGCCATGAGAATAAGAGTAAGTGGCATATGTCATACAGATAAAAAAATATTATCAAAAGGAAAATACATAATGAACTGGAATCATCATGCACATCACATGAATCAGCATGGGATTCAAGAACCACCTAAAACCCTAGGGTGTTGTGGGTTGCATAATCCCATAGGGCATCGCACAATCACATGACCCCTTTAGAGACTCGTGATCGCATGAACTAGACATGGTCATGTGAATCGCATGATAATCAATCAATTATGTGATCAAAGAAGAGGATTGCATGAGAAACTCAATAAATTCATTGTCCTTGTAGAAAATTTTTAAAATTTTACAAAAAATGGTTCACAAATAATTCAAACAGATGCCCGAGCTAGATCAGTCTTTCGTAACAGTTCTCATGGTGGGGTCTTGTAATTGGGTCTCGTGGTCGGGACTCGCGGAATGGTCTTGAGACAACGGCACACGATGGATCCAGGGTGGTATATATTTTGAGGAATGGTAGTCAGTGAATAAATTCTTACTTTTCTCCCCTATATATACGTAATTTCATGAAATACCAAGCATCTCCCGGTAGACCAAACGTCATCCCAAACACTAAGTCATACAACACCAAAGAATCAAGCAGGCATTTACTTTCCCTAGAACATATCCCTTGTCCCCCTAGATATATCCCATGAGGGGTCATTTATTGACACCTAAACAAATGAGAATTTGAAAAAAAAAATCAAAAAGGAAGAAATACCAGAATATCGGTATTATTTTTCCACAAAATCAAAGGAAGGAGAAGGTGGCCAAACCTCACGAATCGCATAAGCCTCCAAGATACTTGCAATCATGTGAACTTCATAGGGCCACACAATGGAACATAGTGCAAGGGATATCCTTTAGTAGGTACCATGAAACCTCCTTTTACAATTCCTTCAACTCTCACAAAGGTTCCTTAGACAACCAATGTATCCATAACAGTAGCAAGGTAAGCTCCCCCATGACATGCAGATTTTCATTGGTGAGCACATGAAAAAATCATTAGAAAACCCTTAGAAAATAAAGAGGAAGATATCCAAAGGTGAGATCCTCTTTTAGTTGCAAATATCATAGAACTCATCACCAAATGGAAGGATAATTTTACTTGACAACATCCAAGAAAATCTGTGAGACCCCTGAACCTTTGTAAAATTAAACAAATGAAATAAAAGACGGAGGTTCTGGAAGACTCTTGTTGTCGTAAAATGCTTAAAAATAACTAAGGAAGTCCACACTGTGGTCTCAAAATACTTATGGACAAGAATCTTTGACCTTGCAGAGACCCTCAGATAAATCAACCTTTCCTTGTGAAATGTCCTAGGTAAGATATTGAGCATCTCATGAAAACCTTTCATTATAAAATTTGATCTCATGAAGGCCCTTGAAAATGTCAATATGAAAATATGGAATTCCTTCACCATAAACTCATGATCAAAAAAAATTCCATTAATTAGAAATAATACAATAATGGAGGCATTGAGGAGAGGGACTTTCAGTTGAGAAAAATCAGGTGATGCCCCCATAGTAATCCATGGAAAAGGCTTGTGAAGATGCATGGTGTTAGACCCCTTCACTGACACTAACCTAGATCCATGCCAGATACGCTGCACAAACCAATGAACAATTAGGGTGGTGAGGCCTATAAATCCCCTTTTTTCATCCATGATAATTAGCACACCCAAGCAGCAGATCATATTTATTAGAGTGTCTGTTCTCGTGAATGCCAAGTCTTCCATCAGGTAATATTCTAGTGAATATCCAGAGTGATCATACACCATGAATAAAGTTCTTCATGTGATCATTCATATATCATGTGAATTACTTCTAGAAATATATTATAATAACATACCACACATATTAAAGATCACGTGAGACTCAAAATAAATTGATACTAAATAAATCTAAGGCATTCACAATACAAGGTCTTGAACAAAGACTAAAGGTGAAATACTTACACAAAAACATGTTTGATGAACCTCATACACTTCATGTGAACCATCCAAGACATGTGACAACACTGGGACATGTTTCCTATACCTCATGATTATTCTTTGATATGATACCCAGGTCATGGGAAGTATTTTGGACATGTCAGAGTGAGTCACATGGTCCCCCTAGGCATGACACTTTAGTTTCATGGAGCCCCTTGGCCTATCTCTCAATCCTTGCGATGTCCTTCAGATATATCGCCTGACTCATATAACGGTTCAAAATCATGTCATCCAAGTGTTGTGATTGCATCTGGAAATGTCAATTAAAGCTCTCGTGGCACCCCTTGGGAAATTCAGACAAGATTTGCAATGCCCTCTAGACATGTTGGCTATGTCTCGCGATTCCCTCCAGGAGTGTTGTCCAAGACATGCAACACCCTCCAAAACATGTTGTTTTTGAATATAGTGATACCCTCCATATGTGTTGGCCAAATTATGTGAATAAAACTAGTGAAAGTAAATTATATCATGCTGCACCCTCTAGATAATCCCATAAGATCATGCGATGGATTTTGGGAAAAACAATCTAGATCTCACAATGTACTCTTAACAAGCCAGCCATGATCATACGATAACATTCAGATACAAAACCTAGGTTACATGAAGTCATTTAGAAAGACCATCTGAGTAATTTACTTGTCTTCAAATATGTCAATTCTATACTCCGCTACATATCAGGACAAGCAGACAATCAGCGCATGTTAGGTAGGCAAGAAGACCAGATAAATAGGTAAATTTTAGAGTTTAATCCCTGCCAGTGACATAATATGATAAGTCCCAATAACCAGAGTGACCAAAAAGTGTAATATCTAACAAAAGTAACTATGGAAAATCTAATTCCTTCCATATTCAGGATACATAGGTAATATCTTCAAGGTTTGATCTCCATAAGGTTCTCCTGATATGTAAGACCCTCACTCTCTAAGTGATGATATTGATCATTTTCCATCCCTTATTTCTCACACTGAGCATAGCTCATGTGATATTAGGGAGTTAAAATAATCATATCATTCACATCATGAGTCTCCACCAACCAGGGAAACATATTTATATAAATCCCCAATGAGTGGAATGACACATTAGCCTAAAAAATGGGAATATAACCTGGGTAAAATCCCAAGGGTGTGATTGAACTTTGAGAACTATGATTCATTAAATAAACCAATATATTTTTGATTCCTTCCTAAGACCTGAGCTAAAAAAAATCCATTTTGATCAGATTGAGAAACAACTAAACTATGATGACTCTGATTCCTACCATAACTAGGATACGTAGGATATCTCTCTAAGGCCCGAGCTCTAGAATAAATCTTCATAGGGAAGTCCTAATACATAAGTCCCACATCATGAGAAATAAAAATGATCATTTTCAATCCCTTGTTTCTCACACTGAGCATAGATCACATGGGATTAGGGAATTTCAATAATCATGTGATATGCACAAAAATTTCATATAATGATAAGGGAAACCTCTGTGTATAATCCCTGAACAAATGAATAATGAAAACTATAATTCTCGCAATAATCAGTATACAAAGTATGTTCCACCAAGACTATAGATTGAACACTTGGTGTCCTAGAGAACCTATATAAGTTCTTTCCACATGACTTTAAACTACATAGATAGGTCCGACAAACTATTTGGGTTTTTATTCCTATAATAACCAAGATATGTAGGATGCCTCAGAATATTAATCATCTCCTTGTATAGAATCAAGTTCTGAAGATCTTGGTTATATGGATTCATCACATAAGAAAGTTCTCATTACTGGAAAACAATGGATAACCTAATATACATATAGATGGATTCACTAAAGAGACCCCATTATTTTTCACTTAAAATATAATTAACCCATGATTGGTTTTTTAGGGTAACTAGTCATGTATCGGGATTAGGAATAGATTCTTGGGGATATATTAAAACTATAAGAGATTCTCAAAGTAGAAAATAATTCTCCCCAAAAGGTTTCGATAAGCCCGACCTCCCATCCTCTCAACCAATGTGAGTCCCCAAGAGTCATTGGGCCTGAAAACCTAGGTGACAGTCTGCCTTTGGAAAGAAGTTCTATACCTAGTTACAGATGAGGGGACCATTGGGAGTTTTTGGTAAGATCAACAATGGTTACCTGATGTTCATGATTGTGAAAAACACAAATCCCCCGCAACAAAATCGTCAGGTGGATCCCATCCACACCTTGAATATCGACAAAATACCCATCCCCAATGATTATATATTGAATTAGAATTGAAAACTCCTAATGGTATAATGATCGCATCACAAGTATATGGTTCTTATCCAGTAGAATTTGTGGGAAATTTATTCCTATAAATATTATGATTCTCCCTATAGTTGAATTTTATGTGATTCTTGGCATGTATTAGCTTTATTTATATGGAACCCATATCAATTATTTAGGCTGTGGAGTATTATATCATATTCCAAATAAACCCATGTTCATTTATCAGTGCAATTATAAATATGAAATTCTGATGGAAATCACATCCATTATATGGGTCTTGATTCCTATTTAAAAATGGTGTGTATATCATATGGTTGGGGATAAACTCAACATCAAAGATATGCCTATTATATGTGAGTTTTTTGATATCTTTCTAGAATAATTTCCTTATCTTCTGTTGAATTGTGCAGTTTAGTTCTTAATAGAACCCATACATAGTTCTATAATTATTTCAAATACTCTATATATAATGTTCCTAATAGATTTTTATTAATCAAAAAAGAAACTCTGGGAGAATTTTGAAAAAGGATTCATTCATCCAATTGTGTCACCATGGGGTGAATCAGTTCATTTTGTTAATAATAAAGATGGATCAATGGAAATTTTCATTGATTATTGGTAACTTAAAAAGATAATAATCAAGAAAAATTATCATATAACTCATATTGAGGACTTTTTTGATCAACTTTGTGGTTCTCAATACTTTTACAAGATTGATCTTTATTCTAGATATCATCAATTGAGGGTCAATAATAAGAATATAACCAATATATTATTTCGTACAAGTCATGAACACTATGAATATATATTGATCTCATTTAGTCTTACTAATTACACTTCTATCATCATGGGTTTAATGAATAAATTATTTCTTAATTACATTTACTATTTGGTGGTTGTCTTTATAGAATATATTCTTATCTATTCAAAGATCATCAAAGAACATGAATATCATTTGAGGACTGTGTTTAAGACCCTGAGGAAGGAGAATCATTATGAAAGATTTACCAAGTCTAAATGTTGGATTTGGAAAGTTTCATTATTGGGTCATATAACCTCAATTGAGGGTATATCAATATATCCTTCAAAGACATAAGTTATTGAATGTTGGACTAGACCAACCATTGTGACTGAGATCTGTAGTTTTCTTGGTTTTTATAGATATTATTGGTGATATATGGATAATTTCACATGGTTTTATAATCCAATCACCAAGTTAAATCAAAAGGGAGAAAATTTCCTTTGTACATATTAATATGAATAAAATTTTAAGGAACTGAAGATAATTTTAGTTAAAGAACATGTTCTTACACTTCCCAGTAGTGGATAATGGTTTTTAATTTATAGTGATACATAAAAGAAAGGGATGGTATGAATCCTCATGAATAATGATATGGTGATATCCTATGCATTACGCCAACTCAAGGTTCAGGATAAAAATTACCCAACTCATGATTTGGAGTTATATGTGGTAATTTTTGCATCAATAGTATGGATGCATTATCTTTATGGAGAAAGGAGTGATATATATACTAATCATAAAAGTTTAAATTATATATTCACACAAAAGGAGTTGAATATTCACAATAGAATATTATTGGATCGGATTAAAGAATATGACTGCTCAATACATTATCACCCTAGGAAGGTGAACAGGGTGGTTGATTCTCTAAGTTGAACAGAACATGCTATTTTGTGCATGATGAAAATTTAAAGAGATCCAATACTTATGAATTTTCAAAAAATGAACTTGAAATACTAAGGGAAGGGGAAAACCCTATCTTTTTTCAGATGAATGATCAACTGTCAATCCATGTGAGGATTCAAGAGGCACAGAAGGAATATATGGAGTTAAAAAAGAAGGTGAGAAATGTTACTAAATTCAACCTTGATTTAGATAGAATAATAAGATTCAAGAACCTTGTATATGTTCTGTAACGACCCAAACATTGTGAATAGTATATTAATTTACTCTTAACGATTTAATAGATATGTTAATGGTTAATGTAGAAAGAAGAGTCGATGGCTTCATCTAGTAGACTCGAACCATATGAAGCCCACTTATCATATCTTGGGAAGGAGGTGGCATCTTTGGACTTCGCTTTGAACCAAGCCTAAGCCGAACTCCAGCGTGTCAATATTGAACAGAATCACCTATGGGAGAAGTTAAAGTTAGTGGAGATTACTATTAGGGAAATGTTATCTGAGCCCCCCCAAAATTCTTTAACCATTGAACACCTTATCTGTAGGTCATATGCAGGTGTATTAAGGGATTATGTTTTAAAGCCCTAATATGTAATCTCATAGTATTAATAAAATTATTGTTTCATCATTTCTATGTTATAACAATATTTTCTTAATAAAATATAAGTTTATTGATTTTAGAAGTTAAAAATGGTATTTAAAATATTTCCCTTACATAGAGAGTTTTTATGGAAAAATAAATATCATTTTTGAATTGGAAATGTCAAAATTAATCTTGGCCGAATTTTTGGAAGTTTTCTAAAAAGTTTCATTTTTTATGAATAGTGCTTGATGAATATTGTTTTTATGAATAGTAAAAAGATTTTTAATTGTTAAATAACTTTTTTGTGAATTGATTTACAAAAATCTGACTGACATGGTTGTAATTGAGGTGAAAAATGTGGTTCATTGAAATCAAAATATTTTTTGGTGAATAGTAATTTTTACCCCTATGAATAGTAATATGAATATTAATGTGACCATTATAATTAGTAAAACATATTAATATTTTATTTTCATAATGTTATAAGGTATTTTAATGTTGACTAAATTTCAAAGTGTTAAAAAATGAATTATAGATTTTGAATTATAATTATTGAATAAATTACGATTTTAATTAATAATTAAATTAAAATATCTAGAAAATTGTTTTCTTAAAATGGAGTTCATTTTTGGATTCTAAACGTTGAAAAATGGTTAGGTTTAATTTTTGGGATTTTTTTGAAACAGTTAATTTTTCAGTGAATAATAAAAATACATATTAGGGTTTCGGCATGTTTAATGATATCATGACTGCATCCTGATGATTTCATGAGTCTTTTTTAGGTTTGTTCGACCAAAGAGGATTAATTATTGTATTACTGGTCCCATGTGTCCTAACACCATGGGAAATACCATGGGCAATCCCATGGTTTTGAGAAAACCACTAGTGAGGTGTCCCTTGAAATTATTAAAGTATCACCTCCCTTTCCCTATACATACCCACTCTTTACTCCTATAGTTTTCACTCCCAACTCTCCCACAACGAATATATGGTCTCATTACCTACTAAGGAGTCCTCCCAAGGTTCCCTCAAACATTCAAGGTCTCGACCTTTGAGTTTTAAGACTCACGTTTTAAGGTAAGGGATTCTTTCACTCTTCCCATTTTCAAAGTTCTACTTTCATGTCAAGTCTTTCAAGTTCCTTTTTTCCATGTTGGGGTATTATCTCTATATTCATCATACTTTCATTTTATGTTCACATGATTAGATACCCTATTCAATCTCATCAATTCATTTTTTTGATGTTTTAAGTGACGTCATTAGGCTGGTGAATTTTTCATAAGAGAAATCTTATTTTTGTCTTCCTTTCAAGTTTTTCATTTCATATGGTATGTCTTTAAAATTTCATTACCATGTTCTTGTATCCTTTATATTATGTCCCTATAATATTTTATGGATCATTTATGAGTGGGTGACCCATGTCCCCTCTCTTTTCAATGTTTTCTAAAACCCTACAACATAGTCGTTATGCTGCCGAATTTTCGTCTCAAAATGTCTCTCTCTTTTTTCTCAAATTATTTTATTTTATTAAGTGAATACTCAAAACTATTTATTCTAAATGGGTATTAAAATATATATCAAAATTTTATATTTTAAATTCTGGGATTTACATACATGAGACCCACTTTCCTTTTCCGTGGGTATAAAGTGACATAAATATCACGTCCTTAAAGCAGTTTTTAAAATGCTATGACTATGAAATGAAACCCATTTCTTTTATGATATATGGGTTATTTATGAAATTATTGATGATGATATATGTGTATCACATGATAATAAATACAAATTAAGTGTGCTCCCTGATAGAGCTCCAATGCATTGGGTAAAGACTTAATCTCTAGAGATGAACATTTTAACGATACCTTGGTGAATAACCTTGGTAATTTTTTTATGACACCCTGGGGATGGACCTTGGTGATACGGAAATGATTGAATAAGTTAAATTTTGTAGCCACATCTTCAAGTTATGAAACATGTTATTTTTATTATGATATGCCTCATGATCTCTTTCTCATGCCTTAAAGTTATTTATCATGACTTTATTGATGTATCTCAAGTTCACATGTAAAATGTTTCTCTTGTTTCCCTTACTGGGCCTTATGCTCACCCTTTCCTTTTATGTATACTCATAGGTTATGAGATGTTGTAATGAACTTAGGATGAACAATGAATAATCCTTTCAAGTGTTTAAGAAGAATGTTTTTTGTCGTCATGTATTAAGTTCCTGGTTTCCAAGACACTAAACCTTAAAGATCCTTAGTTTTGTATAATGTAGCAAAAAGTTTATGTAATGAAAAAGGTGGGATGCCACATGTTCTATCCATACCATATTTGAAGAAGGAGATATTTTATGAGGCTCACATCTCATTATTCTCTATTCATCCTGAAATTATGACTATGTATAGAGATCTAAAATAGTATTTATAGTTGGACTACATGAAGATAGATATTATAGATTATGTATCTTGATGATTAATATGTTAGAAAGTTAAGGATAAAATATATAAGTATAAGGGGGTATTACAACCATTATTTATACCATAATGTAAATGGTAAAATGTTACCAAGGTCTTTTTCAAATGTCTCTCCAAAACTTCTAAAGGACACAATGTTATTTGGGTTGAGTTCGATTGCCTTAAAAATTAATCACACTCCATAATTGTTAGAGAATATTTCTCTCTAGATCATATTTCCATGATATACATTAAGAAATTGGTAATATTTCATGGAGTACCATATTATATTATATCTGATTAGGATCTAATTTTAACCTCAATGTTTTAGAGAAGTCTTCAATAGGCTCTTGATATAGAGTTTAGTTTCAGTATGGTGTATCATCTTTAAATAGATGGTCAGCCTAAGAGAACAATTCAAACCCTAGAATACATGTTTAGAGCTTTATATATGGAATTCAAATGTGGTTGGGATCCATACCTTCCTTTTGTGGAATTTTCTAACAATAATAGCTTTCACTCAGGCCTTAAGATGGATCCATTTGAATCCCTATATGGGAAAAAATCATAACTCAAATGTGTTGGGATGAAGTTAGACAAAGAAATATATTTTGGATTTTCTAACTGAATAATTGGTAAAGTAGTTTAGATCCATTCAATAACACATTAAGGTATCACAAAGTCAACTGAAAAGTTATGATGATAATCATCGACAAGATATGGAGTTCGAAGTTGGTGATAAGGTATTCCAAAGAATGTCTCATTGGAATAGGGTAATGAGGTATAGAAAGAAGGTAAATTTAATCCCTAAATGTATTTTTCCCTTGAAAAAAAAATTGATCTTATTATGAAGTTATCTTATCATTTGTAACTTCTACTAAATATCTCTCAAGTTCACAAAGTGTTCCATATATCTCTTTTAAGAAAGTACATACATGATCTTTCACATGTATTGAACTCGACGGTTGTACCAATGGAACAAGATCTATCTTATGAAGTAAAACCAATGGATATTTTAGATCATAGAGAGAAAGGGTTATGAAACAAGGCCACTCACTTGGTTAATTTTTTGTGGAAAACCCACCAATTTGAAGAAGCTACATGGGAACCCGAGGATGTGATGAAATAGTGATATCCCCATTTATTTGTGTAGTATTAATGAATTTTGAGGGAGAAATTCATTTCAATCGGGGTATAATGTAACACCCTAAGATTTTAGAATATATTTATCTTTAAATAATTTTATTTCTTTGATTTCTTTTGTTACATGCAACATTGAATTTAAACAAACTCTGATATATTATTAAAATATTATTATTTAAAGTAATAGTTATATCCTAGCTATTGGATTGGTGGGTATGAATATGAGTAACTAAATTATGAAAAATTATTATTTAAATATGTATTAAATTAATTCATTGGTTATAAATTAATTATAAATAAAAATAATAATCATTTGAAAATAAAATATTTTTTTGGAAAAACGGTTTTTATGCGTGAAATGTGTTTTTTATCTTAATAAATAAAATTAATCAAAATTGGTGAATTAATATAATTAAATTTAAATATTATATATTCAATAAATTGTTTTAAATATTCATATAATATTTTTATAAGTCATGAGTTAAGAATAAACCTGGTTTTATGTTTAAAATTTGTATTTTTATAAAAGTAGTTTACATCATGTTTTGCACTCTTATTTTTAAAAATAATTTATGAAGATTATAGAAATTGAATTTTATGAAATTTATTTTATATTTTTAATAATCATGTTCAAATTTGGTAAATGTTTCCATTTTATTTGTAGGCATTATGAATAGTATCTCTAGTAAAATTTATATCCTCGATAAAGGGTAAATCATGTTAATATAGGTTAAAACTAAGTGATGAGGCCATAATTTTCCATATTAATTATTATTAGATTAATTAAATTATTATTTTATCATCTTATTCTTGAAATTTAATTGTTTAAGGGACATTATTCCATGAAAATGACAATTTTAATATTTAAATCAAATAATGTTACAAAATGTCACTCTCTTAGTTTTAAATATCGATTATGTGTCCACATAGGGTCAAAAGAAATTTATGAATGAATATAAATATCTATTTTTATTTTAATGGAAAAAAAATCATGATTTAAATTTATAAATTATTTTTAGTAATTATATAATTACATTAATTCTTAAGCAATTCCAATGGAGTAGTTCTTCAATTATTAGAAAAGTAAAATATATGATTTAAAAAAATTAAAAGTAATATAATTTGAATTTTTTATATTTTTAAATGAATTTTATAGATCAATATTAAATATTATTTTTGATTAAAATTATTATATTCTAATTATAAATTTTAATTTATATATTTTAAGTCAAATTAAATAACTAGTTTCAAAATTGAAATTAATGTTATTTTATCAAAATAATATTTTATTAAATTATTTAAAAATCATAAATATAGTTAAAGAGTAAAATTTGGATAATATATGGTCGAAAATATGACCCATTTTCCATTTATTATCAAATTTTCAACTTATAAGTAAAATAATAACCCTTTAAGGGTGAAAAAGACATTATTGTGGTTAAGGCTAAAGGAGGTTAAATAAGGGCTCAAAATAAAAGATAAGGTTTAAAAAACCACTTAAACCTATAAAAATCCTATTTTTTTATTATATTAAAACCATATACCACATTATATTTGAATCTATAGACCTTTGGAATCATTTTTCATGATAATGAATTTATTATAATTTAATCTTTTAAGTAATTTCAAGAGTGCCCCTCCCCTCAATTACAAAAGAAACCCCTCCTTTCTATTATTCAAAACACTTTTATCCTTATATATCAACCATAAACTAAAAATAGAATATAAATTTATTATCCACCTTCTAGAGGTTTTTTCCCTCTTAAAAGACCAACCCTAGGGTTTTTAAGATGAGATCTAGATGAGTTTCTTCAAAGAAGAGGTAATCGCCTTAACTGCTCACTTCCTTTTTAATTATTCTTTTACTTTATATAAATATATTATATTGTTAATTAAATAATAAATTTGCGGTCATAAATATACAAAAATATTATTATTATTAAACCGTCATTATTTTACCCTATTTTACATTAAATGGGAAGTGAAAGTATTGCTCGTGCATGCGTACGACTTATCGTCTCCATGCAGTGATACAATTAATTTTTCATTAAAATATTGTATGCATGAGTATTATGATATTTTTAAAGTTTTTATATTATATTTATGACCTAATTGAGATTATTTAAAAATAATATCATATCTAACTTCTTACCTTACAAACCATTAGAAAAAGATAATGTCGCTTGTGCGTTCGTTTGGACAACCACTTCCACTAATCAAGGTGATTAATTTTTCATATACAATTTATATAGATGGTAATAAGCATGGATTTGATGAATATATATTATTTATATGATATTATAATTATAATATAAATTTAAATTATTAATTTTTATTTCTTCCCATTTTTTAGAAAATGAAAATAGTGTTCATGTGTACATACGGCCTACCGTCTCCTTGAACTGTGTAATTCTGTTTTCTATCACTACCTTTATATATGAATATAAATATATATATAATGAATATATATTATATAAAAATTATTTAAATGATTCTAGTATATAATTATAATAAATTTAAATTTATTATACATGAGTTTAAATAACTTTTGAAGCAAGTTGATCTCGAGGCAATGGATTTTTGTGTCACTTTTATTTCTATGAGACACATGTCATATTCACCACTAGTGTATTTTATATGGTGTATAAACTACCAATGAATTTATTTTATTATTATTCTTATGAATTTTATGGGTATTTATATATCCATGTAAGGTTCTATCTTTCATGGGGCTTATGATTCAAATGTCACCAAAGTAGTAAGGGACTTATATTTTAATCATATTTTAATCAATTTCTTAAATTCCTATTAAGAAAATTATATGATATGTACTTGATAAATCCATTTAATTTTTCTTCTTATTTAGTTCTTTCTTGAGAAATACATTTTTTCATTTCATTTTTCTCAATTTTAGTACTCATAATACCAAAAAAAATAAAGAAAACCGAGCATGTTATACTATTTAGTTGGGAATATTTCTCTTTCATGCCCTTGTTTTCTAAAAATATTTTCAATATTTTTCCCTATTAGAAAATTTTTATTTAATTTAATTTTTACCTTTGTTTCAATTTTAGAAAATTTTTTAAGAGAAATCATCTTGTGGTTTTTCAAATGAGGTACTTCTTGACTTTTTCTAAAAATGTGTGAATGGAATGTTTTATTTAAATTTATTCAGCATGAATGGAATTTCCCACCATCATAAACAACCAATGCTTTGAGGATTGCATTGAATGTATCCAATTTTATTTTCAACAAAACGTTTTCCTTAAAATTTATGAAATTTTTATGTTTTATAAAGGTTATTTCAAAATAAAAAAGGACATTTTCATCAAGAAACTTTCTAGTGATCCTTTAAAGGAGTTCTTAATATATGATAACTTTTTTGATGTTAATTATGCTTTTCTAGGGATATAATATAATGATACAATCCTTATTCTTTTTCTAGTTGGTTTCTAATTATTATTATGAGATGTTTATGAAAGCCATTTCTTTTCATGGTTCATGCTATTTTGAATTGATGAAATGTTTATGAAACTCATTTTATTTTCAAAAGTAATAATGTGATGATATGATGAATGTTATTATGATCTTGTTCACACATGTTTATGTTTTCATTATGTGATAGGTTGGACCATAATTATATATTCCTCCAATTAATTGGGTAAATTTTTATATATCATGAGATAACTATGAGAAATAAGTCGATGAGCTTGATCCATTATGGGAAATAAATTAATGTTCTTGATTCATTATGTGAAACAAGTTGGTGTGCTTGATCCACTATTAGAAATAGGATTTTAGGCCTGATACATTACGATTTTAAGGTCTTTGTGGTTAATATTAACATATGAAATTTTTTTTATACTTATTATGGTGCCACATTTCTATGATATTAATTTATAGTTCAAGATTGATTTATGATTTTTCCTTACTATTATGAATCATGTCTTTTGAAATGATAAATCTTTATTCCATGACTCATGTTTATGATCTTTGATAGATTTGGTATAAAATTTGTAAGTTATAGTCATTATCTCATACCCTTATGCTTAAATTAGGCTTTCATATGATCATAAAATGATATCTCCCATATTTACCCTTATTGAGAATCTTAGATCAATCTTTCTTATAATTCCTTTCCTTAGGTTTTGAAGAATGGTTTTAAGTAAGGTTTATATATAAAGAGTACTAAATGGGAAGATCTATGTGGGTCATATTGAAGATATTTCATGAGATATAAATATTGTGTATCCAGTATCCAAAGACAATAAACCTCTATGGTACTCAAGTGTGTTTTTGGGAAATTTATTGAATATTATTCTAAAAATATGTAATGTTTATGTATGAAAATCCTATATCTCTATACTTAGACACCTTAATGAGGTTTTGGTCTTCTCAAAATACGATCCCTCAAAGGTTTAATTCCCTATAAAAATGTGATAATATAATAATTCAGGAGGTTAAATCACTTCCAAGAAAATCAAGGGTAAAGTTAAGGGTTTAGGTAACTAAAATTTATTCCTTTGAGTTATATGTCTTATTATTGTTTTTATCTCCATATGTTCACTATATTTTCCATTTTAAATTACTTTTTCTATTTATTTTTTTGGGAAAAAGATTTTTTGATCCAAATCCATTTCCATGAATGGTTTTTTATTCAATTTTTTAAAAAACAAACTATAATATTGGAAAAGATACTCATATATATGACTTTAATAAAAATTGTTTTCAAAAATATCTTTTCATGATTTTGTTTTCATTATATTAAAATTATATATATCTAATGGAGTTATGTTTCATGTTTCACCATATATTTTATTTAATTATTTTAATATTTTGGAGGATCATTTTTTTGTATCAAATGATTTAATTCATGATGTTATTTTATACCATTTGGATGATATGGAAACCCATTTTATTTCCATGCATTCTTTAAGATATGATTGATTTTAAGTTGTGAATATATGTATAGATTATGATGGGTGGAGTATTATATTTACCTCCAATTCATTGGTTAACTTTATATCTCATGAGATAGTTACACATAGACATAATGAGTTTATTCACATAGGCATGGGAATAATGGGTTTTCTCACATTTTTAGGTATGGACATAATGAGTCTGTTCACATAGGCATGGGTATAATGGGATTTCTCACAAAGACTTTCCTATGATTATGGATATTCCTTATTTTCATATTATTTATCAAGTTATACCAAAATTTCAAGATGCATTTATTTTCTATGAAATTCCATGTTTTCATGAAGATATTATATTTTTTATGTATTTCACAATTTTTTGTCATCTTCACATGTTATATGACTATTAAGATGTGTTTTTAGCCAATTTTTATTTTTATGCTTCCTTAATGATATTTTTAAGATATCATATTACTCTAACATGTTTTATGATAATCATCCAAGGTCTTTGAATAATCATTCTGATGTTTTTTTAACAAATTTGGTGTATTTGTTGAAAACTAATATTTTTTAAAAGAATGTTTTTGAGAAATAGAAGAAAGTTTCTAAATACAAGAACCCAAACATAAAGGGGGAGAAAAAATTTTATCTTTTAGAAATTTATTTTTTAAAAATATGTTTTTGAACATAGGTTTTCATACTGGAAAATACTAAACATAGAATATGTAAGGAAGATGAAAGATAAGAAAACTGTAATACAGACCATTGGACTCAGGTACAATGGTGTGAAAAAATATGAGAAGTCAAAAATGATGGTTTTTATACATACTAATAAATAAAATATACCAATCATCAGATCCAAAAGAATCGCAGTGAATATTTTTGATTTATGGGAGTTTTCCTTTATCATAATCAGAAGAAAAAAAGTTTTTGAGTTAGAGATTCAGAATGTTGCTGAAGAGGTTGAATGATGATAGTGATTTCAGGAGTTAGAAAGTTCTTAAAAATTTAACCTAAGTTTATACAATTTTTTCCAATCTTTAATTTCTCATAAATCATGAAAACTCTCATGATAAAATATTTTGAAGAAATGGAGGAATAATAAAGATTGTATTAGTTCCAGAGATCAATAAAAAGTTTTAATTATATCTAAAAGTATAGGACATGGAATTATTAATAAGTCTAAATGAGTTATAGATTATAAGGTTTAAATAATTTCAGATATTACAAATGGATTCATCATTGAATACTTTCCATCATAATGGGAAATTCCATTATAATGAAGTTCTATCAAAATAGGCATGAGGAGGAAAGTCGAGAGAACTAACACTGAAGAGGAATGTCAATCAGACTGACTCTGAGGAGGAAAGTAAAATCAGAATGAGTTTCTATTAGAAAGAAAAATCATAATGATCATGGTAAAAAAGTCAGATCATAATGAGCATATAAAGAAATTCAGATCATAATGAGAATAGGAAGATAGTAAAATTATAATGAGTAGAGGTAGATAGTCAGATCATGATTGGTATAGGAAGAAAGTCGGATCATAGTGAGCTAAGGAAGTTCCATCATAATTATCGGAGTAAGTTCCATCATAATAAAGTTACATCAAACTGAATATGAAGAAGTTAATCGAACTGAAGTTGAGGAAGTTACATTGAACTGAATAAAAGTTAGTAAGTTCAAGAAGATTGATTTTTTAGAAATCTTGATAAGGTTTGAAATAGTAAAAGTTGAATTTTTAAATGTGAGTGATTTTTGAAGATTTAAAATTTGAGTAAGCAGGAAAGGTTTATCAGTTTCCTACCTTTGTTGTTCTGAGCTGCCTATAAACAAAAGCATAGTACATTCGTACTTTGAAGATTTTCATAAGTATATAAAAGGCAGAGCCTTGTATAATTATTATCAAATTTTCTTTCTAGGCTAAGATCTCATAATAAGGTCATACACCTAGAAGTTTTTTTTACCAGAATGAGAAGATCAGACAATGGAAGATCACACTGATAATTTGAGAAAATTTTGAGAAGTAGAAATTGAGAAAGGGAGCATCGTATTGAGCCTATTGGACTAATTAAATCATATTATGCTCATTTTACTTAAAGCCATTAGACTTAAGGTCCCTGAACACGGGAAATTTTATGGAGAAGATTAAATAAAGTATTTTTACTTTTTTTAGCTCAATTATTTATAAGAAAATTTTTTAAACTGAATGGAGTCATTATAATCATTCCTATCAGGATATATAAGGTGACTAATTTGAGTAGGCGTGATTTGTATTTACTTATTCATTATATTGAATTTATATAGACCCACAAAAGTGGCTATAGAAAGGATGTATATTCTCACATTGAAGCAAAACCTTGTAAATCTTTTGTGCTTTACTTTCTTTCCTACCTTTTCATGAAATAGTATTTACTAAAATATGATAATAATATGAACTTTAATAGGTTACATGGGTTAATTTATAAAAGTATTGAAACGTATAAAAAAGTAAAAAACTGATTCAACCCCTCCACCCCCCTCTCAGTCGTTATTTGATCCTTTGAAACTTCGATTGGTATCAGAGTTAAGGGTCCCTTATTGAGTCCTTATCATAGATAATATAATTTCTATCAATAGTATCTAAATTCCTACATTTTATGGTAAAACTTATTATGGATAGAAATATAAGATGATTTCTTGTCTTCTATCTCATGGTCTAGAAGTTGTTGATGCCGCTACAATTGGTTTTCCTCTTATTGAGAAAGATGATCCTATGAAATTTTCTAATAAGTGAAATATAGAATTTGATGGAAAGGCTAGAAATTCTATACTTAGGCCCTTATCATAAAATTTTTATATGAAGGTGATGGGTCTCAAAACATCAACGAGTATGTGCAACAAAATGGAAAGTATATTTGAAGGGAATAATAAAGTGAAGGAAGAAAAGATACAAATTTGGCATAGTAAGTATGAAGACATAAGAACGAGATTTGAATAAACTATTGATGAATACTTCACCAGATTAAATAAAAAAATTTGCTATTCTAAAGGATTCCAAGATATCCTAGAATATTCTCAATTGGGAAGAAATTTATTAGAAAATTTTTAGATATGTTTGATTCTAGAATTTCTTCTTTAGAAGATAAGGATTATTTATCTCTTGAGGAATTATTTAACTTTATTATTTCTTATTGAAATAATGAAAGATCTAATGTTCAAAGATGAAATGTATTTTGAATCCATAAGAAAAATTAAAATAAAAGATGTTGAAATCGTTGATCCTTGTGACTCTGAAGATAAATAGGATGATGAGTTGAATTATAGAATCATGTCTATTATATATAATAAATATCAAATAGGAAGAGGAATGTATGGAGGTAGACTTCCTATGAAATGTTTTGAGTGTGGTGGAATCAAACACTTCTCTATGAATTGACCCAAGAAGAAATTTGGAGAATATTGAGATGATTCTGGTGAAAAATCCTCAATAGAATAAGTGGAATAAATGTTATAAAGAAGAAAATTCATCCAAAAAATATAATAAGAAGTTCACTAGAGACAATAGGAGTATTCTGAGTAAGAAATTGAAATCAGACTCAACTAAAAAAATTATTTAGAAGATGAAAGTTTAGAAAAAATAAGAACCATCATTGAAAAAGTTGAGAAAACAAAATATTCCTTAGATAGTGAATAAGGTGGTGGAGAATTATAAATAGAGTATCAACTCAAAACCGAACTTGTTTCATATCTTGATAAAGACAGAACTTCCAAGAAAGAAATTATAATAATGAATAAATAATGTGAATAAATTACTAAAGGAACAAAACATGTCATCAAATTGGAGGAAGAAAATATTAAGGAGATCTTAAGTTGAAAATTAAGAGTTGTTGAATAGGGAAAGATGGTTGAAGATCTCAGTAATAATATGGAATATAAGGAAGAATAAGTTAACAAGTTTCAATAAAAACATCCTGAGTCTGAAATTACCTTGAGGAATATGAATGAAAACTTTAACAAAGCTTTGTAAGTAAAATATAAGACTTCTAAAGTTGTTGAGAAAACTCAAATCAAGACTCTAGTGAAATTCTTACCCACCAAAAATAATTTTGCATCAAGTTTTTCTAACATCTCAGGTGATAAGAAAATTTATAGGAAAGCTTGAGTGTAAAATGGATTTGAGAAACCTATCAAATCTAAAAAACATGAAAACTCACTCAGAAGGAAATATGGTCTATGCCTAGAGTATATTAAAAAATAAAGAAGTTGTTAACCTCAAAAAAATTTATACAAAGAAATATCTTTTTTCAATATAAAATCAATATTTTATGGTTTTTTATGGTATTGTGGAATCTATGATCATAGGGATTAAAATTTTTGGCATAAATTATCTCTTTTCAGAAGAAGGATTGAACAAAAATAATGAAATGGTGAAATAATAATGATAAACTTTCCTAAGACACATGAAATTATAAAATAAAATTCTCAATATTCGAGAAAATTTACAACAAAAAATTAATTTGAATGTTTTGAAGAATTTTGTGGAAGATGTGATCAGGCTGGTCACCATGCTAAAATATGTATGAAAATCCTTCTATAAAAAATTTCTTATGTCATAAAATAAAAGGAAGTTGAAAAGATAAAAGTTTATGAAAGATATTTCTTTGTTGAGATAGCTTTTAAATCATGTAAAAAAGAAAAAACCCATGGATACTTGATTTTTTTTAAATCACATATGATAGGTTATTTTAAAATCTTGAAAAAATTTTGAAAATCATGATGTATTTGTCATTACCATTGGGAATGATAGTTCCTTAAAAATCAGAGGAATTATAATGGCTGAGATTGAAGTATAAAAGTTAAGATATAATAAAGTTTTATATGTTGATGGAATAAAACATAACTTACTTATTATAATAAAACATTGTGTTGATGTAAATTAAGTGATATTAAGAAAGATTCATGTGTTATCAAAATTGTTAAAGATAAAAAATTTATTTCAAAAAGAGAAATAACCAGTGGGAATCTCTTTTAGATTGGAGAACTTGAAAACTCATGTTATCTAAGTGATAAAGATTAAAATAAGTTGTGGTGCCGAAGACTTGGCCACCTTGGGAAGAAAATTATGAATAAACTCTCTAAAGTTTATTTTGCATAAAGTTTTCTAGAATTTAAAATAAGAGAATAAGTTGTTTCTGTAACTTGTAAGAAAGGAAAGATGATGAATAAAAGTCATAATAAAGTTGAGATTTAGTCTACCATACCTCTTGAAATTATTCATTATGATTTATGTGGGCTAATGATACATCAATAAACAAAAGAAGATTTATAATTTATCACTTTTATTGATGATTTCACTCAGATGAACAACATCATTTTTATGAAACACAAGTCAAAGCATGTGGAAATGTTCAGGTTTTTCAGAAAATTAGTTGAGAAAGAAATGGGGGTTTATATAAAGAAGTTTATAATAGATAGTGGTACCAAATTCACAAGAAATACTTTTGAAATATATCTAAGAAATAATACTATCAAAAATTAATATAGTTCTCCCTACACTCCATAAAAAATGGATCAATATAAAGAAAGTATATATGTTTAGTGTAAATGGGAAGAATTATATTAGTAGAATACAAACTTTCAAAGTTCTAATGAAGATAAGTTTTTATTACTACAATACATATTCAGAATAGATATTTTTTTAGACTGGAATCCAACATGAACTCTTATGAGATTTGGTATGACAAAAAACCTTCATTAAATTACTTAAATGTTTTATGAAGTCCTTGTTTACATAAAATAAAAAATCCAGATCTAGGAAAGTTTTATGAGAAATCTAAAGAAGGAACTTTTATAGGTTATTCACCCAATGGAATACGTTATAAATGTTAGAACAAATGATTAAATTTTTTTTTGACTCATATGATGTTAAATTTATTGGGAATACAACTTCTTTAATAAAAGTTTTCGAAAATGTTAAGAAAAAATGAAAGTTTCCAATGAAAATGAATGTGATCAAAGAAATGTGCATAAAGATTCAGATTAATTATGTGATGAGGAAGGCGAAGTAGGAAGAGGAACTCTAAAATTTCCTACTTTACAAAAAATTATTGAGACTATAAATATTCTTGGGAATCATAAGGATCTAATTTAGGCTATAAGGAATATAATATTAGAAAATAAAACATCACTTATTTCAAAAGTTGAACTAGAATTAGTTTGATAAGAAATTATACACAAATAATGGATGAATTATATGAATTAAGTGTTGGATCAAATTGATAAAAATTAAACATGGGAACTTGTTCCATGTACAAAAGTTAAAAATGACATCAGAACAAAGTGGGTTTATAGAAGTAATTTCAATAGACATATAGAAGTTTAAAGAAACAAACCAATTCTTGTTTGTAAAGGATATGTACAGGTGGAAGGTGTGGATTTTGATGAATGTTTTTCCCTAATTTCAATATTATAACTATTAGAATGTTTCTATCATTGATTTCACATATAAATTAAAATTTTTATCAGATAGATGTAAAGTTATCTTTCTTAAATGAGGATAATAAGGAAAATGTTTACATTGAAAAACCCTACGGTTTTCTACTTAATGAGGATGAAAATAATGTTTTAAAATTTAAGACATATTTGTACGGTATGAAACAAGCTCCACATGTATAGTATTTAAAACAAGAAAATTGTTTAAGAATGTTGAATTTTTATAAAGGAAAAGTTAATACCAAGTTATATGTGAAAGATGTGGACTCTAAAACTCTAATTGTAATTTTTTATATGGATGATATAATTTTTTTGGGGATAGAGAAGATGTTTGTAAAACATTTTTTGAATAATTAAAAACGAAATATGATATGTCAGTGTTAGGAGAATTATCATTCTTCCTTGGTATACAAGTTTGAAAAAAACATTTGTATATCTCAAGAAAAGTATATCGGGGAATTATTAGAAAAGTTTGGAAAAGAAGAATCCAAAAAAGTTTCTACTCCCATCTCAGTGGGGATGAAGTTGATTAAAGATGTGTCTACAAAAAGTGTTTATTAGAAGTAATTTTGGAAGATAATAAGAAGTATACATTACATTACAGCCTCAAGTCCTAATATTGTTTATGTTGTGACTTTTTGTGCTAAGTATCAAAGTAATCTGAAAGAATCACATATATTGAAAAAAAAGCGAAATATGAGATATTTAAAAGGGAAAAACATCACATGGATTGTTATATAAAACAAATTGTGAGATTAAGTTTCACGATTATATTAATTCAAATTAGTATGGATATTTTAATGATAGAAAATAAACTTCAAGAGGAACACTTTTCTTGGGTGAATGTTGTGAGGATTAGAATATTAAGAAATAATGTTTAGTAACTTTGAGAAAAATGGAATTAGAAAATATTGCAGCAACTCGGTATTTTAATCATATATTTTGGATGAAAGTTTAATTGGAATATTTTAAAGTAAAAGTGTTTAAACCATTGAAGATATTTTTTGATAACCATAATTCTATTGATCTTTCTAAAAATCAGGCTCGACATTCAAGATCAAAATACATTGATATAAATTTTCACTTCATAAAAGGGAAATATTTTGTTGGAGATGTTTTACTAGAATATATATCAACAAAGTACCAAATTGTTGATATATTCACAAAGTCAATTCCAAATAAAGTTTTGTTTATTTGAGGCTGAAACTTCATGTTCTGCCTCCTCCAATGACTTCGTAAATCTCATAAGGAAGTCCCCCACCATGATTTAGATTATATTGACAAAGGGGGAGATAAAGTAACAACTTTTTACATTATAAGAAGTTTTTAATTATCTTTATTTTATGAATATAAGTCTCTGGTTATTAGATAATGGATTAAATAACAATCAATGGGGCAAGAGATAAAAAGAAATGTGAGAAAATATAAAAGTGAGGGGGAGTTTATCTTTACAAGGACAAAAACAATTATAGTAACCAAGGGATGAAATTCCCTAAAAACATTACTTTATCTAGTAGTGTGGTGTCATGACACTCTCATTTGAGAAATTCTATGTTTTTATAAAATTCAAAAAAAAAATTGTGTTGTTTTCAAAAGGTAATTTTTAAAAGTTTTTAACGAATTTTTTTTAAAAAATCAAATGGGGATATTGAAAAACCTTTGTGATGTTTTGTTTTAACAAATTTTTTGTATTCATTGAAAAATAATATTTTTTAAAAAAATATTTTTAAAATATATGTGAAAGTTTATAAATTGGAAAACCCAAACATAAAGGGGAGAAAATTTTTTATCTTTGAGTAAATGGTTTTTCGGACACAAGTTTTCAGACTGAGTAGTACCAGATGCAGAAGATGATGGGAATATTAAAGTTAAGAGTTTTTCAATATTGATCATCATACTCAGGTCCATCGGTGTTAAGAAATGTGAGAAGTTGAAGATTCTAGTTTTTAGTTAGACTAATAAATCTAACATAAATATCATTATATCAAAAAGAATTTGAGTCATTAATTGTTGATTTCGTGAAGTTTTCCTTTACTGTAATTAGAAAAAAAAATTGTTGAGTTACAAATTCAGAATATTGCTGAAGAGGTTGAATGAAAATAAATATTTAGAGATTTATAAAGTTATCAAAAATTATAACCATAATTCAGATGATTCTTTTCTAATCTTTATTTTCTCCTAAATCATGAAAACTCTCATGATAAAATATTTTGAATAAATTGAGGAATCGAAATGATTTTATCAGTTCTAAAGATCAAGAAAAAGTTTTCATCATATCTAGAAGTACCGAACACATAATCCATATTAAGTATGAATAAGTTATATATTATAAGATTTTATAATTTTCAATGTTTCTAAATGGATTCACCATTGAATACTTTCCATCGTAGTGGGAAATTCCATCATAATTAAGTTCTATTATGTTGAGTTTGAGGAGGAAAGTCAAGTGGACTAACTCTGAGGAGTTAATTCAATTGAACTAATTCTGAGGAGGAAAGTCAAATCAGACTGAATTTTTTAAAAAATTCATATCATAATGATCATAAGAAGAATGTCAGATCGTAATGAGCAGAGGAAGAAAGTCAAATCATAATGAGAAGATAAATATTGATAGATTGTAATGAGTATAGAAAGATAGTAAGATCCTAATGAACAGAGGAAGAAATTCATATCACAGTGAGCCGAGGAATTTTCATTTTAATGAGTTGAGGAAGTTATATCATAATAATTTTACATTGTACTAAATCTTAGGATGTTAAATTGTACTGAATTTGAGAAATTTTCATTAGAATGAATAAAAAATATTATGTTCGAGAAGACTGAATTTGGAGAAATCTTGAGAAGATTTGAAATAGTAAAATTTGATGTTTTAAATGTGTGTGATTTTCAAAGATTTTTAATTTGTGTAAGTGGGAAATTTTTTCAATTTCTCACCTTTTCTATTCTAAGTTACCTATAAATATAAGCATGATACATTAATACTTTTTAACTTTTCATGAGTGTGGAAAAGGTAGACTGCTACTTAATCCTTGTTAAGTTTTCTTTCTGGACTGAGATCTTAGAAGAAGGTCAGACACCTAAAAGTTTTGTTTACTAAACTGAGAAAATAATACTGAGGAAGATCATACTGGTCATTTGAGTGTATTTTTAGAAGTTAAGATTGAGAAATATATCTTCATATTAATTCTATTAGATAGATTCAATCATATTTTGTTCATCGGAATGAATTCTATCGAATTTAGGGTCATCGAACTCAGGAACTTTTTTGGAGAAGATTGAACAAAGTCTTTTTACTTTTTCTGCTCAATTTTTTATAAGAAAACTGTGTAAACTAATGTAAGTTAGTGTAATAATTCCTATCAGGAGATAGAATGTTTCTAACAGAATTGGGAACAATTTTTGTTCACTTCTTCATTATAGAGAATTTTCATAGACCCACGGGAATAGATATAGAAAGGATGTATATTCTCACACTAAGCCTAAACCTTGTAAATGTTTTTTTCTTTACATGCTTTCCTAATTTTTCATGAATGATTATTAACTAAAATATAATAAGAATATAAAATTTAAAATGTTTAAGGGGTTAAGTTATAAAAGTATTGAATCATATAAAAAAGTGAACAACTGATTCAACCCCCACCCCCTCAGTTTTTATTAGATCCTTTATAACTTCAGTCATTTTTTATTATGATATTTATGTCTTATTCATGTTTTACTTCATGTTATTATATGTTTTTCCATTACATATCATTTGAGCCTACCCATTTCTAATGTTTCCATTACCCATGTTATGAAGATGATTATATCATGTGATTTGTCTTGAAAGGGTCTAGAGGGGCACAATTATAGAAAAATATTTTCAAATATTATAAAATAATATGTTTATATAGGTCATATCGAAGACACTAAACCTTTAGGTCCTTGGGTTATGTTACTATTTTTTAGATGTACTATCCAAATCATGAAATTATTGTACTATTTAAGTTGTGTTTAGCTTCGGTGTCTTTTTTTGATATCAAATCATTGTTTTGTTATTTTTTGATATTTTTTAGAGAACTTTAAAAAAAACTATATGGAAAATTCTAAGTGATGAGACTAAGTATAGGATAATATCTTGATGTTTTGGTAAAGTAGATATTTTTTGGTTCTTCTAGAAATTACATCCCTTTCTGGATAATACAAGTGGATGCAGGCTCTAACACAGTTGTGCCTAGGATTAATAACCCTAAAGAGGGTGTATTGGATATTAACTCAAATGTGACATAGTGCATGACAAAGTGGTCTAACTGTACACCTAGTTTGACACTCCCAAGTAATATTATTTGGTTAATCACATTATCTTTACAAACCATTATTAAGGATTAGAAGATATATAACTAGTTCAATTAGAAATACAACCATGGAAAACCTATATTGAAACCTAGATATTCATAGGCTAATGTATACATGTCATTTAATAAATCATTCTTCTAAGTATACAATTTACTTTTATGTACATTCATTAATTTATGTATATTGATTCCCAATTTTCCTCTAGTCAAGGTAAAAAAGGGAACTGAAAATAACTGAGTCAAGAATGGGTGAAGTGGATAATCCGAAGATTGTTCCAATAGGAAACCTAATGAGACTGAGGATAGAATGAAAAACTTTTATAAAATGATCACCCAACTGTCTCAAGTTATGGTAAATAACCTCAATTGTTTTTATCTCCCAAATTCACCAAGTAGGAAGAAACATTCTATAAATTCATTTATAAGATATCATCCACACTCTTCTAGCAGGTATTCTAATCCACTAGTTATTGAGTAGTGGTTCAAGGAAATGGGAAATATATTTTTTTTTATCCAGTTCTCAGACCATGAGAATTCCATTTTGACAGTCTATCATTTATAAGTTGATAATTACTAGTGGTGGATTATCATTAAGAATACCATTGAAAAGAAGGATGTAAAATCTATAGAATGGGAAGATTTCAAAAATATATTTTTCACTATGTATTTTCCATGAACTATTTTCATAAAATGGAGAAATAATTCTTGGAATTAAAAAATCAAGGATGAATTTATTGGATCATATGAAGAAAATTTCACAAGACTCATGGGGTATGCCTCCAGTTTTATCGCTGGTAATAATATTAAAATCAATCACTTATTTACTAAATTAAATCCTAGTATTAAAAGTTATTCATAAGAGACTCTGGTGTCTATGAAAATATTGTTTGATGAACTAAAGTATAAAAGTCAATTTGAACCTCTCAATATTATAGGGAAAAGAAAAGAAAAGTGTAGTATCGTGGAAGTATTGATGATAAGGCGCATGGTGGAAAGAAATCCTAATTTCTTACATGCAATAAATGTAGGATAAATAACTAGAGTAATTTTCTTAAGGGATCAAGGAAGTTTGTTAAGTTTGGTAAAGTAGGAAACCATGCCTACAACTATTGACCTAAGTCTAAGATGTTGATTAACACAACAAAAGAGAAAAAGGTCCCTGCTAATGATCCACATTCACTAAAATGATTTAAGTTCAAGAAGTTTGGATATTATGTGAATCAATGCACCAAACCTTGGGACAACTAATAAAATAGGCCCCAACAGTATCACAAAATAGGGGAACAAGGAAGGGAATTCACAATCACTATCTCTAAAGTATATCATGGTAATGAAGCGATGTGAGGGGCACTTGATATTTTTTATAGATATGCTAATACCGTATTTGATTCTGGTTCATTGAATTCTTTTATATCACACAAGGTTTCTAAGAATGTGGAATCACCACCCCAAACAATAGATATTGAACTATAAATGAAAACCACTAGTAGAACAATGATCATTTATAAGATTTATACATTTTCCCTGATTGATATTTGTAGGAGGGTACTTCCTAAAATTATAATTATTCTTACTTTTTTTGAGTTTAACATAATATTGGGTATGGATTAGTTTTCCCTATAAAATGTATATATCAAATAATAGAATAAGTAAGTCTAATTTCATATCCCAAATCATCTTATTATAAAGTATCAATACAAGGAAGATTATGAACTCCCTATAGAAGAAAATTATATAATATGGGTGAGGATACACAACAACAAAGGAATCTTGGATCAAATGATTAGAGAGGAATACAACATTTATGACATGTTTATTATATGGGAATATAATGATGTATTATTTGGATAAACTAGTTATTCTTCCCCCAGGGAATGAGTTTGATTTTTTAATTAAAATCATACTAAGATCCATTCCTATCTCAAGGAGTTCATATAGAATGTGAATTATGGATACAAAAGTGTTTTAGAAAACTCTTTAAGTGATATCTTCACTCTTATTCCTCCTGATAGTGGAAATGACCCTCCCAAATTTAGTTTCCTCCTAATATTATCTCATTAATCAACTCAATATCTTCTCATTGCTTTTATAAAATCCGAAGAAAGGTTTAATTGGTTGATCCTTTATCTGTTTTCTCTTCCCCTTCTTATACATTATCTATAATTTTATTTTCATTAATAATTTGTGTTATCAATACATGTGGAATTGGAATAAAGGATATCCACTATGTGGGAAGCTCAATTCCTTACTTTTTAAGTATGGATTTCAATTCCTGATCCAAAGATGTTCAATATTCTCCTCTCTCCTAGATCTTCCTTCATGTTGAGTTCTATTTAAACCTTTATCCAGTTTAGTTAGGAAGATTGAGTGCAGGGTTTTCAAGATGATCCCCTGGTATTTCGTGTGTTATACATAGAGTGTAGAAGATATTTATAACTATAAAATGGTTTTCTGAACCCTTCCATAATCCCCTATGAATATGATGATGAAAGTGGTGTTTAGATAATTTCCATGGGTTCCCAAAGTGTATAATATACATTCTAATTAATTCTAAGTGAGCTAAAGGGAGAACATAATTCCTAGGTTGTATGTGAGAAAACATTGAATCATTGGAGACATATGGGGTTCTTATGGGGGAAAGCGTTGGATCGAGAATGGATGTTGTGTTGATGATTCAAATATTTTTTTGGTGCTAGAGTAGTGTTGGTTGTGAATTATGGGCTATGTTGGGACTCTCTCATACTATTTCACTGTGTTATTTGATCTCCCCAAAATGAAAAGGATTGTAATACTCCCTACATTACCTTGAGTGTACAGTTAATTTTAGATTATAAGGACACATTGACTGAAAGTTCATTTTTTATTATCAAAGAAACTTTTTGAGAAAAAGTGAGAAACCCCAAGTTCATCCAGGATAAGAACTAAAGGAATAAACATAGGTGTTAAAATGAAACTTGAACCAATTAGCATTCCTATCCCCAAAGAGTTTCCAAGAAAGAGAAGATACCGGTGTTTTTGGACCATCATTTTGTAGGTCTTCAAAGCAGGATGCCATCATGTCCCACACTTGCATGTACTCTTCTTGTGTGATCTTCTCTTTATTGAAGCCTCTAATTAAAATAAAGTTTTTCTTGTCTATCCAAGCTCTCTGCTCACTATTAGTATGAACCTGAATAGGCCTTCCCATCATCTTTTCTGAATCCTCTATGGAGGCATTAATCACAAGGGATTATTCTTCCATAACTTCTCCAGAGTGCAGGAGAAACTCCAATGGAATATCCCCCTTCAGGTCACCCTTAAAGAAGGCTACCCCGCAATTCCCCTCCAAACGAATGAAAAATATAGCAGGGTTGGTAGAACAACCCTTCACCTTGTCTTGTGCTTTTTTAGCAGATCGAGTCTCCATAGGTTGAGGTAAATATGAGTAGTCCTTTCAGCCTTTCTTACTGCCTTGTTGCCCCTTCCTCCTCCTCTGACCGCAGGGTTCTTTATCATGGAATTCTGGATCACTGCCTTCAGTAAACTCACCTGATGACTCGATATCAGATTCCTCTCTAGGAAAATCAGCCTCCTGACCAGGCCCTTCAATATCCAATCTCTCAAAGAGATTACCCAACATAATGGTTGGGGACTCGCTCCTCGAGCATGTTCTGTTCAAAGCCACAGTCTTATGAGGACTCTCTTTTCCAGAAGAATCTAGACCAGTAAGCACAACCTCAGCATAAGAAGCAGCCTTAGTGACCTTAGTATTTCCCTCCTCCCCATTTATTGCATTCACTTCTTGGTTGAGACCACAATCATTCTCACTAATTGAAGACTCCACATGTAAAGGATCCAGAACACAGGCATTAGTCGTGCACTCCTTCACGCCAGGATGAGGCTCCTCCAGGTCCTTCCTCAGCCGTCTGAAAATGCCACTAACCAGAGGGTTTCCATCCCAACGGTCCTTTTGAACTTCCCCTTCCACCTTCTCTGCTTCCACATGCGTCTGGGCAGTGGCGTCTTCATTAGACGCAGAATCCATGTCGTCGCCTATAACATCCATATCCCCATGCATCTTCAACTATCTAGATCATCGCCTGCAAACCTCCAGCGAGTGACCCATTCACATACAAACTAAGTAGAAATCCACCCAAGATTCATAAACCACCTATTGTTTATATCGAAACTCTTCTCCTACTGTTATCCAAACAAATTCGGGAGGGGTTCTTGAAGCATCAATTTCCACTCAAGTACGAGGGTTAATCGGATGACAAATCACTTAAGTTCGGATGTCTGCACACAAGAACCTACCAAATAGGTCCCCTAGAATCCTGAAAATTGAAGGATTCTGGAAAGTCAAATAAAGTTTAGGAAAGCTCACCCTAATCGGAATCGAGGGAGACTCATGCTTCATGTGAAACTCATAAGTCCATCTGAATAGAAAAAATCGGGCCCCATTGTAGCTACGTGGAGAGAAGGCCCATGCTTTTATCAGATCCTCTTCTGAAGAATAGCGAATCATGATACTTTTCCTATCGAGCAACCCCACGGTATCCCATTCTTGAAAATCCCAGGAACCAAATACAAACCGATCGAATGAATCCACCGAAGATCATCGCTTCAAAAAACGAGCTATCAGTGTCTGATTGAGGAGCGTCGAAGCATCAGTAAACTCCGTGATTGAGAGAGGGAGGTTAGGGAAACCATTGAACAACTCAGGAACATTAGGAAAAAGAGAATATGGAGGAAATAGAGGGAGGATATCAGGATTAGAAAATGCGGAAAAGGAGTGAACCGCTACCTTGAAGGATGACGAAGGCCCCTCCCCCGCCGGGGGAGGAGGGGCCGACACGAAGGCCATCACAACATTGGTGAGACATATAATGAAATTTTTCTCTATAGGATAGTATTAGTGCTTAATAGTAATTTCAAATATCAATGTGGGGATCTGTTGGAAAGGTAGTGTATTCCAAGTATTCTTCACAACACTACATTTGAAACTTGATATATTCTTATTAATTGGAATAGGTTATGTTGGAAATTTTATTTTCACTCAAGTATATTACCATGAGGTTACATTGGATTAATAATATAATATTAGCCTCTAATATAGAATACATTGAGCTACCAATATAGTATCAAGTATTCGGTGAAACTTTCAACAACCACTGATTTATTCCATTATTATTCCCTAGACTATTTAAACTAAAATATAATAAAAACATTTCTATAAACCTTATCTCAACAAATATCAAATAAATAGTGAAATTCATCACTTTTTTCCAAGTTAGAATATTATTCACAGTATTTCCATAAAAAACTAGAAAATTATATACAAACTACTGAATTTTCAAAAAAATCAAGAAAATACTACTAAAAAATAATCAAAAATAACAACATATTTATGTTCATAATATACTCATACACTTGAGTGATACATTTAATCCTGTAATTACCCTAAAAAATCTCACTCTATTTTCAATTATCTTTAATGTGAGTTTCGAGTCAATGGATTTTAAATGGTATCAAATTAATTTAATCAAAATTTAAATAGTCACACCTTTTTAAGTACCTATCATTCAATATTTTAATTCAATTATATATTTCACACTAAATTTATACAACATATATAACAATATTATACTTCATATTCCCCTTGTCTGAATGAGCTTAAAATTCTCTTCACTATTCATCTCCCAAGATATCTCAAAACTTTCACTATTTATATTTTTTTAAGCGATGAAATGTGCATTTGATCTTATTTAGTGAGTATGAAACACATACAACTAAAATATCCCTTATAGTAGGTATCCCACAAGACTAAATTAAATAGTAAAATCATGTAAGTAGGCTAAAGTTAGTCGGATCTTAGGTAGTCATTTTACTCTGATTTATGGCTTTTCATTTTTTACTCATACACCACGTTCTAAGTTATCTTAGAAAACCTTTGGTTGGATCCCAACTACTCATTCTACAACAATTCATATGAATTATATAATTTTTGTTTAATTTTGTTCCATAAGGTTAACTTTTCATATAAAAAATCACATTTTATTAAGTTAAAAAATCTAGTGATAACATGTCTCAATTTTGATTCCCCTAAATTCCATCCATTTATACATTATTATACAAGTTCTACTAAGGAGTTTTATGTTTATAGGGAATGTTTTTTATATACCATGATTAATAGAATTTATCAAGTAGTATTACTCACACATAACACCTAATTTAACTCACTACCCCCCCCCCCCACACACACACACATTTTGTTATTACTTTATAAAAAATATGCACATTTATAAGGGAATATAGTGAATGATAATCAGTGGAATTTAAATTGAAATGAAATTTGTAGTAGAATAATATCCTACATTAAATTAATTTTTATTTCTTGTGTTTTCTATCCACTCCCATATTTTTTCCTCTTCTTATTCTACCCTACAAAATCAAGAATCACTCAATGTATAGAAATGTGAATTCTTGAAAACCAAATGAAATCTAAACAAATAAATTAAAAACTACATATGTTTGTTGAGTTTATTCCCAATGATCACTTTTATTTTAATCCCTTTATCTTGGATACCTATGAGTAATTATCCTCAATCTATTGGAATTTATGGTTTCCTTACTAACAACCATCATATGTTGGTTGTTTCTAGGCTCCTAAAAATGATAGCAACAACTTGGTATGATAGAGGCTCCATGATAGAAACTGTATCCATAACTGTTAAAATGTCTCTTTATAGATCCTTATATCTTGTGAAATTAATATGACTATCCAATTCCTCTAAGAGTCATGAATTCTAACTCTTCTTTAGGGAAGGTAGTTATTTGGTCGAGGTAGCCTCCTTAGGTTCCTCTTGATATACATAAATTTTGGCCACTTCCTCTTGTCCCACTTCTTCCTCTTTTTCATCTTGGACATACTTATCCAAAAATATCCTTAGATTGGACCCATCATATTCCTAAAATGGATTTCTATGGTTATATAAAAATCTAAAGATCACCTCCAATAGAACTTTATACCCAATCATTTCCATTTCTAACAAATGAAATTCAAACTATTAAGTAAATTTCTTGGTAGAATAAAAATATAACATGATATACCAGAAATGTTATACATAGGATATTAAAAATAAATTTAACGAAATAAAATTTTATATTTTAGGCTCTTATAATATTTTGTCGGTTTTTTAATTTTTAAAATTTTATATTTTTATAGTTTTTAAAATGTTTTTAGTGTTTTTTTCACAAAAAACACAATCAATTACTACTCATATCCATGGAAGTGATTCCAATTTTGGCAAGTGTAAATATATATTCATGGAACAACACACTCCCATGTTTAGGGAATCATAATACCAGTGAGTATTGGGTTATGTTCATAAGGATAGGATGGAGTAACAAATGATATTGGTTAGTTTTAATAACAAAATAATAATAGGTGGGTGTGATGATGTGAGGTGATGAGTGGGAAATAAAATGAATAAATTACTTAATCTAGGTTGATAATAAAAAAATGACTTCCACTAAGAGTGTAAATCACTTCAAAAAAATTGAAATCAATTGATCTACCCATGTCTTCACACTACTCAAGAAATTATGATTAACAAATACCACTAGTTACCTTGTAATTTTCTCTCTAAGAATCCCTAAGCATTTTTAATGACTCTAAGTTTATCCTTTATATTTATTATAAAACCACAACTAGAATCATGATACTTAATTGGTGGTGTGTGTACTTCCATTTCCACTCTTATCTTGAGTATCCAGTTTAGGTTTTTCAATCCCTCACTAGTGTGGTTTTCAATCCCTATGTGTGAGTTCCACTCCCTAAACTATTATATCCAAAATAATCAATGATTTGTACCCATTTATAAAGTTAATTAATACCCTTTTATTCTTGGTTACACTCATAATCATATACTCAATAATAGGAATTAGAAAACAAGTGTTGAATTGAATCTCATCTCTCCCTAATTAACTCACTCGCACAAGCATCCACTTACTCCCACTAAGTATGGATTAAAATAAAAGGAATAAATAAAGGTCAATATAGTATATTAGATCAAGTAAATCATCTAAAAATAAATTCTCAATTTATACATTAAAAATAACCCGAGATACTAAACTCTCATATATTCAATGAATAATGGGGAGGAACATGTTTAGAAAAATCTTAAATAGATATCTTTACTTTTCCTAGTGGTGAAAATTATCCTCCATGCTTTATATTCTTCATGTAAGTCCCCCTTACCTTGGAACAATCTCCCCTCATAGACCATATTCCTTCCCAATCAAGGTTAAATTGTTCTATCCTTCATCTATTTTTTCCTCCCATTATTATACATTTTTCATAATTTCATTATCATCACCAATTTTTGTGATTAATCCATGTGGAATTATAAGTATGTACCATTTACACATGGGATGTGAAATTCCATCCTTTATAATTATTAATTTCAATGCCTAATCCCAATATATCTGATATTCCACTCTCTCTTAGATTAACCTCCACATGGAAATATCTTCAAAACATTACTTGGTTTATTTAGGTATCTTGAGTGTGGGATTTCCAAGTTGGACCCCTTAGATTTCGTGTGTGACACATAGAGTGTAGATGATATTCACAACCATAAAATGATCTTCTCCGTCCTTCCTTCATCTCACATGGATATAATAATGAAAGTGGTGTTTAGATGATTTTCATGGGTTCCTCAAATATTGAATCTATTTTCTAATAAAAACAAGATGTGTCGATGGGAAACATAATACCATAGTAAAATTAAATATATAATTGAAGAATTGGAGGCACATGGGGTTCTTGTATCATATAGTGTTAGATCAAGAACATACACTACATTGATTCTATGATTATGTATTGGAATTTTTGTAGTGTTTGGAGTGGAAATGGGGATAAAGTGTGACTCGCATAAACTAAATCATCTTGGAATTTGATCTTTCTAAAATAAATAATTTGTTATATTACCTTAGGTTTATAGTGTGCATTAGCTTATGAGGATACGTTGGAGAGTGGTCATATGATGCATTGGATTTACAGTGTTGTGTTATTGAGCAGTATAATGTGAGGTTACTCTATGGGATATCATTGTAACTCTAATGTAATGTCAAAGATCAATATAAAGAACTATTATAAAGGAACTTCATTTATATGCTTCTTCATGACACTACATTGGAACCTTAAAATATTAAGAGGGGTTCGAGAAGGATAAGTTGGCTCATTGATTACCTATCAATTATGTGACCATAAGGATATGTTATCTTGAGAATGTAACATAATCCCCTAGAGTATAGTACTTTAGGCTACCAATGTAGTCTCAAGACTTCATATAAAACTTTTAATAGCCATTTATTTCTTCCCTTGTTCTTCCCTAGCTTTCCCCCTTAGTTTATTTAAACCAAAATCTACTCAAAAATCATGGCCATAAACCTTTTTTCAACAAATATAAATTAAATAATGAAGTTCATCACTTTTTTCCAAGTTATAATATTATTCCCAATATTTATTAAAAACATGAAAAATGCATAAACTACTAAATTCACTAAAAAACTAGAGAAAATACTACTAAAAAACTTATGAAAATAATGATTCATTTATGCTAATCACATACCATTTGAAAGAATCATTTAAATCCATTATATATCTAGATACATTGAAATGAATCTTTATAGATAACAATTTCTATAAATACCTGGTATAGCATCCCCAACACAATTAGCCACCCGAACAGTGCTATCAGGCTGGGTGCCACTGGCCTTAGGCATACCTCCCCGAACTCCAAAGGTTGTCGACTAGTAGCGATGGTTTATTAAGGGTAATAGTGGGTAGGATATAACCTATTGAGTTAATATAATATAAGTGGTATAAGTAAATATCTATAACATGTAGTAAAAAATTAAGACTTAGAAGACTCGAACCAGATAGGCCAAAGGTGGAGGCATAGCCAATAATGAACAATACTGGAAGCATTAATAATAAAAGTAGTGAAAATATATAAACATTCCAGCATACCACTTGTATCACTAAAACATATCATGAATATAATACAAGTCAGATGTACAATATCTAGAAGGGTTCTCCAATGGATAACCTCAATACAATACATACATATATAACACACTGATACAAAAGGAAACAAAAGGAAAACTCAAAATTAACTCATGTGGTGGAAAGAACCTTAAGGTCCCTTATCAAAAACCATACAAAAATGCTAAAAAGTTCCAACTCTAGAGATCAAACCCTTACCTAAACATAACAATATAAATTCTACACATGTCTTGAAGGGACTGTGTAGGGTGTCAGAATGAATCTCAATAGCATAATACCCACATGTTCATACCCAACATAATTGTTTAAGATGGTGTAAAATAGAATTAAATAAAGCAGCACAATGAAATTAAATTAAAAAAATATTTCCTAGTGCTCAACATCCACCAGAGATCTATCACCTGCCTCAGCCAATTCAAGAATCACTAAAGAGGAGTGGATCCTTAGCCCATAGACCAAGGTATCCCCTGATGTCAAGAAGCCCAGTTGAACCCTCAAGTTCCACCTCAAATGAAGTAACTAATCACCACATGACTCTTAAAACCTCGTGTCTTAAAAAATCACCAATGTCCTGAAGGCATGTCCATGTAATATAACCTTTGTCCCTCAGACCCCTACGCGAAAGCACCCGTTGACTCAAAGCCTCAAGTCTGGAGACACGGTGATATCTATCCTTAAATAAAATCACCATCATCTCATAGCATGACATCCTAAGGAAAAGTAAACTACATCCTCACAAAATAGTCCAAGACCAATAGCCTCAATACCTCAAGCCTTATCACCCAACCGATTTCCTCAATGTTACCAAACGAAGGTTCCTCACCTTCCCCGTGGATTTCTATGAAAATCACCCCTAATAAAATTTATTAAGCCACACTACTAGGGTCCTCTACCCACACAAGTGGTCAAAAACACCTCATCACTTAGTCAACCTTTGTGCACACGACTCCAATCAGCACTTTGGCCATCACGGGTGAGAAACAATCACCAAATAGTACCTAAGCCACATCCAACTGGAACCTTGGGCCTCTAAGACCATGTCTCTCAAGTTTGATGTCCATTCCATCCAACATAACATGAGATTATATCATAACCTGATGACATAGTTACTTCATACTGACATCCATGATGCCCCCTTCTATGATTCAGCATCACTAAAAAATCTAGTCCAATCCCAACCAGATGACCACATCACCTCAATCCCAATGGCCAAGCCACCTCAATACCTTGATCCAAGCCTGTCACGACCCCATGGATCACCTAATTATATCAAAATAATTATATATATATAATTTAAATAAAATTATATAACATGATTAAATGTAATTGAATTGTACAACTCAAATTAAATAAAACAAACCAAATATTATAAGCAACACACCCAGCCTAACTATCCAAGGTGTTCAACGGACTCTAACCCAGACTCGCATGAGTAAAAAAGGTGAGGGAATGACCAAAAGAATCATGAAAGATCATATGATTAACATCACTAAATAGGGTCTCTCTCATCTACCCAATGGCGTTCTAAAATCCTCAACCCAAAATCCACTACAAAATTGTGAATAAAGGTAAAAACAACCTACTTTGGACCTATAAATGTAGGTATGTACGGTATTAGCCTCTATCTCCAATCAATTTGAAAAAAAAATCTACGATTCTTCCGATCAGCCTGAAAATAGGTTAAAATGGATCAAATGGATTTATCACTCTATGAGTTGAGATAAAAGAATAATAGAAGAATGGTTGTGATAATTCTTATCAATATGGTTCTATATCACCTAATGTCTTGAAGAATGGATCATCGATGAAGGAGATAGATAAAATCCAAGAGGATGAGGAAATGGGTGAGCTCCCCTTGTTATGAGTGACCAAGGAGAAGAAAAAGATTATGGATTTAGGTTAAATGGAATGAGGTAATTTTGGTAAATTCACCATTTTTAAGGCTTCACTCGAATGATTTTCCAAACCATGTGGGCTATAGTACAGAGGTACTGCCTATATGGAACTACCTTTGCAGTCTGACGTATGGTTTTCCCTAACTATGTGCAAACTATGTGATTTACCTTTGAAAAAAATATAGACCTCATGCATGACTATGCACCCCCACATTCATGGTTTTCCTCAAACCATACTCATCCCAAAAATGGTTAGCTGTAAGAGGCCGCACAGTTTTCCCAAAACCGTGCACCTTGACCCACAACCCTAAAATAGGCCTTTTGTCCTTTGATGCTCCTGAAACCCATTCGAAACACCTGAGGCTTTAGATAAACCTGTAAATCCATCCAAAATTATAATATTGGATTTATGAAACTCTCATAACTGAGTTTGGATGCCCGTAAAAGAATTTTTCATACCCACCAATTCAAAAATTCAAAACAGGAGAGGTTTTCAACCTATTTCCAAAACCCAGGATGTTAAAATATCCTTAAAATAACATAGATCATCCTTGATATATCATAAAAATGGGGTGATGGTACTAAACATACCCATCCTATTAAAAATAACCCAGACTAACCCAGTCTCAAGGTAATAAGTCAACTACCTCAAGGGGGCTCCCCACCTTAGTAGTTACCTACCCCAGTCACATCCCAACCAAAACTCAAATCAAGCAAGTGGTATATCGACTAATTACCCAAACTCAAGGTCCTCCCATGATGTATCATCACTCTTGCACCTCATCAGGTTCTCACATGTCATATAGAACTTCTATTAGCATCCCACCCTGCATCGGTTCCCACCTCGCGCCCATGTCACACATGGAACCATCAAGGTCCTACATCTCAAAAAATGCTCAAACAATCTTGGTTCCTCACACCTCAATCAAGTACCACACCAAAATAGTTTTCAGATACCTCTCACCTCAAGTAACCACATATCCTTGATTCCTCAATGCCAATGTATCTAAATAAACATCCATCCAACGATGCTCAAATGTAGAACCTTGTGCCACACACCTCATAAATAAATAAATATATATCCCACATCTGATATGATGATGGCCTACTAAATAGCATCTGGTTATTCCATATATATATCTCTTGCACCTTGTTCACTCAAAACAGACATTCCTTAACATGCCATGGTAAATAAAAAAATGGATACTCCCATGGTGTACCTCTGACCATCATCGGCTCACCAACCCACTCATCCCTTGGAAGCTCTATAGATTGAACATGGCCTAAAGCCCGACTGGATGAATTCTGGACTAGCTATGGTGTTTCCCTAACCACCGGGCTCTAACCCCACTACGGGTTCCCACTATCTCTATCAGAACCTTCACCTACAACTAAAGCTTTTATACCATCACCTGGTACTAATCCTGATCCAATCTCAGACACCTGGTTCTTCCCTAGTCCATGACTTATGTCTATTTGAGAAAGCTTCTGGCGGGACCTCTCGAGATGTTCGACCTGTCCACATACCTAGAACTCCGTTGGAGGCCAATCACACTGAGTTTAGACATGTCCTAGATTTCCACACTATAATCACACTTTAGATGACCCACCAATAGTTGGTATAACTGAGTCCTTGGACTAACTACCCTACTAGAACTCATCTTAACCTTTCTTCTTGCCATCTGATATGCCTCTACAAAAAACACTTGAAGCTGATGCTCAGCTAGAGTATGGCCTATCCATCAAAATTCCCTCATCTATGAGTTCCTAGTTCCCTGACTCTTAGAATTATTCCAACCTAAAGATGTTTAACTACACCAGAATGGCATGTTTCAAACCATTCTCTAAACACCTCACCCTCAAGGTTTCATTAATCACCATGTTAGGTGCAAAGAAATATAATTCAGTGAACGTCAATGCATAGTCCATGATGTACATGTCACCCTACTGAAGGCTCAAGAACTCTTGAGCCCTTTCCTCCCTCAACATCTCTGGGAATAAATGTGCGAATAACCTAGCCTCAAATTCCTTATAGGTTAGTCCCACATGTATTCATACCTACACCTTTATGTCCCGCCAATGCTTTGTTGGTCCTCTGAGATAATAGGTTTCACCCTCCACCCTAGAGGTGTTTCTATCTATTCAAAAATCATCTGCATAGCCTCAATCCAATTCTCAACTGTTTGTGGACCACCATCACACTAAAAAAGAAATGGTTGTTGCGACTAGAACTCTCTAGTAAGATACACCATAGATGGCCCTTCTTTCTACACTCCCCAATTGATACCTTGGATCACATGAGCCGGGATTTCTTTGAGATGCTCGTTAAGCCATGGACCAAAAGTAGTAAACTCTAGAGGCTTCCCCTCCTGCCCTATAACCTATCCCTGGGCCTGTCCTTGAGCTTGTACCTAATTTTGTACCTACTCTTCCTGACCCTTAAGGGTCTCAACCTACTCGTTCTCCTATGGCACTCTATCTTTACATGCCTGAAACTAAATCTGAACCGTCCAGGAAGAACCCACTGAATACCATCGCATGGTTAGACAACCCATATATATATATAACATATATAAAAATAAGTAACATGCAGTGAATCCTCACTACCCTTACCCTTTCTAGTCACCACCATGCCACATGGAATCTGGCCCACATGGCCACCTTACCTTCCCTCAACAGAGCCAAGTATCAAATATTCCCTAGGACATTCCCATCCTGAAGAACTATGTCACTTAAAACTGACGACCACATCACCAAACTGGATGATCAAAATCACCCCATCCCATAGTACCTTCCTACTCCTAGAAGATCTAGGCCCATTTCACATATCATATTCAATATATATATATATATATATATATCACATAGAATATCGCATTCATTTAACATTTCACATTTCATAAGAAATTTTAAGAGGTTCATGATTATATATATTTAAAAATAACTTACCATAAGCCTAATCAAAAGCTTAATAATATAAACACCCCTTTTTATACCAGGCCAAGGCTCCAAGATCTCATCCCTTGCTATACCAGTCTAAGTTCATAGATCATAATAGATTAAAATCACATTACAATAATACCACTCAAGGTGGAAATCATAAAATTGTAAACTGAGCAAAATATAACATCAATTCCCACCCATGGTAACTTGGCCTATACCTCATACATGGGGATATAAGCACTCAATCATGAGTTCTAAACTCAGTTCTCACCACATCCTAATCTCTATTATACCATAACCCAAATAGTAATACCTGTAGAAAAGAAAATAAAAAAATATAGATCTCATTAGAACCTATCCTTACACTACTACTAAATCCTATTCAAGAACAACTTTGATACCAATTGTATCATCCCCAACCTAATTAGCCACCCAAACAGTGCTATCGGGCCAGGTGTCACTGGCCTTAAGTGCACCTTCCCAAACACCAAAGTCTTTCAACTATCAGTGAGGGTTTATTAAGGGTAATAGTGTGGAGGCAATACCCTCTTTAGTTAATAAAATATAAGTGTTCCAAGTACATATCTATAACATATAGTAGAAAAGTAAGACTCAGTAGAATCAAACCAGACCCACCAAAGGTGAAAGAACAGCGAATAATATACAAAGTGAAAGCAATAATAACAAAAGCAGTGGAAATATATAAACATGACAACGTTCCACTAGTAGCACTAAAACAGAGTATTCATACAATATAGTTCATACATACAATATCTATAAGGGTTCACCAAAGGATAAACTCAATAATATATATATATATATATCATGCCGAAACAAAAGGAAACAAAAGGAAAACTCAAAATTAACTCCTAAAAAGGAAATAACCTCAAGGCCCCTTTCCAAAATCCCAGGACAAATAGCTATTAATGTCCAAATCTAGATCCTAAACCCTTTCTTGAATGTAACAAAATAAAGTATACACACATCCCAAAGGGCTCATGTATGGTGTGAGAACGAGTCACAATAGGATACCACTCATGTGTGCATACCATACATAAGTGTTTAAGTAAGTGAAAAATAGAATTAAATAAAGAATAACCATACAATTTAATTAAAAAAATATTCCCCGGTGCTCAACAGCCACTAGGAAACTATCACCTACCTCATAAAATTCCAGAATCACTGAAGAGGATAGGATCCTTGGAATATTTTTAAAGGTATCCCTTGATTCCAAGAAGCCTAGGTGAACCCTTAGGTTCCACCTCAAATGAAGTAACCTGGTGCCACTTTCCTCCTAAAACTTCATGTATCAAACAAATCACTGACATCCTGATGGAATGCCCAAGAAATAGAACCTTAATCCCTTAGACCCCTACTCAAAAACACCATTCTGCTCGAATCCTAATGCCTAGAGGAACATCAATATCTTTCCTCAAATAAAATCATCATCAGATCATAGAACAACATCTTGAGGAACAATGAACTCCATCCTCTCAACATAGTCTAGGCCCAATGGCTTAAATACGGCAAGCCTCATCCCCCAACTGATAGCCTCAAAACTATCAACCAAAGTTTCCTCACCTTCCCCATGGATTTCAATGTCAATCACCCAAAACACAATTTTTTAAGTTGCACTACTGAGGGCCTATACCCACATGAGTGGTCAAAACCACCACATCACTGAGTCAAACTCTGTGCACGTGACTAAAATCAGCACTTTGGCCATCATAGGTGAGCAGAAATCACCAAATAGTGCCTAAGCCGCATCCAACCGGCACCTCGTTCTCTTGTGAACATGTCTCTCAAGTCTGATGTCCATTCCATACAATATCACATGAGATTTACTCATAACCTAATGGCCTCTCCACCTCATACCAATGTCCATGTTTCCATATCATGTGGTTTAACATCACTCAAAAATATAGTCCAATCCCAACTAGATAACCACATCACCTCAATTGTGATGGAAAATCCCCCTTAATCCCTCAGGCCAACCCCATCATGACCCCATGGGGAATAGTAGTATATCACAAGCATTGTATATATATAATTCAAATCAAATTCAACAACACAATTCAATGTAATTGTATTGTAAAACTAAAATTAAATAAAAAAACAAAAATTATAAGAAACACACTCAGCCTAGATATCCATTATGTTCTACTGACTCTAACCCGGCCTCACACGAGTAAACAAGGTGAGGGAATTACCAATGGCATCCCACAAGGTCATACGATCAATTTAACATCGATAAATAAGGTCTCTCTCATCTACCCAATTGAGTGCAAAAAGACACGCCCCTAAATAGACTTCTAAAACATGAATAAAGGTATGAACCCCCTACCTTGGACCCATATATATATATATATATATATATATGTATGTATGGTATTATCCTCTATCACCAAGAAATTTAGAAGAAATAAATGATTCTGTTGATCGCCCTGAAAATAGGGTAAATCAGCTCAAATAGATTTAGCACTCCATGAGGCACGAGAAAAGGATAATAGAATCATGGGTGTGATAATCAATACTGATACAGTTCTATAGCACCCAATGACTTGAATAAAGGATCACAAATAAAGGAGATTGATAAAATCCAAGAGGAGAAGGAAAGGGGAGAGCTCCCCTTATTGAATGTGAACCAGGAGGAGAAAAAGAGAAGGGATTTATATTAAATGAGAGGAGATAATTTTGGTAAATCCATAATTTTTAAGGATTTTGGGTTAGTGTGCATAGTTTTACAAACTGTGCGCAAACCGTGTGGGCTACAATGTATAGGTACTACCAATATGGCACTACCCATGGAGCTTACCGCACGTTTTTTCCTAACCATATGCAAACAATGTGGTAGCCCTCTGCAAAAATTGTAGACCTCACATACATTCATGCACCCCACATGCACGGATTTCCCCAAACCATTCTCAGAATAAAAAGGGACCACACGGTTAGCTGGAAGAGGTCACACGATTTTCCCCAAACCATATGCCCTTACCAAAAACTGCAAAATAGGCCTTCAGACCTCCAACACTCCTGAAACACCTTATGAACACCTAAAGCTTTGAATAAAACTCTAAATCCATACAAAATTAGATTATTAGATTCCGGAAACTCTCAAAATTTATTTATGATTCCAAAAAAATAATTTTCATACCCACAAATCCAAATTCTCAAAACAGGATAGGTTTTCGACTCGATTCAAAAACTCAAGATGTTACAGTCAGGAATCAAAATCCCTGGAAAGATTAAATTAAATATGTATCAATATTTATGGTAGTATTGAGGGTTCATATAATCACCATTAAATCATTTAATATGAATTTTTTTTAGGGAATCTAAATAAACCCCACCCAAATTGGCAATAAAAGGGATTCAAAACCATCATAGACAAATGATGAACACTTATAGAAATTCATTCTACATCAATACTAATCTTGATTACAATATTATTAAAATTATTCACTATCAAAAAACTTAAAAATAAAATGAGAATCGTCCAAATTGAGAATACTAACCTTTGAAAATTCAATCACCTCTATCATATTTTGGATTGTTTCCATGTTTGTTCTGGGGACCTAAAAATAACCAATAAGCATGAATCAAAATAAATCATACAATATATTGAAATCCCCATCTATAAAATAAATAGTAGAATATTTTTTAAATCAAAAAGGTTGGTTTTGGGGGAGTAGAGCTGAAGAACTGTTAGAAGTGACTTTAGGAAATCATTAATGGGGAACATATTGCTTTGTGTTTCCTTATCCATCCTTAAGGATTTTAGTGAATGAGTCATGAAATCTACTAGTAGGCTACTGATGAGGTATTGAGTGGTGATTCATTAAGGAGAACCTTTTTTAGTTAGTTCATCTAAAAAATCAATCTTATATGGGCGAAATCATACATTATTGATTCTCTAAGTAAAGACTAATCAAGAATAAAAAATACATCACATCTCACTCATCTAAATGAATGTATTAAATTTTATTAATCTAAATAGATAAGTACATAACATGTCATATAACTAGGAATGGTTGTACACTTCTTTAGTCTTTATCATAGATTGTCCAGGTAACACATCATCTTAGATAATTACCTTGATACCCAAGTCCAGATTTCCAAATGGATTTGAGTATTCTTCTCAATTTATATAGGTTTGAAATTATTATCATGAAATGAAAAAAGATTATTGGGGGTGATTTACCCAAAATGAGTTACACTAAATAAATATATAAAATGAAATTTAGTTTTTATTAAAAACAAAGATCTATCTCTATAAAAATTCTAAATAGTAAAAGAGTTTGGTGGTAACAAATTAATACAAGTACCTAGAAATGATAAAATTGATTTAAATATTGTCAATTTTTATCCTTAATGGATAATCAAACTCTTTTATTAGATATGTGATTGAACATAAACATTTCTCTCATTTATATTAGCTCCAAGGTTCCCTCACTGATGAATAATTAAGCCTTTACTTTTCTTGCATCATAACATGTGACATATATATATTCACCAAGGTATGCATATAGGGATGATTAAAACATTACATAATAGGATTTTCCAAAATAACTACCATTCATTCCCAAGGATGGTATTTCTAAAATGAGTTTATCAATTCCATTTATAAAATAAGTATCACTTTATGAAGAACAATATTTTATAAAAATTGTTCCACATGAAATAAAGCATCATATCTAATATAACTCACCCATGGTTTTCCAAGTCATGTGTACCCTACCCAGTCCACCTGTAACACCATTAAATTTTATATCAACATCACTACATTAAAAAATAACAAAATTAAAATCATATTATATTAAAAATATTAGGGAATAATTAATAATCAACAAAAAATCAATATACACTTATGATCACATTGTCACCTATAATGAATTTTCATCCATCAAAGTGTTTAAATCTACTATACATTTTACCATAGCAAGGATTTTTCATCCATGTAAAACATAACACCTCTAAATATTTACCAATTACTTCCAAATATTTCATTGGTAGTTCCAACTATTTTTATAAAACATACTCCCATTACTTATATATCATTTTCATTCAATTATTCCAAAAAAAATTATTCCCAAAAATTATTTTCTAACACAATTCTATTTTTCAAAAATAGTTCCCATCTTTCAATATTAATTTTTTTAAAATATAAACATGATTTAAAATAATAAACCATTTTTTATAAGAATTCTTCTTCAAAATAATTTCCCTAAAAATAAATTTTAAAACCAAATTCAATTGTCTTAAAAAATGATTCCATTTTAAAAAAAAATAAAATCCATGCTTTAAAAAATATCAAATCAAGATTTCAATTAAAATCGAACCTATTTTTCAAAAAATAGGTTTCTATGATTTTTTAAATAAATTTCCAATAGAGTATTATTTGATACATCAAAATAAAAATAAATCAATCAAAAAACATCAATGAATACCTCAAAGTATTTCAACCATAATTGAAAAAAAATAGAATCCACCTACCTTAGAAATATTTTTTAAATGTCCATATATCTAGATTCATTTATTATGTTATAGATATGCTCCTTTGATAACCATAATTAAAAAATATGATCTAATAACCCTTCCATTTGTAATCTAAACCAACATGGAAGAATTTTTAATATATAGTTAAGATAGATAAATAATGATATCTAATAACAAGGATGATAAAATATATCTTAATTTGAATCTAGTTTCAATATACCAAATTATTGTGAGATATTCACCATTATTAAATATAAAACCCTCAAAATAACCCTAATAAATCCCTTAAATTGGTCAAAGTTTGTTGAATCACTTAATAGGGTAAAATACGGAAATTAATGTTTTTAAAAATAAATCCACATATCTTTCAATTGATGCATGGTTTGGTTTTATAATTTACTTTTTCTGAGAATTGACTATAAATTCCTTAATATCCAAATTTTAATAAATTTCATAGTTATAATGCACATTTATTTACCCAAGTATTATATTTAACCTCAAAAATCAAAAAATTCATGGTTAAAATGTATGATTATTTTACCCTCTATTAACTATGCATTTTTTAAAAACTCCCCCAACCACTATTTCAACCCATAATAAACCAAAACACAAATTAATTAACACATACCAAGATAATTTTATCATAATTACTCCTGAATGGTTTTAAATATCCATCTTCCACAATAAAAATCAAAGATTTTCCCATATATGATTCTCTCTCCCATATCCCTTTGTGAACATTGTCATGATTGCATAACACAGAAACTAATGGGGTTATTTTTTCCCACAAAATATTATATTTATAATAAATAAACCTAATTAGTTTATTGAAAAAAATAAACATATATTTCTAAATCAACCATATCACAATTAAACACATGAGAAAAATATGGTTGATACTTCCATAACTGAGAAAAATTTAAAAAATATAAATTGTTTTATATTTTTGTTGAAATTCCAAATGATATATCACTTATAAAATATGTTTTATAACCTTGTAATGTCATATATACCTAGGAGTTAAATTCTTAAACTTTTTAGATCATTGGTTTCCAAATCGATGAGACGCTCACAAGAACACTTGATATCCACCCAAAAAATAAAATATGTTATCTACTACACAATAATTGGACCAGGTAGAGACTTATATCTTATTACAATCCAATATCAGTGATTAACTCAGTCTACCGTACAATATTTCAAAAGTTTTTATATTAATATATGCTTGATAATTGTTTTTATAAGATAATTTCACTAAAGAAAAAATGATATTCCCATGTTATCCCAAAATATAATATAAAATATTGAATAATATCCACCAGAATATATATGGTTCATTTTTATTTCCCACTTTTCTTGGGATGATAATTCATACTCACTTTTAATAGTGTACCCATAGTGATCTAAATTCCCCTCTAGAACCTTAAAGTAAAACATAAATCCTAATCTAATTCTATGAACATTAAAACCCCATAAATCCAAAATATTTATTTCATATACAAATTTACTAAAATCATTAATATAAAATTTCTTTTAAATAGTAATGAAATGAATTGACATCATAAGTCAATCCATAATTACCTAAAATACATCATTAATATGTGGTGATCTTAGAAGAAAAATTGAAAAATCTATCAACATGTTCTCCAACTTTCATATCGGCATGGGTAAAGGTTGTAATAACCTCATAGGTCATTGATCCTTGACATTAACTTGTTGATAAGTCAAAAATTGAGAAAAAATCTCATTATATTTTTCCTTATTTCTGGACACAAAATTTTTCACATCATATCATGATATATCTTGGTATTTATGATATAAATTTTCCAACAAAAGTTATGAAAATACTTCATATCCTCTTCCTTAAAACCTAGGGGAACCACCACTTTATCCATAAAATAGAGTGTGTAGTTAACTATTATAGACCACCAATAAATTTTATTCACACCATATAAGGTGTCACATATCCAATTATATTTGAAATTTTGTGATTTCCCTTCCTTTATTGGACCCACAAGTGTAAAATTGATATTAATATGAGACAAAACAATATGTTATCCCTCCCATTTATATATATATAAATACAATAATATTATTATTAACTTATATAATTTTTTCAATTCCTTTTCTACTATAGTGTAAGACTTATTACCAAAGGAATCTACCCCAACATTCCCTTTTCCTAGTGTATAAAACAATTCTAGGTAAAAAATATAAATATATTCAACCCACCTTTGCAACCTTAAGTTAAAGTCTGTTTGTGAGAAAACATACTTCCAACTATTATTATCCAAATATACTATGAATATCTCATAGAACAAGTAATTTCTATATCTCTTAAAGACATTAAAAAACATATGAAATTCCAAGTTATGTGTAGGATAACTTTTATCATATTGTTATAAATTTCTTGACTTATATTCCTCCAAATTATCCCTTTAAATAAGAATGCATCCCAACCCTACTCCTTATTCATCACAATACACCAAAATTTTATCATTAAATTCCCATAATAATTTCATTGGAACTAAGTTCATTATTATATTTAGTTCACCAAAATATATATGATACTTATCTTCTCACTCAAACACTATTTTATTTTAATAAATGTAATCATTAGTGATATCTACTTCATGATATTCTAAATAAAATATTAGTAATATCCTACCAACATTCCTAGAAACTAAAAAAAAATCTTGACACTTTTCAAATACATCATGAATTTAGATTTATAATAATCAAAAAATATTCCATCCTTCGACAAAGAATTCTCCAAGAACATCACTTTTTTTTATCCAAAAATTTCATTTAGAAAACATTGCATACAACTTGTGTTATTTCAAGGCTTATAAAATAATTTTCAAGTGTCTTTCTTGGTATGAGTCTAATCTTAAATAAATCAAGATATTATCCAAAAACATTATGATAAAAAAGTCAATAAATTTATGGAAATATTATTTATCAAAACCATTAAGACTAAAGTAAAATTAATAAGCCTAAATGGAATTACTACAAACTCATAATTTTTATACTAACTTTGGAAATTAATCTTTGAAATGTATTCCTCCTTCAACCCTAATGATATACTGATATCAAATCAATATTTGAAATCCACTTCACATACTTTGACTTATTAAAAATATTATTGATGTGAGGTAGGGGTATTTATTATTCACTATCACCTAATTCAACTTTTCATATTCAATTCATAACTATCAACTACCAACCACTTTCTTAGTAAACAAAACCAATGTATCCCCTAATAAAACAATCAATCGAATAGGTATCTTCTCATATTAGTCATCTAACTAGACCTATAGATATTATTACATCCCATGCACCTTATGATAAGAATAAAAAAATTGGAACCATTATAAATAAAAAGTTAAAAAAAATCATGTCCTATTTAGTGGAAATCCTAAAAATACATCAATAAACATATTTGGATACAAATCCCTTATTTCAGGAAAATTAAGTTGATCTCTTTATTTTACTGATCCAAGATCCAACCTAACCAACTAGGAAGAAAAAACTCTAAGGTCAGCAATAATTGTTATTTATCTACTTTCATAAATTTACAACTCTCTATGGAAAGTGATAATAATTCTAACTTGTGAGATAGAGGAAATTCTAGGACCATAATATTCATTATGACCCTTAAATTTCAACAAGTAGTTTTTACCAATGAAAAGTTCAAATGATTTTATGGCAAGTTCTAAAATTTTTAAAGAGATTTCTACATCACCTATTGTAACACCATAATATTTTATGATATTTATCATCAAATAAGTTTTTTTTCTTCGATAGATTTCTCTGTGTACCATGCTGAGTTTAAATGAACTACATTATACTATTGAAATATTATTATTTAATGGGACAGTTATCACCTAGAAATTGGATTGGATGGTATGAATAAGACTAACTAAATTATATAAAATTTATGATTTACACATGTATGAAATAAATTCATTGGTTATAAATTAATTATAAATGAAAATAAAAATCATTTTAAAGTAAAGGAGATGTTTTTTTGATTAAATTTATTTATGCGTGTAATGTGTTTTTATCTTAACAAATTAAATTAATCACTATTGGTGAATTATTTTAATGAAATATATTTATTATATATTAAATAATTTTTTAAAACATTCATTTTATATTTTTTCTAGACATGGTATGAAAATAAATTAGGTTTTACGCATAAAATGTATTTTTTAAAACAGTTTTCATCACGTTTCGTGAACTTATTTTAAAATAAATTTCTAACACTTGTAAATCAGGAAAAATTGATTTCATATTTGGAATAATTAAGATAAAATTTATTAAATTGGTATCTTTTATTTTTTGTTCATTATGAATTGTAACCTTGGTAAATATTTGTCACCTCGGTAAGGGTAAAATGGGTAAAAAATGGTTAAAATTTTAAGATAAGGATTTAAAATTCCTATAACACTTTAATTTATTATATTGGATGAATAAATTTAGACCATTATCATGAATTTATTTAAAATATGTCTACTTTTTTCCATTTTTATTTGATTATGACTCTTTATATTATTTTAAAAAAAATTATATATACAAAATGTCACACTCATGACTTAAGTATCACTAAATTTTTTACATAAGGATAAAAGGAGGTTATGTTTGGTTATAAATATTATTATAAATATAGATTAATTTTTTATAGTAATTTTTTTAATTTTTAGTTATTGATTAATGACACGTGCCTGTCGTGGGGTGTGACAAAAACAAATATTGTCTAAGTTAAAATGTAGTAGAGTGGTTATCCTAGGTTGTCTCCAGAGAGGAGTGCACAACAATTAAGCTACCACCTTAAAATAAGAGAAAGAAGTGAGGATGTTTTTAGAAATTGATTGATTTTGAAAAAACAAGAGTGAAGGAAAGAGGTTTAAGAAAAGGATTGAGAAAAAATTGATAAAACAAGTAATTGAAACTATTATAAGATAAGGGTTATTAGGTTAGAGTTGGTTCTCCATTTTTAATTCTATCATAGTTCCAATTTATCCAATTCTCTTCTGCTAAATCGTTAAGAGAGAGAATCCATGATCATTTCTTCTCACTACCTTGGTCAATTAAAAATGTTAGAATAAACCTCACTAAAATATTAGGTTGGTCTACTCTACTTCCAATGTGTAATAGAGTTGTAGAAAATACCCCCAATTATCTTAGGCAATTCCCAATCGGGTCTTGTTTATCCCAAGTAATCAAGAACATTCACTACTCCTCACACACGTACCGGTGATCACCGAGTACTTCACCACTAAGTCCTGGTCTATTCCATCGTTTATAAACCAGAACCCATTGGATGGAGATGTTGATCATTGACCAAATATAAATTAACAACATAATCGAAAATCAGATACAATCGTACATGATAATAAAAACTTTTATAGGAAATTGAAACTGATTCACATAAGAGAAGAGGATTTTAAAACATTAAGAGAAGGAACTCATGAAATACAACATGGAAAACCTCTCCTTCCCTAATCACACAGAAGTTTACCCCACCAGGGTAAGGGTAATTGTGACTAAGGGGACAGAAGAACACATTACAAAACTAAGAAGTGTAAAACAAAGAAAAGAAAGAACAGAAATTTGATCCTCCAGAATCTGTCCTCCAGAAGTTTGCCTCTGTTCTGCCCAACAGACGGCCGAAACTCACTGAGGTCCCTTATTATAGAATGTTGTAAATTAAGTTTTCTATAGAAACTAAAAATATTAGAGTCATTATACAGGTTTAAAGAAAGATAAGACTGAATCAATGACCATTACGTTTATGGCCGCCAAACACTGTTTCACCCAATCCACTTGGAAGCGCCCAAAGGATGCCTTAATGAGATTCATATTTTATGAAATTCCATATGAACCGTTCGTTGAAAGTACTCTGTCGACAACAGCTGGAAGAACCTCATTCTAATGTTGGATGAAATATATATTCCATATTTAATGAAGTGGGTTCCATTCTTCCTACCAAACAGATTTTTCCACTTGACTGAATTTTCTGTACCATTGAGTTTCGAATTGGGTCTTGGTCCAGAAGGCACATTTGAAGACCACAAGAATAGAAATCCTAAAAAATGGTTTCACTTCAATTTTACCCATATTATAAAAGTTATACCCAAAAAACAGAAGCTATATAAAACTGCCAATTTTACAGAATTACCTCATTTTCACATTTAAGCCCAAAATACACCAAAACACATAAATGATGAAAATACACTAACATTGAATAATTGGGAGGGATTAAATCATTGAAAAAAATATAAATAATAATGAAAATATTAACTCTATCAATTCCCCCACACTTATCACTTGGACTCCTGGACAAGTCAGAATCAAAATAAAATCAACGTAAATTCAAAACACATATCCCTGAGATCCACCAATTTGAAAACAAGAAACAAAATATATCATGCCTCATCAAAATCTATTATTTAATTCTCTTAATTTAAGATCATTAAATATATTTACTCTTCATTTATCATCCCATGCACACGAAACACTTACTTAACTTTCATTATCTCTCATCACACAAATTTTCAATTTTTTAGCAATGTCTTTCTCATCCAAACTCATACAAAGGTCACCATAGGCTTGATAAATTCTTACATCTCCACCTGATGTGAGTCAAAGACATATTTTTATCATTAGTACTTGTTAAGGTTGTTCTTTGGCTTTCGGTTGGTAGGATTTATATGTGAAAGATTATGAGGCAGAATGAGAGGGCTTGGCTCTTTTTGAAGCAAAATTGCATTAATCTAAATTTCACAAAAGTATGGTCTCCTCTTCACTCCCCTTAGTAGAAAATAAGCTCCTTCTTCATGGAATATCAAGGAATGTTCACATAGTTCATCATTTCAGCAGAAAACATTTCAATCTTCTCAAATATAATATTTATTGAAAGCTCTAGAAAAGGCACAACTTTCTTTTTTACATTAGAAGCTTCAGAAAGGCACAACTTCTCTCATCATGAAAGCTCCAGAAAAGGCACAACTTTCAGCAAGATAGTTTTTTTTCAGCAGGAATAAAATCTATTCAACATTTTTTCACCCAAAGTATCCCCAAATAAGGTAGTACAATACAAGACATCTTCCCCCCACACTTATGTTCAAATAGATCATGCAATTTCACTTCAAGAGCAGGTTGGATAGGGAATATTGGGTTGTAATGTGGCTAACCTAATAAGATTTTCATGGATTCTATGGGATAAAAGGATTAAATGTTCAAGGTAGGCCATTATGAAAGGTATTATCTTGAAAAGGGGGCTTTCAAACCAAAGAAATGCCTCAATCATTTAAAACACAAGTACCTCAAACCCTCAAGTTTTGATAGGAATAAATCAAATTTTGGTTAAATCAAGCATGATTTGGTTCTCTCAAGAAGTGAGGTGAATGTAAAGAATATAAAAATAATAGGTTTAGAAGCCTCATGGGAATGTGATTTAAAATATAAAGATAGTGATATGTGGCATGAGATTCAAAAAACAAGGTATTTTTTCAGGAAATTCCCAAAGAATTGAACTTGAAACAATATCATTTTCCGCATTCATTTAAGCTCAATTTCAAAGAATAAATTATTTCACTCATGGAGATGGGTTTCAAAAATACCAATGATAATCATTTCATCTCAAAAGTTTCAAAAACACACAAAAATTTAAAAATAAGCACACAAAATTTGAAACACACACATGTTTTTATTAAAACAAATAAGAAAAAAAACAACACATAAAAATCTTAAACTACAAAGGTTCCCTCCCCCACACTTAAATGATGTAATGTCTGCAATGAATTAAAATGTATTTAACACATAAGAATATTGGAAATTGAATCATATCAATCATAAAAATATAAAGGAGATGTATGACCTGATGGAGTTTATTGATAAACAGGTTGGAGGAGTGTGATCTCCTCCATTGGCTCTGATGGCATGGTCCCAAGGAATTTCTTCAATTTGGGCCCATTAACAGTGAATGGATCCTTCACTTCATCCTTCACAATCTGCACAGCACCAAAAGTATATAAATTAGTAACTATAAATGGACCTTCCCACTTGGAACGAAGTTTACCTGGCATCAGTTTGAGTCTTGAATTGAATAACAACACCTTGTCTCCAGGATGAAAGTCTTTTGGTTGGATCAGTTTGTCATGAGCCACTCGTGTTCTCTCTTTTTAAATCCTAGAATTTTCAACTCATTCCGTTATAATTTCTTCCAACTCCTGTAACTGCAATCTTCTCTCTTTCCTAGCACTTTCAAGATCTAGATTCATCTTCCTCACATCTTAGTATGCCTTGTGTTCCAATTCCACATGTAGGTGACAACTTTTCCCATAAATCAGCCTATATGGACTCATTCCAATTGGGGTTTTGTAGGTTGTCATGTAAGCCCATAATGTGTCTTCTAACCTTTGGCTCCAATCCTTCCTATTTCGATTAACAGTCTTTTCGAAAATTCCTTTGATTTCCCTATTCGAAACTTCAGCTTTCCCATTAGTCTGTGGATGATAGGGAGTTGATGTTTTATGATGCACCCCATACTTTTTTAACAAAGACTATATTCTTCTATTGCAAAACTGAGTCCCTTGATCACTAATGATGGCTCTAGGAACTCCAAACCTACAAAATATGTTAGCCCTGACAAAATCACAAACAACTTTAGCATCGTCAGTCCTGGTGGATTTTTCTTCCACCCATTTGGAAACATAATCAACAACAAGAAGAATATAAGAATTTCCAAATGACATTGGGAAAGGTCCCATAAAATCTATCCCCCAAACTTCAAATATTTCACAAAAATTAAGTGGCTTTTGGGTCTTTTCTTGTCCCTTCTAAATATTTCCTGAAAATTGACATTTTTCACACCGTTTACAAAATTCATGAGAATCTTTGAAAAGTGTTGGCCAATAAAGTCCAGATTATAAAACCTTACTTACTGTCCTTTGAGGTAAAAAGTGGCCTCCACAAGCTAATGTGTGACAAAACTTAAATACAAAATCAATTTCATTTTTAGGAAAACATCTTCCTATCATTTGGTCATTGCAAATCTTCCATAGAAATGGATCATCCCAGATGTAATATCTAGATTCAACTTTCAATTTGTGAATTTGGTGATAATTTAAATGAGATGGGACCTGAGATGTTACCAGATAATTGACCATGTCATCATACTAAGGTACTTATCCTTCAATCAAGTACAACTTCTCTCATGGAAGGCGATCATTTAGTGGTTCAGTGTCTGGAATTTCAACTTCAGCGGTGTTGGGTAGTCTACTTAAGTGATCAGACACTTGGTTCTCAGATCCCTTTTTATCTTTTATTTCTATGTTGAACTCCTATAGTAGTAGCATCCATCTCACTATCCTTGGTTTTGCTTCATCCTTCTTCATCAAGTACCTAAGAACTGCATGATCAGAAAACACAATGACTTCAAGCAGATATGATCTAAATCTTTCTAAAGCAAAAACAACTGCTAAAAACTCTTTTTCTATTATTGTATAGTTGAATTGGGCCGCATCTAAGTTTTTCGAGGCATATGAAATGACTTGTGTCCTACCCTCAATTCGCTGAGAAAGGACAGCTCCAACTGCTTGGTTTGAAGCATCACAAAGTAGCTCAAATGGTTCTTCCCAATTTGGTGGCTGCATCACTGGTGGTGTAATCAATCTATTCTTCAACTCATCAAATACTTCCCTACATGAACCGTTGAAATCAAAATCAGCATATTTAAAAATTAATCTAGAGAGAGGGAGATAAATCTTACTAAAATCTTTTATAAACCTCCTTTAGAATCCTGCATGTCCTAAAAATGATCTAACATGTTTCACACAAGTTGGGTAAGGCAAAGAATTTATCACTTCAATTTTTGATTTATCAACTTCAATGCCTTTCTGAGAAATGAATTTCCTAAGGACAATTCCTCTCTCAACCATAAAATGACACTTTTCAAAATTCAAAACAAGGTTTTTTTCAATGTAAGTTTTCAAAACTTTTTCCAGATTTTAGAAACAATGGTCAAAATAATTTCCAAAAACTGTGAAATCATCCAAGAAAACCTCCAAGAAATCATCAATGTGATCAGAAAATATACTTACCATACACCTATGAAATGTACCTGGATCATTACATAATCCAAATAGAATCCTTTTGTATGCAAAATTTCCAAAAGGACAAGTAAAGGTAGTCTTCTCTTGATCTTTGGGAGCAACGGGTAGCTGAAAATAACCCGAAAATCCATCCAAAAAGCAATAATGAGTTCTACCTACCAACCTCTCTAGCATCTAGTCAATGAAAGGGATAGAGAAATGATCTTTTTGAGTGACCTGATTCAACTTCCTAGAATATATGCATACTCTCCAACTATTCTGAATTCTCACAGGGATTAATTCATTCTTTTCATTCCTCACAATGGTTAGGTCAGTTTTCTTTAGGACTACATGGATGGGGATAACCCATTGTGAATCTGATATAGGATAGATGATCCCAGATTCTAATAACTTCTCAATCTCTTTTTTCACAACCTCCATCAGGGTAGGGTTCAGCCTCCTTTGGGGTTGTATGGCAGGTTTGGAATATCCCTCAAGAAAAATTCGATGTGAGAACATTTTTGGGTTTATTCCTGGGATATCACCTAAGCTCCACACTATTTCATGGACATTCTCTCTCAAAATCTCAATCAATGATTTTTATTGAGTTTTAGATAGATTATTAGCAATTATTACTGGTAATTTCTCTCCCTCCATAAGGTAAACATATTTCAAATCAGTGGGGAGTGGTTTTAATTATAGATCAGGAGGATGCTCAAGAGATGAAACTAAATTTAGGTTCTCCACTTCCAATGGTTTGACATCCTTCACACAAGAAATCATATCATCTTAATCATCATTTAACAAATTATCAAAGAAATAATATTTTACCTCTTCTTCCAACAGGAAATCAGAACCTCCAGGAGTTTGGGAATCCATATGTTCAGTGATATCTTTAATGGAAAAATTCTCTCCTAATGATAAAAATTCATGAAACATACCTGATTCTTCAATTGGTTCTATGTCATATTCATGGGAGAGTGCGAAGAGTGAATGATCATCTGATGGGTGCCTCATGGATTCAAAAATATTGAAGTGGACAGTGCTATCTCCAAACTCCATGGTAAGTGTCCCTTCATGGACATTGATGATGGTTTTGGACGTCTTTAAGAATGGTCTCCCAAAAATTATGGGTGAGTGTGATGGGATCCGATCATCTTCCATATTCAACACATAAATGTCAGCAGGGAATAAAAGATCTTTGACTTTTACCAGGACATCCTCCAGAACTCCTACTGGGAAAACTGTGCATCTATTTGCAAGTTAGACCACCACTCTTGTGGGCTTGAAGTCTCCCATATGCAAAGAAGTATATACTGAGTGAGGAAATACATTAATTGATGCACCTAAATCACACAAAGCATTAGATAAATTTATTGAACCAATGTTGTATGGAATAGAAAACTTCCCTGGATCTTGAAATTTGGTTGTCAATTGTGGTGTGATAAGGGTTGAGATGCTTCTTCCCAAATTGATCCTCTCATTACCTTAAAGTCTCCTTTTCTTGGTGCAAATATCCTTCAAAAACTTAGCATATTTTGGAATTTTTTTGAGTGCTTCAAGCAGAGGTATGTTGATTTCCACTTTCTGGAAGGTGTCCAGAATTTCTTTTTGTAGTGCTTCTTCTTGTAAGATCTTTGATTCAATCATCCTTGATGGAAATGGTGGCGGTATATCTTTCTTCTCCCTTTGTTGCCTTTGAAATGGTGTTTCTTGTTTCTTCCTTCTTGGCATATCATTATCATCCTCCTCTTTCTTATATTCTTCCCGATGCATTTTCATAGAATTTTCATCATTTCTGACTTCATTCTCACCCATATTAGTTTTTCTTGTTTCAGGTTTAATGGTGAATAGTGGTTGAAGTTCTTTTCCACTTATTTTAGTTATAATACTAACATTATCTTTTGGGTTTGGGACTGTTTGGGAAGGGATTTTACCTGGATTTTTTGTTATAAAGTCCATGAGACTTTCAAACTTGTTGGACAAATATTTAACAGTGTCTTTCAGTCCTTCAAACTCAGATTTTTGTTGGTTTTGAATTGGAGGTTGTGAACTGGTGGATGGTTGATCATAGGGTCTTTAGAGATTGGTTGGTTTTTGGTAAGAAGGCTGGTTATAATATGGTTTTTGTTGAAATGGTGGTGGATTCTGGAATTGATTCTGGAATGGTGGTTGGTTTTGAAACTGGTTTTGGTATGGGGGTCTACCTTGATTCTGCTGATTTCCAAACCCATATTGGACTTGGTTAGGATCTCTTCATCATTGATTTTGTTGGAACTACCTTGGATGAAAGGCTGCTATACATGTTTCGATTCCCTCATGAATACCTCTTGTTCCAATACCTCTTGTTCCAAATTGCTTCGAGTTTTGGGAAATCTTCTCAATCAAGACCTTGGCTTCTTCTGGTGACTTGTCAATCAGTGCACCTCTAGATGATTCATCAAGAAGGTTTCTATCATTGTCTAGTAGTCCTTGATAGAAGAAGACAAGAAATTGGTGTTCCTCAATGGTTTGATGCTGACAACTGGCACATAGCTTCTTCAATCTCTCCTAGTACTCGTAAAGGGTTTCTCTAGATGATTGTCGTATGGCGTAGATTTCCTTCCGAATGGCTGTGCTTTTAGAGGTGGGGAAGAATCTTTGCATAAAACATCTTACCAGGTCATTCCAGTCATGTACGTCTCCTATTTATAGGCTGTAAAACCATTATTTAGCATATCCATCCAATGAAAACGGAAATGCCTTCCACTTTACATGCTCCTCGGTAATTCCACGGTGTCTGAAAGTTGAGAAAACATGTGTGAACTCTTTAATGTGTTTGTTTGGATCTTCACCTGCCAAACCATGAAACTTTGTAAGAAAAGGAATCATGTTAGGTTTCATTTAAAAATCATTTTGTAACACTGGCATGGCAAGTTGATTGTTTTGATTAAGGAATTGTGGTGCACAGAGGTCTCTAAGTGTTTGGTTTTGATTTTCATCCATGATGACAGGCTCAGAGTGAACACTTGAAGTTTCGCTTGAGTCTGAAAGGAGAACTTCCTCAAATTCAGATTCCAAATTAATGTTTCTAAGTCTATTCAGCAAGGTTCTTTCAATTTCAGGATCTATGGGTAAAGGTTCAGTTTTTGAGGTTCGGGTCATGCAATTTTGAAGAGAAAAGATGAAAAGAGAGAAAAGAAAAGAAAAGAAATGCTGGCGCTACCTCCCCAGCAACGGTGCCAAGTTTTGATAGGTGTCTATCGTGGGGTGTGACAAAATAAAATATTACCTAAGTTAAAATATAGTTGAGTGGTTATCCTAGGTTGTCTCCAGAGAGGAGTGCACAACAATTAAGCTTTCACCTTAAAATAAGAGAAAGAAGTGAGGATGTTTTTAGAAATTGATTGATTTTGAAAAGACAAGAGTGAAGGAAAGAGGTTTAAGAAAAGTATTGAGAACAAATTGATAAAAAATTAATTTAAACTATTATAATAGAAGGGTGATTAGGTTAGAGTTGGTTCTCCATTTGTAATTCTATCATAGTTCCAATTTATCCAATTCTCTTCTGCTAAATCGTTAAGAGTGAGAATCCACGATCGTTTCTTCTCACTCCCTTGGTCAATTAAAAATATGTGAATAAACCTTACTAAAATATTAGGTTGGTCTACTCTCCTTCCAATGTATAATACAGTTGTATAAAATACCCCCAATTATCTTAGGCAATTCGCAATCCGGTCTTGTTTATCCCAAGTAATCAAGAACATTCACTACTCCTCACACACGTACCAGTGATCACCGAGTACTTCACCACTAAGTCCTAGTCTATTCCATTGTTTATAAACCAGAACCCAGTGGAGGGAGATGTTCATAATTGACCAAATATAAATGAACAACAGAATCTAAAATCAGATACAATCGTACATGATAATAAAAACTGTTATAGGAAATTGAAACTGATTCACATAAGAGAAGAGGATTTTAAAACATTAAGAGAAGGAACTCATGAAATACAACATGGAAAACCTCTCCTTACCCAATCACACATAAGTTTACCCCACCATGGTAAGGGTAATTGTTACTAAGGGTAAAGAAGAACACTTTACAAGACTAAGAAGTGTAAAACAAATAAAAGAAAGAACAGAAATTTGATCCTCCAGAATCTGTCCTCCAGAATTTTTCCTCTGTTATGCCCACCATACGGCCGAAAATCACTGATGTACCTTATTATAGAATGTTGTAAATGAAGTTTTCTATCTACCCTAAAATTCTTAGAGTCATTGGACAGGTGTAAAGAAATATATGGCCGAATCAATGACCATTACTTTTCTGGACGCCAAACACTGTTTAACCCACTCCACTTGGACGCGCCCAAAAAATGCCTTAATGAGATTCATATTTTATGAAGTTTAATATGAACTGTCCCTTGAAAGTCCTATGTAGACACCAGCTGGAAGTACCTAATTATAATGTTGTATGAAGGAGATATTCTATATTTAATGCAGTGGGGTCCATTCTGCCTTCCAAACTGATTTCTCCACTTGATTGAATTTTCTGTACCATTGAGTTTCGAATTGGGTCTTGGTGCAGAAGGCACATTTGAATCCCACAATCATAGAAATCCTACAAGAAATAATTCACTTCAATTTGACCCATATTATAAATGTTATGCCTGAAAAATAGAAGCTATATAAAACTGCCAATTTTACAGAATTACCCCATTTTCACATTTAAGCCCAAAATACACCAAAAACACATAAATGATGAAAATACACTAACATTGAATAATTGGGAGGGATTAAATCATTTAAAAACATATAAATAATAATGAAAATATTAACTCTATCAATTAATTACCTTAAACTCTTATGCAATGTAGACAAAATATGTATTCAATTAATAGGAAAATAAAATAAATGATTTTAAAAATATTAAAAGTGATATGATATGGGTGAGTTATAATGTTCCAATAATTTATAGATAAATATAAAATATTATATATTTTTTAAATGTTTATATTAAAATTATTTTGTTGTCATGTTGTTTTTAAATTCAAATTAAATGAATAGTTCCAAAACCGACATTAATGATATTTTATAAAAATAATATTTTATTAAATTATTTAAAATTAATAAAAATTATATATTCTACCAATATAATGGGATATGGTTTAAAATATCAACCATGGTTTATTTATGGGTCACTTTTCTTTTTATGGTAGCATTCTTGACCCTTAAATATTAAAAAACTTTGATATTGTGGTAATTGTCAAAAGAGGTAATGGGGCTTAAAACAAAGAAATTGGGGTGAAAACATCACCTAAACCTATAAAAAATTTATTGGATGAGATTATTTAGATTAATAGTCATTATATCATATAAATATATCAATTTTTATTCACTTTATCCTAAAAATTAATTTATATTAATTTAATACTTTAAGTAATTCCAAGATTGTCCCTCTCTTCACTTATAAAAGGGAGCCTCTTCTCCTCCATTACTCACACAATTTGAGCTATCTAGATCAAAAAAACCCTAAAAAAATATCTTATAAAATTACCTATAAATTAATTAGAGTTTTTTTATTCTTAAAATATCATTTTAAGGGTCATTTATAAAGTATTTAAGGGAAGCATGTCGAAGAAGTGTTAATTGTCTTACCTGACCTCTTTAAATTTATTTCTTCTAATACCTCATATAAATTTGTGTAATTCATCATAAAATTATAAATTAAGTATAATAAATATATTTAAATGTTGTTATTATTATTAAAAAAACAATATTCACCCTCTATTTAATCAGATGTGACGTAAAATTATAGTTTGTGTGTATGTGTGGACTACCATCTCCACGTAGCGATACAAATAATATTCCATCACAAACTTTCATGGATAGTTATTAAAATGGGTTTATTTTTTAAATATGATATTTATGATATAATTATTATTATATAATTATAATATCATATCAACCATCTTACCTTCCCATCCATTGGAAAGTGATAACGGCACTCATGTGTACGTGTAGACTACCACATCCACAAAGATTTGTGATTCATTTTTCATTTATGCTATACATGGATAGTAAAAAAGGATAAATTTAATGAATATATATTATATTTATTATATGATAATTATTTTTAAAGTTAAATTATTACCTTTCCTTCAATTCATTCTTCAAAAGGATAAAACAATATTCATGCTTATGTATGACCTACCATCACTATGAATGTTGTAATTCATTTTTCTATCTATATCATTTATGGATGAAGGTAAATATATATATATATATAATGAATATATATGATGTATATATATATCATGATTAAAATTATGATAATGATTTAACCATGATCAAAGTACAAGGATCGGAACTGCTGAAATGAAATTATCATGAAAAACGAAGTCGTTAACACCCAGAAATGATGATTTTGATAAGGAATAGTTAATAAATGGGTGTTGAAATGTTATAAGTTGATCATATATGATATTATAAGTATTTTAATGACTATTTTATTTAATAATAATAAATTAAACTTTATTATATAGGATTTTAAAACACTTTTTAAGCAAGATGAACTTAAAGTAAGGGTTTTATGTTGCAATCTCATTATTTATCTTGATTATGTATTATTAAGTTTTCGATGATGAAATTTAATTATATAACTCTAAATAATCTCATTAATTTTATTATCCTATGTTTATTTTTCCACATTAAATATTTTTCTTTCATTTTCCTCTTTAAAAAATTAAGAGACTAAAATAAGTTTTTTAAGGAAAACTAACTTTATTTCTATCTTCAGTAAAAAAATCCATTTTCTTCCATATCTATGTTTTATAAAAAAATCAAGAATATTTTAAATAATTTCCAATAATTTTTAAAATTAATTTTTACCCATGTTTTACTTTCTACAAAATGGTTTAAATAGAATCTTTATGTTGTTTTATTAACAATGTACTTTTGAATTTTTATCGAGAATTTGAAAAGAATATTTGTTTTTACATTCACATCAAGAATGGAATTTTCTATCATCATAAACACTAAATAATTTGTTGTTTCCTTTATAATTTTCCATGGTTATTTTAAATAATTTTTTCTCTTAATATTTTGTAAATTTTTAAATTTTAAATAATTTATTTTAAAGTGAAAATGGCATTTTCCTCAAGAAATGTTCCAGTTAACTTTTAAAAGAATTTTTCATATATGGTAACATCATTTGATGTTACTTATGATTTAATATAGATATGATCAATAAATACCATCCTTATTCTTTCTCTGTATTTTTTTATTATTAATATGATATTTTTATTAAACTCATTTATTTTATATGAGTTATGTTATGATGAAATGTTAAAATGTTTATGAAACTCATTTTCTTTTCATGAGTTATCATATATGATGAATGTTTTATAAATCATAGCACACATATTAATGAATTATGATTATATGATAGGTGTTCTATTAATTATATATCACTCTAATGCATTGGGTAAAGATAGATATCTCATTATATAATAAGGGCTATAAGGGGGGAGTAAACCCAATTTAGTAAGCAACATTATCCATAATGATTATCTTGGAAGTGAACCATGAATAAGGATATAACAGAATGGGGATTGAACCCAATCCACTATAATAGTATTATTAGGGATCCTTGACTAAGTAAACGATTTCCTATGTTTATGTATATGCTAAAAACTTATGTATTGTTCTAATTTTATGCTCACATGGATCACATTCTTTGATTATTTTATGATTCATGTCTTATGAACTTTTAATATTTATCCCATGACTCAATATTTTGGGATATCATATGAAAGGTATGGCTTTAAAATTTTAAACTCATATCCTTATGCCCTTATGATCATGTCATGATTAATTTCTCATTGATGTGTCCTTTTTTTACCCTTACTAATCATATAAGATCACCCTTTCTTATGTTTCCTTTTCCCGGGTTATAAAGAAAATTTTTAATTATGATATGTATAAGAAGGGTGATGGTTGTGAAGAAAAAAGTGGGATATGATGTTAATATTTTATGAACCATTTGTTTATGTATCTATGTTTCCAATTACACTAAACCTATATGATTCTAGCATGGATCTTTATGTTATGTATTGAATATTCATCTTATAATATGTAATGTTTATTTATGAAAAGTATGGCTCTCTATAGTTGGTATAATATAAAGTATTATTTTCCTTTGGAAACTAGGATAAGGAAACTTTATAATGAAACCTTAATATAATCCTATGTATAGAACAACACCCTAAGTTATGGTACATAAAGGAGTTTTTTTTGTTTGAAAAAAATCCATGTCCGGATACTAGAAATGAATGTTGTTTTGGAACAGATGCATCTATTAGTAATAAACCATAAATGAGTTATTTTATTATATATTTACTATCATTCTGGTGTATGGTGAGTATTCCCTTACTACTCACCTATTTTGAAAATATTAGGGGATATGCTTGGATCAATTCATATTTTATTTATGAACCATTATAAAGGATTTTAATATATGATGATCATAGATGACCTAGGTTAAACCTAAGGTGTCATATATTTAAAAGAATGTATTATTATTTAGACTTTCTATGAATTATTTTTCTTGAATATATGATTTATCAATTTTATTAATGATTCTTCATAGTCATGCTAACTATTTTTATTTTATAAAGGGGTTGAAGATTGAATATTGAAGTTGAGGTGGTTATAGGTATGCTCAAATATTGAAGTGTATTATTTGATATTATTCATATGAATTTCATTATATCATGAAAAGACTATAGTAATGTTAATTATTATCCTCAATAATTAGATGTTGAATTATGAGTGAAAACTTCTAATTGTATAATGATCACATCTCAAGTCTATGATTATTCTCTAATTAATGTTTTTGGGAATTTTATTTCTATAAATCTTGTTATTCTCCATCTAGTTGAATTTTATATTATCTTAGAAATGAATTAGATTTATTTACATAAATCCCACATCAAATAATGAAACAGGTAAGTCACATTTTATATTATGAACCAACATATGATCATCTATGGGTGCGACTATAGATATAAAATTCCAATAGAAATTAAATCCATTATATGGGTCTTGATTCCTATTAAAAAGGGGTGTTTATCTCTGATGGTTAGAGAATACTCAATATAAAAGATATTCCTATTGTATCAAAGTTTTTTTATGTCTTTCTAGAAGAGTTTCCTAGTCTTCCTCTAAAATGTGAAGTTTATTTTTCAATATAACTCATACCCGATGCTACACCTATTTAGAAGACTCTATATAGAATGGCCTTGATTGAGTTGTAGGAATTAAAGAATCTACTCCAGGATAATATTGATAAGGGATTCATTCAACCAAGTGTACCACCATGGGGTGTATCTATTCTTTTTATTGAGAAGAAAAATGGAACAATGAAACTCTTCATTAATTATTGGGAATTGAACATGATTTCAATCAATAATAATCATCTAATACCTTGTTTAGATGATTTATTCAATAAATTATGATGAGTTCAATATTTCTCCAAGATTGATCTTCAATCTAGATACTATCAATTGAGGGTAAAAAAGTAAAGGCATGCCCAAGACAGCCTTTCATGTATGGTATGGAAACTATGAATTTAAAGTGATTTCATTTGGTATGACTAATTCCCATGATATCTTCATAGATTTAATGGATATAGTCTTTAGAGATTACCTTGATTAGTTTTTGGTGGTATTTATAGATGATATCCTTATATATTTCAATAGAAAATAAGATCATGAATATCTCTTGATTATTGTACTAAATACATTAAGAAAGGAGAAGGTGTATGAAAAAATTACAAAGTGTGAATTTTGGATTTAGAAAGTTTCATTTTGGGGTTATATAATCTCAGGTTGTTGTATATCGGTGGATATATCTAAGATGGAAGTTATTGGATGTTAGACCAGACCAAGTACTATAATTGAGATCCATAGTCTTCTTATTTTGGATAGATATTATCAGGGCTTTATAGAAAATTTCTCACAGTTTTATAATGTATTCACCGAGTTAACTTTGAAGGTAGCCAAGTTCCTTAGGATATATTGTTGTGAATAAAATTTCAAGGAACTAAAGAAAAGTTCAGTTATTTAACCTATTCTCACATGACCTTGTAGTAGAGAAGGGTTTGTGATCTATAGTGATGCATCAAAAAAGGGGCTATGATGTGTTCTCATACAGAATGATATAGTGATATCCTATGCCTCATGTCAATTATAAAGACCCGAAAATTCCATATAATTTTTTTAAATTATTTGGGATTATTAAGAGTCTGTGAAAATTTATGGCACTTAATTCTGAGGCCCGATGTGCCCAAAATAGAATTTTGAACTTTTTTAAGGTATGTTCAATAAATGTGTGGGCGGTGTTTTCTATCTTTTGAACCGATGCTTAAATTAAAAATCTGATGCCACCGTTGAATATACAGTGATGGGATTTTATTAAGGGAGGATTAACTTTGACGGTAGTAGGTCAGGTAAAAAAGTTAGTTTTTATGACTTTTAAATAAATAATAAAATAACACAAAAAAATGTTATTTTATTTTCCTACCTTCTATTGAGTGGTGGTGGTGGGACCGATGGGTTATCAATCCATTTAATGGATTTACTCTTAAGTTTGTAACCACACCATTGAGTGATTAAGAGGTTCATTCATTAATTAACCTCATTAATCTCTCATTGTGCTAACCTCCTTTTCCCCTCTATTTAATTGAGGCTTGGGTTGGGGTTTTTGACACGGTTTTGGGGAACCTCTGTCCAAGTATTGCGACATCTTCCACCAATGGAGGATGGAATCTTGGACGGCAATGATCCCAGATCGATGAACGTTGGCGACTTCTTCCAACGAGGACTCTTCTCCTACCACAACTGCAGTATCACCCAACGGATCTTGAGGTAGGGTTTTTGTTATTAAATTCATGTGAAATATTTCTTTCCCTCGTTCTTGAAAAAATTATCAATCGTAGAAGTTATGAATAGGATTAAATTTATCTTTGTGATGAATTTTTTATTAACTGTTTGTTATAATGCTAGGGCGGAGGGCGTGGGCCAAATGAAAAAGGCACAGACCCTCTACCACTTGATTTTTCATTGCGTTCTTCGAGGGAGGATTTCCCAACTTGATGGAACCTTGAAACCGGGAGGCACGCAGTGACGGTGGCATTCTAGGAGGCCCATAGGCACCTTCGGAAGGGAAAAAGGACCATCAGACCTCACCTGGTGGCCCGTGAAAGATCTGCCGGTGAGTCAACGGCGCGGTGGCGCCGGCGACTGACGCCAGTGGGAGTAGATGGTAGACGACACTTGTAGGAAACATAAGGTGGAGGCACTGCTCGATGCCACGGCAGACTGAAGGGGTTGCCGGCTCTCGATCGGCCACATTGGCGGAAGGGCGGTGCGCCGTCGTGCGTCGCAGGTGGAGGCTACAGCTACAAAGCCACGGAGAAAAGTGGACCAATTCATGCGGGTCCCATGGACAGCAAGGAGTTTCCATGAGGTGTTGCCAGTGAAAGGATCTAATGGATATTTGAGTCGTTCAGGAAGTAGGGGTCGTGTGACTCCTCGTGCGGGTCGCGCCCAACCGACTGGCCAGGTCGGTCCGCTGCCCAGTGGGCCGAGCCTGCCGTGGCCCAACCCAACTGATTCAGGCCGGGCTGGTCCACAACCCAGTTGGGTCAACCCGAACCGGGTCAGGTCAGCCTAAGACGGGCGGCTCAGGTCGGTCTGACCAGGCTAGATCGGACCCGGACCCATTTCAGCCTAGATACACTAAAAAGACCGTATCTCACAAACTAGACATATGTTTGATGAACCGTCTACTGCTTTAGAATACTGGGGATGAGACGGTCCTTTTGAGATACTCCACCTGATTTTTGGAGAAAGTTGGAGTATTCCTGGGTTGGATTGTACCCAAATCCAACCGGTCCCTTGACACTAAAATGCCTATAACTCTCAAACTAGGCATTTGATTGATGCATCATCTATTGCGTTGGAACTCTTAAGACTTGGCGGATCATCAGGTTGCTTATTCAAGGGGACTTTGTTTCTGTTGAAGTATGGACTATGGATTGAGGAGTGTATCCTCCCAGAATCAAGCGTATTATGTACGGGAATCCAATGTCTTGATGAGACGTGAAGAATGAATAGTGATCTTGTGTGGATCAGCACCTAGGGATCCTGCGTGGATCAGCACCTAGTGATCCTGTGTGGATCAGAACCTCACGATCATGTGTGGATCAACACCTAGAGATCAAGTTTGGGCTATCACATATCAATCATGTTTGGATCAGCACCTAGCGATCCTATGTGGATTATCACCGAGAAATCATGTGTGGATCAGTAGGAGAACCCTTGATAGAATAAGATGATCTATCTTTACGACTAATAATGTGTACTTATGTACTTAAGTTATACCTGGTTTGAGATGATACTTTTACTTTCTACTTTTTGATTGATATCATGCTTTGTGGTTTCCCTTTTTGGAATTCTGAGAGACCTTCAGGGGTCTCGGGGTCCCTACTGGATATTGTTATACTCACCCCTGCACGGGCTTTGCCCGCACCTTGTTGTGTCTTGCAAAGACAATGGGCATCTTGGATGATACTATAGGATCCAGGACCAGGTGGTGCATTAAGGTTTCAGGTTGATGTGGAGAGTTGTGGAGATGAGTTGTGCCTACCCTTCAGGTAGGATCCTTGACGAACGATCTCAGGATCTATTTTCTAATTTTCTTTTGTACTTGTATATTTTAGTTGGGCTTGTATTCCATCCCCTTTACTTTCAGTACACACTTTTACTACTATAGTTTTAGTTCATGGTTACATATTTTTGTGTTCTTGGACTGTGTGTTTGTACAGGTTTAAAGTCAATGCCTTTCCATTTTAGGCATACATCTTTCTAGCGATAGTCGCTAACCCCAGGCCTATGGAAGGCGGGCTTGGAGTAGTTACGACACAGGCCTTAGGGGACGAGTCACAAGCAATAGTGTTAAGTGTTTATAGTGTGGTTTTCAGTTCAGGGAGTCTACTATTGGTGTGGCAGCCGACGTATCCATACACCAGGACCCTAAATTCTGATTTCTGACTCATTGCATGAAAACACTAATTGCATGTGTTTTGGAAATGTTTTACTTTTGATCTCTTTTGAGTTAGCTCACCAGGTATAACTTTTTTACAGTGTCACACCTATTTCTTTTCAGTATGTCGATGTGTAGACATCCATCTAGGATTCCAGAGAGACTACAAGATGATGGCCCACCAAGTGTCGAGGCTTCGGTGCAGGTCCCTCTTACTATGTTGGCACCTTCGGGTGGTGTACTAGCAGCACCACCACTCGGAGGGAAGTTGTTTCCACAAGCCCCATTGGAAAACCGTGAACACCGATTGAACATGTTTCAAGAGTTCCAGAGATAGAGGCCTCTGAGGTTTTGAGGAGAGACATATCCCCAGGTAGCTGAGGACTGGCTGGAGGTTGTGGCACGGGTTTTCCACCTAGTTGAGACCCTAACAGAGTATATGGTGATCCTAGCTACCATCCTATTACAGGTAACAGTAGGGAGATGGTGGATTCTAATGCTCCAGACACACGAGGAGGCAACACTCTCCTGGTTGTACTTCGATACCCTCTTCAGGGTGGAGTTAATACCAAATAATTTATGCTCAGTGCATATCTAGGAGTTGCTGCACTTATAGTAGGGCAGCCTATCAATGACCTATTACTTGGAGAGATTCACTAACCTCTCATGTTACTCCACCGACATGGTACGAGACCTATTATTCAGGGCCTGGACCTTTGAGTAGGGTCTCCGGTGGGAGATTAGAGCATCGATGATATCACTCAATATCCCAATGGAGGATGGAGTACTCGAGTGAGCATTATTGGTGGAGATCTTCTTAGATGATCAGGAACCAACGGTGAGATCCACCACTAGATGATAGGTATTTGAGTCATCTATAGCAGGTAGTAGGAAGATGACATGGAGGTCTAAGTGGTCCAGACCTTCTGGTGGATGACCCCAGGATACAGGGTCAGAGGTGTAGAGCTCATGAGGCAGAGGAGATCTTCTGAGGACTAAATCATGTTACTCTTGCATCGGATAGGGACACATGGATCTAGACGGTCCGACTCTATGTAAATATGATCAACAGATGACTGAGGGACCTCCGAGGTAGTGGATGAGGTTTGAGTGAGGGGTTTGAAGGGTGGCAGGTGTGGTAGAGGAGCAGGTCATGCATCAGGTGGTGGATGACGATTTGAGGTTATACCACCACCACCCCCAAGTGGTCAACCCTAACCATAGGGAGTAGGTGGAAAGGGGAGATCTTAGATTCAGGCAGAAGAGGCCTATGACCACAAAACTCCAAAGATAATTAGAGGTATAATCTGCGTCTATTCCACCCTAGTTGCAGTTCTTATAGACACAGGTTCCATCCACAATTTTATTTCCACGACACTCATTCATAGCTTGAAGATTCTGATAGAGTCGTTAGCTCGGTCCTTACGATTATATATGCCTACAGGAGAAGATTCGATGATTACACACCGGTGCAGATAGTGTGAGATCACTCTAGGAAGTGAGGGCTTTAGCTAAGATCTCCTAGTAGCTGCATCGAGGCCTTACGACACTATATTGGGTATGGACTGGCTATCTATAGTCCAAACTCATATTGACTATTTTAGGTGAAAATTGAGGTGTTTCCACAATTATGGGACTAGTTTTTCCTTCACTGGAGAGAAGGGAACCTTTGAAGAACAGGATGGACTTACTCGGAGGAGGGTGCAACTGATCACTCATCATTTGGCTAGCCTTACCCTTGGATTAGTTGATGGGAGGAGTCAGATTTATCCTATAGTGGTGGACCAATATGCCTATGTCTTTCCTAATGATGTTCTGAGACTCCCTTCTCACAGAGAGATAGAATTCTACATCGACTTGTACCATGGGATGGCACTGATATCTACACCAGCATATCAGATGGCTCCTATAGAGCTTCATGAGTCGTGGTTATATTTGGAGGACTTTTCGGGGAAGGGGGTCATAAGGCCCAGTGTTTCTCCTTGGGAATCCCCGATTTTATTCGCTAAGAAGGAAGTTGGGAGTCTGAAGATTTTTGGGGATTATCAGTGCCTTAACCAGGTGATCGTGAAGAACAAGTATCCACTCCTAAGTATTGGTGATCTCTTCAACCATCTAAAGGGAGCTCGATGGTTTTCAAAGATAGACCTCGGATCAGGCTATCACCAGCTCAGGGTACAGGATGAGGATATACCAAAGACAGCCTTAAGATGTCGGTATGGCCATTAAGAGTTCTTGGTGATGCCATTCGGCATGACCAACGCTCTGGCAGTGTTTATGGGGCTCATGAACAAGATCTTTCAGCCTTAACTTGATCACTTCATTGTGGTCTTCATTGAAGACATCTTGATATACTCTGTGTTATAGGAGGAGCATTCCACGCACCTACAGATAGTTCTGGATACACTCCAAGAGCACCATCTTTATGAAAATCTCTTGAAGTTCCAGTTTTGGATATGGGAATTCCACTTCCTAGGGAATGTTATCTCAGAGGCTAGAGTTTTAGTGGATCCAAAAAGATAGAGGCATTTCTTTCTTTGGAGCCACCAAGAGTGTGATCGAGGAGAGGAGTTTCTTGGGATTGGCTGGGTATTACCAGAGATTTGTACCTAACTTTTCCATAGTTGTGACACCCTTTCCAGCTTTTAAAAATAATAGACAACCCTTTGTGTGGATGGAGAGATGCTAGAAAAGTTCTTAGGAGCTGAGTCATAGGCTGACGAGTGCCCCCATCTTGAGGCTACTAGAAGAGGGTGTTGGGTATGTTGTCTACTACGACGCATCAGGGAGCAGACTAAGTTGTGTCCTGATGTAGGAGCGAGCGGTGATCACCTACAACTCATGGTAATTGATATGACATGATCAGAACTATTATACCCATGACATGGAGTTATCAGTAGAGGTCTTTGTGCTAAAGATGTGGTGGAACTACTTGGTGGGTGAATGGTTTACTATTTACTCTGATCACAAGAGTCCCAGGTATATCTTCTCACAAAAAGGACTTGAACCTAAGACAATGTAGATGGATATAATTCCTCTAAGACTATGAATTTGAGAGAGTCTACACTATTGGGAAGGGAAACATAGTAGTAGACTCACTCAGTGGGAGGTCTAGTCTATAGTTTCTGAGTGAGGAAATAGAGAAGCTAGCCACATTGAAGATATCCTTTGTGGATAGTGATAGAGAATATTACCTCCAGTATATAACTTTTACTTCCCCAATCCTTCAACGAGTCAGGTAAGCATAGATTTGGGGCATAGACTATGAGGCCTGATGTGCTCAGATATCCTTAGAATAGGATTCTGATGGATTTTCTGAAGTTAGAGAGCATGTCATCCTCTTTAGAGGACGCACCATGGTACCAGTGATTCTGTGGGAGGAGGTGTTGAGGGAGTTCCACACATACCCTTTGGTGGTACATCTTGGAGTGGAAAAGATGTACCAGGACCTCTAGGGTTAGTAATGGTGGCCAGGGATGAATAAAGTGGTGACAGAGTTCATATCACGATGACTCACTTTTCATAAAGAGAAGGCCAAGAATTAGGTACCAGTAGGCTTAGCTCATCCACTTAAGGTTCTGAAGTGGAAGTGGGATATTATCACCATGGACTTCGTGATAGGGCTACCATGTATGTCCAGGGGCCATGATTCCATCTAGGTGATCATTGACTGACTCACCAAGTTTTCCCACTTCTTACCCATCCAAGATCAGGGATCTGTAAAGAGCTTGGTATGCCTCTACGTATAGGAGATTGTACGGTTTCATGTGGTGACATTAGAGATTGTCTTAGATTTTGATGCACGTTTTACATCCCGCTTGTGGAATGGGTTTCAGGAAGCATTCGAGACTCAACTACGCTTGAGCACTGCCTTCCATCCTCAGACAGATAGTCAGACAGAGCGGACCATACAGACACTGGAGGACATGCTTCGTTCTTATGTCCTTGATTTTGGCCATAGTTAGGAGGACCAACTACCACTGGTGGAGTTCGCATACAACAACATTCATCAATCCACCATCTTCATGGATCTCTTTGAGGCCCTATACAGGCAACCATGCAGATCACCTCTATGCTAGACAGACCCAGGGGAGTCGGCACTTATGGGTCCAGAGTTGGTACAGGCTACCACAGAGAAAGTGCAGATCATCCAGGAGAGGATGAAGACAGCATAAGGTCAGCATAATTCTTATTCCAATAGAAGATGGAGAACCTTATAATTTGAGGAGGGGGACCATGTCTTCCTATGGGTCTCACCCGAATGAGGACTACAGAGTTTTGGTCGGGGAAACAAGCTATCTCTGAGGTTCATCGGGCCTTTCCAGATCCTCAATAGAGTAGGTGAGGTGGCATACCATCTAACTCTTCTCCCACATAATCATTGGGTGCATAATGTTTTCCAAGTTTCGTAGCTGAGGAGGTACATGCATGATCCATCGCATGTTATCAACCGAGGTAAGATGGACATTGATGATGGGGTGACGTTTGTGGAGTTCCTGGTGGAGATAGAGGATCGAAAGGAGTGGGTCCTTAATGGGTAGTCAATTCCTATGGTGTGAGTTCGATGGCACCATGGAAATCTCCAAGATATCACATGGGAGTGGGAAACTCATATACGTACTCAATACCCCCATTTGTTTCCCTATTTTTTTGTACCTTTCAACAACGAAAATCCCTTAGGTGGGGAGAATGGAAAGACCTGTAAATTCCATATAATTTTTTTTTAAATTATTTGGGATTATTACGAGTATAAAGAAATTCACGGTGCTTTATTCTGAGGCTCGGTGTGCTTGTAATGGAATTTTGAACTTTTTTTAAGGTATGTTCAGTAAACGCACAGACGGTGTTTTCTATCTTTTGAACTGGTGGTCGGATTAAAAATATGAGGGTTTTGTTGAATCTTTAGGGCCGAGATTCACTTAAGGGAGGCTTAACATCACCCATAGTATTTCTAGTGAAAAATTTAGTTTTTTTGACTTTTAAAGAAATAATAAAATAACACAAAATTTGTTATTTTATTTTCCAACCTCCTATTGAGCGGCAGTGGTGGGACCGATGGGTTGTCAATACATTTAATGGCTTGACTCTTTGGTTTGTAACCACACAGTTGAGAGATTAAGAGGTTCATTAATTAATGAACCTCATTAATCTCTCATTGCATTAGCATCCTTTTCCCCTCAATTTAATTGAGTCTTGGGTTGGGGTTTTTGACACGGTTGTGAGGAACCTCTAGCGAAGTACCACGACATCTTCCACTGAAGGAGGATGGAAGCTTGGGCGGAAATGATCCGGGATCGACGAATGATGAAGACTTCATCCAATGAGGACTCTTCTCCATTCACAACCACAACATCACCCAACAGATCTCAAGGTAGGGGTTTTGTTATTAAATTCATGTGCAATGTTTCTTTCCCTTGTTCTTGAAAAGAATGATGAATTGTGGAAGTTCTGAATGGGATTAAATTTATCTTTGTGATGAATTGTTTATTAACTACTTGTTATAATTCTAATGTAGAGTGCGTGGGCTAAATAAAAAAGGGCTAGACCCTCTGCTGATTGATTTTTCATTCTGTTCTTTGGGATAAAATTTCTAAACTTGATGAAATCTTGAAACTGGGAGGCACGCAGCGACGACGGCATCTTGGGAGGCCCGTAGTCACCTTCAAAATGGAAAACGGACCACCAGAACATACTTATTGGCCCGTGGAAGACCCTCCAGCACAGAACTGGTGTGGAGGAGACAAATAACGATACTGGTAGGCGAAGGTGGTAGCCGGTGCTCGTAGCCGCGGAAGGAGGTGGTGCTGCGATGGACCGAAGGGGCGACCAACTCTCTGTCAGCCGCATTGGTGGAAGTGTGGCACACCATCGTGTGTCGTAGATTGAGGTCACGTAAGAGGGGGACCTGATACCTATGGTTTCTACAGATAGTAAGGTGGCACCATGTGGTGTCACCAGTTAAAGAGTCGAACGGCTCTTTGAGCCGTTCGGGGAGGAGGGGTCGCGTGACCCCACACGCGAGCCACGCCCAACCGGCGGGCCAGACCGGTCCACTGCCTTGTGGGATGAGCCCGCTGTGGCCTATCCCAACTAGTTCGGGTTGGTCCGGGTCAGCCCAAGATGAGTAGGTTGGGTCGGTCCGACCGGGTCAGACCGGACACAGACCCATTTCGGCCTAGATATGCTAAAAAGGTCATATCTCACAAACCAGACATATGTTTGAAGAAATTCATGTGGTATTGGAATCCTTGGGATGATATGGTCCTTTTGAGATACTCCACCTAAGCTTTGGAGAATGTTGGAGTATGTTTATGTTGGATCATACCTGAATCCAACCAGTCCCTCGGCACTAAAATGCCTATAACTCTTAGGTCGGGCGTCCGATTGATGTGCCTTATATTGTTTTAGAACTCTTATGACTTGGAGGATCATCGAGTTACTTCTTCATGGGACTTCATGTCGGTTGAAGTATGAATGATGTGTTGAGGAGCGGATCCTCCTAGAATTAAGCATACTATGTATGGGAATTTAGTGGCTGACTAAGATGTGAAGACTAAATAGAGATCTTGTGTGGATTAGCACCTAGCGATCCTCTATGGATCTGCACCTAGAAATCCTATGTGGATCAGTACCTAGAGATCCATTATAGATCATCACCTAGCGATCATGTGTGGGTCATCACTTAGTTATCCTGTGTGGATATCACCTAGCTATCCTGTGTGGATCAGCACCTATCAATCCTCTGTAGATTAGCACCTAGCGATCCTCTGTGGATCAGCACTAAGCAGTCCTATATGGATCAGCAGTAGAACCCTTGATAGAATAAGATGATCTAGCTTTACAACTAATAATATATACTTCTGTACTTAAGTTATACCTCATTTGAGATGATTCTTTTTCTTTGTGCTTTGTAATTGAGATCATGCTTTGTGGTTTTACTTTGTGGAATTCTGAGAGACCTTCGGGGATCTTGGGGTCCTTAATGGGTATTGTTATACTCACCCATGCATGGGATTATCCCTCACCTTTTTGTGTCTTGTGCAGATGATGAGCATCTTGGGTGAGACTATACGATCCAAGACCAGGAAGTACACGGAGGTGGATGGTTGATGTAGAGAGCTTTGGAGATGAGTTGTACCTACCCTTCAGGTAGGATCCTTGGCGGACAATCTCAAGAGCTATTTTTTATTTTTCTTTTGTAGTTGTATATTTAAGTTTGGCTTGTATTATGGCCCCTTTAATTTCAGTACACACTTTTACTACTTCAGTTTTACTTCATGGTTTCATCTTGTTGTGTTCTTGGACTTTGTGTTTTGTACAGGTTTAAAGTCAATGCCTTCTCGTTTTAGGGATATGCCTTTCTGGTGATATTCATCAACCCATGGCCTATAGAAGGAAGTCTTGGGGTAGTCACGGCATAGGCCCTGGGGGACAGGTCATGAAATCAATGATAAAAATTATCCATCCCATGATTTGGAGTTAGCTATGATAATTTTTTATGTAAAGATATATAGGAATTATATTTATAGTTTGTGATATATATATTTATCATAAAATTTTAAATTATATATTCACATTTAGAGAGTTCAATATATGCTAGAGAAGATGTTTAGATCTTATTAATGATTATGACTGCTTAATACATTACCACCCTAGGAAGGTGAACAAGGTGGTGGATACTCTAAGTAGAAAGGATCATGATATCTTATCTATGATGAGGATCAAAAAATATATGATAATTCTGTATTTAAAAAATATGGAATCGTAAATCTTGAAGGAATGGGATAAATATTATCTTTCTCAAATAAATGTTCAATCATCTATCTATGTGAGGATTAAAGAGGTGAATAAGGAAGATGTAGTACTCAAAAATAAGGTGATAAGTGTTCTTGAGTTCAACCATGATTGTAATGGAATGATAATGTTCATGAATAATGTATGTGTTCCATCCATACCAAATATGAAGTAGTTGTTGGATGAAGATTATAGTTCATCATTCCCTATTCATCCTGGATGTACAAATATGTATAGAGATATGAAAGATTATTTATGGTGGGATAAAATGAAAAGAGATATTTTAGAGTTTTTATCTTGGTTCTTGGTATATTATAATGTTAAGGCTGATAAATATGATTATAAGGGGATGTTATAACTATTACATATACTATAGAATATAAATTGATAAACATCAACATGGATTTTTTCTTGAAACTCCCCAAAACATCTAAATTCTATTATGCTATTTGGGTTATATTTGATCACTATACAAAGTCAGCACACTTACATTTGGGTAAGTTTCCTAGAACCCCCACTTCATTTTCAAAATCCCTCCATCCTTCAGTTTCTTGGAAATTTGGTTGGGAATTTCCTATGCACTGACTGTCGAACCCGTGCGGTGAGCCACCTGATTTCCCTAAGGGTTTGTATCAAAGTGGATGTATCGAAGGCACCTATTGAATCTTTATGGATTGATGTGGGGGAAGAATTCTGATACAAGTAGTCTATCATATTTGAATCATGGAGTGAATATTGTTCTTCATGTAAGATGTTGGGACATAACCTGGATATCTGCAGGTGAAGGGCGAGGCAACAGGGAGTTGTTCTAGAGGTCCAGGAGGATTTTTTCCAGGGTTGTTCTCTTGCAGTTGTGACTGGTGTAGGGTATGCTGGTTCCGGTCAAGGGAATATTGAGACGGAGGATATTAGGAGCTCAGGTAGAGACAGGATGCATAAACCTGCTATGGCCTCCCCTCCAGGGCCTAAGGTTGTGGAAGTATTCAGAAGATTACATAGTGATCTGGATGGACCTTCTAGCAGTATGGCAGGGGGTACCCAGGCCAGTGGAGTGGATAAAGCAATTCTGGACTCTCTCAATGCACCTACTCGGGCTCTGGGGAGTCTTTTGGAGCTGTTGATGCTTTTGGTCCATCTTCTGGGGCAGTGGCTCCATGCACGTATTCTATGGCGGTGCACACTAGCAGTAACAGGAATTCTGGAAGGGTGTCTCTTAGTGAGAGCAAGTCGAAGGTAGTCCATGAGTGGGAGCAATCTTCACATGGGTTATGCTGATCTTTGTATACCAATAAGGACACCAACTCGAGTGGAACTCTTTCCTGCATTGACCTCAGCAGCAGATTTGGAATATTGAGAAATGAGGGATAGGCTGATGGAAATTCTAAGGGTCCATCTGAGGCGGAGTATGAGGGTGATGAGCAGCTTTTTGATGATAATGGCTTAGGAAGAGTGGGTAAAGATCTAAACAACCAAAGAAGTAAGAAAGGGAACAAGGAGAACAGGGACACAGGGTGCTGCATTATTTCCAGGAAGCTTAATCCAAAGTGGTGCAAAGACTACTCTTACCTTTTAATATCGATGGAGACTCGGTCGGCCAAAAAAGGGGGGACATGTAAGGAACTCGAGATTCAGCCAATGCAGGGAGTGGAAGTCCAGAATGCTTTGCTCTCCGAATATCAAAATCAAAATAATGACCCCTCAAAAAATGAGATCAACAAGAGGAACTATAACTACACACAGAGAAGGTGACATCGGCAGTAACTCCTGGTCCGTGGTGTGAGGCAAAAACTTGTATGGTTGTTGCAAGGGGAGTAGAGGTGCATGAGAGGGAACTAGTTTCAACTGCTAAGGTAGGAGCGAGAGGGATGCATGGGGATATAGAAAGAGAGGTTGTGATCAGGGAAGATCTATGGGAGTTGTTGTTACAATTTGAGGAAGAAATTATAGAGAATGAGGTACCCATACGTGCATCTGCTGTGGTTGTAGAAAGGATGAAAGAAATATTTATTCAAGCATACATGAACAAGGAGGAAAGCGAGTGGATTGAAAAACAACACCTAATTCTAGTCATACTTTTCAACAACAATAAAATAGTTGAGGAGGAGTTCTTGTGAGCATGGAGAAAGCTGGCTTCTCATTTTGAGGACATTGTCGAGGATGATCCCAGAAAAAATGTAACAACTCTTTATTGGAAGTTGTTTAAGGAAGCAAATTCAAATCACTTCAAGATGGTCTTTAATAATTTTGTTATGTGTTATAGTGTCTAATGGATAGGTTGTACTGTATAGTTTTATACACTTTTCCACAAAAGTGTCTTTAATAAAAATTTATTTGGATGGTTTAATAGAGTACCACATTATATTATATCTAATCGATATTTGAGGTTCACCTCAAAGTTATGGAAAATTATTCAGAAAGATCTGGTTTAAAAGTTGTATTTCAATAATTTTTTTCATCCTTATATAGATATTCAATCTTAGAGAACCACTGAAACCCTAGAGGATAGTTTGAGATATTCTTTTATTGATTTAAAAGTTGTTCAGTATCAACAACATCCTTTAGTTGAGTTTTCTTACAATCATATCCTTCACTAAAGCATTCAGATGGATCCTTAAGAAGATATATATGGAAATAATTTAAAAATAAAATGTGTTGGGATGAAGTTAGATTAAGAAATCTATTAGGACTTGATCTAGCTGAGAAAATTGTATAGAAAGTTATATTTATTCAGCATCACATCAATCCATCTCAGAGTCGACATAAAAGTTATGTTGATAATCCCTGGAGAAATATGTAATTAAATTTTTTTTAGAAAGTATTTATGAAAATTAATCCATGTAATATGGTTATGAGATTTGGAAATAATGAAAATATGATCCCTAGGTATATTTTACCCTTTCATATTCTTGTTCGAGTAGGGATGGTAGCTTATCGCTTGGTTCTTCCACTAAACCTCTCTCAAGTTCACAATGTGTCCCATGTATCTCTCCTATGGAATTTTTTACCTAATCAATCACATATTATGAAAATATAGGTTGTACTAATGAATAATGATATTTAATATAAAGAAAAACTACTATAAATATTCCATAACAGGTCATATGTATCAAGTCTACTCACTTAGTTAAAGTTCTATAGAGAAATCATAAATTTGAATAAGCTACATGGGAACCTAAGGATATTATGAAACAATGATATACTCATTTTATTATATCAGAGTAATATAATTTTGAGAGATAGATTCATTTTAAGATGGGTTTAATGTAACACCTATAGATTTTATGATATTTCTCTTTGAATAAGTTTTATTGATTTGATATCTTTCTTCACACGAAACACTAAGGTTAAATGCATTATGGTATTAAAATATTATTATTTAATGTAGCAATTATTGCATAGACATTGAATTAGAAGGTATGAGTAAGAAAAACTAAATTAGGAAAAAATTATGTTTTATACATATATAATATTAATTCATTGGTTATCAATTGATTATAAATGAAAATAAAAACATTTAAAAGTAAAAGAGATGTTTTCTAGAAAAAAAAATTATCAATGAAATGTGTTTTTATCATAATAAATTAAATTAATAAATATTGGTAAATTATTTAATTAAATATATATATTATAAGGACCCAATCCTTTTTATATATGTTATAGCATGATTTTTAAAATAATTATCCATTAAATAAAAAATAAGGATCAAATGCTTAGTGTAATTAGAAGAATATGTACATAAAACACCAACATGAAAATAAAAAATATTTATTTTAATGTCCCTAATGAGATCTTGATATCATTTGAGATCCTAAAACTTCATGGCTTAAATAGGTCAATACATAGACAAAAGGTTTGAACTAAAAAACCTAGTAAGGGAATAAACATGATAAGTAAGCATAATGTGTGATTTAAAGGTATGACACAATATCATAAAATAGAACGCCCATGATTAATAACATGTGAAAATAAAATAAATAATATGTAAATAAAAGAGAATGGAAACATGGTAAAATTGTAAGAAATACATAAGTATAAGTTAAGGCTAACTTCCAAGACAACATCACACGGTGGATAGAGTCTTGTCACTGATTTGGTTTACTCCATAATTCCACATATAATGTATCATTAGAAAAAACATTACCCAATTAATTGGATAACTATCAGGTTGAAACCAACTTAACATGTTCATGATTATGTCTTCCACAAAATTAAATCAATCATAAGGCATAATCATAATAATTACCCATGTAATGAAATGGGTTTCATAATCTTTCCACATATCATTATCAAAGTAAATTTAATAAAGATTCCAAAGAGAATAAGGATTTAAATATTTTGAATTTTAATATTTTAGTACATCATAATAGGTATAAAAAAAATTTTCATTTGAGAGTAAATCTAAATGATCATTATATAAAAGGATTAAGAAATAGAAAAGTTCCCCTTAATCGGGTTGGATTTTAAAGAAGAAATTTGATAGATGAATTTATGGAATGTATTACCCCATAAAATGATGGTATAATGATATATTTATATATTTAATATGCATGTATACATAATATATAAGAAACAAATAACATAAAATGGGGATATAAAGTGATTTATAAAGAGAATTGTCATAACCCAAAGAAAAAGGGTGGTTCAAAGAGATCTCTTACCTTAAGTCTTATCTTCCTTCATACATGTTAGAAACTCCTATGTAATAAATATATAGTTATTATAAAAGTATTATAGAACCATAATCATATATATCATACTATATTTGATTTTCTTATGACATATTACCACCCATTTATTAATAATTACTTATTAAAATCACTGTTTTGGGTGATAATTGTTTTGTTTTTCATGCATGTTTTAGTCTGGCAGTCTCAATATTTATACATTTATCATGGTTACATAAAATATAGAATTTGAAACATTATATTAATATCATATATATTCATTATATATATATTTAGTTTCATCCATAAAATTTAGAGATAGAAAATTAATCACACCATTCATAGAGATGGTAGGTCGTACATACACATAAACGTTGTTTCCATTTTCAATGGATGGAACGGAAGAAAGGTATATAATAATTAAAATTTTAAAAATAATAATAATATAATAAATAAAATATATATTTATTATATTCATCATTATAACCATCTGTGAGAGGCAGTGATGAAAAATTAATTATATCAGTTCATGAGACGGTAGTCCGCCATACACATGAACGATGATTTCATTTCCCATTTAATGGAAAATGAGGTGGATTTAAGTGATTAAATTAACATAATAACATATAAGTATATGTAATATATTGGTTTTATTATTTCTTTATGATTAAATAATATTTTAATAATTTAGAAGAAGAAATAAAACTAAAACATTGGGTTAAAGATTATAACTCTTCTTCGAAAAACTTCTTTTTCTTTACACCTTAAACCCTATAAGGATGGTACACTGTAAAAACTAATACCAATATAATTTGGAGATTTATTTTATTAATTTATTTAGGTAGGTATTTTATGAACTAAAATGATTTTTAAGTGTGAAGAAAAGAGGATGTGAGGTTCCCTTTTATAAGTGAGGGGAGAGGCACTCTTAGAATTATTTAAAATATTAAATTAATATAAATTAGTTTTCATGTTAAAAAGGATAAAACCTAACATAATTTGAATAAATTATTAATATGGGTTGAAAAAATATCATCCAATAAAATTTTGACAAGTTTAAATTAGTTTTTTACACTTATATCTTTGTTTTAACTCACGTTAACCCTTGCGATAACGAAGTTTTTTCTTTTTAAAGGTCAATATAGTTTCTATAAAAGTAAAAAAGGTCCATAAAGATACCATATTTAATATTTTAAAACATATATTAATCACTTTTCCGATGATAGGTTTTATAGGGATCTGAAATCATTTAATAAAATATTATTTATTTTAAAATAACATTAATGTCATTTTTAGAACTATTCATTTAATTCGACTTTGAAAAAAACATGAAAATAATGGAATTAAAATATAATCCATTAAAACCTATCTAAGATGTTATTTTTTATAAAATATTCATCTAACACAATAATTTATTTAAATTTTATTACATTTATAATTTTTCAAATTTTTTATTTTATTTTTCTATTAATTGAATAAATATTGTGTCGACGATGCATAATCATTTAAGGTAATTATTTTATCACTAAAAATTATAATTAAATTTAAATGATAAAAAAATAATTTATATTTCAAATAATCTTTTTATAACGGAATATATCCTAAATTTATCCCTTTTTCAAAAATTTAGAGATAATAAAACAAAGAGAATGATATTTTTTACTTTTCTTTACATAAAATAATATAAAGGTCAAAATCAAAGAAATATGGGAAATATTTTCCATATTTTAAAAACTTAGATATAAAATTCCAAACTCCACTCATAAAATAGGATAAAGAAAATTTTTAGGGTCATTATTTAGTCAATATCATATTATTTTTAACCTTAATTACCTGATTTACCCTTATAGTGGTGACAATTATTTTTTATGGTTACTATTCATAATGACCAAAAGTAAAATGGAAATACTTACTAAATTTGTTCAAAATGATTATAAATATGTAATTAATTTTATAATATTCAATTTTTATAAGTGGCATAAATTAATTTAATATTAAAACACCAAACGCAACAAAAAACAATTTTTCAAAGAAATGCCTTTTAATTATAAAAATGTTTCTTATACCAAATTCAAGTATAAAATACATTAAAAATACATTTATTGGATAATTTTTAATAAAAATTAACTAATTAAATTTTAGAACAAATCCCAAATATAATTTTACTCTATAAATACCTTAAAATACAATTTTCAATAAAAATCAATATTTTTCACTATTTGTTGAAAAAAAAATATTTTCATAAAAAATATCAATTTTTCCCATAGGATAATTTTGATATTATTATTTAAAAAAATTATATGATTTTTATCAAATAAAATTTATAAATGTTCCAGATATTAATAATAAAATTTTCTCAAAAAAACAATAAAAACCAATTTTGAAGAAAACATATTTTTGAAGAATAAAATGACGTTACTAAAAAATGAGTTATTATTTACTAATAAGTTATCATTAAATTTATATATTTTTAATAAATTAGTTAATAAAATTTATACCCACCTATTTAATAGATATATTATAACATTCATATTTAAATAATAAAATTTCATTGTTTGTTTAGGCTCAGGGTTGTGTATTGTGTATGCTATCGAACATGGTTTTCTTTTTAAAATATCAAAGTGTTACATTATTCCCCCTTAAGAAATTTCACACTTGAAATTTTTTATTGCATAATAATTTTAAATAAGGTTAGGGTTCTTCTGCTCCATGGATTCCTTTGATTCCCATGTTTCATCATCATACTTATGGTTTCGTCACAGTACTTTGACTATGTGGGTTTTCTTGTTGTACAGAACTTTATATCTTCAGTACAATATCTTCATCAACTAATCCTAATAATATATATCAATTTATATCTATATCACCTATGAATTCAGTACATGTGAGGGATTTGGTATGTACTTCTTTGGAGGTATATGAGGAATACATTGTGTACTTGATAGAGGGTTGGTGGGAGGGCTAGTCGATAGGTCATAGCTCTAATGTGATCAAGATTCTAAAAGGTGGATATGTACCTAGGAATTTTCTAACCCCTATTCCCAAATATCATGACTTTATTTCATGGAGGTATGTGAAAAAACACTTTATCTCCAAGATCAAACTCCAAGTGTCATCAATGGTTATTATCATATCTCTTTTGTTGACTCTGAATAGCCCTGATGTGTTTTGGAAAGTTCTTAGACTTTTCTATAATTTCCTTAACCATTTTCGGTCTCAAAATATTTATTTCATCAAATTCATCACAACCCATAGGTTTTCTACATCTCTTCCCATAAATTTCATCATAAGGAGCCATTTGGATGCTTGATTGAAATCTATTATTGTACGAGAACTTAACTAGATGAAGATGTTGATATCATCCTAATTTTAAGTCCATCAAGAATTCCCTCAACATGTCTTCTATTTTCTATATATTCTACTCAAATTGGTCATTATTTTTTTAGTGGTAAGTTTTACTAAATCTCAACTTAGTATTTAGATCATATTAGATACTCTTACAAAACTTGGATGTAAATATCATATCTCATTCAGATATAATCTATATTGGTGTTTCATAAATCCTTAAAACTTCTCTAATGTATATCCTATAAATATTATTGAGTGACAAGTACTCTCAAATTTTAATGAATTTAGTGGTCTTCATAATGTGATCCACCACAACCCATATATAACTATTTACTCTTGATTTATTTGGAAGACCACTGACAAAGTTCATGGTGATTTTTCCCATCTTTGTATAGGTCGGGTAATGGTTTCATCATACCATTAGATTTTTTTCATTTCATCATTCACTTACTTTCATACTAAACACTTTGATGTATATTCTATGATATACTTATTCAAATTTTCTACCAATAGTTCTCTCTCATATATCAATAAATATTCATGCTCCCAGGGCCAATAGAGAGGGTTGAGATATGTGTATCATTCTATAGATCCTTATTTGTTTCAAGATTTTATGGTACACATAGTCACAAACCAAATCTTACAACTCTTTATTCATCAATTTTTAACACCAATTATTTTACTTTTCTTATAGCTTCCACCTTCTTCTGAATTTTCATATCATATATTTGAAAATACTTAATCTTTTCTAGGAGGGATGGTTGAGAAATAATTTTTGAAAGAGATGATGATATTCCTTCATATATAATTCTTGTGTCTGTATTATTCAAGTCTAAGAAGATTATATCCTTCTCATTTCTCATCATTAATATAGTTTTAGGATCCTTTATATATAGAGAATATTCTACTTTGTTTGATTTCCTAGGATGGTAATGGATTGAGAATTCATATTCTTTGATCTAATATAACAATATTAACTAGTTAATATTAATCTCTTTCTGTGTGAATATATATTTAAGGATATTATAATATGTATATATTTCATACTTCTCCCCACATAAATAATTCCTCAATATTTTCAATAAAAATATCACTGCTTGTAACTCCAAATCATGTGTAGGATAGTTATTCTAATGAAATTTCAATTTCCCTGAGGTGTAATCTATCAATTTGTAATTTTCCATTATTACAAAGCCTAAACCCTTCTTTGAATCATTTCTTCATACCATGAAAATACCATGCTTGAGGGTAGTGTGAGAATTGGTGTAGTAATAAGCCTCTTTTTTAATTCCTTAAAGAACTCTTCACATTAAATGGACCAGAAAAATTTTATTCCCTTATGAATTATCTTGGTTAGTGGGTTTGAACATCACAAGAAGTTTCCCAAAAATCATAGATATTACCTATATAGTCCAATAAAACCATGAATCTATATAACAGATGTTGGTATAGATCAGTCCTCAAAGTTTCTTATCTTAGAATGGTCTATAGATATCCCTTTACTGGTTATAACATGCCCTAATAATGTTAATTTCTTCATCCAGATCTCACATTTATTGTACTTTTTATATATCTTCTCCTTTTGACAAGTATTTAGCACATTATTCAAATACTTTTAATGATCCTCCTTATTTTTAGAGTATATCATAATATAATCTATAAATAATACCATAAATTTATTTAGGTAATATCTAAATACACTATTTGTTAAGTCCATAAATATTGTTGGAGCATTATTGAGTCCTTGGGGAATCACTATGAAATCATAGTATTTATACATTATTTTAAAGGTAATTTTGGGAATATATTCATTTTTCACATTTAATTGGTGATATCCTGACTGAAGGTTCACCTTATAGAAAAATATGACCCACATAGTTGATCAAATGAGTATTTTATCCATGGTATGGGATACTTGTTCTTTATCTTGATTTTTTTTAGTTCACAATAATCAATATAGAGGTGCATTGACATAGTATTATTCTTGATGAAGAGAACTAATGCACCCCATGGTGAAGTACTGGGTCATATAAAACCCTTTTCTAGATTCCCTTGTAATATAATTTTTAGTTCCTCCAACTCAACTATGTACATTCTATAAGTATTCTTGAAAATGTGAAGATATCTAGGTATAATTTTGATCGAGAACTCAACCTCTTGGTCAGGAGGAAGGCTAGGAAACTCTTCTGAGAATACAATAATATAATCCCTCAAAATAAGAATGTCTTCAATCGTGATTCTCTTAGTTGTCTCAATCATTTTAACAAGATATACTTGCTCATAAGGAAATAATATACACACTTGAAAAGAATATTCCATGGGAGATTCATCCTCCTCCTTACACTTGTACAGAATCAGAGAATGAATTGTGACATGAACAGTGATATACCACTCTAGAGAGATGATGTTGGATTTATATAAGGGCATCCAATACATGCCTAAAATATAATAATACTACACTAAAGGAATTAATATGATATTGTCTATAATATTTAGTCCAAAAACATTTACTAAGGAGGAGTTATATACTTGGGATGCAACAATTTTTCCATTTTCTATTCTCACATATATATCAACACCCATGTTTTGAGGTGTTGTTTGAATAGTTATACTAAACTTGAAATATATGAAAGGATACATATAACATGAATCAAAAAGTTTGTTTTATATTCTTTAATAAATAAATAGTGTACCTATAACCACATCGTTGTTAGGATCCACCTCATTAGTAGTGATAACATATTCCCTTCCTTTCTATCTAGTACTTGGAGGTTTTTTTCATTGAATGTATATAAAAACCCTTAGATTATGGAATTTTCTTGCATAATTCTTATATTACTTGTAGTATAAACACTATATCACAGGATGAGTATTGATATAAAACTTCTTTTCTTCCATCTCATTAATGGGTTTTTTCATCTCTCCTCAAAATTGATTATCCTGATGCCCCTATTTTCCACATATGAAGCATCTCCTGGTTCCCTTCAGACAATTTTTTTGATGATTCTTCCAAAACTTTTGACACATGGGATGTTGGGTTTTCTTTCCTCCATGAGATTTATCTATTGATCCTCCTGGAAAAAACTCAATTTTATGATTTTTATCTTTAGGCCTATTTGACCATTGAGAGTCTCTATGATCCATCTCGACCTTGAGGGAACAATGAAAAATCTATTCATAGTTATCAAATCCTAAAATCACTAAATAGTTTTGTATACTTGTCATTAATCCAATAAATAAGAGTTCCACCTTACTTTTGGTGCTGATGAAAAATATAGAGGTTTATGATAAAAGCCTTGTGAATTATACCTTGTATTTCTTGATATACTCACATTCATTTTTCTTTAATCTGAGGAAATCCATCTCTATTTTAAGATAGAGAGTTCATGTAAAAAAATTATTGAAAAGTATTTTATTGAATTATTCCCATTTCATGGAATCAATATCCTCTTTAGACTTCATGTTGGGACCATTGTTGAATTTTTTTTAATGATGTGTCAATATATGTTTGGTGAGTTTGGATGAAGTGGTGATTCTTGAATAATTTTTATAGATTTTATTGATGACATTAGATGTCATTCTTGAGCAATTATAGTAAATGTGACGATTGTTGAAGTGATATTAAATTCCAAGACTTGTGTCTTTGATGAAACTTTTTTTATAACATATTGAAGAAGAATGAATTCTATTTAGTTGTTTTGTTATTTCAAGATAATTAAATGGGTTTCCATGAAAAAATATATTCATATATTTTCATGATGAAGAGTGTATTTGATAGTGAGGATGGTTTGTATTGAGATTATTTTCTACACTAGTGAATATAATGGAAGTATTTCTTAGTGGACTTATACAAAAAAATAAGGCCAACCATAGAGGACACATGAACCAAATATATCTGAAACATGTGGGAGGAGGACCTCAACTACATGGGAGAGGAGTTACATGCAGCCTACAGAGTGGTAGGTGAAAGAAGTCTCATGTTTAAGGCCCATAGAAGAATGCACCCAAGCATGCATAACTTGGTCCAAAATTCCAATGGGCCTGCATATGTGTGGAATGACCTATGAGGTGGTGGTGAGTGTGTATATGGGTACTAAACCCCCACATCTATGTCAAATTGGTAGAGGCATGGGATCACTTATTAAGCACTTCAAAACCAAATCCATATTAGATGTGGGATGTGAACCCCACTACACTATTCATCCATATTTTAAAAATATATATATCATTGGCCCCCAGATGAGTTCGGTCTCGTCTATTCGATAAATCTAAAATGTCATCTTCATCCCCCTCAATCCACAATGGTTCTCCTGTGTGTTGGATTCCATGTCTAATGTCGGATGATCGATCTTGATCCTACCATGGGTGTTCTAAGGTAGAAAGTTTGAGGAGATGAGGATTCAAACCTACATTGATGAAATCTCCATTTTTCATGAATACTAACAACTTGAATACATGCCTCGGCCAAATGAAAATAAGTTTCAGATGATGTTGGAAAGCATGGATATGTTCAAGGTTTAAGAATAAGGAATATTATGTGAGTATCATCACATAAAGGTGAGGATATGTTGAAAAATAGTGAAAGAAGACACCATGATTTTCAGTGTAATTTTATTTGAGAAATGTTGAGATATTTGAGTGATATAAAATTCATGACATGACATGATTTTCATAAGCCTTGCGATGACACTTTTCTTATATCAAATATAGTGGACTCTATCTATATATATTGAAGCACTAAGGTTGAGACGTGATACTAAAAATATTGAGAGGATCTTGTTTTCTCTGAGGAAAACAAATCACTATGAACAAATGTTTCACAAAGGTTTCCATAAATCTATAGTTTTCATGAGGAAGAGGAGATCCCATTTTCATTTGACTTTTACAAAGCACACTCATTTTTTATCATGAAGAACTGGTTCTGTAAAGATATTTGAGATTTCATGATACCCATATGTGTATTTCTACTAGTTTTTTCATGAACTATTTGAGACACCAGGATACTATACCACCCACACTATATTTTGTGAAGGAGAAGTGCTGTTTGTTCACAAGGTTTAAATGGAGACAGTTCATGCATCGTTTCATACATTACATTCACTTTATTTGTGAAAAAAAAGTATTTTTATGAATGTCCTTTCATGAATAAAAACATACATACGTGGAAAGTACACACAAATAGTGACTTGCGTGAATTATTTGTGAGAATAAATTAAATAGTTTACTCAAACTCATTTAGGTTTGTACACAAGACACAAGATAGTGTAAATTTCATGCACATCCATAAAATACATTCATGAATAATCATTTGAGATAACCTAAATAGAATAACCATTAAACATTGAGATAGAACATAAAATAATAAAGGTAGAATTACATGTGCTAAAGTTTTTACATGATAGTCCCATGAAATCCATGCATTAAGTGAAATGATAATTTAAGAGTACATGAGATGTTATTTTTCAAGTTATTATTTCATAAAATAATAAGTGCAGAATTTGTGTGCACTGATTTCACAAATATAAGTGAGGTTGGGACTTCAATAAAAGGAATAATTTTCTTAGTTGTTTTTCAATAATTAAATTGATCGAGTATAAGTGATCAAATATTTGAGCACGACCAAAAAACTTGGTTAGAGGATATTGAACATACTTGAATAGGTACATGAGAAAGTATGATTTAGTGATCTCATGGAGGAAAATAAATAGATCAACCTATATGATATTGATCTTTGAACATAGGTGAAGTATTATTATTGGTTTTAGAAGTATGTGAAGTATTATGGTTAGATATAAGAGAATAAGGATTCTCTCAGTTGGATTCGAAGAAAAAATTATTTCGGTTGGAGTTTGAAGTAAATAAAGTATCTCAGTTAGAACTGGAGAAAAATTCTTTTAGTTGGAGGTGAAATTAAGATAAGTCTCACATTTGATTCTAGGTGTAGTGTAATCACTTGTTTGATAGTGAAGAATCTATAACCAGGGGGAATAATTTGTTGCATCAAGGAGTAGCCTTCTACCGAACCTTGTAATTATTGTGTGTTGATTTCTATATCAATTATTACAACAAACACACAAGGGGATATTGAGAGATAATATTGAGTGGATCGAGAGACTTAAAAATATTTAGAGGTTAAATTTAATTTAAAAGGAAATCGTAAAAGGAAACCACTTATTCACCCCTCCCCTCTCAGTGGTTAATCCGTCCTAGGGAACTGCAAGTGGTATCAGAGCACAAGTTCCCTATAAAGATCCAAGAGAGACTTTATAAAGTAAACATTTTAGGAAATGAGTGATCTAAATCAGATGGAGAAAAATGAAGTTACTTATGAGGATAAAAATATATAAATTTATACCATTATTAATAATAATATAAAGAAGATGCTGATAATAAAAATGAAGAAGAATCATGTAGTACAGGTAGAGATACCTCTTAGTGAAGGTAATAAAAATGCTATTTGTTAAAATAATACTTTTGATTATGATTCTTTTGATGAATCCTTGTCAATTTTTGATGATTATGGATCAATTAGTTATCTTTATTCTTCATTCAATGAACATTTAAATAACATCCACAAAGAAGTGAAAAAATGTATTGTTGGAGGCATCAAGGGTCTTCAAGATGAAAAAATATAGCTAGATGAAGAGGCTAATGTTATAGAAGAAAAATTGGATAAAAGGGTTTGCATATCCAACACTCTCACAAAAATTATGAAAGAAAAGGAATAAAAACTTATCTTTTTAATGAAATATTTATTCAAGTTTTTTAATAATTTAAAAGAAATATTTTTAAGAAACATTATCTTGATATTGTATTTGTAGAATCTTTCTATGCATTTAAAAAATTACACAAAGTTTATATAGTTGTCAAATCTTCCTAACTAGAAGATAAGGATAAAAAGTTAAAAGATATTGAAAATTATTTTCAAGAATCAGTAAGTATTCATTAAGATCAAATGAATAATTTTAAGGATGATTGGGAACAAAAGGTGAGACCAGTTAAGGATAAGAACAGCTCCCTCAACATGAAGTGTTTAAAGCTAGAGGTGAGATTCAAGAGCCAAGAATCACCACAATCTAAAACATTCCAAATTTATATATGAATGTATGCTTCCATATAATTTTTTATTGAGGGTCATGATTTCATAAAGAACATGAGATCATCCTCTAATAAATTAGAAACATCATCTAAGAAAAAGGTATCCCATAACCCAGAAACTATCTTGTGTACTAATGTTGTTTAAGTGGTAGTAAAACATTTAAAAACCCTCTAGTAAAGTATGGATGGTTAAGAATTATGATAAACCCAGCATATAAATGGTGTGTGTGAAAATAAATATGAATATCTATTCCCTAAAAAATACCCAAAAGAGTAGTGGTTCCACTTAAAAATAGAAATCTTCACAATTTATGAAATCCATAAAAACAACTCCATAAAGGAGAGAATAATATTTATAATCTATTGTTGGTGTTGTTGGAATTTTGGAAGTAAATATTTAGAATTTTGGAATAAAATAAAAATTTCTAAAAGTAACAAAATTTTGAAATTCTGGGAGAGAAAATTTGAAGATAAGAGAAGACCTGCATTGGAGAAAGAGAATCCAAAAAAATCTGTCTACAAAGAACATATTATAATGCCTTGAATATTTATATGAGTACTATAAAATCATAATTAATTGTTATGATGAGTTATGGTATGTACCTATGATTAAAAAATTATCTGATTATGTGAATATAATACCATAATAAAAAGGAAGTTATGTAAGAAAATAATGTGACAAGCTAGTATTTAGATGTGTAAATTACAAAAAGATTGTTAAATAGACTATTACTAAGAATATAAGTGTAATATACTCTCCTTTATCGAAGGGAAAAATAAATGTGTTAATGAAATCACTACCCTATAGGAAAAAAGAAGACTTAGTTTTAATAAGTATAGTAACAACCAGTATTTGGATAGAATACATATCAAAGTGAAAGATCTTGGTTCAAAGGTTTTTACTAGTGCAATGAAAGTTATGGGAAAACGCCTATTTTTTTGTATAAAATTTCATTTATAGGTAAAAGGTATGAAACAAGGGGGTTCATGGTGAATATATGAGATTGAGTTCTCAGAGAAAGAATGTTGTGATAAAAAATTCATTCAAGATTCCAAGACAAAACAGGTATGAAGGCTTAAAATAAGTTTGTGGAATATATAATCGAAAGGATAAAAATGTTGAGAAATGTATGATAATATTTGTAGGTGATATCCATTATGCTGAGAAAGGGAGTATGATTCAATAGAAAAACAGTGGCAATTCATGTGAAGATTCTTAAAAGACATAAAATGTCATAAAAGAATGCCTAGTTGTTTTTGAAATCCAACTGAAATTGGATAATCAATTGGAGGAAGTTGAAAACTATGATAAATCTAAAGGAAAGGAATTTTTTATGTAAATTGAGGTGGAAAATTTTATTCTCCACAAATCTTATGAGAAGTTGGGTGTTATTGTAAAAAATAACGGCCCAGGTTGAGAGGTAGTTCTCAACCTATATTTTAATCCTAAATAACAAGAAGGCTCCTCCTTATTACCTTATATATATATATATGTGTGTGTGTATTCATAATGACATGTATGGATATATCGAATTTAATGATATGTATGCATCCCGTAAGGAGGAGCATTGATTAGTTAAATCTATTAAATATTCACTACATAGTGAATGTGGGACTTCTGAATAGATTTATAAAATTAGAAGATGAGGTACTCCAATCACACTTTAATCATTCATTCTTAATTTTATTAATCATATCAATTAAGGGTGATTACTTGGTTGATGAAAATATAAGACAAAGGGGAAGTTGTATCTTTTATATCTAAACTTTTTGATGTGTTTGATGAAGTGTGTTCAGGATTTATAATTTCATTATCAATTTTTATTATTTTAAACACCTTAAATTATAATTGAGAATTTATTGGAATTATTTCACATGCATGGTTATTTATAGACAGCATAGACAACCTCAGTTTTATCTCTCTCTTTTTCTAAATCGGGTTAGCCCACTTCAACTTATAGTTTATTAACTAAAGTCTATTTACTAAGAAAATCATGTGAGATCATCCCTCTCTTATAAGTGATCAATATATTTTCATATAAGGTAGAAGAACATTTTTTATAAGAAAAATGATGTAAGAAGACTCCCACTTACCCTTTGGATTTTATTTTCAATAAGGGGGATAAATTTTGATGATACATATTAAATTTTAAATATGTGAAGAAATATTGGAAATAAAATAAAAAGTGGGAGATTTTTGGGCCTAGTGTTTCATTTATTTTCAATGATGCTTCAATATGAGTTTGGTGAGTTTTTATGAAGTGGTGATACTTAGATAATTGTTATGGATTCACTTGTTGACATTGGATGTCATTTTTGAAAATTTATCCTAGTAAATGTGATCATTATTGAAGTGATATTAAGTTTCAAGACTTGTGTCATTTATGACACTTTGTTTAAAACATGTTGAAGAATAATGAAGTCCATGCAGTAGTTTTTTTTATAGCATGAGAATTCAAAATGTGGCCATGAAAAATATATCCATATATTTTTTCATGATGAAGAGGTCATTTTATAGTGATGATATCTTGGATTGATATTATATTCTACACTAGGGGAATATAATGGAATTATTTATTAGTGGACTTATACAAAAAATCAGGGCTAACCATGGAGGCCACATAGTCCAAGTCAATACCACACATGTGGGAATAGGACCTCAACCACATGGGAGATGAGGTCCACATATCCCGCACAAATGTAGGTGAGAGAAATACCATGTTTAAGGTCTACATGATTTCACAACCAAGTACACAAAACTTAGGTCATAATACTAGTGGGCCAATGTTGGTTAGGTGTGGCCCATGAGGTAGTGTGTAGGTGTATACGTGAGTGTTGATCCCCCACTTCCTATAGAATCCCTCCTTTTTATCCCATAAACTTTCATTACATTTTACAAAACCGAGGATCTTTAAGGTTTAGTGTCTTGGAAACCAGGAACTTAAAACATGAAAACATAAAACATTCTTCTTAAACACTTTAAAGGCTTCTCCTCATGTTTATATTAGGTTCATTACTGCATCTCATAACCTGGGGACATACATCAAAAGACAGGGTGAGCAGAAGGCCCAGTAAGGGAAACAAGAGAAACATTTTACATGTGAACTTGAGATACTTCAATAAGGTCATGAAAAGAACTTTAAGGCATGAGAAAGAAATCATGAGATATATCATAATAAAAATAACATTTTTAATAACTTGAATATGTGGCTAAAACATTTAATATTTACAATCATTTATTTTCACCAAGGTCCATCCCCAAGGTGTCATTAAAAATTACCAAGGTTATTCACCAAGGTATCAGTCTAAAAGGTCATCTCTAGAGATTAAGTCTTTACCCAATGCATTGGAGCGCTATCTGGGCGCACCCTTGACATGTCTTTATTATCATGTGATCCACATATATCATCATAAATCATTTCATAAACAACCCATATAGCATAAAATAAATGGGTTTCATTTCATAATCATAACATTTTAAAAACTCCTTTAAAGACATGATCTTTATGTTACTTTAAACCCACAGAAAGGGAAAGTGGGTTTCAGGTATGTAAATCCCATAATTTAAAATAGAAAATTTTGATATATATGTGAATACCCCTGTAGAAATAAGATCTTTTAGTATTCACTTAATAACATAAAATAATTTTGAGAAAAGAGAGAGGCATTTTGAGACGAAAATTCTGCAGCATAACGGCTACGTTACAGGGTTTTAGAAAACATTAAAAAGAGAGGGGACATGGGTCAAACATTCATAAATGACCCATAAAACAGTAGAGGGACAGAATATGAAGGATATAAGAACATGGTAATGAAATTTGAAAGATATACCATATGAAATGAATAACATGAAAGGAAGACAAAAATAAGATTTCTCTTATAAAAATTCGGCATCCTAACGGCGTCACATAAACTTCAACCAAAAAATGAATTGATGAGATAAAATAGGGTCTCTAATCATATGGACATAAAAGATCTGTATGATATATATAGAGATCATACCCCAACATAATAAAAAGGAACTTGCAAGGCTTGACATGAAATTAGAACTTTGAAAAAGGAGAAAGGTGAAAGAACCACTTAAAAATTCGGCAGCCTAATGGCGCCACTTAAAACTTCAAAATACCAAATTGAAGAGATCAAATGGGGTCTCTCATCATATGATCATAAAAGATCAGTATGATAGATATAGAGATCATACCCCAACATAATAAAAATAAATTTGAAATACTTGACATGAAAGTAGAACTTGAAAATGAGAAGGGTAAAAGAACCACTTAAAAATTCGGCAGCCTAACGGCACCACATAAAACTTCAAAATACCGAATTGAAGAGATAAAATGGGGTATCTCATCATATGATCATAAAAGATAAGTATGATAGATATATAGATCATACCCCCAACATAATAAAAATAAAATTTAAAGACTTGACATGAAAGTGGAACTTGAAAACGAGAAGGGTGAAAGAACCACATAAAAATTCAGCAGCCTAACGGCGCCACTTAAAACTTCAAAATACTGAATTGAAGAGATCAAATGGGGTCTCTCATCATATGATCATAAAATATCAGTATGATAGATATAGATATCATACCCCAATATAAAAAAAGAAACTTGAAAGACTTGACATGAAATTAGAACTTGAAAACGAGAAGGGTGAAAGAACCACTTAAAAATTCGGCAGCCTAACAACGCCACTTAAAACTTCATAAAATGAAATAATGAGAGTAAGAGGGGATCTATAATTATATGAACATGAAAAGGTAAGTAAGAGGAATATAAAAGAAAATCCTTTAACATAAGAACATGGAGCATAAAATTAATGACATAAAAGAGATTACTTGAAAAGAAAGAGAGAGGTCAGATCCCTTACCTTAAAACATAACTCTTAAAACTCAAATGTTGTGACCTTGAGGGCTTGGGGGAACCTTGGGAGGACTCCTTGGGAGGTAATGAGACCAGAACTTAGTTGGGGGAGATTGGGGAGTCGAATGGATGAGATGATTTCTTGGTATTTATAGGGAAAGTGAGGGGACAAGGCATTAATGGCCAAGGGACACCTCATTGGTGGTTTTGGCAAAACCATGGGCTTGCCCATGGTATTTGCCCATGGTATTGGCCACTTGGGACACCTCATACAATAATTCATCCTCTTTAGTCGACCATCCCTTAAAATATCTCACGGCATCATCATGACATAGTTATGATGTCATTAAACATACCGAAACCCTAAAACTGTATTTTTACTATTCACTGAAAATTCAACTTTCTTAGAAAAATCCCAAAATTTCACATTAACCAAATATCAATACTCTAATTTCAAAAATCAACTCCATTTTATAAAAATAATTTTCTAAATATTTTTAATATAATTTTTAAATAAATACACTATTCACCAAAAATTCATTTTTTCAGAAAACCCCCAAAAATTACCTTAACATAATATCGATGCTCTGAGTTCAAAAATGAAATCCATTTTATAAAAGTAATTTTCTAAATATTTTTAATTTAATTTTTAATTAAAAACACTATTCACCCATAAAAACTAATACTTGAATAATAATTTATGAAACTGTTATTTAACTATTTTATTGAATCACATTACTTAATCAAGGTGCCTAGATTATATTAATACTTTCTTTAAGTGAGATTACTAATCCATTTGGTCACATTACTAATCCTAAGCATAAAATTACTATTCATAATTTATTATTCATCAAAAAACAAGTTGATCTTATTAGGCTCTAAATTTCATACTGGACATAATTGTAGAAGACCATTTTTTGAATATCTTTACAAGTTTTTAATTATTTAAGGTTTACATAAACATTTTTAAAATATCATTTTTCTAAAATTCATCAAAAATATGCATACTCTATTTATCCGGTCATTTGAAAATTCATAAACTTCATTATAAGAAGAAATCCCAATTTTTTATTTAAAACAAAGGATTACACAAGGCAGTTACGGTCTCCTTACATAGCCCCTTATCACACCAGCATAGGACCTAAGTGTAAGGTGTGCTAAGGTGAGAGAATCCGAGGGAGGCTCGGCCAACATCGAATGAGTAGTAATTTTTATCAGTTTGAAATTCTCGCAAAGGCGATTCCGTTCTAGCTTCACACGATGAAGTTCGGCTTGGGTTTGGTCTAGAGAAAAGCCCAGTTATGCTACCTCATTCCCAAGTTCTATTATATGTGCTTCGATTGGTCCAAGACTAATGGGTGAGGCCATCGAATCTTCTTTCTATATTAATTAACCAAAATTACTTGTATTTATAGACTATAATCGAAACGTTTAGTTTATAGCAGTCATATTGTCCAATGGTCATATAACAGTCAAAACCCAAAGGTATCATTTTAATTATACTCATGTTATCAAATGAAACATTTTTTTGAGTATAAAAATAAAATAAAATAACGCACAAAATTAGGAAACAAGATTTATTCAAAATTTCGAGTCGTTACACTTCCATCTCGAACTGGTAGTGTCATGGGATCACTTATTAAGTGCCACAAAACTGAAGCCATTTTTGATGTGGGATGTGAACCCCAATTCACTATTCATGTGTATTTATAAAGATATAAATATATCACAGGCCATTGGATGAGTTCAATCTCAGTCATTTGATCAATCATGGACATCATCTTCATCCTCCCTGATCTTCAATGGTGCTCCAGTGTGTCAGAGTTCATGTTGAATGTCTAATGATCAATCTCAAGACTTCCATGGGTGTTTTAAGGTTTAAATTATGATTATACGAGCCTTTGAAACTACATTCATGAAATCAACATCTTTCACACATGTGGATAACTCAAATACATTCCTCAACCGAAACAAAATGAAGTTTCAAAGGATGTTGGAAAGAATGGGTGTGTTTGAGGTTGAAGAATAATGAGTAGCATATAATTATCATCACATGAACATGAGGATAAATAAAAAAAACATGAAAAATAAGACTCCATGATTTGTGGAATAAGTTTATTTGAGGAATTTCGAGATATTCATTAGATATAAAATCCATGAAATGACATGATTTTTAGCATCCTTGACATAAGACATTTCTTAAATTAAGTGTGGTAGAATCTTCCTATATATATCAAAGCATCAAGGTTGAGACATTCTGTTGAGAATATTTAGAGTCTCTCATTTTCTCTAAATAAATCAAAACACCACTATAATATTTTTTGTGAAGGTTTTCATAAATATTTAGCTTGCATGTGGAAGAGGATATCCTGCAAGAATTCGAATTATGCAAAAGAACACTCATTTTTCTCCATGAAGAACTAATTCTATGAAGCCATTTGAGATTTCATGATACCCCTATATTTATTTCTACTCATGTTTTCAGTAACTATTTGAGGCAATGTGAGATGGTGTCACCCACAAAATGTATTTCATAAAGTAGAAGTGCCACGTGCATGCAAGGTTTAAATTGAGACAATGCATGAATATTTTCATGTATTATGTGAACTTGGTTTTCATAAATAAGTATTTATGTGAAGTTACTCGCATGAATAATAACTCACATTCATGGAAAGTAAAAAAACAAATAGTGACTTTCCTAAAGGAATATTGAGAATAAAGTGAATAATAAACTAACACCTATTTCGGTTTTTTCACAAGACACAAGGATATAGACTTTTCATGCACATGACTAAAATAAACTCATGTTTAATCATTTGAGATAACCCAAATATAATAACCCTTAAACATTGAGAAAGAACATTAAAAAATTTAGGTATAATTACATGTGCTAGGGTTTTTATATAAGAAGCCCATGAAATACATGCATGAAGTGAATTGAGAATTCAAGAAGACATGAGATGACATTGTGCAAGTTATTCTTGTATAAAATAATAAGTGAAGTATTTTTGTGAAATTATTGCACACATATAAGTAAGGTCAGGACTTCATTATAAGGAATAATTTCCTGATCAGTTCTGCACTGAGGCAACTGATCAAGTACGGTTAATCATATATTTGTGAAATACTGACATACTTGATCAAAGGAAATTAAATATACTTGAGCAGGTACATGTGCAAGTGTGATTCAATGAGCTTATGGAGGAAGATCAACATATCATCCTATAGTGGATGAAACCTTGAACATAGTTTAAATATTCCAATTGGTTTTAGGAGTAGGTGAAGTCTTCTGGTTGGATCCAGGAGCATAAGGAGTCTATCAGTTGTATTTATAGCAAGAAGTCTTTTGGTTGAATCTAGAAAAAAAAATTGAGTCGCTTGATTAGATCTATAGAAGAAGTCTTCCATTTGGAACTTAAATAATGATAATCCTCTCATTTTTTGTTGGTAGTAGTGTAATAACTTGTTTGGTATTGAATAATCTCTAAATGGGAGGATAACTGGTTGTAGCAAGGAGTAGACTTTTGTAAACCTTTTAAATATTGTGTGTTGGTCTCTGTCCATTATTACAATTAAACATGAGGTGATATTGAGATATAATACTATGTGTATTGAAAATATTAGCAATTTTTAGAGTTTTAATTGAAAAAAATTAATTTTTTTTAAAACCATTGATTCACCCTCTCCCTCTTAGTAGTTAATCTATCTTGGGTCACTAAACTTCATTTTCTTGATCAATTTCCATTACTAATTGGCTTCCACATCCATGTGATAAACAACCAGAATAGATTTCTATTGTTATAAGCATTGGAAGATAGATAATATATTATCAATGAATTTAATCCATTGTTTTTGTAATGAGGGGATCAGAATATCCACTTAAATTAGGATCCCTTTTTCACAGAAAATACTCGACCACAACTTTATCTTTCTTAGGAGAATGAGGTTGTTCCTCCTAATTTTAGTTACTTTTCATAGCATGAGTCAGTTGATCCAATACTTCTATGAAATTCCTAACTCTCTCTAACATAAGTTTAGGAATATGATTTGGGAAAACATCACAGTACCTATTGTTGGATCCGAATATACAGATTATACACAAGAGGGGGTGAATTGTGTCTTTTGAAATTTTTCAATAAATCTTCTCTTGAAAGAGTTCTGTCCTTTATTCTTTATCATATTTGATCATGCAGTGAAATAAGTAAAAATAAGAACACAAAGATGTATAGTGGTTCGGGGAACAGAAAGCCCCTAGTCCACTCCACCAACGCTCTACTCCACGAGCTTGGTGATTTTAACTATCTGGTCCTCTTTTCCACAGACCGATTCACAACTGAGTACAGGAAGTTGACACCTTTACAATCCAAGGAAAAACAAAGCCTTCTGGTTCAAACACGAACCTACACAGCTTAGAACGAGAAGCTGGTTACTCAAGAATAAAAAATAATTTCAGAAATAAATTTCCATTTGATCTTCACAATTTCAACAGAATGCAATTGATAGTAGAAGGATCGAAGTCTCTAGAAATATTGATCTTCAAGATGAATCAATTCTGAGTTGATCCAATTGTAGTAGATATAGATATATATTTCACAACCTCATCAGTTGTAGATCCATAGTATATATTCGATGTAGAACAGGTGAATCTTCTATCAAGTTCCTTCTTCTTGAACAAACAGATATTTTACGCTCCTTTTGAATCAGCAGATCAATCGTGAATAGTTGAAATCTCTATTTTCCACCTTTTTTAATAATAGATCGATCAAATCCCCTATCCCTGTTGTTTCAGAGAGAGCATATATAATAAGGCATATCTCCTACATATTTAGATCCATAAAAGCCGCCTTCTGATTCGCGATATTCAAAAATTTGATTTTACAGTGAAGTAGTAACATCCCTTAAGACTCGGCATAAAAATATCCTTTTAATTCGATCTTAAATCCATTAATAAAACGGCTATGATTCATTCAAAGTCGTAATTTAAAAACGACTTTAAATCTGGCTTGAAATCCGCCCAGAAATCAGCTTACTGATCGCTGCACATAAATATCGTCTGTCAAAATTTCCGACGCCAAACGTAAGGTTGATGACATAGCCTCCAAACGTAGGGTTAACAACATAGGGTTGATAATGTACAGTTGAATACAAATGAAAGTTTGATCATCCATACTTTTTCTTCAACACTCAAACGTATGGTAAAAGATCCATACTTTTACTTGATCCATACTTTTCCAAGAACGTATGGTTGTTTACAAAATTAAGGTTGATGAACCATACTTTTGAGAAACAAACATAACGTTTATAATTTCCGCACGGTTCTCCTTTTATACTTTGCTGATAACCAAAACGTAGGGTTCCTTCCTAACGTAAGGTTCTTCTTCCATAATTTTCTGAAAACGTATGGTTGTTTAACCATACGTTTCTAAGATATCAAAAAGTATACACTTTTCATCCTTACGCTACGTTTATCCACGTAGGGTATGAACAGTGATTCCAGAGCGCGCTAAAATAGATTCCACGCTATATTCATCTATGTAAGATGTGAACAGTGTTTCCAGAATGCGCTAAAATAGATTCCGTGCTAAGTAATAAATTCTCATTATTTCAAGAGTAAAATAAATTAATAAAATCCAGCAAAATAATAAATAAAATCATTAGAAAATAACTAAGGGTATTTTTGAGCATCAAAATTATCATAAAGAGATAGAGTATTATTTTCAATAATCACCCCTTTAAATAACATTAAAACGTATTGTTGAAAACAATACTTTTCTCAACAATCTCCCCCTTTTTATGATCACAAAACCCATAAAATAATTAAAATTATTTAAACAAAATTAACTTTCAAAATTCGTTATAAAGTTTTAAATAAAAACTTCTCCACCAAAAAGATAATTATAAATCCAAATGTCTCATTTAATTTTCTCCCTTAATAAAATTAATTCTCCCCCTAAATAAAATGTCGGTTTTGATTTTGTGTTTATCCAAATTCTCCCCCTTTTTGTGATATAAAAAAGAATGAAAAATCATGGATTTTAACACGTTTAATATTTCACTGAACTGTTAGTAAATGCTATTACGAACTATTTATCAATAATTAAATCTGGAGTACTGGCATATTAAAAATAAAGTTAGTAAAAAAATAAGGAAAGATACAAATAAAAAATGAAGAAATTTTTCATTCAAAAACAGTAGTATATACATGACAATGATATACACAGGAATCAAGGTTTGGGTAAGATAGGCAATTGGGTCTATCTCCTCTGAATTGCAGACTTTATTTCTGTAAACCGTTCCCTAAGTCTCTTCATCATCCCATATCCAAGATTCATAATGAGCTCTCTGTTCTCTTGAGTCATATGAATATCCTCAATTAAATTGACTCTGAAAAACTCATGCATCATTTCCTCTTTTTCAACAAATACTGCCAGCTTCTCTGATAACTGATCTAACAGAATTCTGATCGATGGCTCACTAGATGTCAGTTGATCCACTAAGAATTTCTGATTGTCCAACAACACTGACAAAGGAGAACTGTTACATTGAAGATCTTGTATCCTGTCATTCATGTTGCTCAACGTAGCTGTGATAGCTTAAAACCTTCTGATTAAATCAGTTAAAGTACCTGATCCACTAACAGTATTATTTGCAACTAATGCAAATTGGTTCTCTATAAACAACTTCAGATCTGATAAATCTGACTTCATAACCATTTCAGATTTTAATTTTGTAACAGTAGTCAGCATATCCTCTTTAAACATTTCAACTTCTTGCCTTGAAACTATACACTCCTTCAGCTTTTGAAACATAAAATGTTCTAAGTCTAAGTCATTTCTCAAAGAACCATTCTCAGATTCCAACTCAGATACTTTTCTGTACAGTTCTTCAACTTCTTCTTTCCTTGAATCAGATGCACCCTGTGCTTGATTCACATTCTCAGGTTAATGCAGCAGTACCAAAGGCAATGATTCAGCATCAGATTTCTCTTTTTCTCTGTCTTGAGAAGGTTGGTCCACAGATTTTTCCTTAGAGTTTTCAAACTCCTCCACAGAAAAATCCTCTTGAAGTACCTATGTTTGAGCTTCAGAAGCATGCTCATCACATTCATCTGCATCTTTTTCTTCCACTAGAATTTCAAGAACAGTATTTTCAGAAGTTTCCTGAGGTCTGGCCACTTCTTCACCAGGCACTGCCTCTATTTCTTGTTCCTGTTGAAGTACAACTTCAACACCAGCTACAATCTGTTCCTGATTTTCCCTTTGATTTTCTTCTTGAGCTCCTTATTTCTCTACTGGATCTGTTCTCTCAGTAAAATCTTCCATGTTTTTATCAGTAACAGCTTCTCTCACAAAAGAATAAGAAAATAAAACTTCTGTTGGAGTTTTCAAAGAAGTGGAAGTGACTTCCTCATTTACTGGTCTTTTTCTTCTTGATTGAAGTCCCTCCAGGATTCTGTCTTCCTCAACATCTGCCACTTCAAAGTGAATCCTTCTTGCTACATTGCTGGCTCTAGATTCAGCTTGTCCCTCCTTGGACTTAGCAGGTTGAGCCTGAGCACTCTCTGAGTCATCCTCAACTCCTACTGGCAAAATTTTTCCTTTAATTGTGCTCCAGAAATATCCAACTTTCCTCAAAGTTCCAGCATTAAACGTATTACTTTGATGACAATTAACTCTTGCATCGACTAATCTCACCATGTCTTTCTTAAGCAGCAGCTTAGAAATAAATCTACCAAAGGGATAGAAATTCATCATGGCCTCGCTCTGATAGCAGTAACTGAGATACCTTATCATATATCTTGGAAAGTTTAACTTAATATCACTTAACATAAGAAACATTATATACATATCAGGGTACAAAATTTTCTCCATTTCTACCATCTGTGGAGCTATTCCGGTCTGAATAAATTTTACCAAAATCTTCTGATCAGGCTCCAAATCCTTAACAAACATATTCTTTATTGTCTTGGTATCAAAAAGAAAAGACATGATGTCTTCATATTTATGCACAAAATCTCCTATATTCTTCAAGTCAAAATGAAAAACTCCCTCATGAGGGAAGTTAAGAATCTGACTTATCTCTACTGAAGAGATTGAGAAATCCCTATCCTCTATTTTAGCCATCATACTGTCTTCGGTATCTCCCAGACTAAACTGTACAGATTTGTAGAAGTATCTAAGTTCTACTTCATATAGAAATTCCATATTTTCACTGTTGAACATCTGTTCAAGATTCTGAAACGAAAGTGCTTTCTTCAACAACATATTTGTCTGAAATAACCAGTCAAGATCGATTACCTTACCCTATAATATTTTTCTTCCCTCAGTGCGTTGTCTCTTGGCATTTCTCGGCTCGGCCTCACTGGCTCTTTTAGTCCTTACCATTTCTGCAAGAGTCTCTGAAGGTTTGAAGGTTAGGGTTTCATAAGTTCGAAGGTTAGGGTTTCATAAGAGGAAGTCTGATTTTTGGATTTCAAAAGAGTTTCGATAGAAGTGAAAGGGTTTAGAAGTCAAAAAGGCTCTGACAGCCTTGATTCCCGTGTAATCACTCGTCATTACATATATTTTAAAAACAAGTAAATTTTTATACGACGAAATAAAGAAAAACTTAAACTGCATTCAACAAAATTTACATAAGTAAATAAAAAATTTAAAAAAAAATTATTTAAAATTAAATAAACCTAGCTCCCCCTTAATAAAATCAAACCTTGCAGTGGGAAGTGGTTTAGTAAAAATTTCTGCTAATTGAATTTTAGTATTTATAAATTCTAAAAATATATCTTTTTTAAAAACATGATCTCTTAAAAAGTGATTCCTTATATCAATGTGCTTAGTTCTAGAATGACTAATAGGATTTTTTGAAATATTAATTGCACTCGTATTATCACATAAAATAGGTGTATTATTAAAATTCAATCCAAATTCCATAAGAGGGTTTTTCATCCACAACACTTGTGCACAGCAACTACCAGCAGATACATATTCTTCCTCAGCTATTGACAGGGAAACTGAATGTTGTTTCTTACTAGACCATGATACTAAGGACTTTCCTAAAAAGTGACATGTACCTGATGTACTTTTTCTATCTAATATACAACTTCCAAATTCAGCATCTGAATATGATATCAAATTGAAATCAGAAGTTTTAGGATAAAGAAGAGATTGAAAAACAGTTCCTTTTAAATATCTAAAAATTCTCTTAACAGCAGTTAGATGTAATTCTTTAGGATTTGATTGAAATCTAGAACAAAGACATACTGAGTACATTATATCTGTCCTGCTAGCAGTAAGATATAACAGACTACCAATCATACCTCTATATAACTTTTTGTCAACTGACTTGTCAGTTTCATCCAAATCAAGTTTTATATTAGTACACATAGTAGTTGTAAATGTCTTTCTATTCTCAAGTCCAAATTTCTTAAGTAAATCAGTAATGTATTTACTTTGATTTAAAACATTTCCAAAATCTTTTTGAAATATTTGAAGACCCAAAAATAAATTTAATTCTCCCATCATACTCATTTCAAATTATTCTTGCATTAATTTCGAAAATTCATGACAAAGAGTTTTATTTGTTGATCCAAATATTACATCATCAACATAAATTTGAACCAATAAAACATTATTTTTCACAGTTTTCTTAAAGAGTGTTGGGTCTTCCATTCCAACAGTAAAATCATTTTTCAAAAGAAAAGAACTTAATCTTTCATACCAAGCTCTAGGTGCTTGTTTAAGACCATAAAGAGCTTTAGTAAGTTTAAAAACAGAATCAGGTTTTTGAGAGTTTTCAAAACCAGGAGGTTGCTCAACATAAACTTCCTCCATTAGATAACCATTTAAAAAGGCAGATTTAACATCCATCTGAAATAATTTAAAATTCATATAAGATGCATAGGCTAAAAGGATTATAATGTCTTCTAACCTTGATACAGGTGCAAAAGTCTCATCATAATCTATTCCCTCTTATTGATTATATCCTTTAGCTACTAATCTTGCTTTATTTTTAGTTATTGTGCCTTTGTCATCCTGTTTATTTATAAAGACCCATTTGGTTCCTATTACAGGATAATTCTTAGGTATTTCCACTAATTCCCAAAATTCATTTCTTTTAAACTTGTTTAATTCATCTTGCATTTCTATTACCCAGCTTTCATCATCTAAAGCTTCTTCTATAGTCTTGGGTTCTTGTTGAGATAGGAAGTCAAAGAATTCCACTAGGTTTCTTAAGTTTCTTCTAGTTTGAACACCAGTTTCTAAGTTACCTATTACAGTTTCTAAAGGATGATTCTTTAGGGTTATAGACTATCTAGGTAATATATTTAAAGGTTCTTCAGTATCATGTTCCTCTAAACTGTACTGAATTTATTTTATATCATTTTCAAAATAATTCTTTAAATTCTCAAGTCTCATGTTATCATTAGAGTCAAGTTCATCCATTTGTTCTGTCCTTTTCTCAAAAGGATCAGATTCATCAAATTTCACATGAACTGATTCTTCAAAAATCCTTGACTTCTTATTATAAACTCTATAAGATTTGGAGGTAGCATAATATCCTAAGAAAATACCTTCATCAGATTTTGGATCGAACTTACCAAGATTATCCTTGGTGTTTAAGATATAAACCTTGCATCCAAAAACTTTAAAGTAATTTACTTTAGATTTTCTGTTATTCCATAGTTCATAGGGTGTCTTTTTCAAAATAGGTCTAATTAAAGCTCTATTAATTATATAACAAGCTGTATTCATAGCTTCTGCCCAGAAATATATAGGTAGGCTATATTCATTTAACATAGTTCTATCCATTTCTTGAATTGTTCTATTTCTTCTTTCTACAATCCCATTTTGTTGAGGTGTTCTTGGTGTAGAAAGGTGTGTTTAATACCTATATTTGAGCAAAAGTAATTAAATTCCAGATTCTCAAATTCTCCACCATGATCACTTCTTAATGAGATTATATTGAAACCTTTTTCATTTTGAAAAGATTTGCAGAAACTTTCAAATAAAGTAAAAGCTTCATTTTTAAATTTCAAGAAGAAAATCCATTTAAATCTTGAATAGTCATCAACTAAAACATATACATATAATTTACCATCTAAGCTTGCTACTCTTGAAGGTCCAAACAAATCCATATGAATAAGTTCTAGAGGTTTAGATGTAGAAACCTTATTAACAGATTTGAAGGATGATTTGTATTGCTTGCCAAGTTGACATGCATCACAAAATCTGTCACTTTCAAATTTGAGACAAGGTAAATCAGAAACTAAGTGTTTATTGGATAACTTATGTAAAACATATACATTGAAATGACCAAGTCTTCTATGCTAGATCCAAGATTCACTTACTTTAGTAGTCAAGAAGTTTACTTGTTGTTTACACAAGGAATTTAAATCCAAAGTATATACATTTTCAGTTCTTGGTGCTTTGAATTTAAACAGTTTATCCTTAGAAACAATACAGCAATTGTTAGTAAAATCAACAGTATATCCATCATCACAAAGTTGAGAGATACTTATCAGATTGTGTTTTAGTCCATGTACATAAAGTACTTTGTTGATTGATACTGTTTTTGGATCTCCAACAGTTCCAATGCCAATGATTTTTCCTTTGGCATTATCACCAAATGTGACAAGTCCTCCTTCCTTTTGAGTGAGTGAAGAAAAATTCAATGAGTTTCCACTCATAATTATTGAGCAGCCACTGTTCATGTACCATATATCTTTTCTTCTCTGGTGACCTGCTACCTGCAAAGACATTCAAACAAATTACTTTGGTACCCATATTTTTTTGGGTTTAGGAGTGTTAGCTAGCAATGATCTGGGTATCCAGATTTTCTTTGTTCTTTTAAAATTAGCTAAATCATATAAGTCTTTTGAAACATAGGCTTTCTTAATACCACAAATTTGAGGTTGTCTTAAGAAACAATTTTTAGCTATATGTCCCTTTTCCCCACAAAAATTACAATTAATCTTTTTAGAGCTAGGAAAAAAATAATTTTTATATATCTTTGGTTTTTATCCTTTACTGCCAATTCCAAATCTCTCCTTTTTAATGACATTTTTTCCATGAATTTCATTTAATGAATTCTCTACTTTTGTAAAAACCAATGCAGTCTGTTTGTAAGATTCTACTTCATCCTGCAGTGATTTTATTCTTGATTCAGAATAAATATAGTTAGTGTTAATAAAATTGTATCTATCAGTTAATTATTTATGTTGTTTCATCATTGTGTCTCTTTCATCTAAAACAGCTTTATGTATATTTTTTAGTGACTTATGATTCTTAAATAGTGATTCATATCTTTCTTCAAGCATATTGCAGTAGGCTGCAAGTTTTTCATTTGTGTAGCTTGATTCAGAATGTGATTTAGAGGAGTAATATGAATGTACCTCATCAGTTTATTCCATAAAACACATGTTTGCTTTTAGATTGACTTCTTCTTTATCTGAGCTTGATTCAGAAGAGCTAATAGAGTCTTCAGATACACTCCAAGTGGCTTTCATAGCTTTCTTGTCTTTCTGCTCAAAGTCATTTCTTTTGAAGAATTTCTTCTTCTTTGCATCCTTCAATTGTGGGCAATCTGGTCTGATATGTCCCATATTTTTGCATTCATAACATCTTACTTCCTTATTATCTCCCTTAAAGAATTTTTTGAAGCCTCTTTTCTTTCTGTATAATTTTCTAAATTTTCTGGCTAGTTGAGCCAGTTCTTCATCTGAGTTGGATGAGTCAAAGCTTTCTGATTTAGCTTTGACTTCTTTGCTCTTCATCATTCTATTATTTTGTTGTGAATTTACCTTTAAGTCGGTATCTTCTCTTTTGATAAACACTTTATGTTCATTATCCTCATCTTTCATTTCAGCTTCATACATCATCATTGTACCAATCAGCTCTCTCATAGTTAGATCTTTGACAGGTGTTGATTGTATGATTGCAGAAGAGATACCATTCCATCGAGTAGGAAGTACTCTTGGTACTTTTAATGTTTGATCAGCCTACTTGATAGATTCTCCTAGAGCAGTTATGTTATTGACAATTCTATCAATCTCCCATTCATTTCGGTAATGCTCTCACCTTCAACCATTCTGAAAGTATCAAATTTCAGTTTTGCAGTTGCATATCTCATTTGCCTTACATTATCTGTTCCTTCATATGCCACAGCTATTGTTTGCCACATCTCATATGTTGTCGGGCACTGAGATACTCTGTTAAATTCATCTGGTCCTAGACCACAGATAATTTCATTCATAGCCTTCGATTTCATATCGTACTCTGCCTATATAGCAGCACTCCATGTCTCAGGATTTTCAGGAATTTCATAAGGAGTCGGAATCTTTGAATAGACTCTATATCCGAGGTTTTTCAGATATATGATCATGCACGATTTCCAGCAACCATAGTTGTCTCCATTAAAATATGGTTCTCTGACCATCGATATCCCGTCTCTTGTATCAGTCATGATGCTCTGTTGTATAATCCTTAAATGCTTCTAGCTTTCTAAGGCTCTATCAGAAGCTCCTCCTCTGATACCAATTGTTGGATCTGAATCTACATATTATACACAAGAGGGGGGGGTGAATTGTGACTTTTGAAATTTTTCAATAACTCTTCTCTTGAATGAGTTATTTCATTTATTCTTTATCAGATTTGATCTTGCAGCAAAATCAGTAAAAATAAGAACACAAAGATGTATAGTGGTTTGGGGAACAGAAATCTCCTAGTCCACTCCACCAAAGCTCTACTCCACGAGCTTGGTGATTTTCACTATCTGGTCCTCTTTTCCACTGACTGATTCACAACTGAGTACAGGCAGTTGACACCTTTACAATCCAAAAAAAACAAAGCCTTCTGGTTCAAATACGAACCTACACAGCTTAGAACGAGAAGCCGGTTAATCAAGAATAAAAAATAATTTCAGAAATAAATTTCCAGTTGATCTTCACAATTGCAATAGAATGCAATTGACAGCAGATGGATCAAAGTATCTGGAAATATTAATCTTCAAGACGAAGCAGTTCTGAGTTGATCCAGTTGTAGTAGATATAGAGATATAGTTCACAACCTCAGCAGTTGTAGATCCACAGTAGATATTCGATGTAGAACAGGTGAACCTTCTACCAAGTTCCTTCTTCTTGAACAAACAGAGCTTTTACGCTCCTTTTGAATCAGCAGATCAATCATGAATAGTTACAATCTCTATTTTCCTCCTTTTTTAATAATAGATCAATCAGATCCCCTGTCCCTGGTGTTTCATAGAGAGCATATATAATAAAACATATCTCCTACACATTTAGATCCATAAAAGTCGCCTTCTGATTCGCGATATTCAAAAAATTTAATTTACAGAGAAGTCGTAACTTCCCTTAAGACTCGGCATAAAAAGCTCCTTTTAATTCGATCTTAAATCCATTAATAAAACGGCTTTGAATCAGTCAAAGTCGTGATTTAAAAATGACTTTAAATCCGTCTTGAAATCCACCCAGAAATCAGCTTACTGGTCGTTGCACATAAATATTGTCTGTCAAAATTTCTGACACCAAACATAAGGTTGATGACGTAGCCTCCAAACGTAGGGTTAACAACATAGGGTTGATAACGTAAGGTTGAATACAAATTTAAGTTTGATCATCCATACTATTTCTTCAACACTCAAATGTACGGTAAAAGATCCATACTTTTACTTGATCCATACTTTTCCAAGAACGTATGGTTGTTTACAAAATTAAGGTTGATGAACCATACTTTTGAGAAACAAACGTAATGTTTAGAATTTACATACGGTTCTCCTTTCATACTTTGTTGATAACCAAAATGTAGGGTTCCTTCCTAACGTAAGGTTCTTCTTCCATAATTTTCTGAAAACGTATGGTTGTTTAACCATACTTTTCTAAGATATCAAAAAGTATACACTTTTCATCCTTACGCTACGTTTATCCACGTAGGGTATGAACATTGATTCCAGAGCACGTTAAAACAGATTTCGCGCTATATTCATCTACGTAAGATGTGAACAGTGTTTCCAGAACGTGCTAAAACAGATTCTGCGCTAAGTAATAAATTCTCGTTATTTCAAGAGTAAAATAAATTAATAAACTATTGCAAAATACTAAATAAAATCATTAGAAAATAACTAAGGGTATTTGTGAGCATCAAAATTATCATAAAGAGACATAGTATTATTTTCAATAATCTCCCCCTTTAAATAACATTAATACGTATTGTTGAAAACAATACTTTGCTCAACACCTATCACATTGATTTTTGGAATGGTTTCTCTTATTTTCTTACATTAACTAAAAATTAAAAACAAGGTGAAAATACTTTAATTAATAAACATTCAAAAGGGAAACTTATAAAAATATAAGTAATAACTTATAAATGATAAGTATATACTAAATTATGATTCTCTAGGTTTCAATTTATGTTACCCATAATAATTTTCCTATTACTTTTTCTAATGTAACAATCTATTCAAGTCATTCATAATGGTTTGTAAAGAGTTTTTGAATTTGTCAAAGAATATCCCCTGGAATTTTCAAAATAGGTGTAGAACAAGGCCTCTTTTTCATGAACCATGTAATGATCGAGTTAATTCCAAATTCATCCTATTTGGAGTTATTATCCCTTGGTATAACTATGCCATAGCCACATCCACTTATAGTATCTAAACATGAATGCAATTTCTTGGAAACCACTCACTATATACATCACTAAAATTCTAATATATTTTCTTATAATTAGACTCATTTCTAGGGTTCTCGCTAAATTATTATAGTCCTAATCCCCAAAAATAAATATACCATCCTATGATACCATCTATAGTGATTCAATCCTTTTTACACATATTATTAAATGATTTCTACCATAATTATCTATTAAATACAAAACACATATTGAATAGCCTAAGGAAATTGGAATAATAAAAACATAAAATATAAACATGAAAATAAAACATATTTATTTTAATCTCTATAATGAGATCCTCAACCCCTTTGAGATCCTAAAGCTACACGGTATATCTTGGGGAATACATTGACAAGGTGGGTGAGCTAAAAATTCCAGTAAGAGAATAAACATGATAAGTAAGCATAACGTGTGAATCAAATATATAACATGATATCATAAAAGAGAAAGATACTGAGTAATCACATGGTAGAATAACATAAATAACATGGTATCATAATATCATGGAAATAAAGGAAATTTGGAACAACACAAAACATTATATAATAATAATTCTAGGTTAACTTCCAAGACAACATCACATGGTGGATAGAGTCCTATCATGGATTAGGCTTACTCTCTAATCCCATAAAAAATATATCATGACACAAAAAAATTACCCAATTCATTAGATAACTATATGGGTACACCCATCATAACTTTTTTATGATTATGTGTTCCAAGAAAGGAAATAAATTGTAAGGAATAATCATAATAATTACCTATGTAATGAAATGGGTTGCATAATCTTTCCTCTTATCATAATCAATGGAAATTTTTTAAATATTCCAAATAAAAAATGGAATTATATATTATGGTTTATAATATATAATAAAATAATTATAGGGATCAAAATAAGGTTTTCATTTGGGAATAAAAATTTTAATTGAGCGTTATGTAAAATGATTGAGGAATAGAAAACTTCTCCTTAATCGGGTTTGATTTTAAAGAAGGAATTTGATAAATGAATTTATGGAATGTATTACCTCATAAAAGGAAGTCATAATAAGATAGGTATATATTTAAGGAAAATATATAAATAATTTATAAGTAATCCATAATAAAAAATGGAGAAAGAAAGTGAGTTAGAGAGATAATGGTCATAACCTGAATAAAAAGGGTGGTTCAGAGACATATCTTACCTTAAGTCTTATATTTATATAGTATGTGTTATAAATTACTTTATAATAAATATATATTTATTATAAATTTATTTCATAAAAACAATAATAGATATAATATCATTTATGAGTTTTTTATAACATCTTACCACCCATTTATTAATAATTCTTTATTAAAATCACTTTTACAAATGATAATTACTTCATTTTTCATTCATGTTTTGATTCGGTAGTCACAGTCTTTATACATTAATCATGGTTAAATCATTATAGAATTTTAACCATGGTATTATTATCATATATATTCATTATATATATAGTTTTATCTATTAATGTATAGATAAAAAATGAATTACATCGTTCATGGAGATGATAGACCATACGTACGCATGAACATTGTTTCCATTTTCGATGGATGGAACAAAATAAAGGTAAATAATTATTCAAATTTATAGAATAATAATAATATAATAAATAATATATATATATATATATATATCTTAAATCCATCATTATAACCATATGTGAGAGGTAATTATGGAAAATGAATGACATTGGTTTGTGAGGCGGTGGTCTGCTGTACACAAGAATGATGATTTTGTTTCTCATTTGATGGAAGAGGAGATGAATATAAGTGAACAAATTATCATAATAACATAAAATTTTATGTAATATACTAGTGTTATTATTTCATCATGTTTAAAGAATATTTTTAGGTGGTATAAGAAGAAATAAAACAAAATAATCCGGATAAACACTTTATCTCTTCTACAGATAACTTTCTTTTCTTTACACATTAAACCATATAAGGTTGGTATTATTCCCAAAATAATACCTATAGAACATGGGTATTTACATTAGGAAGATATTTATATTGGAATTTTCTAAACTAAAATGATTTTTAACCATGAATAAAAGAGTATAAGAGGTTACCTTTTATAAATGAGGGGATGGGAACTCTTGGAATTACTTAAAATATTAAATTAATATAAATTAATTTTCATGGAAAAGGATCCAAATTGATATAATTAGAATATAAGATTAGTATGTGTTGAAATAATATCATCCAATAAATTTTTTAAATTTTTCTATTAGTTTTTTACTCTAATATCTTTATTTTAACCCACGTTAACCATTTTCGACAATTTCCACGATAATTTTTTTTAACCTTTAGTGATCAATATAGGTACTATAAAAGGAAAATTGGTACATAAATGGACCATATTTTGTATTTTAAAACATATAACAATAAATTTTCATAATATTGTATTTTTAGGAATTTTAAATCATTTAATAAATTATTATTTATTATAAAATAACATTAATGTCATTTTTTGAACTATTTATTTAATTTGACTTTGAAAACAACTTGAAAAAGGTGGAATTTGAATATAATTAATTAAAAACTCTCTCATAGGTTATTTTTATGTAAAAAATTTTGGAACATAATAATTCATTCAAGTTATATTACCTTATACATTTTTTAAATCTTTTATTTTATTTTTCTATTAATTGAATAAATAATATGTCAGTGTTGCGTAAGAATTTAAGGTAATTATTTCATAAATAAAAATTATAAATAAATTACCATGAAAAAAATAATTTTTATTTCAAATAAACTTTTTATAACCTAATATAACCTCTATTTATCCCTATTTAAAAAATTTATAGATAATGAAACAAAATAATGACATTTTTTACTTTCTTTACAAAAAATAATATAAAGGTAAAAAAAATAACTATGGCACAAAGTTTCTATATTTTTGAAAATTTGAAGGAAGTTTCTGAAATACACTCATACAATAGGATAAATTCAAGTGTTAGGGTCATTTTTTTTATCTTTGTCATATAATTTTTAACTTTAATTACCTGATTTACTCTTACCTTGGTGACAATTCTTTACTGTGATTAATATTCATAAACACCAAAAGAAGACATATTTAAAAAAATATAGGCCTCCGGATTAAAAAATTTGAATTCATTTTCTAACATTTAATTTCTAGAATAGGAAGAAATTAATTTCATATTAAAACATAAAACGCAACGAAAAGCAATTTTTTATAAATTGTTTTTTAAGTATAATTTTTTTATACCAAATTCAAGTATAAAATTCATTAAAAATCATATAATTTCATTATTTTTAATAAAAATTAACTAATAAAAAATTTAAACTAATTAAAAAATTAATTTTACTTTGTAAATATCTTAAAATAAAATACATTTTCCAATAAAAATCAGTATTTTTTCCTATACATAGAAAAATCAAAATTTTCAGAAAAATCTTAAAATTACACCATAGGATAATTTTGATATGATAATTTCAAAAATGATATTACTTTTATAAAATAATATTTATAAAAGTTACTTATATTAATTATAAATTTTTCTCATTAAAATCAATAAAAACATTTTCGAAGAAAACTTATTTTTTAAGAATAAAATGACTTTAATAAAAATAAAGTGATTATTTACTAGGAATTTATAAATAAATTTATATTGATTAGTAACATTATATATATATCATATATAATTTAATCATATTCATACCCTTAAATTTAACGACTAGGTTATAATGGTCATATTTAAATAATAATATTTCATGGTTCGTTTAGGCTCGGTGTTGTGTGCCATATACGCTATCAAACATAGTTTCCTTTTTAAAATATTAAAGTGGTACATATATTCCATAAAAAAATTCATTCATCTAATAATTTCTTTAGGAATGGGATAAGAATAAATTCATTTTCTTGCTTAAAAATCTATTTTTCTAATAAATGTTTCCTATCACGTTTTACGCACTTAATTTAAAATGATTTTATAGAACTTATAGAAATTGAATCTTGAAAAATTAATTCCATATTTTTAACAATGAGGATAAAATTTGGTAATAGTTCTCTTTTATTTTTTATCATTATGAATAGAAACCTTTGTAAATATTTTTCACCTTCTTAAGTGTAAAACGGGTAAAACCGGATTTAAACTTTGAGATAAAGCTTTAAAATTACCCTAAAACTTTCCTTTGTCCTATTTTATGAGATTAGGTTTAATATTATCATCCAAGCCTCAAAAATATATCCAATTTAAGCCATTTTTCTTTTATTATGGCATTTTATTGTTTTAAGAAATGAATAAATACAATATGTCCCTCACTTGACTTTAATATCTCTAAATTTTTATATAAGGATAAAAATAGGTTATGTTTGGTTATAAATTTTTATTTTAAAGATAAATTATTTTTTATCATAGTGATTTATTCTTAAATTTTATTGATTCAATAATTACCTTAAACACTTATGCAACGCATAAATAGTACTTTTTCAATTAATAGAAAAAAATAAATGATTTTAAAAATATTAAAAGTAATACAATTTGGGTGAGTTATAGTGTCCCGTGAATTTTATAGATAAATATAACATATTATATATTTTTAAAGGTTTATATTCAAATTATTTTTTTCATGTTGATTTCAAAGTTAAATAAAATTAATACTTACAAAAATGACATTAATGATATTTTATACTAAATAATATTTTATTAAATGACTTAAAATTCATAATAGTCATATATTAATCCAATTTAATGGAATATTTTTGAACAAATCAACCATTTTACATTTATGGTTCACTTTCCTTTTATGGTAACCTTTTTTACCCATAAAAATTAAAAAGTTTTGATATTGTGGTAATTGTCAAAAGGGGTAACAGGGGTTAAAAAATAGATAAGGGTGAAAATATCACCTAAAACTATCCAAATTTTTTTATATGAGAGGTTTTATAATAATACTCACTATATATTATAAATATATCAATTTCAATACACATGAACCTGAAAATTAATTTATATTATTTTAATGATTTAAATAATTCTAGGAGTGCCCCTCTTCTCACTTATAAAAGGGAACTTATTATCCTCTCTTTTTCACACACTTTTATCCATCTATATTAACCAAAACCCACCCAATTATCTTATAAAATTACCTATATACTAATTATATGTTTTTTTCCTTAAAATATTATTTCATGAGTTCTTAATAAAGGATCTAAATGGGGCCTACCGAACGAGTGGTAATCTTCTTACCTGGCCTCTTTAAATTTATTTATTCTTATACCTCATCTTAATATATGGTATTAATTAAGAAAATATCCCATCAAATTTATCACACTACCACACTAATAGAATCCAAATTTGGTTCCTTACTTGAGAAGAAAATGATCACTCTTATCTCTTTTTGAATAATTCCCTACTAGAATTAATTTTTCTTTCTCTTTAGTCCATTAGAAGAATTATTTCCCATGTAAAACTAGGGAAGATAAGTGTTAATACTTAAATCCTCCATCATATTCATTTTCACTATAAATTCCTTATTCACCACTTCATCATGGATAATTAAATCAAACAAAATGAACTTTGATTAAATCTCTGGTTGAAACCACATCTTAAATCACTGAAAATTAATATTGATATTCATTTTTAGCTCTAGTACACAACAAACCAAATATATAAGGTGATTTATATACTCAAAATTCATTATATTCACATGTTTGAAATCTAGTAACTCTCAATTTTTATTTAACTTTAAAATCACCAAGTAATAAAAATGACTAAATTGCTTCTAAAACTCATCGCATAAAGGATCTTCATGAAACTTCACCTCTATCACCATCCCCACCACTTATATATCCCTCCTAGTGTGTATGCAAAAAAATAAAATTTCAATGACCTCAATGTATATAGGAACTAAAATATTTGTTTGATCCTATCCAACCAGTATTCAACTTCCTAAAACCCACCATTGTATTTGAACAAGAGATGATTCTATCTTTGAAATATAACAACTTAGTCCACTCCCCTAGTTGTATCCTGGTTTTTTTATTTAAAGTATCTTGGATAACATAAAAAATGAGTTCAATATCTCAATTACATTTACTATGTTCCTATATCCTTACTCAATAATTGTTTATCTTCTTGAATTCATTTATACAATTCTGATAATGCATGCATAAAAAAATCACCACACAAAATATCATTCCCAGGATATTTACTAGCACATAAAACACAATAGTTAAAAAAACCCAAATCACATCATAAAAATTTCATGTGTTCTGATTCTGTATCTATGTTTCTATATTCCATTTCCCTTGGTATTTCCTTTTCTAGTTCCTTATTTCCCTATAATTTTAACAAAATAATTTTAAAAAAAATTAATGAATTTTTAAAATTATGAACCATTAGAAACCATTTTCAAAACCAATATCAAGTAATGAAATAATTTTAAAACTCCATGTACATATATTTCACATATATATCCATTTCTATAATAATTTATAAACACGTTATTCATATCAACCCATCATAGTTGCAAACACCAACCATTATAATAGCATGGCATCCTATAAGATATTATATGATATTTTGTTATACCTAAACTCCCTAGAAACTATAATTTTGTTATAAATATGTTGGTTATGCCTTTTTATATATATTACTTTATTTTGGAACATCATATCACTATACATAACACAAATTTCCCAATACTCAACTTAAAATCAATCTCTAATACCACTTTTTTATTCCTCAACCCATACAGCTACATTGATACCTAAGATAGGGTCAAAACTTGGTCTCATGTGAATTCCCTAGTTTCTATAAATAAATAATCAGTTTTTAAGAATAAAATAAGATCATTGAGGAATTATTTGACCTTAATGAATAAAACTATGAAAATATATGGAATTAAATTTAATTTTCTATAAAAACCATAAAACAATTTTTAAAATGATTTTAAATAGAAATAGAGTGAAATGATATAAAATTAAATCAATTATATGGTCGTGATAAAAAATGAAATGATGTCAATATTTATACTCCATGAATAGTCCAACTCATCCATTAAACATGTGGCTAAACACTAACTTTCCCCTTCTATATAACAATTCAAATGTTTCATCACAAATGAATAATAAAATCTTTCCCTTTTTACATCATGATATGTGACATATATATTCACATTGAGGTGTACATGTAGTGGTGACTAAAATATTACCTAGTAGGATTTCCCCAAATCACCCTCATGTGTTCTCATGCATGATCTAACTAAATTTTTTTAATTAATTTCATCTTTAATACAAGTATAACATTATAATAAAAATATTTTATAAAATCATTCTAAATAAAACAAAACATCATATCAAAGCCTGATCGCCTAAGATTTTCCAAGACATGGGTACCCAACCTAGTCCACCAATAATACCATCAAAACCAATATAAACAACATATAATTATATAATAATCATAACTATATCACATTAAATTAAAAAATTTAAGGAATCATTATCAATAAAAAATAATTCAAAATACATTTATGGTCATAGTGTCACCTGATAGGATTATTCATCCATACAAGTGTCTACATACATGACACTTCCAACCACACCATGGATATCTCACCCATGTAAAACCTAAAACTTCATATTGTTAACCTAATACTTTGGACCATTTCCTCATTAATTCTAATCGATTATCTAGAAATTTCATCCATTTTTCATATCTCATTTTTGTTCAATTATACCAAAACCATTTTTATTCCCAAAAATTATTTTCTAATACAATTATTTTATTATAAAACAACTCCCATATACTAAAATAAATTATTTTAAAAAACATTTTTTAAAATAATTAATGATTTTTATAGAAATAATTTTTATATATAATTATCCCAAAAATAAATTATTAAACCTAATACCAGGGTTTCTACAAACAATTACCATTTTCAAAATCAAATCCATGATTTACCAAATCTAAATCCATGATTTATATTAAACCCAAACACAATTTTCATAAACCAAGTTTTTAATATTTATTAAATAAAATTTAAATAGATAATTATTTGATAAATTAAAATTAAGATAAATCAATAAAAACATCAATGAACACATTAAGGAATCCCAGCCTTTATAGAAAATAATAAAATCCACCTACCTTAGATATAATTCCATAACTTTTATAGATTTAGATATCATGTTGATATTATTGATCTGGTCCTTTGATCCCTATCAACAAGAATTTTGGTCTCATTAATCTTCCATTAAAGATCTAAATCACTATTATGGAGTTCCTACAAGAGAGATAAGAAATAAAAATAGAGTGATCCAATAATAAGGAATATTAAATATCTATATCCATTTATTTTGTATCAATATACTATTTAATCAAAATTTATTCATCATTTTATGGTGTAAATCCCTCAAAATCACCCTAAGAAGGCCCTAAACCTGGTCAAAGTAAATTTAGTAACTTAATAGGGGTTAATATAGGAAAATGAGGATTTTAAAAAATATATATATATTTTACCAAAAACATAGTTAAAATTTATGGTTTACCCAAACCATTCATTGATTGTGATTCCTTATTGTTTGAATTTTTTTATGATACATGGTTAGGATTCATGATTATTTACTAATGCTTAACCACTACCTCCAAAATCCTAAAATGTTTCTTAACATGTATGGTTATTAAATTGTGTAATAACATTTTTTCCAAAACTCTTATGACCCAAATTTCAACCTAGAATCAACCAATACTTAATAGAATCAATACATTCCATATCAAGGGTATTATGTCATAGATTTTATACATGTCATAAAAGATGTAAAATCATATATTTCTTAAGAAAAACCCGCTACATTATTAATAACATATCAAATCATCCTCTATTTAACTCAACTTGAGAGATGGAATAAGAAATATATCAAAGTATTAAGGTTTACATGCAAGGTACCTTTTATACCTCATATAATTGGTATTTCTATGAAACATGTTTCCTAATAATTCCAATTAATCTAAGTATGAAATCCCATGTAGTATACTCAAGTGATTCAATTTAGAAAAAAAATCACACTTTTATCTCATGAGTGTACTTTTTATTTCTATATGATCCCCTAGTCATAATGATTTTAATATATTATCATAATACGTACTCTCCATGATGATTTTTAACTATGGATTACTTAAATATTTATCTCTAATGTATTAGTTATCATTATCATATCATGATTTATGAATTATGCACAAATTAATGATATTAGTGAATATTTGTATAAAATGATAAATTTTTATGCACTTAAAAAAATTCAAAAATATACTAACAAATTTGCAAGAATAAGTGTCATCGCACCACATACTAATATATAGGGACCTTAAAATACCTTATGTTTTATTATATTCATTGGTATTATCAAAACATGATACATCACCACAATATAATAAATCAAAAAAATTATTAAACTCATTAGTGATGTACTTGATGGGATTCATGGGCATCACCCATTCTATTAAATAGTAAAAACCCTATAACAACTATAGATCAATAGGTGAAGTAATGATGTATAAAAAATATCATAAAAAAATATAGGAAAACCTCACTGTTCATCTTTGAGCTTAATTGATCGGTGAGGTTGAAGGAGAATCCTTAACTACTACAAACAGACACTCGCCTCCATAGGTATCTACTAGAAAATGAAATCATTGAACAATTCAGTAAGATAACTTAGTCTTTTAAATGGTGTGTTATAACCCCCTATAATTATAATAATAAAAAGATAATGTAGATAGATTTGAATTCTATAAGTATAATCGAATATCTCTAAGTGTGGCCTGAAATAATTCCATTTATAGTTCTTAATCAATAAAAAAACTCAAAAAATAGTAATGTTTGTTTGAAGAATGAATTACATGTATTATAATTCTTATAATGATCATCCTTGTTTATATAAGTGATCTATTAATATTTTATTTTTCACTTAATAATTAATTCATTATTACATGATATATTATAAGCTCCAAAAATGTGATAACCAATGTGGAATTGGTTATAGCCATGTGATATCACACATATACACCATAAAGTGAGTAGTGATATTATTATTTCATAGGTAGTTTTATGAATTTCGTTTATATATTCAAAAATCTACTATATGCACTACTACAAAAAAAAGGCCTTTAACAGTTCTAGAATAGTCATTTATCAGCACTAAAAAGTTCTGATAATCGAGGCGTGGTTAAAAGTATTAAACTTTTATCAGTGCTAAAAAAGTGTAGATAAAGGTAGTGTTGTTAAAGGAGGTAAAATTATATTTTTTTGGACACCTATGAGCCAAAACCCTTTATCAATGCTTCTATGTCCCCTTTAATAGTACTCCCCCCTCTTAGTGCTTTTCACCCCACCGACCCTTTTATCACCGATTTGTGAATTTTCAACCTCATGTGTGCCCGCCTGGATCTGAACCCTACACCTCTCCTTCAAAGATGGAACTCCTTTACCACTACACCATGCTTTTTCTATCTATTTAATAATATTTATTTAAATATATATATATATATACATATATTTATATAATTATTTTTAAATAAACTAATACAATATATGTGTGTGTTTATATTTATTTAAATATATTATATTTATTTATATATACTAGAATATTATATATATATATATATATATGTTTATTAAAACACACATATATATATATATATAAACATTATAAATATATTTGTATAATGTTAAAAATGAATATATATTGTTTTAAATACATTTTTATAATATCTGTTTATTTAGATATAACAGAATATACATTTTTACATAAATATGTTGATATATGTATTTATATGAGTGATTTATTATAAGTAAATATAATAAAAAATCATTTATTTAATTATAAATAAATTTACATTATGAAAAATGATAAAATTTTAAAATAATAATATCAATATGAATGTAATAGTTGGATATAAATTCAATCCTCACTAAAATGGGAAACAGAACCCCTTAAACGAGGCTGAAAATCCATCGAATGTTAAAAAATTGGGGTACCCTGACTAAAAATTTAGTTTTGGAGTCCTTATGAGCATTTTTTTCTCTAAAAAAATATGAAATAGGTTTACTTGTGTCACTAAGGGTGTAGAGATCATTGCAGGATTTGATTTGATATGTGGTAGAACCTAAACGGACACCCGGATCAAAAGTTATGGTCGTTTGAAGTTGGAATTATGTTTTCAACTTATTTTAGATCTTTTATTAATTTTTTGATTTTTTTATCTTCGAATTGATATTAAATTAATATTACCTGGTAATAATAATCAAATTATTAATTTAAAATATTTTTTTAGACATTTTATATGCCATTTTCACTAATTATCTTATATATTAAGTGCAAATGCTTATTTACCTTATCTAAAACATATTCTAAAAAATGTATATTATATTTATATCAATATAAATATATTTATATATTAATATATTATTTTTAATAAAATATAATTTTTTTGAAGTATAATTTTATTAGATCTTGTAAAAAAGTGCTGATAAAGGGGGGTCTTTATCAACACTTCTAAAAAAGCGCTGATAACCCCCCCCCCCCCCCCCCATTATTAGTGTTTTATTAAAAGTGCTGATAAATGACCCCATTTATCAACACTTGTAAAAAAAGATGATATATTTCTCACTTTAATAGCACTTTTTTAGTCCTATTAAATACCCCCTTTAATATCGCTAAAAATAAGAATTGTTAAAGACCCCCTTTAACATCACTTTTTTAGAACTGATAAAAGAGGTATTTAATAGCATTTTTAGCAGGTGTTGTTAAAGCCCTAGAACTGGATAAACTCAGTTTTTTAGTAGTGATGCCCTAAATCCTCTTGTAATTTTTGAAAAAAAAATTATAATACCTTATAAATCCATTCAAAATCCTTTGGATAAAATTATCATACAAACAATCTCAATTTTTTATAAACACTTTGTTCAAAAACAAATCCTTATTATATAGTCTAATTATGTGTCTCTATGGGCCTTTATAGCATTGAAAACAATTATGAATTCCAAATTATTATTTTTCATCAAAGTAAAATCTTTAGAAAAACATAATTGTTACTCAAGATATAAAGATAGATATTGTGATATCCATTAAACATAATCATGTCTTTATATAACCATGTTCACTAGACGTGTCTTGTATATCATGTATACTCATATAATCCTTTTTTCCAAAACATCAAGTGCCATGACCCGCCCCCATTGGGGCCCCTCCTGGGCCAGAAGTAAAGATAGGTGTGCCCCTCAAAGCTCACCTCTAATAGGTCATGGATTAGAAATTAACATTAAGGGTATTAAACATAAAAATGTGAGGCATTTCCCTTAAAATCCCAATAACATAAAAGGGAACCACCAATAAAATCTATATTATATAAATAAAACTAAATCCCATAAATAATTCAATTTCATACATAAAAAAATCTTAAAAATAAAATATGAAATGCAATCCTTATGGTAGAAAATCCAACACAAATCATGAACTCCATGATCTAGTATTTTCCAGGATAATCACCGACTCATCATAAAAATATATAGAACAATATATATATATATATGTCTGTGTCTGTGTGTGTGTGTGTGTGAATATAAGTATAATTAATAATATCCTCCCCAAAATATCTCATGTAATGTGGAAGAAGTATATTAAATCCTCACTAAATAAATAGTGAAACCAAATCATTACCTATACTAGGCCAACTACCACTCATCCTCACTGAGGCTCACTCACCCAAAATCACATTCATGTAGTAAAATAATAATAATCCATAAAAATTATATAAACATGTGTCTTTCAACCACATCCCCACTAAACTAGTTTTTCTAATGCCCAAATAAAATACGTCCAAGTGCTCTCATACCTTCCATATTCACAAAATAACATACCACATAGCCACATCATGTCCAAAAACACATACCATATCCACACATAACATAACCACAACCTCATACCACATCATCAATATAACCACATTTCATATCTATATAACACGTACTTATTTCCACATATTAATATATTTATAGCCTCCACGCAGTAAGGTATGTAATCATTAAGGTCATCAACCCCATTCCCTACTAATTTCATGTATATGATCACCATGTACCCATATTATAACCATATCACTATATTCCATAATTGTAATCCATTACAGATTATACTGTATCTAAAAGAGAGTTTGGGGAAGGGGGGTAGTTAGTCATTCGTATCTCCTCCATATAAGATTTTGGGAAAAACATCTAAAACCCAAAACCTCATATGGGAATAGGTCACATTACAAAACTCAAGTGGTGGTATATAATAAATAACTAAAAATACAGTGGAAAAGTAATATATCATATAATCTCAACTTAAGGGTCAATAATATAACAGGTAACATTCACTTCCATGATTCCACCTCAGACAAACATTTTCTGCCACTTCTAGTTACCACTACCATTACCACACATGAGCTACAAAACAACTTCTCATTCCATAATTTATTACTAGTTCCTATTAAATTCTATATACAATAAAAATTTCTAATAACTTAATCATTATTACCACATAATTTATTTCAACCATTCATTAATTAATTATTTACAACCTTATCAATTACCCATAGATTTACTTATTAATTGTAGTCATTCATTTATACTAACACATCCCAATATTATCTTTATTTTCATTCACTTCAGCATCATTCCATATTCTAGGTAACAATACCATATTACTACATCAACCTCTCCACACTACTATAACAATATATCCACTCAACCATGCCATACCCCTCTATCATATCAATCCAACAACACAAGGTCCCCACTATAACTGCTACATAAACTTTAGAATCAATGGAACACAAATTAAACCATATAATAACAAGAAACAACAAAAAATAATAATAAAATAATAATTCCATATTCTTATTACTCCTTTCCATTACTATATTTTAGTTTTTATCAAATTTTTACATGATTAAACACATCAAAAAAATGATAACCATAGTCACATACAATTCATAAACCAACTATAAATAATAATCAAAAATAGATAATAAAAATGTAAAATATGTAAATCAAGCTCAAAAATATCACCATCCAATTTGTTTCATTTATTTATGTTCATATATTATCTTATGTTGGTCCTAGGAAAGGTAAATACCCTTAGGGGTGAATTCGGATATGTATATTTTGAAAATGAACCTTTTAAACAATATTGTTCCACTTTTTATTAGGAATACTCTCTCCTTGACTATGAATTTGAAGTGATAAAATAAAAAATGAGGGACAAAGAAAACTTTACTTAGTTCACCTGAATTGACTAATATAAGGAACATGCAACAATGATGTGTCGATTCACCTAAAACACTAAACACACTACCTTTATTTTATAATTTAGAGTAGTCACGTTAACCTTATAGGTTCATAATCATTAAAAAAAGTTAATTTTCTATGATTACTCACTTATAGAGTTCACTTCTACTCTAAGTAAAAATTATCTCAATCTCTAAAAATCAAGAATAAAAGTACACCATCAATGGTGTATCGATCTACTATACCATTACCATAGTTAAAAACCCCTTGAACCTTCAATGAGATAACCTCTTGGATCTTCTTTCATAAATTCCAGTTCAATCATATAATTTCAATAATGTTATATCTTCCCTTATTTAATATTGAATACAATTATATTTTGTTTTAGGATTCTCTTCCTTCTATACAAAACTTTCATCAGCAGTTAAATATTTCATTTCATAAAGGGTTATGATTACACTTTGTTCCTACAAAATTTTTGATCATGCCAAGTGTGCCACACTATGTTAGTGTGGTCAAATTCACCTCTTAAACTTGAATAGACACTTCAAAAATGACTTTATAGTCTCTACATTCAAATTCAATATGTCTCTTTGATTTTATTCGGGATTCATTCCATCGTGGTATAGTGAAATGTGAAACACATGTTTTGGGCTCTAACTCACCCATGTCCTATGAACTCTATGTCCTGATCTCTTATCTTGTTGTCATTCTAAACCTGGAATATAACCACATTAAGGATAGCCAAGGTATGGTGAAATTATAACCACAGAATAGTTATTCTTAAATAAAAACTCCATTAAAAATGCTTCATTCCATACTCATCTACCCATTTTCTATTCAACACCAAAGGCCCAATGCTCAATACATATTATCCCATGGAATAGGGGAAATCTATCATCTTATTTTTTTAAGATCCCAATGGAGCATTAGTAATTGTATTTGTATTCAACAAGAAAGGATGTCATTGTGAGATGAAGTTGTCCATATATATTAGGTGATTAAGGAAGGACCCAATTAATAAAGGTAAATATTATGATATATCATATTCATAAATGGGGAAAGGAAACTTTTTTGTTGTCTTGGAATACTTGGTTGGAAATATTCTAGGAAAACATCCCATAAATGTGATGATTGTAGAAAACAGTCATCATAAAAATAAATAAATTTTTTTTTGAGGAATTATAACTATATACAATATCTTCTAAATGAGTTTGGGGAGGATTAAAATTGAAAATATTGAGAATATTTTTTTGAAGGAAATCAAGGTTGGCTGGAATTTTAGAGAACCAATCTATGAAGTAATAAGCATAAAGATTGTTTAAATTATCGATAGATATCTCATGGTTTAAGAATTGAATAATATGAGTTTAAGGATATAATATTTTATTTATTAAAGGTTCTTAAAATACTCAAAATTGAGTATACACATCCTGCAATACATTAGAATTTAGTTTAAAGTGCTTTGGGAGCATTCATATATTTTCTAAAGTCAATAAATTAGTTTCTAAGTAGTTAGAGATTTCTTGAGAAGAGTTGAAGAAACTCTAAATATATTTTATGATTTATGGAAACTCTATTTTAGTGATAAAATATGGATAAGTACTAGGGATTTAATAATGGTTAATCAGAGATGAGTAGAACTGCAAAAATTGGCTAAGTACTTTATCGTAAGAGTAATTATAGAATTCATTGGGGTCATTTTAATTATGGAGTGGAGAATCAGAAAATGTATGATAATACTATAAGATTAATTTTACTCTCTATAAGATTCATTTTCCATTTTATAAGAGTCACTAAGATTTCATAAGATCTATTTAGACTCTCTATAAAAGTCATTTTCCACTCTGTAAGATCCATTATGAATTTCATATTAATCATTTATAGAATTATATAAGAGACATTTTATTATAAAAAAAGTTTTGACTGGGATATTAAAAAGGGGTGCCAATGAGCATGTACCCTAGTGGTACAGGCTCCTTCTTGGCATCCAAAAGACCCAAGATCAAATCTGGGCAGGGGTGAATTTTCGGGGGTACTGTAGCAAGGCACTGTAGCAGTATTGTAGCAGCGGCGGGACTGTAGCAGCGGTCGCACTGTAGCGGTGGAGGGACTGTAACAGGTACTGTAGCGGCGGTTGTACTGTAGCAGGTACTGTAGCTGTGCGGGTACTGTAGGAGTACTGCTCACCGAGGGGTCCTTTGGGCCAAAAAATGGGTTTTCAAGCCTTGTATTCAGGCCACTTGGCCTTGGGCCTTCAGGCTATGTAATGGATCTCCCTCTACCTAGTCTAAAGAGGTCTTTTCTTTAAATAATAAATTGAGGCTTAGGCCCCAACCTTTTAAAAAAAATATTAAAAAGGGTAAATCATGTAATATTAATTTTTATTTCCATAATAATTATTTATCCACTTCATAAGAGTCATTTTTCATTCTATAAGAGTCAATATTTATTCTAAAATATTGATATTTTTAGAATGAAAAATTTTAAAGAATACTAAATTAGAAAATGCATGATTTTTTCTTCATGGAAACAAACATTACAATAGAGGAGTTCATGATTCTAGCTGAGATAATGAACATGTCGAGTTTTTTTCTTTATAATGAGGTGTTCACACCATAAAGTATTTTTCCACACCATGAAGATATTTATGTATGTCGATATAGAAAGTATTTAAAAATTCATGTATTTCATAGAGAATTTAGTGGAATATTTTGAGGAAGAAAATATCTTGAGTCTCATGGAATTTTGAATGAATATATTGACTAATATTTTATTGATATTTTTGTTATAGAAAAAACTATAAATATCTACCGGTTTGAAAGATAATATCACCTACCATGAATCAAGAATAGTTTTCATATTTAAATTATGGAAAAAATATTCATGGTATTCTATGAAAATAAAAATAGAAGGATAAGAAGGAAGTATAAATAAAAAATGATAAAAAAATTCAAAAATAATAATCAATTTATCAAAAAGTATAAACTTGATACGTATTCTACTGATGTGATCTTTATGTATCAAAGAACAATAATTTGACTGCATCTAAAAAATAAAACCTTATTCATTGAATAAGAGTGGTTTCCTAATGATATTAATATATAATAGAGGACGAATAATAAATAAAATAAATATACCAACTATTTTTCTTATTAGAAGCATCCATATCCTATGTTGAGACTTTTTAAATATTGAGTTATATGACTAAAGACCATAGAGAAATTAAGATGAAGAACAATACCAAATTGTATAAAGTATTATGGTTAGCAGTTGAAGATCTATTCATTGAGAAAAAAGATCTTATAATGGCGAAGTTATGACAGATGGATCATAAGTAATATTTTATTCAAGGATTTTTGGAAAACCATTAAAGACTGGTGGTACCATTATAAAACAATCCATACTATTTAGGATATAAAAGTTATTTTGGGATATTTCCACTACCATGAGTTAGAATTGGGTCTTGGATAATATAATACCACCTTTGAAGTGTAGGTTGAAAACACATTTGGTTTTTTATAATACCATCCCAACCCTTGTGTGGTATTGTATATCACTTGTAATCACTAAAATATAAATAGTGATAGTATGTGTCCTGATGGGAGTCAAACATAGTAAGGACTAGGTTTCCCCATTAGAGTTGAACCTTTTAAAAACTTTGTGTGTTGTTATTCATATATAATTTTTGTATTTCATGTTTTGTTAAGGTTTTAAAATGAATTAACATATTCATTCCAATTAAAAAATAAAAATATTTAGGTATCTAGAGAGAATAATTAAAAGGGAAATTAAAACTATATAAAATCGAACACTAATTCACCCCCATCCCCCTGAATTCCTCTGTATGATCCAATGGGAACTTCAGGTGCTATCAAATCTAACCAAGTTTCCTATGATTGGATATAAATTTTTCTCTATTTATTTTAATATCATTATATGATGTGAATATTTCAGTAAGTTATTGAGATTCCTCAAATTGATATAAAGTAGTTTACTTTTATTGGTGTCAATATGGAGGTCTTAGTCAAAATCCTAAATCACAGAAAGAAAAATGAGGCAATTAAAATGAGGAATATCTCAAAGGAAAATAAGGAACTATAACTACTTGAATCTACTCAAATTGATAATTTTTCAATTGATAAATCTTTTGAGAGTGATCATTTTGAAGAAATAAGTTATAATTTTAGAGAGAATGAGGAGGGTGTGTTTATTGAAATAGCTAAATACCTCTACACTAAACTCAAGGATTATTTGAAGGAATTTCCCATTGAATTGGTTACTTAAATATTTATATTTATCAAGGTAATTATTAATGAAAAAATATGGTTGTAATTAAAGGTTGAAGATATAGAGAAATATTTGGAAAATAAGTTTCAAAGATGAAAAACTGCCACATAACTTATTCAATCTAAATAAGAATCTATATTAGTTTGAAAATAATATTTATCTCTAATTAAATAAAAGTTTTAAATGGTTTTTTTGTGATAATTTTGTGATTGAAAAAAATAGAAGTAATTCATGCATTGGAAAAACTACACCAAGCATCTAAAATTTTAATGATTCTCGATTATAGGTTAAATAAAAATTAATAAGAGAGCTTGAAAACTCCTTAAAAAGTCAAGAAAAAGTAATTAGGATCATATTGAGAAGTTGAATAAATAGTGATAAAAAAATTTGATATTGGTTGAGTGTGATAAGAAATCCCACAGTATGAAGTTCCATGAACTTGAGGTGAAATTGATAAATCTGGAATCAACACTAGCCAAAATTTCCCAAATATATGAGATCAAAAGTATATTCACAGAAAATTATAATGATAATATTGTCCCAAAATGGACTCATATCAGTGTAAATAATCTCTTAAAACCTCACCATGTTCATCCTATAATAAGATCTCTGAGAAATGTAACCCATGATCTAATTAATTTTGTTTTTTTTAATGTTGGTGAATATTCTAGTATAGTTTTCAATTCAAAATCAAGGAAAATTTGGGTGAAAAATAATGCTAATAAATCTATAAAAGAATCAAATATAGATGTTATCATATCCAAAAAAATCCCTTAATTATATCCTAAAATGATTATATTTCCATTCAAAAACAATATGGTGTGAAAGATAAAATATTTTACTATACCACATCTATAAGAAATTGAAGGAAATTTATAAGCCATTATTGGTGCAGTTGGAAGTTTGGTTAAAAGTAAATTAAGTTTTGGCAGAATATTTCAACCCAAAGAAATTATAAGAGGCTTATATTAAGGGGTAGCATACTAGAAGATCATAGAAAATATATTGTTTTAAAGTAACATGAATTGAATAAAAATAATTTATCTATAAAGAACATATTTAATTGCTTGGATATTTTTTATGATAATTGAAATATAAGTGGTAACAATTATGATAAGTTCTAGTATGTATTAATCAATAACAATTCATAGGTTGATGAGAGGTGAAGAACATAAAATTATAATCTTAAGAAAAAGAAATTTGGATCTTCATTGGGTGTAAGAAAGTGTATAAAGGTAATAAATAAAAAAGGATTTTTGTAAAAGATATAACCAAGAAGAAAACTAAATAATTTTCAACCGAATTGGATATGATTCTACTGTGGGATAAGTGGTCACACCATGGACCATTACAAATAGACTATGGAAATTATAATTAAAGAAGAAATTTGAATTTATAAAGGGAATCATTCCAATAACTGGATAAAAAGATTGATTTAGTGGTTGGAATACTAAAATTCTTAATTATTTGGATAGATCAATTTGAAATTTTTAAACAGATGAAGAAATAAAAAGAAAGTATAAGTGTTAAAGGGAAGTAGGTTATTCTATAATAATTAGAACTTAAATTTCATGAGTAGTTATCTAAAAGGAATGGACCTAAAATTCAAGATAATCTTGGTGGAATATGAAATAATTCTATATTTGATGTGAAGGATTGTATGAAAATCCTACCAAAACAAGATAAATAATTGAAAATATGAAGCAAGCACCGGGATATGCATTTTCATTATTGGATGATATTAAGAATAAAACTCCACACAAGATGGTTATTAAATAAATAAATAAATACACGATTTCCAAGTAATTTTATATTTGTAAAATTAAATGGAGTGCAATTACGAAGTGTTATAAATAATTTGGAGCTAAAAAGAAAATAGTTTTTGGGTTGAGATACAAGTATTATCTCAACTTATCTTACTAAGGAGTTGATGGAAACCTCACCTTATTTCCATATATCTGTTTTTGTGTGTTTATATACATGTAATTAAAGGTTATTAATTTAAAAAGGGAACTGAATGAAAGTTGTAATCATAATATAGACAGAAGATTCATTCATCATGAATAGATTGATTTCTCATTGCAACAATTCAAGGAGTATCAAAGCATTCTTAGAGATTAACATTTAAAAAGACCAATCATGATGGTCATTATTAGAGTGTATCCCTTGAGGGATAATTGAAAAGTAGAGAATATTCCATATCATTTTGATTATGAAAATCTAGAAATTTTAGATAGGACCCAAAAACCAAAATATAATGTATGAAAATAATTTTCCATATTGTTTTAGATTGAATCAAAAAAGATATATTAAGAGATGGTTCTTGTTGAGTTTAAATGGGAAAAATTCCTAAAAGAGGGGGGAAATGTATTCCACATGAATTTTTTAATGTTATAATCGAATATAATTTCAATATATATATTTCTTGGGAAATTTTTTTAAATTTCCCTTAGAAAGAGATTTTATAGTTGGTATCATTTTCTGGTCATTTTATGAATAGCATTGATGCCTAAGTTAATCACTCTTTTTTCTACACTAAGAATTACTCATGTAGACTTATATTTGATTAATTAATATCTCACTAATAATCTATATGTGATTGAATCATACTCTCAAATTATTTTATTAGGTTGTAACTATAAACAAAAGGGGAAGGAGAATTTTTTTCAAAAGTCATGGAAGTAGCATAGAGATGAGTGATACTTTCCCCTATTTTCTCATTTGAATTTATTTTCAATAAGGGGAGAAGAAAATTTCTAGTAAGTACACATATTTACATAGATATATTTAATGGTGTTAATAAAAAATATAAATTTGGGGATTGAAGATCCCAATAGATCATTGGTGATTATATTTATAGTTAATGAGAAAGGTTATCATTGTGGGGTGAATATGTGAATATGTATTGGGTGATAAAGGAAGAACACACTTAAAAAAGGTGATTATTTAGATGATTACTATGAATAAATGGTCATAGAAAACTATATTGCTACCCTGAAATAACTATCTAGATATATTCTAGGAAATAATCCCATAAAATTGATGATTTTAGAACTGATCTTCATGTAAATCAAGATAAGTGATGTTGTAGGAAGTGAAATTATATATAATAATCTACAAGTGAGTTTAGATAGGATAACCACTAAAAATAATGAGTTGTTTTTTTAAGGAAAAAAGTCTGGATATAAGTTTTAGAACTCATCTAGGAAGTACTAATCATGAAGATTACTTGGATTAGTGATATATGTCTCATGGATAAAGGAATATAAGATCTAAATACAAGTATAAAAGAGTTAAGGGAGTAAATGTTCTTTAAATTATAAAATTGAGTATACATATGTTGAAATACTTTGTAAATAATTTTAAGTTCTTTGGGAATATTATGACATTTTCCAAAGTCATTAAATTGGTTTTGAAGTAAATGGATAAGTTTTGAGAAGATTTAAAGATTATCTAAATTGATGTAATGATTTTAGGAAACTCTGTGATAGAGATGAAATATAGATAAGTCCTAAATATTCTATAAGGGTCAATCATAGGTGATAAAAACTAAAAAATGGATAAGTACTTTATTGTAAGATTCATTTTGTAATCCATAAGATTCATTTCATCTATGAAGTAGATAATCGAAAAAGGAATGATAATATTGTAAAATCCATTTAATGTAAGTTCCACTTTATATTATATAAGAGTCATTGAGATTATATAAGAGTCATTTTTAATCTATATAAGATTATTTGTTTACTCTATATAAGTCATTATGGATTATATAAGAATCATTTTTGGAACTTTATAAAAGTCATTTAGTCTTATGGAAATGGTGTTGACTATAAAATTAGTAAAGGGTGAAGGATATAATAGTTATTTGGATTTATGTAAGAGACATTAGATAATTCATAAGTGTTATATGGAATTTGGTAAGATTCAATATATTTTCAAAATATTGAGTTTTTTGGAATGAAATGTTATGAAGAAGACTAAATTATTCAATGAAATGTCTATTATTCATGTAGAAAAACATCACAACAAAGTATTTTGTGATTCTATCTAAGATGAATAATAATATGAAGCTTGTTATTTGGAATTATGTAGTTATACCACAATGGAATTTACCACAAAATAAAGATATTTATGCATGAAAACATTGAGAGAATTTAAATATTCAAAGATTTCATAGATGATTTTATGGAATCTGTTGAAGAAAGAAATATCATGAGTCTAATTGAATTTTGAATGAATATATTAATTGTAATTTGTATGATATTTTTGTGAGAATAAAAAAACAAAAATTATATACTAGTTTGAATAAAAATATCACATGTTGTTAATTAAATAGAGTTTCTATATTTTACTTGAATAAAAAATATTCATGATATTTTATGAATATAAAAATAGGATATTAATAAGAAGAATGTATTGTTGGGAAACCAATACAAAATTCATAAATAATAACCTATGTATCTAAAAGGATAAACCCAATATTTCTGATATTTATAAGATCTATATGTATCAAAGGATAAGAATATGGCTACATTGATAAAATAACAACCTATGTGTTGAAGAAGAAAGATAGGCTACTTTTAGATATTCAAATATCATAGAATAAGAAAATTTTTGAGAGTGAGACCAAATAGTAATCTTATTATAACTATCCATATCCTGTGTTAAGAATTTAAAATGATTTAGTTGTTATTATTGAAGGCCACAAAAAAATTGATCCAAATAACAAGGCCAACTTTCATGAAGTGTTGTTGATTACATTCTTCCAGCTGAAGACCTTTTCATTGAGGAATAAAATATTATCATGGTGATGTTGTGACATCCAGAGAATAAGTAAGATCATATTCAAGTAGATCATGGAGGACCTTTGGATACTTTTGGTACCATTTTAAACAATGTTGTTATAATATTTAGGAGACTGAAGGGATTTTAGGATATTTCCACTACGATGAGGTAGCATTGGGTCTTGGATAATACAATGCCACCTCTGAAGTGAAGGGAGAAAACACTTTTGGTTTTTTATGATACCAACCCAACCCTTGTATTCCATTATAGATAACTAATAATCACTGAAATATTAATAGTGATAATTTATGTCTCTATGGGAGTTGAACACCTCAAGTATTCAGTTTCCCCATTGGAGTCAAACCCTATAAAAACCCATTGTGTTGTTATTATTGTTTAATTTCTGCATTTCATGTTGTTGTAAGGGTTGAGATAAAATTAATAGATCCATACAAATTAACTGATATAGAGGCCCAAGTATAAATATGGGATAATTAAAAGATAAATTGAAACTTTATAATATAGGGGAACACTAATTCATCTTCCCCACCCCCTATTTGTGTCCCTATATGATCCATTGGGCACTTCAACTTTTCCTATGCCCACACAAGTCCACCATGGAAACCAAAATACACATTTTGAGACTTTGTGTTTTTCACAGGGATATTGAAATCCCAAAAAACTCTATACCATGGTGTAGCCTCTACCATATCTCTATTTACTTTTCTACATCCTATAATTTGGGTGATATTAAATATCAATCAAATATCATACATATCTGAAAACTATACGTGCTTTAGGAATTTTTCATATTTATATCTATTCTGAGAATATGAAAATCTTATATATGAGTAAGGGACTTTTTCATTTATAAATTGAAACCCCTTGAACATGGATTCTAAAACACCTGAGTTGGGGATCCCAATTTTTCATGGGTACTTTATAATCTCAAACTACCATGTACCATAGTGTGGCACCAATATGCGGCTCATTTTTTAACCACCGTGACATTTATTTTTTCTTATGGCATGTTTGACCCTTATCCATTTTCCCAAAGTCCTAAAGTCAGCTTCAATTCCTCTATGATTCTTCCAAAAATCCCTTAGCCACTTTCATGCCTATATAGGATCCTTTGGAAGTCTTCAAAAATCATTTTCAATAAAAATAGCCTCAAAAATTCACCAAGGGGTTTTTTCTAACAATCTTTACCTTTGGGTTTATTGATAGGCCTTGAAAAACCAATTTATCACACCTTCATCTGAAATCCTAAGAACTGATATCCATAAAGCCTAATGTAACAACCCAAACTTTTATCAATAGAATTTTTCCATTATTATAGTAATTTTATATAGTATAAATCACATAGAGACCATAATAAAAATTTTATAAATAAATAATTAATATAATAAGAAGTGTTTCTAGAAGCTAAAGAATCTATACTGACAAAATAGTAACTTGACCATGAGAATAGTAATATGGCCCTTATAAATAGTAAACTGGTAAAATAAATAGTAACCTTACCCATTAAATTATAAATAAAATTTATTAATCTTATAAATGAAATTATGATAGAATTATAACATATTATAAGTAAATAATTGTTTTACAAATTATTAATTAAGTGTTGGTATTTTTGTAAGCCATAAATATTTAACTACAATTTTATGGTTAATTTATTAATTTAAAAGAAAATTTATTTTCATAAAATATATTCATAAATTAATATTTTTTTTAATTATGATTATAAGATAATTTTATGAGACCTTGGTTAATTTTTCAAGGTTTTATAAAATCAATTCTAATTTTAAAATCTGTATTTTTCAAGTAAAAGGTGATTTTAAATAAAAATTAAATTTCACATATTTAGAAAATTATTTTCATAAAATGAAGTTTATTTTTTAATTATATATGTTTAAAAATTGTTAGGGTGAATTTTTTGTATTTTTCTAAAATACTTGAATTTTTTATGAATAGTAAGGTACGATAATTTATAATAGAAGCCAAATACATGAATTATGGAGTCATAGATGTTTTATGGATAATTTAAGTCAAAAATATCGAACTATACTTCATTATTTTAAAATATTTGGTGATAATTCTTAAAATATTCATAGTTTTTGAGCCAAAATGATAAACTAATTATTAAAATAATGAGAAAACACCCCCTCTCATCCACTATAAATACCACCCCTCACCACCTCTTCTCGTCACACCTTCCAAGATTTTATAATTTTCAAAATTATGACCAATACTCTACCCAATACCCTCCCCCATTTCTAGTATTCCTAGGTCTTATAAAAAGATCAAAACATTTTCTCCAAGGAGGTTCTAAAGGAGGAAAATTCAAGAGGTAAATTCCTCTTTATTTTCTTTTAATTTCTTTTCAAGTTCTTTTATTTTATTATGATGTCCTCACCTAATCTCATACAAATGTAATGATAAATATATTACCTTACACATACTATAATTCTATCATAATAATTTAATATCCATTATTAACCCCCCCCCCCTTTATTCAAAAATGAAATTGTCGCCCGTCATGTGTCAATTTACTGACTTCATGGGCGATGCAATTTCATTTTCCTTTAATGACTTCAAGTATGTTAATAAATAAATTATAATGGTTTAAAAATATTTTAAAATTTATTTTAAAACCCTCTTTATGTTCTATAACTAACATATACTAAATGATAAAACAAAGCGAGTTCATTATGATCGAAAAACTGCCAAAATTAACCTAAAATTATCATTGCTAACTTTATCTAACAATTCTTCCCCATAATATATAAAAAAATTGCTTATAAGATCATTTAATATTATATAATTTCATTAAAAACATATGATCTCAATTCTGGAAAATTATCCCCATTTTATATGAACTACCATACTCATGTGCAAGTGAACCGACCATGAAAACTAAGAAATAGAACACTCCCAAACAATGAAATTAAACTCTATAACTCATTGAAAACACATAAATTAACTTAATAAATACATATTAAATCAAATTAATGTATAAAATTTTCTTTATTTTTTAATTAATGAATCTAATGTGATTATACCGGATATTAAAGTGAAGAAATCATTCGGATATAAGGTAAGGTGAATTCTCAAACCCAACTCTCTTTCTTTGGGTTTTCCCTCTTTCATCCCATTTTTAGTATGTATATACCTTTAATGTTCCTTAAATATCATTTATTCATCATTATCTTATATTTTCTGGTATATACATTTTTTCTAATTAAGTTTATGAAAAACACAATGTTCTCCAAAAGAACTCTTATTTTAAAAAACACACCTTTTACTTCTATTGAGATTTCTTCTTCTTCACTCAAGATTGATGATTCCTATACTAGGAATATTATTCCCTTTTTATTTCAAAAATTTTACTCATGAATGTATTATTTAAGAAATAAAACTCATTTCTTTCCATGGGTTATTTTATTTTTAATATTGATATACATTCTATGTGGCATGAATGATAATGTAAATGTTATGATGTGACAGGTTCACCTAAAATTATATAGATCAATGTAAATGTTATGATGTGACAGGTGTTCTCATAATTATATAAAACTATAATTCATTGGGTAATGTTATGTATCTCATGACTAAATAATTTATTTTTATTCCAAAATAATGATAGAAAAAGTAAAAAATCATCACAAGGAGGTCTGAAATGATAAAAACCAAGTGCATCATCCTTGAAAAAAGGTTAAAATACTACAAAAGGGATCCAATGCAGTCATAGATAATGATTCTATTACTAGAACTACTCTTATTAGTCAGTGAGTCCACAAAAAAATTCCCTTCCCTCCAGATATTCTTTACTTCAATTCCTTGGTCCAATATCAACCTATGTTTCCAAATAAAATAAATCAAGTCACATGAACTTCTTGTTTTTTCCTAAATCATATCAACTAGCCTATTTTAATCAAATTCCACAATATAAATAGTAATGTCGAACTGGTTTCACAGGGTGATTCTGTTGCACAACCTTTAATCCTATGCCCATAAAGAATTTCCTAGCCCATAAAAAGCACTAAAATCAAATATCATGATCCCCCATCATCCCTAACCAGCCCCCCTCCTCACATTACCCCCATAACATAGGAGAGATCAATGTTTAGTTTGAACCTGCTAGATAGAGGGACCCAATGAACCCAACATCCAAGAGAACCATATAAAAATGGGACATCAATGAGTGCATGATATGGAAGAATATCCTTGAGAAACACAAAACATATTCCAAAAGGAAACAAAGAGGCCAATTCAAACACAAGAATCCTTACCTAGACCTTTATATTCAAGAATAATCATTAGACACCAACTCTATTTCTTTTCTTGGACTCCCATAGAACTCAGTATACCATAGTAAAAACCATTCCACGCATTTTACCGAGACCTGTATATGCTTGAGCATGATGCTAGCTTTGTTCACAACTATGTGTGGTAGTTGAACACTAAGTCATGATGTTTTATTTTTATGCATTTCCACATTATATTCCTTTATCTAATGATTCATCTCTTGATTATGATGACGATACTATTATTATGTTATGATGATTATGATTATGTACACTCATGTTTTATTGTTTCATGTTTATATCTATACTCTTACTAGGCTTTTAGATCACCCATTTCTTTGATGTATATCCTCAAGTGACTACTTTTACTAA